>OX465288.1:88956400-90164077 GCA_949987695.1 Merzomyia westermanni
ATCGATAAATGAGTTGCCGGTCAGAATGTTGTTCCCATAAAACCCTGCAATTTACGCGCAGTATGAATGTCAAATGAAAGAAAAAAGCCACAGATTTCATCTGAACTGATCCATATTTCGATATATTTATCGATAAATAAGTTATCGGTCAAAATGTGGTTCCCATAAAACCTTGAAATTTACTCGCATTATGAGTGTCAAACGAAAGAAAATGGAAACAGCTTTCATCTGAACTGATCCATATTTCGATATATTTATCGATAAATGAGTTATAGGTCAAAATGTTGTTCCCATAAAACCCTGAAATTTACGCGCAATATGAGTGTCAAATGAAAGAAAAAGGCCACAGCTTTCATCTGAACTTTTCGATATTTCAATATATTTATCGATAAATGATTTATCGGTCAAAATGTGGTTCCCATAAAACCTTGAAATTTACTCGCATTATGAGTGTCAAATGAAAGAAAAAGGCCACAGCTTTCATCTGAACTTTTCGATATTTCGATATATTTATCGATAAATGATTTATCGGTCAAAATGTGGTTCCCATAAAACCTTGAAATTTACTCGCATTATGAGTGTCAAATGAAAGAAAATGGAAACAGATTTCATCTGAACTGATCCATATTTCGATATATTTATCGATAAATGAGTTATCGGTCAAAATGTTGTTCCCATAAAACCTTGAAATTTACGCGCATTATGAGTGTCAAAAGAAAAAAAAGGCTACAGCTTTCATCTGAACTTTTCGATATTTCGATATATTTATCGATAAATGATTTATCGGTCAAAATGTGGTTCCCATAAAACCTTGAAATTTACTCGCATTATGAGTGTCAAATGAAAGAAAAAGGCCACAGCTTTCATCTGAACTTTTCGATATTTCGATATATTTATCGATAAATGATTTATCGGTCAAAATGTGGTTCCCATAAAACCTTGAAATTTACTCGCATTATGAGTGTCAAACGAAAGAAAAAGGCTACAGCTTTCATCTGAACTGATCCATATTTCGATATATTTATCGATAAATGGGTTATCGGTCAAAATGTGGTTCCTATAAAACCTTGAAATTTACTCGCATTATGAGTGTCAAATGAAATAAAAAGGACACAGCTTTCATCTGAACTGATCCATATTTCGATATATTTATCGATAAATGAGTTATCGGTCAAAATGTGGTTCCCATAAAACCTTGAAATTTACTCGCATTATGAGTGTCAAATGTAAGAAAAAGGCCACAGCTTTCATCTGAACTGATCCATATTTCGATATATTTATCGATAAATGAGTTATAGGTCAAAATGTTGTTCCCATAAAACCCTGAAATTTACGCGCAATATGAGTGTCAAATGAAAGAAAAAGGCCACAGCTTTCATCTGAACTGATCCATATTTCGATATATTTATCGATAAATGATTTATCGGTCGAAATGTGGTTCCCATAAAACCTTGAAATTTACTCGCATTATGAGTGTCAAATGAAAGAAAAAGGCCACAGCTTTCATCTGAACTGATCCATATTTCGATGTATTTATCGATAAATGGGTTATCGGTCAAAATGTGGTTCCCATAAAACCTTGAAATTTACTCGCATTATGAGTGTCAAATGAAAGAAAAAGGCCACAGCTTTCATCTGAACTGATCCATATTTCGATATATTTATCGATAAATGAGTTATAGGTCAAAATGTTGTTCCCATAAAACCCTGAAATTTACGCCCAATAAAAGCGTCAAATGAAAGAAAAAGGCCACAGCTTTCATCTGAACTGATCCATATTTCGATATATTTATCGATAAATGATTTATCGGTCAAAATGTGGTTCCCATAAAACCTTGAAATTTACTCGCATTATGAGTGTCAAATGAAAGAAAAAGGCCACAGCTTTCATCTGAACTGATCCATATTTCGATATATTTATCGATAAATGAGTTATAGGTCAAAATGTTGTTCCCATAAAACCCTGAAATTTACTCGCAATATGAGTGTCAAATGAAAGAAAAAGGCCACAGCTTTCATCTGAACTGATCCATATTTCGATATATTTATCGATAATTAAGTTATCGGTCAAAATGTGGTTCCCATAAAACCTTGAAATTTACTCGCATTATGAGTGTCAAATGAAAGAAAAAGGCCACAGCTTTCATCTGAACTGATCCATATTTCGATATATTTATCGATAAATAAGTTATCGGTCAAAATGTGGTTCCCATAAAACCTTGAAATTTACTCGCATTATGAGTGTCAAATGAAAGAAAACGGCCACAGCTTTCATCTGAACTTTTCGATATTTCAATATATTTATCCATAAATGAGTTATCGGTCAAAATGTGGTTCCCATAAAACCTTGAAATTTACTCGCATTATGAGTGTAAAACGTAAGAAAAAGACCACAGCTTTCATCTGAACTGATCCATATTTCGATATATTTATCGATAAATGAGTTATCGGTTGAAAAAAGGTGGTTCCCATAAAACCCTGAAATTTACGCGCATTATGAGTGTCAAATGAAATAAAAAGGCCACAGCTTTCATCTGAACTTTTCGATAGTTCAATATATTTATCGATAAATGAGTTATCGGTCAAAATGTGGTTCCCATAAAATTTTAATATATGCGTTCAGTATGGGTGTCAAACGAAAGGGCAAGGCTACAACTTTCATTTGAACTGTTATATATTTCGATATAGTTATCGATAAATAAGTGGTTCCATTTAATACTTGATATCGGTTAATGTTAAACTTTTCAGAACTAAGTATTGAAAGACGGTTTTGAAAAACTTTATATTCCTTTTTTGTTGGCTTTCAGTTATGAAAAAACTAAATGCTTAAAAAATCAAACCAGTTATCGATATTAAGTTTCTGAACATATAAATATGCCAAAAAATATTATGAGCAACGGACATGCCTCGGGGGAACTTTTATGAGCGAAACTGCCATAGTATTATTACTAGGTAACAAAATAATTTTTTCAATACTTAAAACGAAAGCATTATTTAGACCCAAAAATCTCACTTTCAGCCGATTTTTTACAATATAAAACATCAGCAAAAATCAAATAGTAAAACAACCCTTTTAATTTAATTTAAACTTTAAAGCAACCCAAAGAAAGAACGCAACAGAATATTTTTCGTTTGAATAATTTGTTTAGGAACCTTACCAATATAAGAACACTGTTACATAGCTTAAGAATTCAAAGGAAAGGCTTTTTATTCTTTCATTCCAACATATACCGCTGACGATAAATACTTGAAATACCTCAAAATGTTACGCAGAAACACCCAAATGATATTTTTGAGCACAGTTTTTCAGTACTTTGTTTTGAAACTTTTAGCAATATTCGCATTTTGTTAAAATGAAAAATAATTGATCTTCCAACGGTTTTTATTTTGTCCCTCTACCTTTACCCGTTGATAAGAATTTTAAAAAATGCCTTATAGGCTAAGGTTAAGCTTTGAATTGAAAAAGTTATAGGTCAAACCCCATTTATCGGAACAATCATTGTATGGGGGCTATGCTTTGTATCCATCCGATCTTGTTGGTTCCCACAAATGATTAATATATTACAAAACGGCTGTCCCATACCAAAATTCATCGAGATATCTCAAAAACTGAGGGACTAGTTTGCGTACAAACAGACACACGGACATGGCTAAATCGACTCAGGTAATCGCCCTGATCATTCGGTATACTTATTGGTGGGTCTATCTCTTCTTCTTCTCATACTTACAAACATCGGACCAAAGTTATAATACCGTTTCATGTTCACCAATTTAAAGTGCCTTTTCCCCTGGTTCGCAATTATTTCGGTAATGGTAACAGCTATAGAAAAATGTTCTTCTAACGTTTGTTGATCACAAAATCACCATTTTCCTCTATAGTTTTTTTCTGGAAAGGCTATAGTTTTCGAGCTTTATTCGCTTTTTCTCTGTGTTACATAAAAAGTTTGCAAACAACTTAGTTTTTGTAGTGTACTTTGTAAAGTGTTAATATTTTAATATTTTAAGATATATTTTTTTTTCGGATTTCGATAGAGCGCTATGTTGCACTCAATTTTTTTTTAAGTGATAATTTGGTAAACAGGATTAACTCATCCAAAAGGGGAGTGGAAATAGGCTTTATTTTATTAATGTTACTTAGCTTCAGTTTTTAAATAAGTGGCCCTCTTTTAAATACACGCCAATTTTGTCGCTTTTAACCTTAATCCATTTTTACATAATAACTAAACTAACATACATTTTTGGGTAAGAAGGACATTTTTAGTCCTGCTTAGTAAAAAGTCGCTAACAAAATATCATAGCAACAAACTTTCTACCGAAATCCGCTAAAAAAAATTACTTTTCTGTCAAAAAGAATTATCCACCCCTTACAAAATGCACTACAAATATCAACTTGTTTGCACACTTTTTATAGGTTCAGTGTAATATATCCTTTTTCTAGTGCGATTTATTTCCTTTTCAGAAAGGAGATAAGGCCCGCGGTTGGTTTTTAAGCTTTTATTTCATATTGAAAAAGCGCCGCATACGGCCCCTGTTGTGATACGAATTGATTGCCATAAATTTTAAATTTCTTAAAAAACCTCGCCAAGCCAAAATTTGGACGAGTTTTTTGGTCTACGAGGTGTGTTCAAAAAGTATCGCGAATTTTGTGTTTTTTCAAAAATTATTTATTTATTCATGAATATCTATTTTGTCCCCTTCAAAGTAATCCCCATGAGATATTATACACTTGTGCCAAAGGTTTTTTCAATCTTCGAAGCACTTCAAAAAATCATTTTTTTGTATCTTGTTCAGCTCCTCCTTCGATGCCGTCTTTATCTCGTCAAGAGAAGCGTAACGTCGTCCTTTCATGGGCCTCTTCAGTTTAGGGAACAAGAAAAAGTCACAGGGGGCCAGATCTGGGGAATACGGTGGCTGCGGCATCATTAGTGTGTTGTTTTTGGCCAAAAAGTCGCGCACAAGCAACGATGCGTGAGCAGGGGCGTTATCGTGGTGCAAAAGCCAATTTTTGTTGTTCTTTGCACATCTTCTCGGCCTTCTGAGAACATTTTGTACCACCGATAAACATTGCTTCGGTCCAAGGTGGCTTCTCCGTATGCCACAGTCAACATTCGGAATGCATCCGCGCACTTAATTTCGTTTTTCACACAAAATTTGATACAGGTTCTTTGATCCATTTTTTTGAATAGGTAAAAATCGAAGACGATCCAAAACACGTGCAAGCAAAGCAGCTGTCAACAATTAACTGAACATTCAAAATGGCCGAACTTGTCGGCATAAGTGAGAGACATGAGTACCAACATAACGCCACAAAAAATTCGAAATTCGAATATACGTAACCAGCGAAAATTCAAAATTCGCGATACGTTTTGAACACACCTTGTATGTCCTTCAATTTATAAACTTGTTTGTATTTTACTTAAGCTGCAACTTTGATTAAAGATTATTTTATCGGCATTAAGGTAAACCACTTACGTAAATTAGGCCAAAGAATTTTACCAAAGCTGCCGTTTGGTCACATTAAGGAATATAATAAATGAAACTAAAATACCAAATGGCAGACGATTTTGACATGTTCCGGAAAATAATGGAAGACTTATTGGCAGCGTGTGAGAATGCTCCGAACTATTTAGACGACATAATTTTATATAGTAAACCAGAAATAGAGCACGATAAATTTTAAAATAATATAGTGTGCAGCTTAACGGTGAACAACTTAAAGTGTTGGGCAATATCTTGTAAAGGTATAGATCCTGATCTGAAAAGATAGGGAAAATTTTAAAAATCCGAACCCCATCTAACGAAAGTTCGAAGCTCCTGGGGCAAGTACATTCCAATTAAAGGCGATACCACGAAGCCTCTAAGAAAATAACTAAAAACAAGTAAGGAAGTCTAAGTTCGGGTGGGACCGAACATTATATACCTGGTAGTGATTTATTATGGCATCCCAATTTCCGCAGGTCTATTTTAATACTTTCAGTTCGTATTTGCGTTCAACTAGATATACGGACAGACAGATAGACGTATCGAGAGATGGATATAGCTGCATCGACTCAGCTCATCCTCCTGATCACTTCAGTATACTTTTTGATGGGATTATCTCTTTTTCTTCTCATACGTGCAAACATTTCATGTTCATGAAAGGTATGAAAATCAAAAAAGATATACAACTTCGCTTTGGCAGTGGGGTATTAACTACTTGCCCAGATATTTTACTTTTTATCCTGAACGTTTTGATATACATTAATAAATATATATCTCGATACGTTTATGCCGAATGAAGTAATATACTTTATGTGCGTAAAAAAAATAGAGATAAACAAGTAAGGACGGCGCTGGCTTCGGCTGTGCCGAAGGCCTTATACCTTTCATGAATACGTGCAAACTTAAATACGCATTGTTTAAAGTTCTCTAAAACTTTGTCAGCAATACATTTAATTTTCTTTTACTTTTTTTACGAAATCTTTTAATATCCATAAGAAAATATCTCACCAAGTTTCAAGTTTTAATCTTTTAAAATGAGGGAGAAATGGCCATAATCCTCTTATCTGAACGATCGGTTGTATGGGATATATACTATATATGTATAGCTCCGATCTTGGTGATTTTTTTACCAAGCCTTTTACCATCTATAAGCAAATGTCTCACCAAGTTTCAAGTTTTAATATTTCAAAATGAGGGATAAATGGCCATAATCCTCTTATCTGAACGATCGGTTGTTTGGCATGTATACTATATATAGCTCCGATCTTGAGACTTTTTTACGAAATCTTTTACTATCCATAGGAAAATATCTCACCAAGTTTCAAGTTTTGATCTTTTAAAATGAGTGCGAAATGGCCATAATCCTCTTATCTGAACGATCGGTTGTATGGGATATATACTATTTATAGCTCCGATCTTGGTGATTTTTTTACGAAATCTTTTGCTATCCATAAGAAAATATTAAAAATGAGGGAGAAATGGTCATAATCCTCTTATTTGAACGATCGGTTGTATGGGAGATATGTGCTATAGTGACCCGATTATACCGGATCCGACAAATGTCTAATATAATACAAAAATACATCTGTGTGCCAAATTTCATCGAGATATCTCAAAAATTGAGGGACTACTTTGCGTTCAAATAGACGGACCGACAGACGCACATGGCTGTATCAACTCACTTCATCGTCCTGATCAACTTGGTATACTTAATGGTGGGTCTATCTCTTATATTTCTAAACGTTACAAACATCGGACCAAAGTTAATATACCATTTCATGTTCATGAAAGGTATAAAAATGGTGTCTTTTATAGGCGCCAAAGAACTCAACCGATCTTTATGAAATTTTCACAGTATATACTTAGTTTCACTGGGTACAGCATAGACAATATATAGTTTTGGAAAGGTAGGTGGAGCCACGCCCTCAGGCTATATAAAGTTTTAATTCGTCATAACTCCGAACTTTTTTGGTCTAAATTAATGAAATTTGGATATATGTGTCACTTAGTCAATATCTACATAATTTTTCAAAAGTGGGCGGTGCCACGCCCACATATTTTTTGTTATGTTTTGCTCTTGAACTTTCACGACAGGTTCAGGAATTCGCTGGGAACGACACAGTCTATATATAGCTTTTGAAAAAGCCCCCAGGTTATATAAAGCTGCAGTTCGGTATAGTTAGGAGTTTATTTGGTTGAAGTTAATGACATTTTATATATAGATGTGTTCTATGCGTCAAAACGTCAAAACAACGTCTACCGGCTTTGCTAGTATATTATAAAATGACGAAAGCAAACAACGAAATTCAGCATTCTTTTGTAAAACTGAGAGACTAGTTTGCGTTCAAATAGACAGGCGGACAGACAGACAGACGGACGGAGAGGCGGGCATGGTTAAATCGACTCCGCTCATCGTGCTGATCATTTTGGTGAACTTTGCTCTTCTTGTTCTCATACTTACATACATTTAATGTTTATGAAAGGTATGAAAATCAAAAAAGATATATAACTTCGCTATTGCAGTGGGCTATTAACTACGTGCCCGAATATTTTGCTTGTGTGTTTCCCGATTTGGCTAATTTTTGGCAGGAGTATAATACGAGTACATACTACTGAGAAGCAGCTGACCAATTTTTATTGAAATATCAATATTGAATTATAAGCGATTGCTTTTGAAAATAGCAGAAATTTTATGCTAAAAAGTAGGCGGCGCCCCGCCTACTTCTTTAAAATTGACAAAAATTTTTTTCGGCCGAGCTTTTCTTAAAAAGCTTATTATGTGTGCAAAATCTGATTGATATAACTTGCTTAGTTGAAGAAGTATCGCTTTTTAAATTTTACAAAAAAAATTTTCAGAACTATATTAAGAAACTGGGAGTGGACATTAACCGATTCCGCCCATTTTTACAGCAAACAGATACCTTTATATATAGAACACTATCACCAAATTTCGTTTTCACAAATCAATTTTTGGCGGAGTTATGGCACAAAAAGTTTTGTGGAATAGTCCACTATAAAAAGGGCGGGGCCACGCCCATTTTCGAAAATTTTAAGTTTTTGGATTTCTTTGTTTACGGAAACCTTAAAAGTGAAATATAAATGATGTAAAGCTATTTTACGCAAAGTTATTACCTATTTAATATATCTACGATCCTCTTTAAAATCTTTCATATAAAAGTGGGCGTAGACCTTAACCGATCCCGCCCGCTGGAACATTCCTTGCATACCTGGAAACCTGCGTGCTGAATTTCGTTTCAATATCTTGAACGGTTTTTGATTTATGATTAATGTTATTTCTAACTTTGGCTTAATCAAAAGTGGGTGGTGCCAAGCCCATTTTCAAAAATTTCTTGAAACATTTATTTTGTGCCTCAATCTCAATGTACTCACCAAATTGTATCCTTATAGGTGTATTATTTACTGAGTAATCACTTTTTTTGTGTTTTCGAAAATATTCTATACATAAAAAGTGGGCGTGGCTATCATCCGATTTCGCCCATTTTCAATAGAGCTCGGAGATGAGTGCCAAGGAACCCGCATATCAAATTTCATTAAGATATCTCAAAATTTACTCAAGTTATCGTGTTCACAGACGGACGGACGGACGGACATGGCTTAATCAATTTCTCTTTTCGTCCTGAACATTTTGATATATATAAGTCAATATCTATCTCGATCCGTTTATGCCCTTACGTACTGCCGTTAGGCGACTGAAGTTAATATACCTTGTGTGCGTAGCACTACTAGGTATAATAAAAAAGACGTGAAATTTGTAGAGGCTAACGTTTTTTATATTAAGTCACTTTCTTGTTTGTCCGCTCATTTCCATACGAGTTTTAGGAATATTGCAAAGTCTTTTTATGGAACTTCCCGTTGAGCTAGACACTTGAAACTTGTAACATAGTTTGGAACTCCCTGACAATGCAATGCGGACGGAGGCTAGGTGGCGTACGGATCGAGATATGCGCTTAATCGATTTAAAATTTGATTGCGGGAAGCTAGAACCATGAAACTTGGCACATACATCAGCAATGAAATGCCATACAATAAATTCCGCTAGACGGCGCGCTTATCAATAAAAATGACAATTACTGAAAAACGGTCTGGAGTTCTGCGATCGATTTCTGATTAACTTCTCAGTGAGCTAGAGACTCAAAACTTGTCACATAATTCAGAACCCGTTGAAAATTCGTTTGAAATTGAGGGTTTTGCTATCAATTTTTAACTAACTTCCCCTTGACCTAGGGTCCTTGAACTTAGCAGACAGTATAGGACATGATCACAATATAATTTGTAGGAATAAATATTCCGATAGGTGGCGCGCTGATCGAGATGACTTAAAATCGCGCAAAATCTTTAAAAAACGCGCGGAATCTTGCGATAGATTTTTTAGAAACTTCCCGCTAAGCTAGACACTTCAAACTAAACACATGTTTCAGAACCCGGTGACAATTCAATATTTGATAAAAAAAAAGGCTAGGTGGCGCAGGGATCTACCTGTTTCGAATATTCGTTTGAAAATGAGAATTTTGGGAGCGATTTTTAACTAACTTTCTCTTGACCTAGGATTAAAACTTAGCGCATTGTTCAGGATACTAGGACAATATAATTTTTAGAAATGGAAATTCCGCTAGATGGCGCGCTGATCAAGATAATTGAGAATCGCTGAAAAATTACGAAAGTTTTGCGATCGGTTTTTGAGCTGAACACATGCTTTAAAACCAGGTGGAAATGTAATATTTGATTGAAAACATTTCAGTAGATGGCGCACGGATCTACATATTTAGAATATTCCTTTGAAATTGGGAGTCTTGTTGTCGGTTTTTAACTAACATCCTCTTTACCTAGGGTCTAGAGACTTAGCACATCACGATGACAGTATGAACTGCTAAAAAACAATTCTGCTAGGTGGCGCTCTGATCGAGATAAGTGGAAAACATTTTGAGAAACTTCCCAATAAGGTAACGGTTTTAAATTTAACATATGGCCATCCATATTACAGAACATATCCAGTAATAACTGTTAACAGTGTGCCAACTGTGCGGTTCACTATTTTGAGTGAATTTGATTTCTTTGAATGCGTAGTAGGCTGTAAAATATGTATATGCACCTATATATGCTTTCATCAATTCGATTTCTCATCACAAAAACTAAGAGTAATCCAAGCCGCATATAGATATAGACGCACTACGTCCGAGCAACACCGAACAGCGGGTAGGTAATCTGAATAAACTTAAGCATTTTCACATAGGAATTACTAAGTATTAACCACAATTGCAGTTTCTTGTTTGTAGGTAACACTAAGAACTATAAAATAAAAAGATGATACAAAAATTTTAAAGACTACATTTATATTTATGTCGCCATAATACAGCAGCAAATTTGTCCTTAAACAAAGACAAGGTGTCTGTGAGTTTTAGTTTTGAAACTTTAATCGTCCTACTTGTAATCAATTGTTGAGATTTGAAAATATAAAGTCGGAGTGCACGTTCCCAAACTAAGGAAATCAATTTTTATTTAGAATCTCAAATGGAACTTCGACAGTTGACAAAATATTTAAAGTATATTAATTGCACTCCACCTCTACATTTTCAAATAAATTGATTACAAGTAGGACGATTAACGTTTCAAAACTAAAACTCACAGACACCTTGTCTTTGTTTAAGACAAATTTGCTGCTGTATTTTGGCGACATAAATATAAAGGTATTCTTTACAATTTGTTTATCATCTTTTTATTATATACTTATAAAATTATGCAATCACAATAAGTTTCTCGAATATGTAAGAGATTATATACAACATTCTTTACTTCTTTTTAAAACGTTATCTCGAAAAGATTTCTGTAAAACTATATTTAAAATTAAATAAACTTAATTTAACTGCAAAGTCATTAGAGAGGCTCCTCCAAGCAGAGCATAACTTGGCAGCCCAGTTTAGCAAAAAGGATAAGAAAGCGAGATCAGTTTTGGTTAGCTTAATTACTGATGAATACCTCGAGTATGTTCGAGAGAAGGCAGAATCCAGAGATATGTGGGCAGCGTTGAAATGCACTTTTGCAAAGAAATCTGTTTCGAGTCAGACATTGGTACGTAAACAGTTTCCTATTTAAAAATGATGATTTACGCACTTATTGAATCAACGGCTTTTAGCTGAGGAAGCTAAACGTATCGATCGTGAAGACGGACACACTCATATTGATATCGTTGCAGCGTTTTCTGGAGAACAAAAGAAGTTCACTGGGGTTTGTCATAGGTGCTGAAATCGAGGTAATATGAAAAAAGACTGACGCGTTAAATTGCCACAAAGCAAAGAGCCAGCATGGCATCGAGCTTCAAACCGGTCTGCTTTATGACTTGAGTAAAAATTTCTGAGTACCCGCAAATATGTCAGCAAAAAATTTTGCTATTCTAATTTTTTCTGAAATTTTTCGCTATTTGAATATTTATATATCTTCTTTTGTTTTGTGTAACGCTTATTGCAACTGCAATTTTATTACGATTTACACCAAAATTTGTGGGTATCTTTATAAAACATTACTGTAGATAACCACAGAAATTTGTTTTAAAAACCTTTAATTATCTAATTAGCTAATAACTATTTTTAAACAACTAAATTTGAAGTGCTTTCTCGGCGCGATTTTAATCACAACTGTACCTTACATTACTAGTTTTAAATTTTGCGCAAAAAAATGAGCAACCATAGCGTTTTTTAGCCAGTCGGATTTCAGGCAATCTGTCTAGCGTTAACACTAATCATATTTTGAGTTTTTCTTTTAGTTTTCATGTGTTACAATTTTGTTATTTGATGTGCAATCTTGAGCAGGTTCTCTGGAAGAAGTTTAGAGAAGAATATAAGCGAAAATGTTGCGGTTATTTGCTTGCTATATCCCTCTTTAAAAAATGTCTTTTATTCAACCAATGTTTGAATAATTTTTTCTTTGTTTTTTGGTGTTTCGACGTTTTTTTACACCCAGCGTGTACTAGTACACAGGGTATTATAGTTTTGGTCATATAACGGTGGTTTGTAATGGTATAAAATAATGGAGATAGATATGGAGTTCCATATATTAAAGTTCTTAGAATGAACACAGGAATTCATAAAGACATGTCAGTCCGTCCGTCCGTGGACACGATAACTTGAGTAAAAATTGAGACATTTAAATGAAATTTGGCACACAGGTGGCTTTCTGGCCAAGAAAGGTTGCTATTTGAAATGGGTGAAATCAAACCATAACCACGCCCTTTTTTCAATATCGAAAATTTCGAAAAACGTAAAAATGGGTTAATTCAATAATAAAAGCAGCTACAATGATAAAATTTGCAACATTTATTAACTTGGTAGTCCCATTGACGATTTTATGAAATTTTTGACTCTTAGGCCCGGTTTTTCAGTACAAGTTCAACTCAATTTGTCAGTTAAACTAAGCTTAAACTTGTTACGCAGTTTTTCAGTCAACTTTAAACGAAGTTTAAACGTAGTTTAAGCGGCCTATTTGGCAGGGTTAAACTCTAGTTAACTTGTCAGCTGTTTGCATATTTGATAGTTTTGGTTGTGAAACAATAAACTGAACGCAATTAAAAAAGGACGATATTTTTATATTCAATTAAATACTGGATATATCATCTGACAAAAGTGATTATAGTGATGCAGAAATAAGCGAAATCCTAACTATAACAATACTGAGGAGAAGTAATGGCGTTGAATATGTAAACAAATGTCATCTGTTGCCGTATCTAGATAAAAAAAAAACCAATGTTGCCGTATAAAAAGCAAATCTTAAAAGCGGCCTTAAACTCTCACTGAAAAACCGCTCTGCAGTTTAACTGGAGTTTAAATTTATGCCGAGTTTAAGCAAACTTAGTTTAAACTGAGCTTAACCAAGGACTGAAAAACCGGGCCTTAATAACTTCAGAACCGTTTACGCTAGTATAACGAAACTTCGTAGGAGGCATACTATTGGTCTGGTAAATACACCAAAAAAAAAATAAGCGAAATCGGGTTTCGACCACGCATACTTTTTCATAAAAGTTATATGGAAAATAGGTAGAAATATTGAACTGCTCATATCTAATTAACTGATACAGGTATAATAATATATTTGGTACTTAAATCAATTTTCTTATTCTTTATATGATTTTTGTAAAAATTTTGGAGTCAGTGAGTCAAGCAAGTTTCAAACTCGACTGTTAATAACTTCAGAACGGTGTAAAATAGAATTACGAAGCTTAATACGAGGTATACCATAGACATGTAGAGTACGCGCACGGAAGATAAGCAAAATCGGTGGACGACCACTCCTTCTTTTGGGCCAAAGTTTTCTAAAAGAGAGGTAGAAAATCGGAACATGCCATATCTCCTTCACTGATGCAGATAAAATTCTAGAACTTCGTAGTTACAATGACCTGATGATCTTATTAATGAATTTTAATTTTGGAAAATGGGCGTGGCACCGCCTACATATACATGAACAAAATGTCAAATTTCAGCTATTATTAATTTCCGAACCGTGTTAAATAAAATTACGAAGGATGATACGAGGTATACTATTTACGCTTTTAAAAATTATATATAGCCTGTAGAAAATTTTATAAAGATCGGTTGAGTATCTTTGACAAGATTAAAATTGTATATAGCATAGGGGCGTGGCACCGCCCACTTTTCCAACATTATATATAGCCTGTACTGTAACCAGTGAACCCATCCACTGTGAAAATTTCATAAAGATCGGTAAAGTACTTTGGACGCCAGACGCACACACACATTAATTTTTTATTATAAAAGATTGCCCACATGGTAGTAGAAAAAGTTTATAAGTCATAACTGCTCAACAATTTACCACAACCACTTTTACACAGCTGGGTATTTAATGTTCGGTTCCACCCGAACTTAGACTTCCTTACTTGTTTATTTATTCGATGTGTCGCTGTAACAAGTGCTGTAATCAACTGCATAAATTAAATCACAAATGAATGCGTAAATCTCTTTTCCTTGTTCACCTTGTTCAGTGTACTTATTCAATATTAAACTTATCGAATGTTTTAAATCTGCATTTCCGAGTAAGAATATAAGGTGCATTTATTATTTTTGGACGGTGCTGCCTCACAATATAAGAACATGTACAACTTTATAAATTTGGCTCCATGAAAGAGTTTAAATTAAAAGCAGAATGACATTTTTGCTACTTCCTATAGAAAAGGAGCTTGTGATGGAATGGAATGACGAATGCTGAAAGTATTAAAAGACAGGCGGAAAGAGCTAGCTTACAGCGAATCATTTTGCACGACTAGTGAACATGAAATTTACGATATAGAGCAAAAAATTCGGTTTTAGAACGCATTGACGATTTAAAATACACTTTTATTTCATCACTATTAAACCCGTCCCCGCATCGCTGCGTCTCAGAACTCTTAGGGCCATTTTCACAGTGAGGAGTTAACTCACGTTCCACAGTTAACTCCGGCTTTTAAATTTTCAAATTGATTAACTAGAGTTTAACCGCTGAAAATTGGTGACTTAACCTCGCGTTAGAATTCATAAGGCTGTCTATTGTATATTAGGCAGTAAATATTTATCAAAATAGCTAAAATAAAATAGTGAATCGATAGTTAACTGTGAAATGTAAGCTAACTCGGCACTGTGAAAATGGCCCTTAATTGAATGATTTTAATCATATTGTGACGAATTCGATGATTCCTTGATTATTTATCCTGGGTTCAATCACTATAAAGTCAAATAAACACACGCACAGATATTGTAACTAATAGCTAGTTTTATTTACTAGTAATAAACGTAATACAATTTTAAGAGTTTGGTAACTTCACAGTAGTTCACTGTTCAACGCTTGAAAATAAACTGATCCCTGCTTTGCTTGGTCACTGCCTTATATAGTCCGACAGGGTGCTTGCCCACGCACCGAGATAAAATATTAGATAAAATAGGGAACTTAATTACTTCGCTTATTGAAGCACTTATTATCACCTTTCATTTGATACCCATATTGTACTAAGTAAACACATTTTGGGTCACTTTGGTCCACATATTGGTGGATATCTCCGAAACTGGTCGAGATATCTGAACATATAATATCTTAAATTGCAATTTAGACGTCTAGGAAAATAACGGTAAAATCCATTTAATTCCATTCATCAGTTCTTGAGTTATGCACGACCAAACATACAGACAGATAGACAAAAATTCTAAAAGTGGTTGATTTGGTTTCTACTGGCTCAATAATGGTCCCGCCTATGGATTTTTCTTAAATATCTGCAATGTACAGACATCGACCTGTTACAATTTTGGTATTTGCAGAGTTATTAAACATATATACGAAGAACGCATTTAACGTAAGCTTTTTTCAGAAGACCCGAAATCTATTGTAAGCGTTATGTTACAGAAAAAAAGGCATCCAAAAGCAAGCGTGTAAAATAATGTTATATAAACCCTCGTAAAACGGAATCTATACATGTTATAAAAAGTAAACTTTTTGTTTCGTGTCGCCGGTTGACGCTCAAACGCGAGGGGGGATTTTAACCACATTTATACATAGTTCAGGTACATGGGCCTTCATGGTTTGTATGTAACTTTTTTGGAAATCGGAAAAGTGTGCTTGGCACCTACTTATTATACAAATGGGATTTTTCATAGTCCATATCTCTGGAAGTATTAATGCTAGACTACTGAAATTTGGTAATAATTTATATGAGGTTAGTCCCTAACATCGCACGGAAAACTGATATCGAAAAAGGGGGCGTGACACCTCCCAGATCAATCGGACATGTCATAGTCAATATTTCTGCAGGTATTAATTATAGACCACTGAAATTCGGTAAGGATTTATATGAGGTTAGTCCCTAGCACTTCAAGCAAAGCTGCGGATATCGAAAAAGGTGGCGTGGCACCTCCCAAACAATTGGGATATTTCGTAGTCAATATCTCTGGAAGTATTAATTCAAGACCACTGAAGTTTGGTAAGGCGTTATATGAGGTTAGTCCCTAACATCGTATGGAAAACTACGGATATCCGAAAAGGGGGCGAAAATGTAAATGTAATTTAATTGTGATTAATATCGCGCCGAGAAAGCACTTACAATTTTGTTTGTATAAAAAAAGTTTTTAACAAATTAGTATAATTAATTTTTTTTTTTTTTAAATGTCTGTGTTTATATGCTTTTTAAAAATACCTACAAATTTTCGTACAAATTGTAATAAAATTGCATTTGCAATAAGCTTTACAAAACAGAATTTTTTTGCTGACATATTTTCGTGTACTCAAGCAAAATATTAGTTTTATTTATTTAAAAGTTCTCGACTTTGCAAAAATAAAGGGGCCACTTAAGAAATTTTTCTCACTTCACTTTTATCAGCCAGTGGGCGAGAACCGTTGAAGAACGATGTTGTTTTCAAAATTGACTCTGGGGCAACTGCTCATATGTGCAATTCTAAGTGGTGTTGGTCAACATTGGAGGATATACACCGAATGCCGCTGTTATTGGTGTGGGCTAAGAGAAGGCGTGTGTTGAAGAAAATTCACTTGGATGCATTATATCCAAGTGCCATACGAAAACTAACACTTTCAAAAGTTCTTACGAAAACTAACTACTTCAATATTTTGTACGAAAACTAACATTTTCTACTTGTGGCTGACGGAAACTAGCACTTTCGCTTTGTGTATAACGAAAACTAATACTTTCTACTTTTGGCTGACGAAAACGGTGACGTGTCATAATGTTAATGGCATTAACGTCACTGACATTAATTAGCATTTCAAAAGCGATGACATTAATTCTCATAAGAATTTGACATTAATTCGAGAGAAATGGAAAAATTTTATTTAATGAATGTTGATATTTTTCGCGATTTTATATTCCAAATTTTAATTTTACACCTTATATGTGTATGTATATGAAATAAAAAAATTGTATTAAATGAATTTTGATAATTTCCAGAAAAGCGACGCAGGCGAAAATTTGGAATAAAAAATCACGTTTTTAAGTGTTTTTTTTTTTTGATATAAAGGACACGTTTATATAAAATACAATTTTCTGGAATCAAATAAACTCGTATTTAGGATAAATCCCAACTTTATATAGAATCGCACTCAGGGACCCTGTGAACTCACTCTGAAAGTAGCCTAAATATACATCGCCCACTTTTCTAAAATTGTGTAAATATTTATTAAAGACACTTGTATCCAAATATCATTAATTTATACCAAATGCGTTCAGAATTACGACGAACTGAAATTTTATCCAGAATAGGGGCGTGGCACCGCCAACTTTTCCAAAAATTCTATATAGCCCATACAGTAACAAGTGAACCCAAGAATCTACTTTGAAAATTTCATAAAGATCGGTTAAGTACTTTGGACGACAGACACACAGACGCACATTCATTTTTATACCTAGTAGTGCTACGCACACAAAGTATTTGACTTTAGTCGCGTAACGGTGGTATGTAACGGCAAAGATGGATCGAGATAAATATTGACTTACACATATCAAAATTTTCAGGAGGAAAAAATAAATTGGTTAAGCCATGTCCGTCCGTCCGTCTGTCCGTCTGTCCGTCTGTGAACACGATAACTTGAGTAAATTTTGAGATATCTCAATGAAATATATAGCACTACTTAGTATAACAAGTTAGGAAGTCTAAGTTCGGGTGGGACCGAACATTATATACCTTGTAGTGATTTATCATGGAATCTCAATTTACGCAGGTCTATTTTAATACTTTCAGTTCGTATTTGCGTTCAACTAGACATACGGACATACAGATAGACGTATCGAGAGACGGATATAGCTACATCGACTCAGCTTATCCTCCTGATCACTTCAGTGAACTTTTTGATGGGACTATCTCTTTTTCTTCTCATACGTACAAACATTTCATGTTAATGAAAGGTATGACAATCAAAAAAGATATACAGCTTCGCTTTTGCAGTGGGCTATTAACTCCTTGCCCGGATATTTTACTTTTCATCCTGAAAGTTTTGATATACATTAAGAAATATATATCTCGATTCGTTTATGCCGAATGAAGTAATATACCTTGTGTGCGTAACAAAAATAGATATAAACAAGTAAGGACGGCGCTGTCCTCGGCTGTGCCGAAGGCTTTATACCTTTCATGAATACGTGCAAACTTAAATACGCATTGTTTAAAGTTCTCTAAAACTTTGTCAGCAATACATTTAATTTTCTTTTACCATCTATAAGCAAATATCTCACCAAGTTTCAAGTTTTAATATTTCAAAATGAGGGATAAATGGCCATAATCCTCTTATCTGAACGATCGGTTGTATGGGATATATGCTATATATAGCTCCGATCTTGCTGTCTTTTTTACGAAATCTTTTACTATCCATAAGAAAATATCTCACCAAGTTTCAAGTTTTAATATTTCAAAATGAGGGATAAATGGCCATAATCCTCTTATCTGAACGATCGGTTGTATGGGATATATACTATATATAGCTCCGATCTTAGCGTTTTTCTTACCAAATTTGTAATTATCTGTAAGCAAACATCTCACCAAGTTTCAAGTTTTAATCTTCCAAAATGAGGGATAAATGGCCATAATCCTCTTATCTGAACGACCGGCATTGTTTAAAGTTCTCTAAAACTTTGTCAGCAATACATTTAATTTTCTTTTACCATCTATAAGCAAATATCTCACCAAGTTTCAAGTTTTAATTTTTCAAAATGAGGGATAAATGGCCATAATCCTCTTATCTGAACGATCGGTTGTATGGGATATATACTATATATAGCTCCGATCTTAGCGTTTTTCTTACCAAATTTGTAATTATCTGTAAGCAAGTATCTCACCAAGTTTCAAGTTTTAATCTTTAAAAATGAGGGAGAAATGGTCATAATCCTCTTATTTGAACGATCGGTTGTATGGGAGATATATGCTATAGTGACCCGATTATACCGGATCCGACAAATGTCTAATATAATACAAAAATACATCTGTGTGCCAAATTTCATCGAGATATCTCAAAAATTGAGGGACTACTTTGCGTTCAAATAGACGGACCGACAGACGCACATGCCTGTATCAACTCAGTTCATCGTCCTTATCAATTTGGTATACTTAATGGTGGGTCTATTTCTTATATTTCTAAACGTTACAAACATCGGACCAAAGTTAATACACCATTTCATGTTCATGAAAGGTATAAAAAGGGTGTCTTTTATAGGCGCCAAAGAACTCAACCGATCTTTACGAAACTTTCAAAATATATACTTGGGTTCACTGGGTACAGCATAGAGAATATATAGTTTTGGAAAATTAGGCGGAGCCACGCCCCCAGGCTATATAAAGTTTCAATTCCTCATAACTCCGAACTTTTTTGGTCTAAATTAATGAAATTTGAATATATGTGTCACTAAGTCAATATCTACATAATTTTTCAAAAGTGGGCGGGGCCACGCCCACATATTTTGTCGTTTGTTTTGCTCTTCAACTTTCACAATAGGTTCAGGAGTTCGCTGGGCACCTCAAAGTGTGTATATAGCTTTTGGAAAAGCCCCCAGGTTATATAAATCTGCAGTTCGGTATAGTTAGGAGTTTATTTGGTTGAAGTTAATGACATTTTATATATAGATGTGTTCTATGTGTCAAAACGTCAAACCAACGTCTACTGGGTTTGCTAGTATATTATAAAATGACGAAAGCAAACAACGAATTTCAGCATTCTTTTGTAAAACTGAGAGACTAAATTGCGTTCAAATAGACAGGCGGACAGACAGACAGACGGACGGAGAGGCGGGCATGCTCTTCTTGTTCTCATACTTACATACATTTAATGTTTATGAAAGGTATGAAAATCAAAAAAGATATATAACTTCGCTATTGCAGTGGGCTATTAACTACGTGCCCGAATATTTTGCTTGTGTGTTTCCCGATTTGGCTAATTTTTGGCAGGAGTATAATACGAGTACATACTACTGAGAAGCAGCTGACCAATTTTTATTGAAATATCAATATTGAATTATAAGCGATTGCTTTTGAAAATAGCAGAAATTTTATGCTGAAAAGTAGGCGGCGCCCCGCCTACTTCTTAAAAATTGACAAAAATTTTTTTCGGCCGAGGTTTTCTTAAAAAGCTTATTATGTGTGCAAAATCTGATTGATATAACTTGCTTAGTTGAAGAAGTATCGCTTTTTAAATTTTACAAAAAAAATTTTCAGAACCATATTCAAAAACTGGGAGTGGACATTAACCGATTCCGCCCATTTTTACAGCAAACAGATACCTTTATATATAGAACACTATCACCAAATTTCGTTTTCACAAATCAATTTTTGCCGGAGTTATGGCATAAAAAGTTTTGTGGAATAGTCCACTATAAAAAGGGCGGGGCCACGCCCATTTTCGAAAATTTTAAGTTTTTGGCTTTCTTTGTTTACGGAAACTTTAAAAGTGAAATATAAATGATGCAAAGCTATTTTACGCAATGTTATTGCCGATTTAATATATCTACGAGCCTCTTTAAAATCTTTCATATAAAAGTAGACCTTAACCGATCCCGCCCATTTTGTCCTGGAACATTCCTTGCATACCTGGAAACCTGCGTGCTGAATTTCGTTTCGATATCTGGAACGGTCTTTGATTTATGATTAACATTATTTCTAACTTTGACTTAATCAAAAGTGGGTGGTGCCAAGCCCATTTTCAAAAATTTCTTGAAACATTTATTTTATGCCTCAATCTCAATGTACTCACCAAATTGTATCCTTATAGGTGTATTATATACTGAGTAATCACTTTTTTTGTGTTTTCGAAAATATTCTATATATAAAAAGTGGACATGGCTTTCATCCGATTTCGCCCATTTTAAATAGCGCTCGGAGATGGGACCCAAGGAACCCGCATACCAAATTTCATTAAGATATCTTAAAATTTACTCAAGTTATCGTGTTCACAGACAGACGAACGGACGGACGGGCATGGCTTAATCAGTTTCTCTTTTCGTCCTGAACATTTTGATATATATAAGTCAATATCTATCTCGATCCGTCTTTGCCGTTACATCACGCGACTAAAGTTAATATACCTCGTGTGCGTAGCACTACTAGGTATAAAATGAATGTGCGTCTGTGTGTCTGTCGTCCAAAGTACTTAACCGATCTTTATGAAATGTCCACAGTAGATTCTTGGGTTCACTTGTTACTGTATGGGCTATATAGAATTTTTGGAAAAGTGGGCGGTGCCACGCCCCTATTCTGTATAAAATTACAATTCGTCATAATTCTGAACGTATTTGGTATAAATTAACGATATTTGGATATAAGTGTCTTTAATCAATATTTACACAATTTTAGAAAAGTGGGCGGTGTATATTTATGCTAGAGTGGGTTCACAGGGCCCCTGAGTGCAATTCTATATAAAGTTGGGATTTATCCTAAATACAAGTTTATTTGATTCCAGAAAATGATCTATTATATAAAAATAAGTCGCGTTTTCCTCCCTGACGCTATAACTCCAGAACAGCTGGACCGAATTAAATGAAATTTCCACGTAGTTTTCGGTTGAGCTCGACATGGTTTATCCCCAAAAAAGGAAAAGAATCCTTGAAGGTTTTGGAGATATTCCACAAAATGTGGATCAGGGTAATCCTATAATGGGTTCGTACGATATGGGTATCAAATGAAAGGTGTTGACGAGTGCTTGAACATGGTGTAGTTATTGGTCCCATGTAAGACCCCGTATTCGAGGTATTTCCCGAAATATGACCCAGACGGGTTTTCTACAAAATGGGTATCAAGTAAAAGGTTTTGGTGAGTATTAAAAAGAGGTGATTTTCAAGACCCTATGCGACCCGTTTTCCGAGATGTAGACCAAAATGTGGACCAGGGGTGACCCTGGTATAATATAAAAATAAGTCGAGTTTTCCTTCCTGACGCTATATCTCAAGAACGCACTAACCGATTTTAATGATTTTGCATTCGTTGGAAAAGTCTCGGGCGCCGTGAGGCTTATAGCAAACAAAATTCAGGAAAAATTTCAAAAGAAAAGCAGGAAAATAGGGGAAATCATTTTTTACATACAGCGCCATTAATTTTATGTGATATTTTTTATTATACGCACGTTATTTCAAACGCAAAATTAAAACCGGTATTGTGTTCACTGTGAAATTGAGGTTGAAGTTATTCGTTTCCTAACAGATCAATTGGAAACCATCAAAACAATCACGCGTATTGTGCAAGTTAACACAGCAGTAGAGGTATACCAGCATTAGGTGTAAATATTGTATGTATGCCTGTGGATTATCCCAATAACAAACCGACTTAAATACTCATCAGTGGTTGTTGTAAGCAGGCATTGCATTTTATTGGCATACAAATTTACATGTATGTACGTTTGTACGGTGGTGGCTGACCGCCCGCAGCAATCAATCAACTGCTGCTGTTATAATCCAACACTTTGCTTAAATACTTTTTCTCCACGCCGACGCTTCGATTTAGTTGAAGTAAAATCGTGCGCTCGATGTACCTGAAAGATTTAAGGTCAGACACCTGAATAATGATTTACTAAAAGTGATTTAATAAAAGTGGATAAAAAGTATTTAAGCAAAGTGTTGGATTATCACAGCAGCAGTTGATTGATTAGTGCGGGCGGTACAAACGTACATAAATGTAAATTTGTATGCCAATAATATTAAAAAAAAAGGTCAAAAATTATGTATCTTTGGAAGTGGCATAAAAAAAACTTACAAATTTTTGCTTAAGGTGTTAAGTTGAATTGTGTAAATTATATGAATAGTGCATTTGAGGTTAAATTCACCAGTCTGTCCAAACTTGCAAATTTTTAGCCAAAAAGATCAAAAATTGTCGTATTTTGCAAAGAGATTAAAAATTAAATATCTTTGGAAGTGGCATAAAAAAAACTTGCAAATTTTTGTTTAAGGTGGTAAGTTTAATTGGGTAAATTATATAGATAGGTTTGAGGTTAAATTCACCAGTCTGTCTAAACTTGCAAAATTTTTTGTCGAAAAGCAAAAAGATCAAAAATTATATATCTTTGGAAGTGGCATAAAAAAAACTTGCAAATTTTTTTTTAAGGTGGTAAGTTGAATTGTAAATTCACCATCTGTCCATAGTCCAAACGGCCCAGAGGACGACGTGCGAACATCGGCCGCCGCGCACGGCATGCAAGCCATCAACAAGTATATTCCCGGAACTTAAGTGAAGAAAGACAAAATATATAATAAGAGAAAATGACCGATTGAGACAACGCGTGAGCACACGAAGATCATTGGCATCATTCAATCGCTTGGCATTCCAATATGATCCCACTACGAACTACAGTGATGATAAAAATTTAGATATTGGACCAATGACGACTGTATGCCGATATTGCAATGCGTTAAAGTTCAAAAGAGAAACGGATGGATTGAAAGTCAAACTGGAGCCATTACTTACACCACCACAGCCACTGAAAGCATCGTTCGATGGAAGTGATCCTGATTCCAACTATTTTCTTCAACACATACTTTAATACAATAACTGCTTTCGCGTGACTTCATTTGGAGCTAATATCATTCGAGAAGGCGGCTTCATGCCGACTTGCAAGGTAAAAGATACAACACACAACCAATCACTCACACCAATCAATCACACCAACACAATCAATTGCAATAAATAACCACTACACATACACCACACACTACACCATCACACGATCAGAAGTCACACCGTATTCTTCAACAAATGATTGTTTTCAGATACAAGGACAAATATATCATTTGCATGGTTCAATGGTGCCAACACCATCAATTTCTGCAAATATATTTCATTTCGTCGATGGTGGATCAGCTGAATGTGCGGTGCAATATACAGGGACACAACAGTTAAAGAGACGAATTATTGAACAGTTGCAAGCATTTTTCCACGATAATAACGCTGTGGTTGATATGTTCAAAACAGCATTGGAACGAATGCCATCGGATAAGCACAAATTTGTCATAAGAGCGGATCGTACCCCAACAGGTGAACATGTGCGAAGATTCAATGCACCCACCGTTGATGATGTTGCTGCAATTATTGTTGGCGATCAAACTTAATCACGAGACAATGTCGTTCAGCGAAGAAGCAATATCATGCATCGTGTAAACGAGACACATCGTTTGTACGATACGTTACAATATCCAATCCTTTGTTGGCAAGGGCAAGACGGATACGACATCACGTTGAAGATGGTCGATCCAATTACAGGTACAATATTAACACACTAATTATTGCTATTATTGGGTTCCATTAACAATCCATTTAATTTTGCATATTCAGGCATATCAACGAACAAAAATCTAAGCGCAATGAATTACTATGCCTATCGTATTATGACTCGTACACATGAGGACAATCTGAACCTGAAGCGCCGTCGCCTATTCCAGCAATTCGCTGTCGATATGTATGTCAAAGTCGAAACCGAACGTTTAGCGTTCATTCGATTCAATCAGCCAAAGCTACGATCTGAGGACTATATACACTTGCGTGATGCTATTCATTCAGATGGTAATGTTCAGAATATTGGACGTCTGACGATTGAACGTGAGTTGGACCCGGGCTAACAACCGCAAGATCGCCATGACATAATCGCCAGAGCAAAAACTTAAAGTTATGATTGCTATGCTTACTAAGTATCGAGTTTTTGGTGACACACGTTGTTATATGTACTCCGTGGAATGCCACAAGCGTGGACTACCGCATGCTTATATCCTAATTTGGTTGCTGAACAATTTACATTCAAATGAAGTGGATGACATCATATCAGCTGAACTTCCTGATCCAGCCAATGATCCCCATCTACACGACATTGTGACGACACAGATGGTATATAGACCGTGCGGTGCATTAAATCCATTATCGCCTTGCATGGCTGATGGAAAGTGCACAAAACGATATCCGCGACCGTTAGTTGCTGAAACACACACAGGGAACGATGGATATACAATTTATCGTCAGCGTTCAAAATAAGATAATGGTCGAACTATCAAAGTTAAAGTTCAAAATCAAGAGATCGAAATCGGAAATGAATTCATTGTACAATATTGCCCGCTGCTATCACGAATTTTCAAAGCACATGTGAACGTTGAAAGTTGTCATTCGGCCAAATCAGTCAAATGTTTGTGCAAGTACGTCACAAAAGGCAGCGACATGGCTGTGTTTGGTATTGCGTCGGAAAATGCGAATGACGAAATTAGCAACTTCCAAATGGGCAGATACGTAAGTACTAATGAAGCAATGTGGCGATTATTGAATTCATGACAGATATCCCACAGTTGTACATTTAGCAGTGCATTTGGAAAACGGACAAAGAGTTTACTTCACTGAGGCTAATTCGGCACAACGAGCTGAGAGACCACCATCGACAACATTGACTAGCTTCTTTGCAATGTGTGAAGCAGATCCATTCGCAGCGACGCTGATGTACGTTGAAATGCTCAAGTATTACACTTGGAATCAATTAGCAAAGAAATTTCAACGTCGCAAACAAAGAACCCCAGTTTCAGGTGGGCCACAGGTGTTTTCCACTGATGCGCTAGGTCGCATGTATACTGTTCATCGTACAAATTATGAATGTTTTTATTTGCGACTGCTGTTGGTAAATGTATGTGGGCCAAAATCATTTGCGCATTTGAAAACTGTGAATGGCCACCAATGCCAAACATATCGAGAAGCATGTCAACTATTGGGTTTGCTGGAGAACGATTCTCATTGGGATTTAACACTTGCGGATTCAGTTGTTTCATCAAATGCGTACCAAATACGAACGCTGTTCGAAATAATCATCACCACATGTTTCCCTTCACAGCCAATTCAGTTATGGAACAAATACAAAGACGACATATGTAAAGATATCTTGCATCGCTTGCGCATTCAAACGAAAAATCCCGACATGCAAATAACCGATGAAATCTACAATGAAGGATTGATTCTGATTGAGGATCAATGCTTGTATATTGCAAACAAGCTACTGATTCAAGTAGGAATGATTGCGCCAAATCGATCGATGCACGATGGATATAACCAATAATTTAATCGAGAGCAGCAATACAATGTTGATACATTGCAGGCATTCGTTCGAAATAATGTGCCGTTGCTGAATGAACAGCAAAAACAAGTATACGAAACATTAATGCAAGCGGTGGACAATAATACTGGTGGTCTATTCTTCCTGCACGCACCCGGAGGAACAGGGAGAACATTTGTACTTCCATTGATTTTGGCCACTGTTCGATAAAGATGTGACATAGCTTTGGCGTTAGCATCATCTGGAATTGCGGCGACTCTTCTAGATAGCGGTCGTACTGCACATTCTGCGTTTAAGTCGCCACTCAATTTAAACATAGTTGATACTGCAGCATGCAATATTTCCCGATCCAGTGCAATGGGAAAATTGTTGATGCTATCCAAGCTCATTGTTTGGGATGAGTGCACAATGGCAAATAAGAAATCACTTGAAGCACTTAACTTTACACTGAAGGGTCTTCGGCAAAATAACAACATCTTTGGCGGCTTGATGATATTGTTGGCAGGCGATTTCAGGCAGACGTTGCCAGTAATTCCTCGTGGAACGCCTGCAGGTGAATTGAATGCTTGCCTGAAGGCATCACCTTTGTGGAATAACGTAAAAACATTATCGTTAACCACTAATATGAGAGTTCAACCTCAAAATGATCAAAGTGCTGCACAATTTTCAAAACAATTGTTAGCTGTTGGAAGTGGAAAAGTCCCAGTTGATGCGACAACTGGATTAATTACTCTTACCAACGACTTTTGCCGATTTGTAGACTCTCAATCAGCTCTTGTTGAAAATGTTTTCCTAAGCATTAGTGAGAATTATCAGAATTATGCTTGGTTAAGTCAACGAGCAATTCTGTCAGCAAAGAATAATGATGTACACGCACTGAGTTTCAATCAAAAATCGCTGGCAATTTGGTGACATACAAAGCCGTTGATTCCATAACAAATCCCGATGATGTAGTAAATTATCCAACGGAGTTTTTGGACTCTTTGGTGTTACCAGGATTTCCACCAAATAACTTGCAACTCAAAGTTGGCTCAGTTATTATGATACTGTGTAAATTGAATCCACCGCGACTTTGCAACGGTACTCGACTTGCGGTGAAAAAACTTATGCCGAATTTGATTGAGGCAACCATTATTAACGGAAAGAACGCTGGTGAAAATGTATGTAATCCTCGAATACCAATGATTCCGACTGATCTTCCTTTTGACTTCAAACGATTGCAATTTCCGGTTAACCTTGCGTTCGCAATGACAATCAACAAGTCGCAAGGCCAATCGCTTAGTGTTTGCGGGATAAATTTAGAAAATCATTGTTTTTCACATGGTCAGCTATACGTTGCGTGTTCACGAGTTGGGAAGCCATCCGCTTTGTTTGTGTTAACGTCAGACAAAAAAACAAAAAATGTGGTTTACCAAAGAGCACTTCAATGAGACGGATAATTTGCGGACACGTATAACGCTTCGATTCAGTATTTACTTTGGATTCACTTTCATTTTTTTACTTATAGAAGTTCAACTAAATAACACTTAATTTTTGTAATCGAAATGAATTTATTACTGTTGTGAAATGAAATAAAATATTTCCTTTTCAAATAAACAAAAACAAAAAAATGTCTTCATCTTTTAATCCCCAAACGAAATATTAAAAAAAAACGAACCCATCTGATTGCTAGTCTATATATAAAATGTCATTAACTTGAACCAAATAAACTCCTAACTATACCGAACTGCAGCTTTATATAACCTACTCCTGAACCTATTGTGAAAGTTGAAGAGCAAAACAAAACACAAAATATGTGAGCGTAGCACCGCCCACTTTTGAAAAATTATGTAGAGATTGACTAAGTGACACATATGTATATGCAAATTTCATTAATTTAGACCAAAAAAGTTCGGAGTTATGACGAATTGAAACTTTATATAGCCTGGGGGTGTGGCTCCGTCCACTTTTCCAAAACTATATATTGTCTACCCTGTACCCAGTGAACCCAAGTACAAGGTGGCGCAAAATTAAGCTTCCGATGATCAGCATATCGGTTGTGGCACGTGCAGTGTGTGCTGTTGCACCGTCTTGTTGGAACCACATGTTTTCCAATCCCAATTCATCAAGTTGCGGCAAAAAGAACTCGTTGATCATTGCTCTGTAGCGCTCACCATTCACAGTAACCGTTTGGCCCCGACCGATTATTGGTCAAATCAATAGTCAGCAATATTCCGCGTTCTGGAGCAGTGTAGCGTAACATTGTTTGTTAACGTGAATTTCGCATGTGTTTACTACACAAATGTCAAAACAGAACTGACTTTAGGGGCCAATCCCAAAATTTATAGCATTTTCTGATAGGAGGATTACTTTTGCGCAGTAACCGTTTTTCAACGACCGCATGTGTTTACTACACAAATGTCAAAACAGAACTGACTTTAGGGGCCAATCGCAAAATTTATAGCATTTTCTGATAGGAGGATTACTTTTGCGCCACCCTGTATATATTGTGTAAATTTCATAAAGATCGGTTGAGTTCTTTAACGCCCATTTTCTATTTTTGTTACGCACATAAGGTATATTACTTCTTTCGGCATAAACGAATCGAGATATATATTTATTAATGTGTATCAAAACGTTCAGGATGAAAAGTAAAATATCCGGGCAAATAGCTAATACCCCACTGCAAAAGCGAAGTTGTATACCTTTTTTGATATTCATAACTTTCATGAACATGAATTGTTTGTACGTATACTGAAATAGTCAGAAGGATGAACTGAGTCGATGTAGCCATATCCGTCTCTCGATACGTCTATCTGTCACTCCGTCTGTCTATTTTACCGCAAATACGAGCTGAAAGTATTAAAATAGAAATGCGTAAATTGCGATGACATAGTAGATCACTTCTAGGTATATATTGTTCGGTTCCACCCTAACTTAGACTTCCTTACTTGTTTATATCTATTTTTGCAACGCACACAAGGTATATTACTTCATTCGGCATAAACGCATCGAGATATACATTTATTAATGTATATCAAAAAGTTCAGGATGCAAAGCAAAATATCCGGGCAAGTAGTTAATACCCCACTGCAAAAGCGAAGTTGTATATCTTTTTTGATATTCATAACTTTCATGAACATGAATTGTTTGTACGTATACTGAAATGATCAGGCGGATGATCTGAGTCGATGTAGCCATGCCCGTCTTTCGATAGGTCTCTCTGTCTGTCCGTCTGTCTATTTGAACGCAAATACGAACTGAAAATATTAAAATAGACCTGCGTAAATTGGGATGACATAATAGATCCCTACTAGGTATATAATGTTCGGTTCCACCCGAACTTAGACTTCCTTACTTGTTTCTGCTTTTCTTTTTTGAAGCCTTGAGGATTTGTTTTGCGTGCCTGCAAAATCCTCAAATATTTATTTTGCATGTAAGTTACATTCTTCATATTTGTTTATTTCGTTTCTTATTTGCATTGGAATAGAGACACTAAACCCAGCTGAAGGAAGGATCGTGTTAATCCCTTTTAGCCATAAGCGTTTATAATTGCAAATGGCCTACTCATGGCACGAGTAGCTTCACGTCAGTTAAAGCCAATAATCCGAAGGTAGAGTTGAACCACTTCGATTGATATCGCTTCTACCGCCGAGTGAGTTGGAGTTGGACCATTACACAATCGAGTGAAATAGAATTATGCTGCCGATGTGTCTGGAGTAATGCAGTAACTAAGTTTTAGTCGCTGCTACCCACCATGGCCTTGAATTGAGGTGTTAGGTTGCAATGCACGGCAGTTCGATGTTCGAACAGATAGAGATCTACTCAAAATCTGTAAGCATGTAACCTGGAGATTTATATTTCAAGATTTCCATTTTCTATTCATTTATCATATAATAATGGAAATAGATACTTGATTTACTCAACAGAAAACGATCTTCAGAGGTTTCGCTTCGATTTTTTCAACAAACCACAGTAAAGAAAATGCCACAAATTCATTTAAGCTTGCTAAATTTGATGAACCACTTGTTCAAAGCCAAAATATAGTGGATGAAACCAATTTATGGAGAAGCGATATAACCTTCCGCCAAAAACTGCACTTCAGAAATGCGACAAAACGTTATTCCATAACTCTTACAAATTGCTACAAATGGTTGTACCTCTCCCCGTTTCCACTTCAACAACAGTATGCACCTTTTGAACTCTTCTTCTTCTTTAAATAGCGCGTAACCGTCTTAAAATTGGTCTCCACTTGGTCCTTCCATCGGATTTTATGTCTATCTCTTCCTCTGCTACCAACGGGGGTGCCGAAAAGAATTCTTTCTTGGCCGGAGTATTTTTATTCATTCCCACAACATGGCCTAGCCAACAAATTCGCTGGGTTTTAATTCGTTGGACAATGTAGGAGCTGCATCCCCTCCATTGTTCGTCGTCTTGTCATGGCGAAGGGGCTTAAGTATTGTATTGGAAACTCTCCTGAAGTGGGAGGTCCCAATGCGATACGAACTAAGAGGAAATCCTCATATCTGCCACAGCTTTGGGAGGGGTGAGTACTTCGGGTACGAAACACTCAAGGTTGTGACAGATGTACGGATTGCCGCACCAACACCACCCTAATCCAAGGCGTTAAGGTACTCGTGCCGATGGCTAAATAGTCAGCGGGTGGCTATTGAGTAGCTGACCGCGAACGGTCCCCTCCGATGCCAGGGCAAGGTCGGAGGTATATGTGCCTTCTCTAAAACTGTACCAGCTTTCTCTGTCTGTCCTGGATAGAATAGAGAAGAACAGGGGAAACGGCACCGTCCATCTTAAGGATGCGGCGGACCGCATTACTTTCCAAGTAGTGGTGAATGAGTACCGGGCGTACTTAAACACCACTGAGAGATCCCCGGCTGGTAAAAGAAATAGGTCTTTGGTGGATGCCCCCAGCACCTCTAAGAGGTGTAAAGTTACAGCCGGGGACGCCTCTACATCTGCCGGAGCGCTGGTGCGAGCGAAATCGTTTTCGGAAACGGTTCGGAGTGACCTCTAAGTAGCACTCGGTGATGAAACCACCAACAGGGGCAAGCCCGGGGGAGATCGAGGCAAGGCTGGCTCAGATGGTTATCGACTTTGTCATAGCCAACCCGGGAAGTAGTCTTCCCTCCTTCCACTCCGCGTGGGTTGTACGCAGACACAGGGTGGTGAAATGCGGGGAAAAGCAATCGAAGGACTTCCTGGAGAATTGCCTCTTGAACCTAGGTGACGCGGGGGAGGGCTTAAGGATTAAGCTCATCCAGGCCACCGACACTCCTAGGCGACACAGGGCTTGGGTCCGGATACCTAGAATGAAAATAGACCGCGGGACGCTGCTAAATTATTTGCAAGCAAACAACCGCGAGACTGAGGAATCGCAGCAGAATAGCCTATCATTACTTGTCCTCATAAATTAGGAGAGTATTGCTCCGCTAGAGAAAGCGGATTTCACTCTGCGGTTTGGCGTGCGGCACGCTAAAGTGAAAATTCTCCGGCCCTCTCTTGGGGAAGAAGAGGAATCGGATGGGTTCGATGACACGAACAGGCGAATGGTCGACCTGCAGATCGCCGACCAAGAAATGCTACCCTCCTAGTTTTGATGGGTCTAAAGGTTGTTCAGGTTACTCTCTAGCAATCGCGGTTGGCCTCGAAAACCTTGCCGTCTTCCTGTCGGAGGAGGACGTGGTCGCCCTTGTGCAGGAGCCCTGGGTGTGGAGCATCGAGGTAAAGGGCCTCTCAATAAAGGGATATTCTTCTTTTTACAAGCGCGAGGACGGTAAGCCTAGGAAATGCGTTTTCGTAAAATGTAAATACAATGCTTTTTTTGTTCCTTCCCGCAACTCTGCCGACTTGACAATTTCCTTCGAGGCAACTGACGGCGTCAGCATGGTGGTTGACTCGTCCTACATGCTGCATGATAGGGACGCTCCGAAGGAGGAGGTCAGAAACCTAATGCAGGAAATGGTGAGGAGGAATATCATCATGGGTTGCGACGCGAACTATAGGTATCACCTTTGGGGGAGGACGGAAATGAACATCAGGGGTGAGTCACTTTTCGATTTTATTATGAGTACGGATGTTTGCACCCGGGTAGGACCCCAACGTTTGTTTTCTCTAGCACCGATACATTCAGGGGGGGAAGAGGTGCTGCATGTCAAGCAACTAGGTGGTATTAGCAACATTAGGGTAGATAATTGGATCGTATCAGATTGGCAATCTTTCTCTCATCACATACTGATTTTATCCACGTTTTCAAAACCAAAATATAACTCATACAAATTGCTGCAAAATTTTTCTAACTCTCCATGTTTCCACTTCAACAGCAATACGAACCTTTCCAACTCTTCTTTTTGGCCGTCCAACATAGCTCGCCGGTCGTTTCTTCTTTCTGCACCTGGTGCCAAGAACGAAAATAACACTCTATAACTCACTTATCGCACCCATCCTGATTTATGGTGCAGAAGCTTGGCCACTGACAACATCTGATAAGTCGGCTCTGGCAGTATTCGAGAGAAAGATTTACGGACCTCAACGCGTTGGCGAATGCGAGTACCGAAGAAGATTTAATGATGAGCTGTATGAGCCATATGCAGACATTGACATAGTCCAAAGAATCAAACCCCAACGTTTTAATTGGCTAGGCCATGTTGTGCGAATGAATGAAGATGTTCCCGCCCAGAAGGTATTCTTATCGGCACCCACCGGTGGTAGCAGACGAAGAGGGAGACGACCACTCCAACCGGTTTGTAATTCAGTGGTGTTTCCAATTGCCAAAAATACGTAACGAGCAGCTCTGAAGTGCGTAAAATGCAGTTTTTGGCGCAAGATTATGTCACTTTAAGAACCTTCTCCATAAATTGGTTTCGGCCACTATATTTTGGCTTTGAACAAGTGGTTCATAAAATTCGGGAAGCTTAAAAAAATGTTTGTCATTTTCTTCTCTGTGGTTTGTTGAAAACCCGAAGCGAAATCTCTAAAGATAGTTTTATGTTGAGTGAATCAACTAACCATGTCAATTTTTATATGATCAATACATATATGGATAAAAACCGAAATCTTGAAGTAAACATCTAAGTTACATGGTTGTAGACTTTGACTAGATTCGAATCGGGTCTATTTGATTTCAATATTAATGTCACCAGTTCTAAACAATTTTTTAAAATCATGTTCGTCGGACCGAATACGTCGTAACTCCAGTACTACGTGTTTTGCGAAATCCAATTCAAGCGCTAAGTCTATTTATATCTGTTGAAGTTTATTACACAAAGGCAGAACGCACCATTTTCGAGTGAGGGATTTTAGTTTTGTGTTAGACTGGGTTTATTATTTGAAAACAAAAATAGTTTTTAATGTTGACCTATGAGTTTTATAATACTAAGCAATAGAGAAAATGTTGACATTTTTTAAATTTTGAGCCTTTCGCAAAACAAAACAGGCACTATAAATTTATCAATAAATGCCCAAAATTGCCACTATTTTTTGATAACTTCACCCCGGCACTTTTTTAGAAATACTAAAATTTAATAGGTCATAAAACTACAAATCCAAATCTTTTATAAATAAAAAGTGTAGAATTTTGATGAAACTTGGTTAAATTTTATTAGGTTTTGAACAAAGTTTGAACTTTGTTCTAGAATGCGTATAAAAAATTCTCGTCGCTATCTATTTTCCTGTTATTTTATTACTACAAAAGCCAATGTGTACGCATACCTTGAAACCGGTTTTGTCGTATAGAAAAAATTAAAATTTGTAGAAGGTCTGAAAAAACTAGTATACATATATAGGCTTAATATTCAAACGCATAATCCACTAGCCGATAATTTGATATATTCATAAAAATGCACTTTGTCATTATTCTAAAATAAGAAAATTATAAATCAGAAGCATAAAATGGTATTGTGTTATTCAATGGAAAGTAAAAAAATAGTAGTTTATTGACGAAGGGGTGGGGGAGGATATATCCCCCCCATTTCTCCGCCCCCCCTGTCTACGCCACTGACCCCATAAAATAAACGAGTAGACAAGAAATATTTTACGGTAAGAAAAACATATTCACATATGAACGAATGGGCACAGTTGAAGCCGCTAGCCATTGTGTCTCAAATTTCAGTTATCAATGACAATTTAAGCTCAAAGACTTTAAAAGGAATCGTATAACTTATTAAGGCTTAAATTTTTTCTGGATTTGGTTTAATGTCTGAACCGGAAATCATATGTCCCAAGAAAAGTATTTCCGATTTTCCACATTTGCACTTCGTTGGGTTAATGGTGAGATTAAAGTTACGCAAGCTTTCAAACCAATGCGTAAATATTGCGAATGTTCGGCTGCAGATAAATATGCCACACAAATGTCATCCAGATAGCAAACGATTCAAGACACTATTTCCGTTCATAATATTACTAATGTCTTGAAAGTGTGGCAGAGAATATTTGTCTGGCATCATTTGAGCATTAAGCACTCTATAATCCCCGCAGGGTCGCCAAGAACCGTTTGGTTTTCGAACCATATGCAGTGGTGAAACATACGGGCTTTTCGATGGCCTACAAATGTCTAGCTGTAAGAGAAAAGAAAAATCTTTCTTTGCAGCTTCCAATTTTTCGTCAGTCAAGGAGATTTTGCAGTGACAGGTGGACCATGTGTTTCGATGACATGTTCAGTTATCGTAGATAAGGATGATGAAATTTTGTTCAACTAAGCAATGTCGGAAAATTCAGTTAAGAGTTGGCAATATGGCGAAGAAAAATCAAACGTTTTGATTGAAGTGGAATTTTTTAATAAAATGTTGATACATTTCGTTTGAAAGTTGTTGAGAGGTTCCTTGGAAATACCATGGCCCATAATCATAGTCAAATTAAAATAAGGTTTTATCAACTTAAACATCATTCTGTAATAAACATCATTTCATGTCTGTCATAGTCAACTTAAAATATATTTTATGTCTAAGACGGACTTTTAATTTTAAAATGACGAAAATTTCATTTTAACATTTTAAAATCACGGTTTGTGTCTATAGTTCTGCTTGTGACATCGCTTTCTCCAACCTTGAGTTTGGCTTTTTCGCTTGTTGCTACAGACATCCTATGGTTTGTGAACTAAATTGCTGACAAAGGGTGACCTTACAAAACATAAAAAATTTCTTCATTCCACCAACCAACTTAACTTTTTTTCATAAGGGACCCGGTTACTTTTCACTTTAGCAAAAATCTTTGTTTAATATGACTGATTGACCAACATTTTAAATGTCTTTTGAAGTTAAGTAAAGATTTTAATTAAAACTCGTGTTAAGCAAAGACTATGATTACACTGGTCAACAGTGATTTTGGTGCAGGTAAAAGTAAAACTGATTTGAAGTATATTCGGTACCCTGATAAAAACTGTATACTTACTTTTTTAATGCTACGTACAGTTTTCTAGATAGGGTTAAGAACCACTTTTTAAGAGGTTAAAGCATGTGTGGCCCCATAACTTTGTTTCTGTTCATTCTATCAACAAAGTTTTGATGTCGTTGAAAAGAGTACATTTCGCCGCTTCTCTCAGTATACAAGTTGTTAATATATCTTCATAAACGTCAGAGAAATTGCCAAAATAATGTGAAATATTCAATTTCTTGTTAAATTTTGTCATTTTTAATCACGGTGTTCTCGAATAATTAGTCAACCAGTGCATATGTAAATTATTTTAAAACAATCTCCTATTAATTCTGTTTTCAAAGACATATAACCTTTGTATATCCGCGTAGATCTTCCTAATATATTTTATTTTAGTAAATTTTTACTGTGAAAAAAAAAAAAGTTTTTTGTTATTTATTCTATTATTAACTTTTTATTTACATAAAAACTTTCGTCTACGTGATTTTCGTGAATGAGGTATGGCAAGACAATCACGTTGCATTCCCCAGCAGTAGTCAGCCATCATATGCTGATCCCCTCGGCCTTGGTACCTCTCTTACGTAGTTTTTAGGTCCTGGTGAAACCGTTCGCCTTGTTGTTCGCTATAGGAACCAAGATTCTCCGGAAACTGGTCAAGGTGGCTGTGGAGATAATGGACTTTGATGGACATGCTACATCCTAAGTTTTTGTAATTCTCTAGCATGTTGTTAACAATATCAGAGTAGTTACTTGACTTATGATTTCCCAGAAAGTTCTTAGTAACTTCAACAAACAAATTCCACGCAAGCAGTTCCAAACTGATCATTGAATTTGAAAAATCAGTATCTTTTATCAACATTCTTATCTGTTGGCCATCAAAAATACCCGCTTTTATTTTTTCTATGCTTAGCCTAGGAAATTTTCTCGTTATGTAAAGAAAACATTGTCCAATTTTATCTAACGCCTTCACAAATTGTTTCATTAGACCCAGTTTAATGTGCAAGGGTGGCAAAATAATTGAATCTCTTGTAATTAAAGGTGGGTTTATCACATTCTGCTTTCCCATTTCCAACATCTCACGTACAGGCCAGTCCCTTTTTGTCCAGTGTTGGTGCTTGGCACGACTATCCCACAGGCAATGAAAACATGGGTGTATCCACTTTGTTGTCCTAACAAAAAGTTAACCATCTTTAGATCTACACAAGTACTCCAATTATGTTCGTTATACTTGATTTTGTCTAAAACAAGTGCAATATTTTGATATTCTTCCTTTAATTTAGTTGAATGAGCAATGGGAATTGAACCATATTGGTTGCCATTGTGTAAAAGAACACACCTAAGGCTTCGTTTAGAGCTGTCTATGACGAGACGCCATTCATTTGGGTGGTATTCTGAAAGACCCATTTTAAGAATGAGGCCTTGCACATAAGTCACATCAAACGGTGTTCCAACCCTGATGCGTTTACTAGGGTTAATTTAATTTAAATTTTCCGGAAATTTAAAATTAATTTTGAAACTGAAAACCAAAGGAGGTATGTGGAGAGCTTACAGCCGGGATTAAAGTGAATACAATGGCAACTCTGTAAACTACTGACAATTATATTGAATCGGGCTTTCGAGTTATGGAATAAAAATGATGAACTAAATATTATTATATTGGGCACCACAGGTCACAAACATAATAAAAGGACTTACGCAAAATTAATAAAGCTTACTCATTTACACCATTTTAAATTTTTTTTGACATCGCGGACTATGGAACGTACCCATCGAGTTACGCCCTGCTTAAGGAGCTTACGCCCTTTCCAGTTGGATATATGCCCAGCGTGCACAGGAACCTGATGTGAAATTTTTAAAAAGATGTGTGTATTCGTTTGGTTGGTATTAAATGACACACACATACACAGATTCAATTCGGATTTTAAGATATGTCGCTAACTTACATCGAAGGCTGTCATCCCGGCCTTTAAGAAACGTTTCTTCAATTTTTCCTGTGTCGAAATTTAACTTGATTTGCTGAAGAAAATCGGCTCTACTTTCGTAATATTCCCACCGTATTCTTGGCTCTGTTAAGCTAATGTCCTTGTACAAGGTTACTTGGCCAACTTTGCCATCTCGTTGTGAGTAAGGGGAAAATCGGTCGTGGATGGCACATGAGTAATAAATTGTCTTTTCTAAGTTAGGATATCTTTCTTCGAATTCCCTTAACCCAATATGCAATTTAATAACCCATGACTGTATTATGTCTAAATGTTTTTCTTCACTTAGTGCTCGTACTCTTTCAGTGATATTTTCGTCTGATCCCAAATCGTACGCTCTCATTTCAGGAGGCTCTCCGGACAACATATGTTCCCAATCCGTAAAATCTTGTAAATTCCAGCGTATTTCACCAACTCTCTTACATTCTTGCATGTTTACGTAGTAATTTTGATGATCCCACACACTGTCAATAAGAATGTACTGTTTGCAATGTGTTTCACACATAAAACCTGTTGATGGTTCAATGAAGCGAGCTCTGGGTGCCTCAGGGACTTCATCGCCATCGTCGTTCGTGCACATTTTTCTTGGTTTAATGCTCCATGGTGAATTATCTATAATCACAACCCATGCGTGGCAACGCCTAAAATGGTATCTATCCACAGCGATCAACTCCATTTCCTATTATAAATGAAAATGGAGATTTAATTCTAAATATTCAATACATTTTTTTTTGTTTTTTTTTTTTGTTCAATCTTATAAACAGTGGTGCTTAAATATTTTTATATTGAAGTGTAAATCGCAATACAGTTACAAAAAATATATCTACACTGAGACATTTTTCTTTAGGTGAGGAAATAAAAAAAATTATTTTTGCTGATTTAAGTAACACCAGCTCGAGATATATCAACATTTTTTATGTATAATCCTTCGGTATGTACATAGTTTTAGAAATAGGAATGGGTGGATTCTCTTGAAGGTGGTTTTGGTAATCGGTAAACTAAAATTCAAACAAGTATATACCTCAAGAGAGTTTAATTAAATATATTCAAAGTACCATTTACCCTTTAATTTAAGATAGTTAGTTACAGAGATTTAGATTTTTACACGATTTTCGTTTATAATAAGTAGTTGTTCAAGTTGATCAAGTTTTTTCTAACAGAAGTCGAATAAAGGGTTAGGGTTAGGCCAGTGTACCACATACAGTGCAAGTATTTGGAATGGTGAGGCTTAAGCCTTTAATTTCTTTTGAACTTTTTCCACCGAATTTTGGCCCACGTATTGCGGACATTTTTGAACGTGTTCAATTAAACCGTTTCGTATATATTATAAGATCTGGAATTCGGCGCTATACATCACCGTCTTCAAAGTTACGCGCCCATAAGTTTTCCTTTTTTTGGTTCAATTAAGCTCGTATATGCTTATATTGAGGAACCATTTCTTACTATGCATTTTTTTAGTGCTTCAAAATTTTTTTTAAAAAATTTAATTGTCCATTTGTTAGTCTAAATTTCTATTTCATACTGAAGTGCTTGAGCTTTATACCCAGTGGCGCTCAAGTTATTTTATATGGAAGGGTAAATCACATACATGTTACAAAAATATGTGTACACTGAGATTTTTTTTTGAAGTTGAGTAAGCATAAAAAAAAACGATAATGTTTTGAAGATATCGCAAAAAAATTTTTTTTATATAACGAGCCCCGTTCAAAGTAGGATCACTTCAGGCCGTGATAGGTTACTACATAAAGTCATAGTATATGTCTACCAGTAGCGCAACTTATTCCGAATCTGCACACACACACAAACCACACAGGGTGTGTTGTATGCAATAATAAAACGATCATATATAAACACTGCAATATTGAACGTGAAAGCATAAAACACCCAAATTATTAAATATAAAGCAGTTATAACACATTATCAGTTCCTACAGAATTTATATTTCATTTTAAATTTCAGTTTTTAGTGGTAGTTTTTACTCTAAAACAACTCTGAACGTGATTTCCTTCATTACACTTTCTCAGAGTACCTTCATCCACTACCTTCCCCCGAATCGCAAAAGAAGATGCCAAACTAGTAGACGTAAACAATGCATAAAGTTAGTGGATTCCACTAAGTAAAAGTTTACTTGTTTTTTAATCACGGAGATTCTTCCATGTAATTTTAGCTATGTAACTCGAGCAGCAGAATTTCGACAATTATAACAAAAGTTGGTGTGCGGGGATTCTCGTGATGATAGTATCGGTAACAAATTAAAAGGACCATTTCCAAGTTAAATTCAGAACTATCAGAGGTTTTGATAAAGTATTTCATACACATATAAAAGTTAGGCGTTGTTACTTCTCGATTACACACATTTTCGGTAACGAAACTTCCCATGCCAACTGAAATTAGTATACCAAATTTTATTGTCTCCATCTAAACGCTACCTATTAAAATAAGATGGTATTTTTTGGTATATCAAGGAATAGTCCTTGCTAATATATTTCGAAAATGATTTTATGCATCAAAATTCCGCTTTCATATGTTTTCCTTTTTTGTTCCATTAAATTCGAGTACATTCAGTTCTGAATATAAATTTTTCTCAGTGCCTCAATATTTAAAAAAATTGTCATTGCCCATTTGTTAGTGTAAATTTCTATTTCATATGGAAGTGCCGGTGCTTCATACCAAATTGTTTTTATTTTGCTCATTCATAAGAATCGTATTCGTTTAGGGCACACGCCCAAATATTAAGGCACACCCTACCGACGAGTAAATAATGTTCGTTTGCTACTGCAATCATTTGGCGGTGACTTTGAATTTTTTTGAATTGCAATCTTTCACTCCTTTCACGACCATAATCATAGCATCTCATCACATTAGACAGTTCTTAAATACTCGCATCGCTTTGATCACGTCTTACAGTCCACTCACATATCGTAACACCACGAAATCACCCAGCGACGTTACATATTATCAACAGATACATTTTCAAAGTTTCAGCAAGGTAAGTGGTTGACTTTTGTGCACATTTTCTTTTTCATACGCATGAACGTATCGCAGTGAATTTGTGACATCGATTTGTAAATCGAAGCAAGTGGAAGTCTAGTGTTGTCAGGATACCCACTACGCCTTTTGACTATCGGGAAGTTCCTTCCTCCAGTGGTAAGGGCTCCGCGACACAGCTCAAGGCAGGCAGACAGTGGATCAATCTTTTTTTTTTTGGTTTTTTTTTCACAATTATCACTGCACTGTATAACTTCACTCTTTCGTTTCGACAATTTTTCGTTTTTATTTGTTGATTTTCAACAACAATCTACATTTCCATCGGGCTGATGCATTTGCAAAGAAATACAACAAAATTCACTGAACTATAATAATATTCACTTCAACCACAAAGTACGTGCATTCTCAAAATTATCACTGCGTTGGGCGGCTAGTGGTCAATTTATTATTATCAATTCCGTTCAACAAACACTACAAATTCCTTGTAAACATTGACTTGAAATTTTTCAATAAATATCCTGTTTTAAACGTAACACACATTATTCTGGATCTTAATTGCGTTCTTCTTTTGAAAATTTATTCTGGTTTGGCTATTCAATGTGAATTCACACAGTCGGTTAGTTTCACTTGCCCAAAGACACTATAAATCGATGTATATTGGAACGATTTTTCGTCATCCCTTGTCAAATTTGGTTTTGAGACAAACCGGTTTCGGCGTTGTGCCATCATCAGTGTCGATTTTCGTTCTGATCTGTTGTGGTCGTTTGTCTTGTATTTATAGTAGGTAGCAGGTAACGTCAGCATGGGTGTCTGTTTGTGTACGTGTGTGCATGTGTTGTGTGTGTACATTCAGAAACGGGGGTGGTTTGCATCGATCGGTTTTTTTGTGGTTGACTGAGGCAGGTAAACGTTGGTGATTTTTGGTTGTTTGACCTTTTTTGCTTGTTTGTTGTTTTTGATCTTTTGCTGTTTTGTGCTTATTTGTCGGTGCGTGTGTGTTTGTTGTAATTGAGTGGTTGCTTTGTTTTTTGTTTGCTAGTTGAGGCAGTGGTGAGTATCGCTTTGGGCTAAAAGAGCCAAAGTCCCTTTTCTTTTAGCAGGTTGGGTGGGTTATGACGGAACGGCAACAACATCGTTAGCCTTCCACAACACGGCTGGAAGATCTTTAACCCGGTGAATGGTATGACGACCAATAAGTTTAAGTTGGTAAGTTTTGTTTGCAGGTCTATTAAAATTAGGTATAGTTTTGTTTTTTTTTTTTGCAACCTTCGTTTGCCCCAAAATACATTTTTAAACCTCTGGTTGAAATTTTTTTTGTGAAGCCGAGAAAAAGTCTGCGTAGGAGCAAGTTCCCCCTCTCATTCGCTGAAGGCTAGCTGGTACCAGCGACCAGAGTATCCGCTCCTTAAACTCTATACGTACTCGGAGAATCATGTGAACGAATGGCCGGCGTTGGTATAGATGGTTGAGCCGTTAATAATATTTTGCCCGGACGGGCTAACACTCCCATTAGGCCGCCGTTTTCAATGGTACATTACATAAATGGCGCCCAACGTGGGGCCGACGAATTTTAAAGTTTTCATAAATTTCTTTTAGTTATTTAGTTTATGGATGCATATCTGCTAAAACCTTTTGCATGGAAGGTCATCATCTGGACTATTTCGGATATGAACCGGTGAAACTTTAGTAGAGAATTAGTACATTTTTCATTGCTTTATTCGGTGATTTCTATGACGTTTGGCTTATGTCGAAGCCATACCCGACAAAAGTGATTGTCAGATATTTTGTAGTTAACTTTTTATAATTTTTTATTGGGTGAAAACTCGCTTGAGATTTTTTCTACTGGGTTACCTCGGCGGATTACTCGCGTGTTCACCTCATCATTTATTTTATGCAATACGGGTTTATGCGGTTAGAGATTATTAAGTCGTTGACTAAATACTCGCCACGAATCTGAACTTGAATTTGCGGAAGAGTTAGTTTGTTTTGTTTTCAGTTGTCATACCGTTTCCAGGTTGGAGTCAACCGGCAGTGATATAAGTATACTTGCCATATGTAAGTCCTCATTACAGCAACTATGTTGAACAAACATATTGAACTGTTATTAAATAAAAATACCCAAAAATTTATTTAAATTTTTTTGTTCTAAACAATTTTTGTTGTTGAGAACAATTTTATATAACGGTGGTTACATCCGGTTATAATTATTTTGCTATTGATAGAAAATAAATATATATCAACGTTGCACAGCTGGCAGCGTCTGTACTGGTTTTGTGTTCGACCAATCTTAAATCCAAAATTTTTTTTGCAATGGCGGTTAGACATAGTTTGGAAAATTTAAATCTAACAAGCGCAGATGAGGAACTAATCTGCACTGTTTGTAGCGATGTTGTGAGGCAGGATCGAGTTGAGACTCCGTGCAAGCACAACTTTCACAGACAGTGTATTAGTAGGTGGATAGATACCAATGCTTCATGTCCGACCTGCAGGGAACCGGTCGCAGTGGCAGATGTGTCAAACGTGCCTAGTATACCGGAGGTGACTGCGTCACCATCGAATAATTTATTTCGCGCGAGAGGGGGTGCCGTTTCTAGGAATAGACCCATCACGCGTTCGAGTACGCAAATACCCCGAACCACTGGGGCAAATAATAACAGACCACCTCCCACCAGGTCGCCGAGACCAATTGCCAGACCTACCGCTATTGCCCAACCTCCAGGTATCGCCATAGACGACTCTATAATGCGAAACCTGATCCAAGATTCCCTGAATGGCTTCCGCGAGCAAATGACAGCTCAAATCGGCAGCGAATTAAGCACACTACTAGATCATTTAAATGTAGGAAGGAATGCAGAGCGCCCTTCGTACCAAGATATCCCTAGATGGCCACAGGAAATGCCAGTGAATGATCCAGAGGAGAATCCCAACCGGCCGTACCGTGACCGAAGATCCCTACCCCGGACTAGCGAGTTACAGGCTAACAAAATTTCAAACATTATTTCTAATTCGCACATACGCTTCACAGGCAAACCAAATGGTATGTCTGTTGAAGACTTTATTTATCGTGTTAACGCGCTAACACGTCAGTCCTTGAACGGTGACTTCAACGTGTTATGCCGATATGTACACATGCTGTTTAGCGAAAATGCTGAAGCATGGTTTTGGCGACATCACCGCCAAACCGAACGACTAGATTGGGGGGAGTTATGTGAAGGTTTGAGGCAGAAATATAAATATCAGTTGAGCGACTACGATAGGAAAGAAAATATACGTCGTCGAAAGCAGCGACCCAACGAACCATTTGATCAGTTTTTGGACGAGATACTTGCTATGAATGATCGCCTACGTTTTCCAATGGCAGATCAGGAGCTTATTGAAACTATGGTTAGGAATTTAAAGCCTGATCTTAGGTATGAGCTATTACATCTAGACATTGCCAATTTATCGATTCTCCGAAGAGAATGCCACCGGCATGAAAATTTCATGGCCAGTGTGGTAACCAGCCATCCAACTCGAAGTTTCCCAGGCCGACGAAATATAGCCGAAGTAGCGGAAGGAACTTATGACCAGGACCTTACGGATAACGCATCAATTGCCGAAATGTCAACGGAAAACCTCAAGTGTTGGAATTGTGACGATAGGGGCCATAGGTACCAAGACTGCACAAACCCAGTGCGTCGAGTATTTTGTTACGGCTGTGGAAGATTAGACACCTACAAGCCAAGTTGTCAATATTGTAATAGGAGGGAGGAAAACGGGGGTCAGGATGTCCGTCGTCGAGGATATCCGAACCACCAGCCTCGGATGTAGAAAACCGTATACTTTTAACTAATCCCATCACCCCTGTCACAAATCCTAAAGTTTTGCCCAAATTAAGCCCACTAAAACCGTATCATGTTCGATTAGCGGAATACAAACAGCGCCGCGCCGAAATCTTCTCCACCCTTCCGAAGGTTGTTTCTCGTTCAACGCGGCGAATGAAAAACTTTTGGAACCAGAAAAAGAGTTTGCGTAAAATTGTGATTTCGTCGATTGCGTACAAACCTGTTGATAAGAGGCCATTTATACAGATAGGGATTAACGAGGAGCAAGTAATAGCTTTATTAGACAGCGGTGCCAACAAAAGCGTGATAGGAGGCCAGCTGGCGAAAGAGGTATTGGCCAAGAAGCCGTCTGCGTTAGAGTATAATGGATATGTTAAAACAGCGGATGGCCAACGACAACAAATAAGAGGAATAGTTTTTATACCAGTTAGCTTCAACGGACAACGGAAAACAATAGAATTTTTGATAGTACCCTCGATTGCTCAGCCAGCCATATGCGGTATGGATTTCTGGAAGGAGTTTGGCATCAGGGTGAAGCTCGATTCTCAATGTCTACATGTAACTGCGATTGAGAACGATTCTGAAGAAGTTGTGTCTTTGAGTATTCACCAACAGAGGCAATTAGAAAGAATAATAGATTCGTTTCCAAATTTTGAGAGAGATGGGCTAGGGCTGACAGAGGTAGTTGAGCATGTGATCGATACAGGAGACGCAAAGCCAATCAAACAAAGGCATTATCCCATTTCCCCGGCGGTCGAAAAGTTGTTATGCGATGAGATTGATAGAATGTTGGAACTAGGAGTTATAGAAGAAGCTCCTAGCTCAGCGTGGTCATCGCCAGCAGTTTTAATTGTGAAACCAGGAAAGGTCCGTTTCTGTATAGATTCGCGGAAATTAAACGAGATGACGTTAAAGGATGCATATCCCATCCCCATTATTGAGGGATTGCTAAGTAGGCTTCCTCCTGTTCATTGCATTTCCAAGATCGACTTGAAAGATGCATTCTGGCAAATCGGTCTTGAAAAGCAATCACGAGAAAAGACTGCCTTTACCATCCCTAACAGGCCACTGTATCAATTCAAAAGAATGCCTTTTGGATTGTGCAACGCGCCACAAACTATGTGTAGACTGATGGACAAAGTGATACCATACAAGTTAAAAACGCATGTTTTTGTATATTTGGATGACCTATTAGTAGTATCATCAACATTTAATGAACACTTGGTTCACTTGTCCGAAGTCTCCACATTATTGCGAAAGGCTGGCTTGACAATCAATATTAAAAAGAGACAGTTTTGCCTAAGCCAAGTCAACTACTTAGGTTTTATAGTGGGAAACGGAACTCTCCAGGTGGATCGAGAAAAGATTGCTGCGATTGAGACATACCCTGTTCCAAAGACGGTACGACAACTTCGCAAATTTCGCGGCATGATCGGATGGTATCGACGGTTCATTGACGACTACTCTACTACTACATTCCATCTAACTGAGCTACTATCCAAGAAAAAACATTGAGAGTGGAATCCAAACGCACAAAAAGCATTTGACGACTTACTTCTGCCCCAGTATTAATACACCCAAATTACCACAAACCGTTCATACTACAATGCGATGCAAGTCAAGTAGGGGTTGGTGCGTGTCTGTTGCAAGAAGACGATAATGGTCAAGAGCGGCCTATAGCTTATATGTCAAAGAAGCTGAATAAGGCGCAGCGAAATTATTCAGTGACCGAGCTGGAGTGTCTAGCGGTGGTATTAGCAATAAAGAAATTTCGTATGTATATCGAAGGGATGGAGTTTAAAGTGGTGACCGACCACGCGAGCTTGCGTTGGCTCATGCAACAAACGGATTTGAGCGGAAGGCTTGCACGGTGGGCAATCAAACTGCAGGGCTTTAATTTCACGATTGAACATAAGAAAGGAAGCGAAAACGTGATCGCAGATGCTTTGTCGCGAATATATGAAGACACGCCAGAAACGGAAGTGAATGAACTAGAACTGAGCGTTCTACCCGAAATTGATTTAAGCTCCGATGCTTTCAACTCGCCTGAATGCGAAGATCTAAAACTTCGGTTTCAGAACTCGAACTTGCCCGACTTTCAGGTCATCGACGGATACATCTACCATCGCACAGACTTTGCGACTGGCAACTCTGATACCGATGACGATGCGTGGAAGTTATATGTGCCACCCGACTTACGCCATCAATTAATATCAGCGGCTCATGACCCTCCAGCTGCAGCGCATGGAGGAATAGGCAAAACAGGAGAACGAATTCGCCGGAAGTTCTATTGGCCTGGAATGGTTGTCCAAATTCGCGACTATATACAAAACTGCGAAAACTGTCAAACTTCTAAAGCCCAAACTAAACCATTACGTCCACAAATGGGTCAACAAATTGTTTCGGATAGACCGTTCCAAATCCTATATATGGACTTGATAGGACCTTTTCCCCGATCAAAGAGAGGTAACATTGGTCTATTGATAATTCTCGATCACCTGACCAAGTTTGTATTCCTAAAACCGCTGAAAAAGTTCACATGAAAGTTGATAACCGACTATTTAAAGGAAAATGTTTTTGATTGTTTTGGGACTCCAGAAAGTGTTATAACGGATAATGGTAGCCAATTCAAAAGTAGGGAGTTTGAGGGTCCCAAGAATCCCTGGCATTTCACATATAACTACCGCGGTTTATTCGCCCCAATCCAATGCGTCAGAGAGAGTGAATCGCTCAATCAATGAAGCTCTAAGGAGCTACACACGAAAGGATCAAAGGGAATGGGATGAGTTTATTAGTAGCATCAACTGTGCTCTTCGCAATAGTTTACACCAATCACTAGGCTATACTCCATACTTTGCGGTGTTTGGACAACATATGATTACCCACGGGTCAGACTATAGACTACTCCGGAATTTACGTCTTTTAAATGACAGCACCGCAAAAATAGATCGTACCGACAATTTTCAGCTCCTACGGGATATAATAAAGCAAAATTTAGAAAAAGCACACATCCGAAATGCAAACTCATATAACCTACGAAGTCGCAGTAGAAACTTCCAAGTTGGCCAAATCGTTACTCGACGGAATTTCGTGCAGAGCAACCTAGCTAACAATTTTAATGCGAAGCTGGCACCTACGGGAGTAAAAGCAAGAGTTAAGGCCATAAAAGGATCGTGCTACTATGAGTTGGAGGACCTAAGTGGCAAAGTCATAGGAACCTACCACGCGAAAGATTTATGGTAGATATGGGTATTCATATCCCGTATGCCATGTTTAATTCTCGCTCATAAATCTCTGTGTTCAGGTCGTTTGCCGATGCTTATCCTGATAAGCAAGATCAAACAACCTGTTTTGTGAGGTTGGAGATGTATGCGCCAGCCAAAGTGTTATTCATATCCGGTCGCCATCGGAAGTGGGCTTTGATTGTGGTAGGGTTCTAAAAATTATTAACATTGATCTTATTATGTAGAGAGCGTACGTTAACAGCGGATGAGCTATTTCGGATATGTTACATGATTTCGAAGACACTGGCTTCGAGCGAATAGTGGGAACGGATGGTAACAGAAAGACAACATCGGGACTGGCTCTGTGGCCAAGAACGGGGCAAAATTGTCCCGAAGAAGTGAGAGGGATGGTTTTGTTAGGGAAACGGCAACAAGCATTGGATAGGATATGTTTGATTATGTTAGGATAGGAAATAAAATTATAATAACAATAGCATAGGAAATAGTTCGAAAACAATTTTTTTTTGCAATGGAAAATAGTTCGCAAATAATTTTTTTTAGAAACTAGCGGGATCGCGGTAGAAACTTGGCTTATGCCTGGTTTTCATTATGTCATATATGACGTCAAATGTTGTCAAATTAATGAAAACGGGTTGGCATACGGTGTCAATTGCGTTTGCAGTCAGTTATGACCACTCCCTGTCATATAAAATGACAGCCATATGAAAACGATCAAATTTCTGTTTGACAAATGAGTTGGCAACGTTTGACACAAAAAAGCAATTTGACAACATGTTGGCAAATGTTTTATTTGACGTGCGAACAGCTGTTTTTCGCCTTCTTCACACATCAATGGTAAGTGGAATACAATTTTTACAAAAGTTTATTTATTAACTTTTTACATTCTTGTATTTAGTTTAAAACAATGAAAATGGATGATATAATGGACGAGTCAAGTAATTCCATAGCTTTCGCACACCCAGACAGTGCAGGCGTTCTAAAGAAGAAGCGGGTGCGAAAGCTGAAGGAAGCGTGGACAGCCGACCAAACTGAACGCTTAATCCAGGAAGTAGAGGTCAGGGAAGGTACCTGGAACTTCCTTTCACCTCAATACAGGGATAGGAATTTGAGGGAGGCTCAATGGCAAGATGTGGCCGATAGCTTAAAGATGCCACGATCGGAAGTGTCCGCCAAATGGAACAGCCTGCGCTGCTCTTTTCGGGTAAGTCTGTTTTTGGTTTATAGAAATATAATTGCTAATCCTAACTTTTGTAATAGGCGGCGTTCAACCGAAAGCAGCTCAGCAAGAGTGGCCAAGGTGCAGTGCGATCTATTTCAATGAATCCGCTGTACAACTCCCTCAAATTTCTTGAGCCGTCACTGCAAATTGAGGCAAATACGACCTCAAACTTGCCAGATGTAAGTATATTTTATTAATATCCATAAATATGTGTGGAGTTAAGTTTACATACAGTTTTCACAACATAATTATGTGCAGAGGCGGCCTTTGGCTGCCCTTCAAAACAATAACCCTCAGCCGATCCAAAGTCGGCTACGTGATATTCAGTAGCTTAGCGCATAACACATTTCTGCACTACGTCCTGGGACCATTACCAAAAAAATGTGCTGTATGTTAACTTATGTCCTCCACTGTATATGTATCTACACATCCACTGTATATGTATCCATGTATTTTATAGAAGTGTTCATCGCCGCAGATGCCACCAGCTTCCCTGTCTGATACGGACAGTCTTTTGGAGCTTGAGGACGTGATGTCAACGCCGTCAACATCCCGAGGATCGGTGGCACGACGACGCGCTCCTAAAGACGACGATGGATTTTCTGAGGTGATGCAACGTGCATTGGAGACGATGTCAGCGGCAGCAAAAAATGATGCTTGGGATGATGTGGGCAACTTCGTGGCATCAAATGGTCGCGAATGGGCAGCTGAACTCCCTCAGCTGGCAAAGGAGTTCAAGGCTGAGTTGTATGGGCTGGTATTGAAATACCAGAACAAATTTGCACGGTAAGAGCAGAAACAGAATGGTGTTGATAAAATCTTAATTTTTCTTTTTTTATTTTAGCCCGGAATGATGCCGTTTTTAGATTTAAGTATGTATTTTTAGATTTAGCTATGTATTTTTAGATTTAAGTATGTATGCGTCGAAGATAAATTGGGATTTAATGGAAAGTTTTAACATAAATTTTTTTATGTGTATTTTAAATTTTTCTTTCAAAATATAGGAAAACTTATAGCTCATGTATAAATGAAAATTGTATAAGCTCAAACAAAGCTTAGGAGAGTTAGTCAAGTTTTGGTAACTCGTTAATTTATTCACAGAATTTTTAGAAAATTTCTGAGTATACAGTTTTGTAGCACTATCAAATTTAGATGAGGAATGTGCAGGTTGGAAGTAGCTAAAAAATTTCCGTGAATTTTCAGAATTTTTTTCGTCGAGGGTGTTGAGTAATTCCTTTCATACAAAACTTAATTTCAGAACTCAGAAATTTTCTAAAAATTCTGTGAATAAATTAACGAGTTACCAAAACTTGACTAGCTCTCCTAAGCTTTGTTTGAGCTTATACAATTTTCATTTATACATGAGCTATAAGTTTTCCTATATTTTGAAAGAAAATTTTAAAATACACATAAAAAAAATGTATGTTAAAACTTACCATTAAATCCCTATTTACATTCGGTTCACTATATATATTATTTTATATTTATTAATAGCTAGCCAAATGAAAAGTGCCTTTTTTATTTTATTACATATTTATAAAATATATATATAAAATTATTTTAACAAAGACTATATGAACGGCTGGGAATGATAAGTAAACATACATATTTTGAATGTAAGTAAAAGTTAACATATGAAATGTTTAATTAAAGAGCGTACAAAAAAAGGTATTCAGCAAAACGTAGACAAATCATTTTTTCCATTAAAAGGTTAAAATATCATGCTAATGAAAATGTCTATCTTTTGGTGAACACCTTTTCTTGTACTTGAAAATATGAAATGAAATAATATGAAATTTATGATGTTGTTTATTACTTTCGAGTTACAGATAGTTATTGCTCACTTTCTTGAAAACTACCAAAATGAGTCATGTAGTATAGTCCTATTGTATTGCCATGCAACTTCACCATGGGGTGTCATGAAGTAATTCATAAATTGTTCGCGTACATTTACCGCGTCGCTTGCTGGCCTGCCTAAACCACTGCTGGGCCGAATTGATGGGAGGGTTCCGTTTTCTCCAAGCTCCATTCGCCAATTTCCTTCAACAGCAACGCCATCTGTCTCATTGTCCACGTCAGATCTTCTTAGGTATACTGATTTGCGGCTTAATAGAAAGTTGTGTAGGACGCAAATGGCGAGAACAATAGATTTGGCATGTTCTGCCTTCACGTCCATTGGCCTTCTTAGAATTCGATATCGCGATGCACATATCCCGAACACATTTTCGACTACGTTTCTTGCTCGAGACAGCCTATAGTTAAAAATTTTGTGCGACATAACTTGTTCACGATAACAAAAGGGTTTCATTAAGTACGGCTTTAATGGAAAAGCGTCGTCAGCAACAATGACAAATGGCATTTCATTTCCTTCATGTGGGAGTGGTTTCGGTGGTGGAAAATTGATTGTGTTGTCAGCAAGTGCACTAGAAAGTGGACATCTGTGTATTTTGGAATAGGAGTTCATAAATATTAAGGTAAAATTCCAAGATTTATTTAGCAGTATTACCTTCCAAAAACACCGCCATCAGACTCACGACCATATGCACCAACTTCTACAAACAAAAATTTGTAGTCGGCATCCACCATAGCCATCAGTACAATGCTGTTGTACTTCTTGTAATTAAAATATTCGGAGCCACAGTTTGCAGGCGCCTGTATAGCTACATGTTTGCCGTCCAATGCTATGCAGCAATTAGGGAAATTCCATCGCTGTTCAAAGCGGTGGGCAACCGCGGTCCATTCTTCACCACTGCTGGGAACCTTGAGGAAATATAACCAACCAATTTATTTTTGTTTCTGATAAGAAAAACGTTACATGAATACTCAAATTTAGAAATTCGTCTTTTAAAGCCTCAAATATAGCACGGCATGTCTCATGTATTGCATGACAAATCGTAGTTTTTCCCAACAGAAAAACAGTCATTAGACTGGAAAAGCTATCTCCAGTTGCCAAGTAACGTAAAGTTACTGCCACCTTTTCCCCTACCGAAATCGCTTCCCGAAACCTGGTATTGTTTTTATACAAGTAAGGCGTTAGGCGATCTACAAGGAAGTCAAAATCCTCCAGAGTCATCCTCAAAAAATTTTTCAGCCACTTTGGATCTTGCAGGAACAGCTTAGAACGCAGTGTGGTGTAGAACCCACATGCTCCTCTATCCCGCAGACCTGGTCTAACCCACCATTGCTTCCGCTTTCTTAACTGGTTCCTCTTCCTTATCCATGCCTTTAAACGTGTCACAATACAAATTGTGGCAGCAGCTATTGCCACTTGTTTATTTTTACGCATTTTTTTGGTTTAAATTATTATTTTGTATGATTTTCACTTTTTCCACTGTTTGTGTTTTGTTAACAAAAATGTACCAGTTGATCAGCTGTCATAAATATTTTTTTCACGTTTGACATCGATAGTGAAAATGGGTTGCCAATCGACTGACACAAAAATTTGACGACAGTCTTTGACACGCACTGCGTTATCGATTTCATGTCAGTTTTTAAAACGTAATGAAAACGCATTTGACACCAAATCGCCATGGTGGCAGTTAAGTCAGCTTTTGATGTCAGTCATTTTGACCTAATGAAAACCAGGCATTAGGATAGAGGAATTTGAGGAAGGCCGGTTCAGTTTATGTCGGAGATCAAAACCAGCCAGACGAGCACCGCGAAGTGAAAAAAAACAAAAAAAAAAATTTTATATTGAAATTAATTTTTCTAATTTAAACTAAAGTAATAACTGAGCGAAAACGAAAAAGTTTTAAAAATTAAATATAAGTTTTCTAAAAGTCTGGTGCGTCAAAAAAAAAAAAAAAATAAGGAAAATTTTGACCTTTTAAATGAGGAAAAAAACAAAAAAAAAAAAAAACCTTGTGAAATGAAGACGTTGTTTTGAACCAAGAAGAAAAAAAAACCAATTAAGCATTGAACAAAAGTGGTTTTGGAAAAAAATTTAAGTAAACAAAAGTTGAGTGAAGAAAACAAAATAATTTTTTTTAAGCTTTAAAAAAAAAAAAAAAAAAAAAAAAAAAACAAATTTTTTTGAGAAAGAAAAAAGAAAACCCAAAAGGAAAATTAATATTAAAGACAAAAAATGCAGAAAGAGGTAGTCGTTTTGGAAACTAATCCTTAACGAAAGGGTTTACCTTTTTTTTTTTGTGCGAGGTATTTGCGATACCGTACGCTTAAATCATCATGACCGACAACCGGTGAAATTAAGAATCAAAGGTCAACGTAATCAGCGAAAGGAAACAGCAGCAGGGAGCAGGAATCGAGCAGGGAGCAGGAATCGTGCAGGGAGCAGTTAGAAATTAAATTACAAAAAAAAAATATTTTCTTTATTACTTAAGTTGGATGATTAAATAAAGACATACTTATAAATTAGATTTTTTTTCTTGCTGAAAATGATACAAAACAAAAATTTTTAATAAACTTCAAAAAGAAAAGAAAAAAAAAAAAAAAAACAAAAAAAAAAACCATGACAAGAGAATTTTTTTTGTTCGATATGAATTGGTGTTAAATGATAAAAGTGTTGTGATTTCTCCTAGCGTTTGTTTTAGCTAGCTGCCGTCATCCCCATCAACTGGCCAGAGGAAGGAGGATAACATGGTAAGTCATTTTTATACATATGTCAAAAGTTATTTCACTTTGTTCATTTTCACCAACTCTGGCTGAAAACCGCTCTTCAAGCGAACACCAATGCTAATTATTTACCGTTTGTTAATTTTGTTGATTGTTGAAAACCAATTAAAGTAAAATCCCGTAATAGTCATATTTATTTAATTTTTTTGCCTAAGGGAACAATTTTGGGGCATGTGGCAACATAGCCAGTGGTTTTGTGGCAAGCTTTGAACGTTACCACACCATGAGCAATTTCGAAAAATTCGATCAATCGAATGTTTAATTAAAAGACATTTCGCAACATCATTTGAGTAATCTTCGATACTCTTGTGTTTACTTTTGTATTTGCTCATTCTCACCCACTAACACTATTGAAATTTGACTTGTGTTGAGAAGCGAGAGAAAAGTAAAATTTTGAGAACCATAATTCTAATGTAGAGAATAGTTGCAGTCTTTTGGTCTCGCTAACTCGCTCACTTGCTCACTTTTTTTTATTCGCATTAGTATGCGTGGGTAACATGGATTCAATTATGAGATCTAAGCTTATGTTAGGATAATGTTAAGTTTAAAGTTATTGAGTAAATGGTAGTATACAGTCACAGAGAAATGTTATGGTTAAAGAGATCGTTGCCTATAGGAAAAGTAATGTTGAAAAAAAAAACCAAATGTTAATTTACATGAAGAGCGATTGTTATTTTTGAGAGAAGTTCGAAAGCGAGCTTATGAGAAAATGCACTGTTAATAGAAAAATGTTAAATTACATAAAAACTAATTCTTAATTTTGAGAGAAGTTCGAAAGCGAACTTGTGAGAAAAAGGTTAGCTTTATTTAACAGTAATGTTAGATTTTACTACCGAATTTTTACAGCCAAATGTTCGATTAACCAAATTTGAGAAAACGGTGTTTGAGATTAATGGAAATATTTGTAATGTTAATGCTAATATACATAGATTGTCGCTGTAAAGTAAACTTGAATTATACACACATCTACATATATTAAATGGTTCATGCCGCTTACCTTACTGCAGGGATAGGAAATAATTTGAATTTTGTAATAAATTTAGGATGATATGAGTCTGCATAGAAAAATGTTTGCGTAAATTATTTTTTATAGTTGCTAGTTGAGGCAGTGGTGAGTATCGCTTTGGGCTAAAAGAGCCAAAGTCCCTTTTCTTTTAGCAGGTTGGGTGGGTTATGACGGAACGGCAACAACATCGTTAGCCTTCCACAACACGGCTGGAAGATCTTTAACCCGGTGAATGGTATGACGACCAATAAGTTTAAGTTGGTAAGTTTTGTTTGCAGGTCTATTAAAATTAGGTATAGTTTTGTTTTTTTTTTTGCAACCTTCGTTTGCCCCAAAATACATTTTTAAACCTCTGGTTGAAATTTTTTTTGTGAAGCCGAGAAAAAGTCTGCGTAGGAGCAAGTTCCCCCTCTCATTCGCTGAAGGCTAGCTGGTACCAGCGACCAGAGTATCCGCTCCTTAAACTCTATACGTACTCGGAGAATCATGTGAACGAATGGCCGGCGTTGGTATAGATGGTTGAGCCGTTAATAATATTTTGCCCGGACGGGCTAACACTCCCATTAGGCCGCCGTTCTCAATGGTACATTACAAGGGCGGTACATCTAGAGTTATCGGAGAGTCTATCCACAGATGCATTCATTATATGTATACGTAACTTCGACGAGGGATACTGACCCGCATTCGGAGGGATAACGGCACGGATTTGTTGGGGCACGAATTTTGTTTAAACGACATAAGCTGTAGTGATTTCTTTCGTTTATTTTATTTGCATTGCATGCAATTCGCAATCAGCTTATGAAATATTCTAAAGATATAGTTTATATTTTGCAAACCCCAATCGGGGTTTTTCGCAACGAAAATGAGGAAGCCAATCCCGTGCAAAGCCTCAGAGCCAATATTGTTCGCCCCCAATTAATAAATACAAGGTTTAACAGGTGTCTCGCACCCCCCGTTCTACATAGAACAAATAATTTGAATAAAATAATACAAATAAAGTTGTCTTCTCTACGAGTGTTGGAGACCGGAGCATTGATTCTTTTATCTGGAAGGGGCCAGATAAGTCTACCTCAGTCGTTTTGAAGGGGGGAGCTAACCTACATGGCTATTATTTGTAAACGCGTTTGTTGTTTGTGGGTGGTGCAGATCTTGCATTGGAATATGCACTTTTTTATAAGTGCTAAGAGTTCACGAAGGAAACGTATATATAGAGTAAGAGCCGAGAATTTTCGGGTAGAATAATAGGATGACGTTCATTATAAGTTAATGTTGCATGGCTAGTCGACCATTCAAGCAAAGGGTTTTGCTCTAGTCTAGGAAGGGGATATGTACCAGGGGTTTTGGAATCCTCTCTGGACCGTTCCACCAGAGTGAAGAGCTGGCGAGATCGACTGGCGTACATCTTCCGGTTTTCATATCCGCGGGGTTGTCTTTACGATGATCTGGGCGGTTCGCTTAGAGACATAGGTCGTGCATGAGTAAGCTGGCTTTTCGAACCAGGCTAACACGATTTCGGATCAGACTACACAGTCAACTTTTTTCTGGTGAGGCCGAAATGCGGTTGCACATATGCGACGAGTTTGGCGAATAAGAGTGATCCGCATAGTTCCAAACGTGGCAGACTTATGTTTCGAGAGGAACCACTTTTATTTGGACTCTAAGGGGTGAGAGAAAACTTGGGTGTCGACGGTAGTCCTTATATAGAGTTTGGCACAATAAGCCTTTTCAGAGTTCGCTTGCAAATTTCTGGCAAACTGCGTCTATTTCACGAGGCGTATCGGTTTAGCCCGTTTGTCCAAATCGGTCCCGTCCAACTACAATTGTTGCATTAATATTTTTGTCTGTATCATGATTGGCCGCAACCTCCTTGCGGGGTCGAAAAGCTTTGCAATAGAGCTGCTGTGGCGGCTGGTTTTGAGTCCGTGTACGAGAATGTGTCCGAGAGTGCATTCTATTGAATTGTTTAAGTCTTGGTGGTACTACCTTTCTTGAATTCGACGAAATCGGTCTCTACTAAGTCCACCTTAGGGATATGTCTGAGTATGTCCGGATGGATTGCAGTGAACTTGTTTAAGGGGATGCGGGCTGAATTGAGAGCGTCTATAGTCTCGTTTAGGGATTGCTCGGCTGATTGGAGATCATGAATGCCGGATAAAATATCGTCAACATATGTTTCGGAATTTAATATTGGGGATGCGTGGGGGTGGGCTTCGGCTATATATTTTGACAGCTCGTCCAGAGTGCGAATAGGCAAGAAGGGAGCGCAATTCACCCAAGAGGTGAACCTTTTTATACCTAGTAGTGCTGCGCACACAAGGTTTATTAACTTTAGTCGGCTAACGGTGGTAGGTAACGGCATAAACCGTTCGAGGTAGATATTGACTTAATTGACTTGAAAAAATTAATTGATTAAGCCATGTCCGTCTGTCCGTCCGTCCGTCTGTTAACAAGATAATTAGAGTAAATTTTGAGATATCTTAATGAAACTCGGTACGCAGGTTCCTTGGCACTTATCTCTGAGCGCTATTTGAAATGGGCGAAATCGGATATTAGCCACTCCCACTTTTTATGTATAGAATATTTTTGAAAATACAAAAAAAGGGATTCTTAGTAATACACTGATAAGGAGACAATTTTGTACATTAACGTTAAGGCAGAAAATAAAATTTTCAAGAAATTTTTTAAATGGGCCTGACACGGGCCACTTTTGATTAAGTCAAATTTAGAATTATTATTAATCATAAGTCAAAAACAGTTCAAGATATCGAAACGAAATTCAGCACACATATTTATATTAATACAAGGAATGTTCCGGAAAAAATGGGCGACATCGAATCAAAGTGTCCGTAAACGAAGAAAGTCAAAAAATATAAATTTTCGAAAATGGTCGTGGCCCCTATTTTATAGTGGATTATTCCACAAAACTTTTTATGTCATAACTCCGGCAAGAATTGATTCATCGAAACGATAATTGTCGAAAATATTGAATAGATAAGTGTAACTGTTTGTTATAAAAACGGGCGAAATCGGTTTAGGGCCACGACGTTTTTTAACATAGTTCTGAAAAATTTGTTTGTAAAATGTAAAACGCGATATTTCTATAATCAGGCAAACCATATCAATATGATATTAATATTATTTTAAGCAAAACTCGATCGCCAAAAAAATGTTGTGGATTTTGGGGAAGTAGGCGTGGCGCCGCCAACTTTTCAGCATAAAAATGCTGCTAGTTTCAAAGACAATTGCTTGTAGTTTCAATTAGATATTTCAATGAAAATTGCTCAGCTGCTTCTCAATAGTGTGTAGTATACTCCGGTCTTAAATTAGACAAATCCGAAATACCTTTCATAAACATGAAATGTTTGTAAGTACGAGAAGAAGAGATGGGCCCATCAATAAGTAAACTGAAATAATAAGGACGTTGAGCTGAGTTGGTTTAGCCATGTCCGTCTATCTGTCTGTCCGTCTGTCTATTTGAACTCAAAATTCTCAAACATAATATGTCCATGTATCGGTATTTTGAAAAAATGTGGTTAGCAGGGTTAAAAACTCATAACAGAAGTGTTTTTATTGAAAACAATCAGTTGGCTTTATAATACGAACTGAAAAGTATTAAAATAGGCCTGCGTGAAATGGTATGCCATAATAGATCACTACTCTTACATCGAGGGTTGATTAGGTGCATAAAACATCGTTAAGGGAGGGGCCGGAACCTGACTTTTTACAGATGCCAAAGGCATTTACCAAACGCAGTATCCTTTCTGAAATTGCTAAATTTTTTGATCCTCTAGGTCTAATTAGGCCGGTGGTAGTGTTCACAAAGATATTAATGCATGAATTGCGGGGTTGCTGGGACGAGGCACTGCTACAAGAGTACCACAGCAGATGGGAAAACTTTAGAGATCAGATACATTACTTAAGCGTTTTGAGATTGAACGTTAGGCATTTGCACATGTGTGCAAAATATGAGCTTCATGCGTTTTCTGACAGCTCTAAAGTTGTGCGCTGCTGTCATAATGGCCGAACTTGTAAAACGTATAAAGAAAATTTTTAATTTCGTAGAATTTCAAAGCTGGACATCAAAAAGCTGCGTACGCAAAAGACCGTCAATTTTAACGCAGATCGCCTCTAATACCTGCTCTCCGAGAGCACAATTCAACCTAGTGGAATGCATGAGCAGTGGGATCATATCTCAGGTGCACTCCCTACCACAAGGCAACGCTGAGAACGAACGCAACGAGGAGTGTGTGTGAACACTACTGCGAGTTAAAGAGGGAAGCGAGGCGGCTTTTCCGGGCGAAAAAACGAGAGAAAAAAGCGTGAAATCAAGGAGCTTGAGATGCTGACCAACGGGAATAACGGTCGAAAACTTTATCAAAAAATTCGGCGAATGACAGAAGGTTTTAAACCCGGAGCAAACTCATGTAGAATGAGAGCTTCGACCTGGTGGCCGATGTTCAGAGAACACTCAGAATATGGAGGGATAAGTTCTCAGCCCTTTTTAACGGAGAAACTGAGCAAGAAACCAGAGAAGATGCCGAACCCATCCCATAATCGAAGATGATGGAATTGACGTTCCACAACCCGACTATAGTGAGGTGCAAATAGCAATATCCCGATTTAAAAACAATAAAGCAGCTGGCGCTGATGGTTTGCCTGCTGAGCTATTCCAACACGGAGGCTAGGAGATGGTAAGGCGCATGCATCAGCTTCTATGCAGAATATGGTTGGAAGAATGCATACCTGAGGATTGGAATCTAAATGTTCTCTTCCCAATCCCCAAGAAGGGCGATCCTGCAAGCTACCCCAACTATCGCGGAATCAGAGATATAGTGCGAAAGACTGAAGTCTGACGTGAACAGACTGATTGGATCTTATCATTGTGGCTTCAGACCTGGTAAATCTACCACGGACCAAATTTTTACAATACGCCAAATGTTAAAAAAAACCGTGAGAAAATAATCGACACACATCATCTAAAGCCGCTTTCGACATCACGAAAAATAGCTGCCTATATGCCGTTATGTCTGAACTTGGTTTCCCCGCAAAACTTATACGGCTGCGAAGAATGACCTTGAGCAACACCACCAGCACGGTCAGAATTGGGAAGGACCTCTCAGAGCCCTTCGAAACTAAACGAGGCCTCAGACAGAGTGACCCCCTATGGTGCGATTTCTTTAGTTTGATGCTGGAAATATAATACAATATAAAATAGTGTTCAACAGTATGCGTATGCTGACGATATTGATATCAAATAAGAAAACAAAGCGGAAAAAATGGGTTTGGTGAACGAGGGCAATACGAAGTACATATTGTCATCAAACAAAGAGTCAGCTTATGTGCGTCTTGGCAACCAAGCCACTGTTGGCAGCAATAATTTCGAAATGGTAAAGGACTTCGTTTACCCGTCCTGCTATATGGTTCAGAAGCGTGGACACTAACCACATGTGATGAGGCGGCTCTGAGAGTATTCGAGAGAAAGGTTCTTGAAAGATTTGTGGGCCTCTACGCGTTAGCGACGGCGAGTACCGAAGAAGATTTAATGATGAGCTGTATGAACTTTACGCAGACACCGACATAGTTCAGCCAATTAAAACACAGCGGCTTCGCAGGCTAGTCCAAGGTGTGGCGAATGAGCGAAGATGCTCCAACCCAGAAGGTATTCTTATCGACACCCGCCGGTGGAAGCAGAGTAAGAGGGAGACCACCATGCCAATGGAAGGACCAAGTGCAGACCGATTTGCGATCCCGTGGTTTTTCCAATTGGCGCCAGTTGACGCAACGAAGGGATGGCTATGTTGGACGGTCAAAATCGCCCAGGCGGATAGATGGCAATTTAAAGAAAAGAAAAATTTCATAGCATCAATTATTAGACCCACTCCATTATATTATCAATTTAGCTACTGGCGAACATTTGTCGCTAACCGCGCTGCGCTAATTGAGGAAATTAGTACATTTTCTCCATGGCGTTACCTATCAACCGCCGTCACTCCATCCGACTTATTATTGCGTGGTGTGCTACCTAAAGCATTATTGCGTTCGAGCCTATATACAACCGGCATAGTTTTTTAATGCAATCTGAAGATTTTTGGACCTCTGCGTGTGTGGGAATTCATCACAATGACGATTTCCTACAAAAAAAGGTAAAACTTGTTCTAACAGCCACACTCGAAGAGAACTTCAAAGAAAAGTCAAATATCACAACAATTATCAAAGTCTACTCAACATAGTAGCCTACTCCGTTTTAAGCATAATTGTACCACTAATGAGTCAAATCGTCGTTCAGGTGTTCTCTCTCCAAAAGAACTGCGTCTCGCGTTACTTGCTATTGTAAAATCCATTCAGCGAGGGGAGTTCTCTTCAGAGATGCGAGCATTGAGTTGCAGTAGCACTGTGCCAAAACAAAGTAAACTCAAAGATCTCGTACCGTTTATTGATCATGAGGTAATTTTAGGGTTGGTGGACGTTCAGGGAATGCCGCTTTAGATTTAAACAATAAGCATCCCAATGTACTTCCCAAGTCCCATGTTTTCACACGAACTCTTTTGACCATCATGTTGGGCCTCAAGCACTTCTTAGAATAACCAGGCAAGTGTTTTGGCCTACTTACGGGAAGGTCGCTGCTCGCTCACTTGCTTAATGCCTTGAAACGATTTATAGCGATAACGCTACAAATTTTGTCGGCGGTAGAAAGGAGCTAGAAGAGCTCTTGAGTATGTTTCAACAAAAGCATTCTCAAGAAGGAGAGCCTGCGGTCAAATCTTTTAAAAAACACCTAAAACGAATAATGAATAACTCTCAACTAACCTTTTCAGAATTTAACACTCTTTTCATCCAAATTGAGCCAATACTCAATTCTAGACCGTTCCTGAACCGGATGTAAGAGCCGTTGAAAACTTCAATCGCATACAGAGGTATCAGCAACTACAATGGTACTTCCAGCAATTCTGGGTCAAATGGCACAAAGACTATCTTCCCAGCTTGCAAGGTCGCAATAAATGGACAAAGCAAGGGGCTACTTTAAATATTGGGAACCTAGTTTAAAGGATTAAGAAAATGTTCCAACGCTTCAGTGGAAGCTCGGACGGATAAATTATCTACATCCTGGCAAAGGTGGTATCACGAGAACCGTAAAGGTCAAAACTTCCACCAGCCAAGTTCGACGAGCTGGCACTGAAATAAGATGACTCCTTATTGATGGCCCTTTATGCCCTCAAGAGGTGGTGAATGTTAGGACTGAAACTCAATTAACTTTATCATTTGATTTACATCTGAACCTAAGTGTAAATTGTGACGAGTTCAATGATTCCTCGATTAAAAATCCTGAGTTCGATCACTATAAAGTCAAACCAACACACGCAAAAATACTATAACAAATAGCTAGTTTTGTTTACTAGTGATAAACGCAATGCAAATTTAAGAGTTTGGTAGCTTTACAGCAGTTCACTAAACAACTCTGGAAAATAAGTTTAACAACCTGCCTTGCTTGGTCACTGCCTTATATAGTCAGACAGGGTGCTACCCTACGCATAAAGTAGTTTCTTGGTGTTCCGTCTTCGTGTTCTCGAAGGGTCGGTGTTATTTATTGACATCTCCTCTTTGCCTTGTACTTGCAAACACTCGCGCCATCTCTCCTCCACTTCCCTGGTACAGGCTTGTATGAATAAGGGTAGCCATCTTTATGTCTATTGTGTTGGCTTGAGAATATTCGCCACACTGCCCCCCACCTAAGTCTGACCGTCCCGATCAGACACATTGCCCGGACCAAATGCAGCTAGCCTTTCCTGATGGACCCCCCTTATCTTATTCCTTGGCCTTCCAATAGTTTGTATGCGATAGACAACATCGTTTATCCCTTTTATGACTTTGTATGGGCCTTCCCTTCTACACAGCGATTTCGGGGATACACCTTTTTTACGTTGTGGATTCTATACCAACAACAAATCTCCATCCATAAAACCTTCTGAATTGATTGCTTTGTCGTACCTGGCTTTCATTTTATCACTCATGATCTTGGTCTACTGTCTCAAAAGGTCGTGTATTTCTCTCATTTCCTCTTCCAAGACCTAGTGGATTTCCAAGCATTTATTCCCGTGTCAGCATTTATCTCGAACTTCAAGTCAGCTGGCAAGCGAAGATCATTTCCAAAATTACTTGAGTCTGACCCGTTGTTTCAAGTACTGCAGAGCGATATGCCATCAGGAAAAATGGGACAGGACTGTACATCACTTTCCCTAGGTGTTCCTCGAAGGTTCTATTGAATCGTTCAACCATGCCATCTGACTGAGGATGCAGTGCAGTTGTTCGAGTTTTTCGAATGCTGAATGCCTTGCGCATTTCCTGGAACACAGCCTATTCAAAATGTCTGCCCTGGTCAGAATGTAGCTCCATCGGTGCACCAAACCTTGCTACCCAATTATAAGTGAACACTTTTGCTATGGTTTCTGTCTCTTGATTTGGAAAAGGGTACACTTCCGGCCATTTGCTGAAATAGTCCATAACTACTAGTACATATTTGTTTCCGAGTTTGCTAGTAGGAAATGAGCCAGATACATCCATGGCAATCCTTTCAAATGGTGCACATGAGTTATACTGTTTCATTTGGCAATGGCTCCTCGATTGCGGTCCTTTAGCTTTGATGCACACCTCACAGTTGGCAATTCATTCCGCGAAAGATTGAAGGCAACCAATTCAATAGAATCTCTGCTTGATTTTCTCTAATTTCTTGGTGACTCCAATATGACCTCCGCCTGGACCGTTATGTAATTCATTGAGAACATCTACGGGTTTCTTCCTTGGGACGACTATCAGATTGCGGACACATTGACCATACTCACTTTCCCATATTTCATGCAAACAACCGGGTTCCAACCTAAAACTGTTCCACTGTGCCCAATATGACTTGCCAACAGGTTTTTATGCTAACATCTTCTCTCTTGTTGGTCGTTGGTTGCGCTCAAGCCCTTGCATCACACGAGCCAGATCTGGATCTTCGTGCTGACACTTCTTTAATTGACCCATTTCCCATTCCTCCGTAGATGTTACAGTCAACAACCGCACATCTATAATGTCTTCCTTGGCCTCAGCTTTGAAACAATGCTTGCATTCCAAGTTGCATGGTCGTCGTGACATTGCATCAGCATTTCCGTAGGTGCTAGCTACCTTTGTGATGCTCTATGGAAAAGTGATAACTTTGCAGTCGCTCTATCCAAAGTGCCAGTTGACCTTCCGTATTACGGAATTGCAAGAGCCACTTCAACGCTGCATGGTCTGTCCTGACGTTGAATCGCTGCCCATAGATGTATTTACTTGTGGAAATGTGTAACGCACTCTACCAATGCCGATAATTCTCTCCGTGTTACGCAATAGTTCCTTTCATCCTTCCCAATTGTTCAGCTATAGTACGCAACTACCTTCTCATGTCCATAAACAATCTGGGACAAAACACCTACTACTAGCTACTCTGCCGAGTGCACAGCCCAAGGAACTTTGTAGCTCATACAAATTTCTCGGCCTTGGCCAATCCTTGACGGCTTCGATCTTTTCCTTAGCAGTGCAGATGCCCCTCGTCGTTACCTTGTGATCCAAATAACTTACTTCTTTCTTGAATAGGGTGTACTTTTTGTGACTTAATTTCAGACCAGCACCAGCTATCCATTGGAAACCTTTTTCCAAGTTCTTTAGGTGTTCCCTACCAAACATGTTTTCCAGTGCAATCCTTTTAGTATCTGATCTATGAGTCTCTTAAAAGTAGCTGGAGCATTGTATAGCCCGAAAGGCATTACCGTAAATTGCCAAAGCCCTTCTCCAACGCTGAAGGCCGTCTTCTCTTTACCTTCTTCCTTTACCTCCACTTGCCAGTAGCCGCTTTTCAAATCCAGTGTGAAAAATCATTTCCTGCCAGGTAACGAGTCCAGAGTATCGTTTCCGGTAATCCACACAGAACCTTATTTTGCCATCCTTCTTTTTCACTAGTACTACCGGGGCGCTCCATGGACAAGCTGATGGTTCGATCAAGCCGCTATCACTCATTTCCTGTATAATTTCTCTTACCACTTGTCGTTTGGCCAATGGAATACTACGAGGAGCTTGGCGGATTGGTCGTGCATCTCCAGTATCAATTTGATGCTTCACAACTTTGGTCCGACCTGGTTTGCAACCATCCTTGTCAAATATGCTCGAGTACTTTAGTAGAAGTTCCTTTGCCTTTTTCTGATGATCTTTTTCGAGGCCACGACATGATATCATCTGAACGATCAATCTTGCTGGTAGAATCATTTTCCTGAAGCTGTTAACAATTGATAACTACCTCGACTTCTTGGCATTGTCCCAATATTGTTCCTTTGGAAAGTTTAATCGGCGATCTGAACTCATTAAGTACTCTTACCGTTATATGGCCATCTTGTTTTGTATAAGGCAGGGTTTTTCCAACTAGTATATTCGTCTTGTGCCGCAAAAGCGCTATGTGCCCTGGTTTTCCGCACTTGAAGCATTTAATGGAACCTTCATCTTTATGTTGTTTTCCATTCAATGCTTCCAGAATTGCGTCTTCCCAATCTGGCCGCTCTACTTTCACGCGGTGAGCTTTGTACCCTGCTTTACTTTAAATCTAGGCAGTTTCCTGCGTCAGAGCATGCGTCTGCCATAGCGTCTCTCAACTGCACACATCAATGCCTCATAATTATTTCGTTCGCAGTCAGGAATAGTCCCTAAAATGCCACGAATAGTGCAGCAACTTTGTCTTCAGTGCCACAATTATTCACAGCTGCCCTCTTTTCAAACTGTAGCTTAAATACCTCAAAAGGAACAGAGCCATCAAATGACGGGAATTTTACCTTTGAAGTGTTCGGGGAAGCAGTTCAACGACAGTGTCAACTCCTGAATGCGATCTTTTATCTCAGCCTCAATTTTATCCTCCTGTGCTTCTAACTGAGAAGACATTTGTGCCACCTGCATGGATATATGCTCCTCTTATGCTTCCAATAACTGAGAATGCTGCCTGTCTGTCGAATGCGCTCTCAAAAGATGCCGTCAGTCCTACTACTCAGAACAACACAAACACGTCTAATGCTGCTGTTCTATGCGCTACCGGCCCTCTGTCATTTGTTGATGCTGCTGCGGGCGCTCCTAACATTTCTAGTGCGCCAGATATAGCTGCTGTATACAAGCAACCAACAATTGTGGGGAAAGCAGCAAGGGAAAGGTTACACCCAGTTGTCAATGGTAGTAACAAAAACACTGATTTAAATGTGTGTGTGAGATACAAATGGATTCACATATCCTCCTTTAAGCCCTCTGTCACGGAAGACAATATTATTAAATATATTTCTGAACATATTTACATCGATGCTTCTAAGATAACTTGCTTTAACTTAGTAAAGAGAGATGTCGAAGTCAACTCGTTGGTCAGAGTTGCGTTTAAAGTTCGGGTACTCTCTAATGACTTCAGTAAACTGTTTAATGATGAACTCTGGTCTCTTAATGTTACAGTTAAGCCTTCCTACATTTTTCCAATGAAGCAATAAATCTCATCGGCCGTAGTCTTAAAGACTGCTTAAAATCGCACTTAAATATCTATTTCCATAATGTCTCTGGTTTACGAACAAAATCCAACACGCTTTTTAGCATGAGCTCACATTCTGAATACGATGTATTTGGGACTATGCTAAAACTGGGCTTTCACGAGGTGGAGGTGTTCTAATTGCTGTGCGCCGTCATCTCCGTTCATCGTTAGTGGATGTCAGTCCTAAAAATTAACTACTGGATCAACTGTGTGTCTTAGTTCACGGCACCTATAAAATGTTTATCTGTTCATCTTACATCCCTCCTGCAGGTTCGGATCAACTATATAAATCGCATGTCGATAATATTATGGATATAGTACGTAACCACGATGCTGATAATTTCTGTATTTTAGGCGACTTTATTTTGCCTAATATTGTATGATCATGTGTTGGCAATAGTCAAACTCTAATCCCTACGAATGTTTGTAATAACTCCGAGATGTACCTCATTGATAATTTTTTAAGTGTCAATCTATCCCAGATAAATAGCCTTTCAGTTATGTAAAACGCTTGATCTTGTCTTCACTAGTGATTATATAAATTGCACTATGACTGAATGTCTTTATCCGCTATCTAGCTCTGGTATGCACCACCGCTTACGCTTGTCGATGAGTTTTACATATTTGAGCATCACCACCGAAAATGAAGCTCTCAGTTTTCTTTTAGATGCGGCAATATTGATCTGGTTTTTCAGGAGGTCTCCTTAATTGATTGGGATGCTCTTTTTCTGGGATACGATCTTACTTCAACGTTTTTAAAAATACCATAAACAAAATTTGTATTAATCACATACCGCTGAAAAAAAGAGGTGTTATATAATACCTTGGTATACTAAGAAACTAAAGCGGCTAAAAATTTCAGGAACAAACATATTAAAAAATTCAAGTTAACGAAGTTCATGGTGCATAAATTAAAGTACCTTCACTATTCCACTAAATTCAAAGCTTTAGGCAAGAGGTCCTTTGCATTCCCACAACAGCCGGTTCTATCGTACCGGAATGACCCGGGTTTTTTTACCCGGCCAAGGGCTGTTATTTCAGTGTAACCCTGTCCAATCTGTCTCGTCGCACCCTTAAATTGTCATCCTCGGAGCAAACCCTGGCAGCTGGATTGCTCCGTTGTCTCTTGTCACGGGCTGGGGTCGAACCCAACCCTGAACCAAGAGCTTGGATTTGCTGCGTTTGCTGGAAGAAAATGTATATTAAATGGTCGCATTCGATTCAATGCGCCAAGTGTAAGAGATGGCTACATAAATCTGGATGCCCAGGGCTTAACCCTGCCATCCACAGACCCCGTACTTTCTTTAGTACTTTCGAGGCACCATGCTGTACACGCCTAAGGGTGTCCCGCGGTACCCGTCGCTCTGGCGCTCCCCTACCGCCCTTACCAACTTCAAGTAGCCGCAATGGTGGCTCAGTCTACACGACTGGCATCACAGCTGCCATTCCCGCCTCACCCACTCCCGACTGTCGCTCACGCTCACCAGTGTCTCCATCTCGCACGACCCCTCAACAATCCTATCCCCTCAGAAATAAGCAAGATATGAGCATCGCCGGGCATCAGTCCCACCTTTCTCTGTCCCTAAAGCCCCCCCCCCCCTATTCTTCCAGGTTGCACGTGGGCCAGGACCACCACCTCCTCGTACCTTCCACTATGTGCACCGTTTGTCGGCAAAGATTACGCCTGCGACATCGGTCAAGTGCAACAATTGCCTTGGCCTGTGTCACAGCCTTATGTGCTCTGGGCTCGCAAACGGTAACCTCTGGACAGATACGTTCATAGCCTCCTGTTGTAGTATACAGCCGTCTTCCACGCCAGATAACAACGGCCATGGCGCTGCCAACTCTAGACTGCGACATAGTTTATGCCTTAGCCTACCTCCACCTATTCAAGCGCATCCGTCCCTCACGCCTAGCATGTCCCCCCCTCTCTAGGTATCAGTCAAATTCAGGAACTAGAAATCTAGGCCACGAAGAGTGAAACAAGGGGTGCCGCAATGTGGTGTTCTCTCTCCCCTTTTGTTTAATTTCTATATTTCGAGATTTCGCCCCCCACCCCCACCAGAGGGAGTCTCCATTGTTTCCTACGCTGACGACTGCGCGATAATGGCCTCGGGCAAGGGTCCCTCCATTGACGAACTCTGTATTAGAATCAGCAGTTACCTCCGTGACCTTTGCAGCTTCTTCACCGAGCGAAATCTGACCCTATCTCCGACTAAATTGACGGCGACCCTGTTTACGACATGGAATGCGCAGATGCGGCAAGATTTAAATGTCCACGTAGACGGAGTACCTCTACCTACTGTCAACCACCCTAAAATCTTGGGTGTGACGTTTGACAACGGCCTCACCTCCGCTAGTCATGCCACCGCAATAGCCTCAAAGGTACAGAGCCGCAATAAGATCCTCAAGTCACTGGCAGGCAGTACTTGGGGGAAAGACAAAAAAACCTTGCTTGCTATATATTAGGCTATTGGCCGACCGGTATTGACTACGCTGCTCCCATATGGTCGCCCAACCTTGCTAACACCAATTGGAGGAAATTGCAAGTCTGCCAACCACCGCCATCAGAACTGCTACGGGATGCCTACTTATGTCATCTGAGTCTCACCTCCATCAAGAGGCAAAATTGCTCAGTGTTCAAGAGCACGCGGAACTCTGGAGTAAACAGTTCCTTTTGAACTGGCATAAACCCAATCATCCAAATCGACATCTATTAAATATATAGCCACGCCCCCCAGAGACATAAGGAACCATCTTCGTAAGCTCTTCGATGAGATACGGAACCACATCTCTTTGCCGTTTGATCTGCGGAACCATAGGCGGGCTCTAAATGACCTCCACACTGAGTTGGTAGACAGATCCCTCAGATCTCGGCCTGTGAATCCCGTTATCAGTACTCAGCCACCTAAATTGGCTGAAGAGGAGCGTGTACTTCCGAAGGAGACTAGAGTCATACTAGCACAACTTCGCTCTGGATATTGTAATAGGTTAAACTCTTACTCATCCAGACTGAGCCCCAACATGCCAAACCTATGCCCTGCATGTGGCATGTCCCCTCATGATACCAAACATCTCTTCTCCTGTTCAGTCGAACCTTCTTCTAACACCTACATCACTCTGGTCCAACCCTGTTGATACTGCGCGTTTCCTCGGACCTCCGTTAAAAGAGCCTGATAACGATTTAGAGTGATCGAGCTCATTGGGTAGGGCGAAGCACTGCTAACAACAACAACAACAACAACAGGTCCTTTTTTAGAAACTTTGAATTTGATATAAAAGAAAATCGAAAGGTATTTTGGAACTATTTGAAAGCTAAAAACTATGCTCAACTATTCCTTAGTCTGCGTTGTACAATATGGAGCGTGTCTCTACTTCTTTTGAGGCATCTAACTTATTCGAAGACTTCTTCCGCTCCAACTTCGTGGCCCAGTCTGATCTCCCAGTGAATTTCCCCTCACTAGTAGATAATCCTTTAAGCTTTGGTGCTCTGGCGGTAACGCCAGATGATATTCTTAATGGGATTTGGGATATAAAATTATCTACCCAGACTGATATTGACGGCTTATCGTCTTATCTATTTGGCATTGGCATCCCTACTCTTTCCCCTTCTTATTTTCAACAAATCTCTCGCGAGTGGTGAGTTTTTAGCTGCTCTGGAAGATATCTTTTAGTAACCCTACTTTCAAAAGTGGTAGTAAAAACAATGTTGCCAACTATAGGCCCATTGCCAAGCTGTCTATTATTTCTAACCTATTCGAGTATATTGTTAAACAGAAAATGTATTTTGCAGTTAGGCGTCTAATCATAGAGAATCAGCATTGTTTTATGTCTGGTAGATCCACCGGGACTAGTCGATTTTCTCTGAATTCTGCCTATCAGCTTTCAACAGTCGTCTTCAAGTCGATGCAGTCTATACTGATATCTCCAAAGCGTTTGACAAAGTCAGCCATTCATTATTGATTTCGAAACTGGCCAATGTGGGTTTCCATTCAATATGTCTATCTTGGATCACATCTTATCTTGCCCAGCGAAACTGTGTAGTTGTGATAGACAACACACATTCAAACTCCTTTGTTGCCACCTCTGGCGTGCCACAAGGCAGCATTATTGGGCCTCTACTATTTATAATTTTCATAAACGACATTTTGTCTTGTTTCCAACACTCAAACTTTTCGCTATATGCTGATGATTCAAAGGTTTTTTCTACCATCTCTAATACTTCTGACTCTGATAAGATTCAGTTTGACTTGAACAATATTGATGCCTGGTGTAACACAAATAATTTGCCGCTAAACGTTGGTAAATGCTTTCATGTAACATTTTCCAAATCTCGACTTTCCATTCCCACTTCTTATGTCATGGGCGGCTCTAGCCTCTCTACTTTGTGCGAAGTGAATGATTTAGGGGTAATTTTCGACTGAAAACTTTCATTCGTGGCTCATTTAAACTCTAACTACCTATACTCTTAAGCTATTGTACACTTCACTTGTTCGCTCCAAGCTGGAAAATGCATGGTTAATTTGGAGACCATATCATGACTGCCATATCAAAAGTCTCGCACGTGTCCTAAAAACCTTTCTGCGCTTCGCTCTGCGCTCATTGAACTTTTCAGAACCAATCCTCTGCTATGAAGCTAGGTGTGCACTCATCAACTTTCAATCTCTCCAATGCAGATGGACCATACTGTCCATGAATTTCGTATTCGACATAATCAATGGTTCAATTGATGCTGCAGCTCTCCTCGTTCTTCCATGTTCCAAACAGGCCGCTCAGAAATATTGATAGGCTTTATACGCGCCTCTATGCCTCTAATGCTTCCATTTTTAGAACATTAACGGAGTTTAATCTTTGCTCAAATTCTTTAGCAATCAATTTTTTAGTTTCTAAACCTATTTTTAAATCTATACTTGCTAATACTCGCAACGTCAAGCTGTGTAGTTCTGTTTATATTTTTCTCTGTGATTATATTTAACAAATTAATATTATCTTTGATATTCTAAAGTTATAATTAAAGTTAATAGAGATAAATACTTAATTGTGCTTCACTACTTGGTGTGAATAGCGTTAAAAAGTTTTGATAGTGATTCATTATTATAAATTAATTTTGTTGAATTTGTGTATGCCGAGTTTTTTGCATATTTTATTTGTTGCTATTGAAAGGCTTTATTTCATATTGCAATTGTTGTTGTGCTCTGACTTGCTTTTCTTATTTCTTTTTCGTTACAGCTGTTTTGCGTGGTTTGTTGAACGTCAGATACAGTGTGTTTAAAACTGTTCGCTCAGTACCGTGTCATTTAAACTGTCAGGGTTGTTTTTCTTTAATCCGCTAAATTTTTTTTAACTTATAATTTTTCTTATAAATTTATATAAGTATTTATACGAAAATGTTAGCAAACTGCCAGGTAAAAAGCGAGTCCGAACGCTTTGTAGCATGCTGGCTGTTTGATGGACTTGTCCACGCCAAGTGCGCTGGGTTAACCGGTAGAATAGCTGACCTGCTTAACGAAGGAAAAGGCCTGCGCTGGTCTTGTTCCAAATGCCGGTCAAAGGAAGTTGATCTCTGTAAAATCTTTAGGCATATCAGAAACGGTTTTTCTGAAATAAGCAAAGATTTTTCATTGCTGACTGAAAAATTCAAAAAATATGAAAATATTTTCAAAACCTTGGAAACTTTGGAGAATTCGCCCCATTTGGAATGCCCTGATAATCGCGAAAACAAGCGCAGGCGTACGGATGATCGGCCTACTACCTCAACAGTCCCGAACTTGCCTCAACCCCTTGAACTTATCGATTTGGCTTCTCCAATTCCTAGTACGGTTGTCCGAGAAACGTCGAAGAACGCCCCTTCAAAAATGTCAACTAGGAAAAACCCGGAACCTCCAACTATTGCAATGGAGTCTGAACCAATCGTTGGTAAGCTGGTTGTGGTTCCTCGCAAAAAATCTATTTTTGTGTCTAGATTCCATCCAGACACTACCGAGGATGATTTGATGTACAATATTTCTTCTAAAGTTAAAGATCAAAACGTAACTGTTAGAAAATTTAATTTAACATATCAAAGAAGTATGTCTTCGTTTAAGATTGATGTATCTGGGAAAGATTTCGATACTCTTTTGGACAGCTCTTTTTGGCCTCTAGGGGCTCTTGTGCGGGAATTTGAATACGGACCGAATGGGAATGTTCAAAATCTAGCGTAAATTTCTCATAATAACGTTGAGTCAAAATACTGAGCACTAAATCCGTGAATATCTTTTATCAAAATGTTAGAGGTTTAAATACCAAATTAACTGATCTCTTTTTGAAATCTTTTCATTGTAAATACATGTAACATGTTTCAATTCAGAGTTTTTATGTAATGAATATCAAGTATATAGAAATGATCGCTTGAACAGAGTCGGGGGTGGTGTTCTACTTGCCGTTCATTCCTCCATCTCTTCAGAAGAGGTTAATATTCCTAACATCGATTTCATTGAGTTCAAATGCATCCGCCTTCAACTAGACAACGTCTTTATGTACTTATATGTTTGCTACATCCCTCCAGCATCAGATTTTTCAGTCTACATGCAACATGTCTCTCTGCTCAAAACTGTTAACTTTATGACTAAAGCTTCAGATTCAATTATTGTTTTAGGTGATTTTAACTTACCTTATATATCGTGGAACATATATGATGGTAACATTATTCCAAATCCGTCCAAACTGGGGTACAATGACTTTTTAGATGGAATTTCCGATCTTTGCCTTAATCAAATAAATGTTACCGCTAACAAGTTTGGGAAAGTCTTAGATTTAGTGTATGTTAATGACATAAACCAATTTTCTGTAAATCGTTGTGATCCGTTGGTGTTAAAAGAAGACCTTTACCACCCTTCTATGGAAATAGTCTACGAAATGGCCAAGGCACTTAATGCTACTCATTTTCCAAAGCAAACTACAAGAAATTAAATAAAGAACTGTCTAAATTACCTTGGCCTGAATTTGGTTGTGATATCGATCTAAACGTCTCACATTTCAATCAAACTATTTACTGCCTATTTGAGAAGTTTATTCCTAAACGTAAAGTAACTTATGATCATCCTACGCAAGCTTGGTTTACTAAAGAGCTTAAGGCTCTTAAAAATAGGAAAACGCGATCATTTAATTTATATAAGAAATCCGGATTAAATAAACATTACTTACTGTATTCCATTCTACGTCAGAAGTACATAGATTTAAATAAAAAGTGCTATAAAGCTTATATCTCTAAAACCAAAAGAGACATTATTCTCAATCCAAAGTCATTTTATGGTTTCGTAAATTCTAAAAGTAAAGTATCAGGGTTTCCCTCAGTCATGAAATATCAAGACATTATATCTAGCGATAATCAATATATCGCAAATTTTTTTTTGCTCAATTTTTCACTTCTAACTATTCTGCTGTCACCAATTCAAACTTTCAAAATTATCCCTATAAGCTACACGGGACAAATTCAATTAATTCACCAATTATATGCGCCAAAGATGTTCTAATTTACTTTAAAACCTTAAAAGAACCTTTTAAATATGGTCCTGATAGGAATCCTACATGTTTCTTGAAAAAGTGTGCGAACCATATTTACCAACCCCTTAACAATTTGTTCAATCTATCACTAAAGTGTGGTGTTTTTCCAACTGCGTGGAAAGAATCGTTTCTTCTACCGCTGCATAAAAGCGGGAGTAGGTCTTCTTAAGAGAACCATCGTGGCATCGCAAAGCTTTCTGCCATCCCAAAATTGTTTGAAGCTCTTGTTACAAATCAACTTACGGGTCCGATCTCTACTTTGATAGCTGACTGCCAACACGGGTTCAGTAAGGGAAAGTCCACAGTTACGAATTTACTTGAGTTTACCAGTCATGTCTCAAATGGCTTTAGAAAAAATCTGCACACCGACGTTATTTATACAGATTTCAGCAAAGCTTTTGAGAAAGTGTGTCATTTAAAGATAGAAATAAGCTGCAATCAGATCTAGATACAGTAGTTACTTGGTGCGATTTAAATTATATGCCACTTAACCTTAAAATGGGTTTTTCGCGTGGAATTTCTCAGCCGGCTTCCTATACAATTAAAAATTATAGTCTTGAGCAAGTGTATGATTTTGTTGACCTGGGGGTTACTATGGACTATAAACTCAGTTTCAACCGCCATATTAACACAACAGTCAATAAGGATAGAGGTGTCCTAACATTCGTTAAACGGTGGTCTAAAGAATTTAGCGACCCTTATGTAACTAAAACCCCCTTCACTACATTAGTCAGACCGATACTTGAATACGGTTCTATAATTTGGAACCCGCGTTACCAGCTTCATGTAGATCGCCTTGAATCAGTTCAAAAACAATTTTTACTATTTGCCTTAAGAGATTTTCATTGGGTACCCTTGTACAATCTGCCACCCTATACGAATCGTTTAAAACTCATTAATTCGCACACACTTTCTAGTCGGAGGGAAATGCTTGGAATTATTTTTATGATTAAATTGCTAAATGGTTCACTATCCAGCCCATTTCTTCTAAGTGAAGTGAACTTCGATGTACCGTCTCGTCCTTCAAGGCATTTTAAACCTCTAGTCTTAAAACAGTGCCGAACCAATTTTCAGTTAAATGAGCCTTTTCGCTGTTTGTGTCAAGATTATAACTCTCTTTCTGGTAGATTTGATATTTCAGACTCGCTTTTCACCATAAAAAAATCAATTCTTTTTATCCTAAATTCATAGCTACTAATTGTTTCTTATTCTTTGACTTCTATATTAACTTCTAACAATAATTTTATTCTGTTAACTAGTTATTTCTTAATGTATAATCTATCCTATATCTACTTTACTTAGCTGATGAGGTTTTCTCTGTAGCTGAGCAGTTTTAGATCTCGACGATTAACAAACCAAAGCCTTTCAACGACTCGGCACGAACGAATAATCCGCGCGCTATGCGGATGCTCCCCTCGCGCCGGTCGGGCGGGATATGGTGGGTCATCCGTTGGGAATTATTATTATTATTAATAATGGTGGTGTGAAGGTAGTGTTGCCGGCCTACCACACCGAAGGTCCATGGTTCGAGCCCTGGTACAGGAAACATCAAAAGTGATTTGAAAAAAGTTTTTCAAAAACGGGGTCGCCCCTCGGCAGTGGTTTGGCAAACTCTCCGAGTGTATTTCTGCCATGACAGGCTTCTCAGCAAAAATTCGTCTCCTTTGTAGATGCCGTTCGGAGTCGGCAAAAAAAACTGTAGGTCCCACCAATTTGTAGGGAAAAATTCAAATCGGCACACCACAAATTGGAAGAGAAGCTTGGCGCAAAAATCTCTTAGGAGGTTTATGATGAGATACCTGTTGTACATATATCGCGCCATAGAGATAGAGAGTAAATACATTTTTCTAGTATATTAGTTTGTATTATATCTATTCATACGTCGTCTGTAAGTATTTTTACTCTAGACTGCTTTTATAATTTGTCGCTGCCCAAATTACAGTAAATAAATAAATAAATTTTCCTTGAGTTGACATATAAAATATATCTACCAAAGAATGTATAAAAGCAATAAGCAAGAAGAGGTCTGATGAGAAGTTGGGCACTTCGAAACATGTCATTCCATACCATCGCTGTGCATAACGTTGTAATTTTTCCTCTAATATCAATTAACAAATTTTGACGACATTTGTGCCTCTTGCTCTTCCAGTCGAGAGATAATACGCGTCTCCTGGTATTCAAGTTGAGATGCATGCAAGTCTTCTGCTCCTTCAGTTGAGCTGAAATGTGTGTTTTCTGTTCTTCCAGCTGAGATGCCATGCAAGTTTTCTATTCTTCTAATTTGGTCGCCATCAATAGCGTTCATATCCAAACCACTAGGTCAATCTAGAGCCACTTGATTTTCTTCCAGATTCGCATTTGCTTTGCCATATCAGGATGAAAAGCATGTTTGTCTACGCTAATGCCTTTAGCTTCCATGGCCTCCCGTAGCCGTGATTGTAACTCAGATTTATTACCGGTTGTGTTTAGACCCCGTTGCTCCCATTCCTTCTTGAGTTGTTGGATCTTCAATTAATTGAACTTAGACATGTCCTTTGATCCTTGAAAAGTCTCGGTATTTACTTAACAATATCACTTTTGACACCAATTGTGACGAATTCGATGATTCCTCGGTTGATAATCCTGAGTTCGACCACTATAAAGTCAAATAAACACACGCACAGATACTATAACAAATAGCTAGTTTTATTTACTAGTAATAAACGCAATACAAATTTAAGAGTTTGGTAACTTCACAGTAGTTCACTGAACAACACTTGAAAATAAACTGATCAATATTAGCAAACACTCGCGCCATCTCTCTTCCTCTTCCTTGGTACATGCTTGCTTGTATAAGCGTAGCCATCGTTATCTCTGTTGTGTTTAACTAGTGGTGGGAGTGTTTTTGATTTAGGGATGGTATATGCTTGAGAATATACGCCACAATATGTACATTTATTATATTGATAACTCACGATGACATATTGCAATTGTGAATGAGTGAGTGTGTTTGCAAGGCTTTAACTTCTACACAAATAAACCAATCTCTTCAAAATTTTGTACAATTATTCTAAGGAGCTCAGAATAGGTAACATATTCATTCGATTTGGGGAAGCGGGCCAGGGACCGATCTATTAAAAAAAAAAATCTTATTTATTATATGATTTGCTATAAATTCGGTACTTTGTTAGCCCTTCGCCTTTGTTAAAATGAACACAATATCACATGTTTTGATATATTACATACAAAAACGAAAAAAATAATAAATAAATGATAAAATTAAGTGCGAGAATTAAGTGTTTTGCTTCGAAGTTAATATGTAATTGTTTGCATGTCTTTAATTGTTTGTTTGGGTTTTTTCACATTTTATAAATATTAGTAATTTGTTTTTATTTTACATTTTCCCGAGTCATTTTGCATATGTTTTTTGTTGCGGTTGATTGGCTTTGGTTATTTCTTGCTTTTGATTTTGTTTCTTGTGCGCACTTTTTGTTTTCTTGCCTAATTCTTTTATTACAGCTGTTTGCGTTTTGTTTATTGAGTGTCACATTACAGTGTATCTCAAACCGCTCGCTACTATTGCTTTTCAGTGTCGCCTTCTTTTACTGATTTCCACTCAAATATTTATTTTTTATTATTATCTTAATTTAATATTTAATGATGTCTTGTATATATCAAAATTGTCAGGTTAAAAGCGAGTCGGAACGCTATGTGGCGTGTTGGCTCTGTGATGGGCTTGCCTACAATTAGTGTGCTGGGTTGACCGGTAGGGTCGTGGACCTGGTGTATGATGGCAAAGGCCTTCGTTGGTTTTGTTTAAAATGCAGTTCAACTGAAGTTGATCTATTTGAAATTTTTAGGGAAATTCGCAAAGGGTTTTCCGAAATCAGAAAAGACCTGGCTTTGCTGGCAGAAAAGTTTCAGAAGTATAAACAGTTTTCAAAACTTTCAAGCGTTTAGATGAAATCTCCCCTGATTCAAACATTGATATCAGTGAAGATAATCGTAAAAGTACTGATGATTCCTCGAGTCCTGAAATTCCAAACCCAATTCTAATTCCGAATGTTCCCGCACTTTTGTCAATAGAACTTATTGATTTAGCCTCTCCCTATCCATCAGCCCAGTCATCGACTTCCAAGGCAGCTCCGTCGATGTCAACTTCGAAGAAAAAGCCTGAGCCCCAACCTACTAGGAATCTCGTCTCGAAACTGACACTACGGGAGAGGACTCAGGCCCACTTGCATAAGATCCAGAGTTAAATTTATAAAATCAGAATTAAATAAATCCGAGTTAAACTGATATTTTTTTAACTCAAGAAATGTGTTGCAGAACAACATTTTGACGTCGAGTAAGCTAACTCTGGGTATATGCGGGTATTTTTGTGTTTGCTTGTAAGCACTATCAGTTTTTTGTGACATTTGGTTTGTTCAAACATAAGGAAACGGATATTGCTTGCCAAAAAAATATAATCGTTGTGCAATTTGAAATAATTAGTTTGCATATTAGCTGCACAAATTCGTGAAACAGTAAGAATTAGCATAAATGCAATAAATAAATAGTAATTAATTTAGTTTATTTTGTATACCATTTATGCTTATAATAAATCCAAGCTTTTTTCTTTCGGTAAGCATCAATAATACTCATATTCCCACTTTGTTTTTGGTTTCTCTTTGTACAGTTTGGGGTTTTAATCAGATTGGGTTTGAATGTAGTTGCTTATCGGCACCTACCGGAAAACCATTTGCACAAGGATGAGATTCGGCAGCACAAAGCAAGGTTAAACTCCTGACTACTCAAACTAAACCCCCATATGTCGAATGTTTTCCCGCGTATGTATTGTGGCCACTTAAGTTATGAAAATTTGCTTAACTGTTCAATGAAGTAGGCTATTTTAACAGAAATTTTCCTAAGTTCAGTCCGATTAGTGACGGTGAAGAGCAGTGACAGCAACAACTGCAAATCTGTCTGAATATGTAGGTGGTTCTTGTTGTTGTCTTTGTAGAGATAATTCGTCCTAGTCGCCAACTTATTTATCTAATATTGTCATCAATATCTTCGAAAGTCCCAGGAAGCTGGCAGTTTCAATAGGGTTGGACCATAGTGAAGTTGGTTTTAGAAGAGTTTACTCAATCGAACAGGTAAACAGATTATTGGTAGCTTGGAGGCATACACCGCGTTCCTGGTAAACATACGGCATTTTGGGCTTAGTTAGGGTATAAAAGAGTTAAATATGAGTAGGGCTAGGGTGAAAGTTGTCGTTTCTTTTTGTGTGAGTGTTGCTCAGGACCTGCCAGTGTACCTTTGGACGGAACGTCGTTGCTACATAAGATCTGCGGAACATATTTCTTGGGTGTTTATAGAAAAGTAGCCCTTCCTGTTTCTATATGTTTCCGCATATTCTTCTCCTGAAAATCATATAAAGGTGAATGATTACAAGCAAGCGCATGTTGTGTTTAAATTAAAACTGTTGCTTTTAATACCCAGTTGTACTACTACACAGGGTATAACTTTGTGCTCATAACGGCGTAAAGAAACTATTTGGATGTAACCCTGTCTAACTCGTAACAAATCCCCCTAAAATTGTCATCCTCTGAGCAGCTCGTTGCAGTAGGGCTGAACAGCAATCCCCTCATGCTCAGGGCGTGTTGAACGCAACCCGGGACCAAGAGACTGGATCTGCTGCGTCTGCTGGGGGAAGATTTATGGCAAGCGTTCACACTTTATTCAATGTACTCAATATAAAAGACGGTTGCACAAGACAAGTTGCTCCGCGCTAAGTCCCTCCACACACAGACTTCTTAGTTTCTTCAAACCTTATGTGGCTCCTTGCTGATATAGTCTACATGACTGGCAGTAACAATATAGTCGAGCAAGTAGTGTGAAACTCCCGATGTCGGTCGCTCCCTCCGACGGCCCCATCTCATACGGCTGCTCACAGGTACCTTCTGTGTAGCACGTTCCTTCTGGACGTGAGCACTGCCGAGCGACAGCCTTCCTCCACCCGACGACCAATTTTTCTCCCTCTTTCATCACTAGCACGAATATAAGCCAATACAACTAGCTCCTGGTTCCCTTTTGGCATAACATCAGATATTTGGACCTGTGGCGGCTACAATATCCATTGTCGTCATATTGAGGGTGGACTTGCGTTCATTACCCACTAGGGAAAACATCTTAGAGCGTCAAGGAATTTTTGTTCGGTGAGACAATGTCGATCTCTGTAGTGCGAGAATGATGTAATCGGAGACTTTAACGCACACCAATATCTCTTTACTCAAGCCTTTCGGTCGATGGCAGGAGACATGAGTTGGCCGAACAAATATACGAGTCGACTTCCTACACGGTGAACGGGGACGCCTCCACAAGAGTAGCGGTAAATTGTAGTACTTGGAATGTGATGGTTGCGCTTGGGCTGATAAGAGCTTTCGACACGGCGGGTCATGAGCAAGTTAATAACTACCTTGAAGACTTAACTCTTCCATTGTGGAAAGCGTTAGACGCCAATTCCCTGAGTGGTCGGCAAGCATCGGTAGGATTCGGGGGCCAATGAATAAAAACCGCGAATAATTAAACAGGGTAGTGTTCTATTCTCGCTCTTGTTTAATTATTACGTACGATGATTGCAGGAATTTGGAACTGGGTCTTGAGCTGGGCAAGTAAAAATGGATTTAGAGGTCTACGTCGACACCATCAACTTTACAACTGTGGCACACCTCAAAATCTTAGGAGTGACGTGTTCAATTTTGCTCCTCACCCAGCCGCGATTGCCACCAAAGTTCAAAGCCGCACCGCAATTCTCAAGTCACTTGTCGGCAGCACTTGGGGTAAAGAGAAAGAAACCTTGCCTGCTTCATATAAGGCTATTGGCCGACCGGTTATGGATTACGCTACGCCCATATGATCGCCTAACCTTACTAACACCAACTGGAGGAAGTTGCAGGTCTGGTCCAACCCTATTGCAGCCGCGATGTTCCTGGGACTTCCGTTAGATTTTGATGAATATGCTAGGTAAGGAAATAGACGACTAGGAAGGTCGAAATATCGTTACAACAACAACAGCATTTTATATAAATATGTGCCATCAATAGCTCCAATAATGCGTGAAAATCGGGCAATTTGGTAAAATTTTATCGCTGCCTGATTAATTTGTTCTTCTTCAGAGGGCATACGTACATACTCAGGGTACAAGCGGGCTATGGCATCAGTGACTTTATGTACAATTCTGCAGGCTGTTGACTCGTGGACACCAACGAAGTCAAGATTCGGCTCCCTGTTACATAGAATCGTAAAGCATAAAGTAGTTCGCTCATAGGAGACAATACTCCGCTATTGGGTGAAGAAAATCCTTACGTACTAATTGTGGAACTTTAAAATTTAGAAAATCAAACACAAACCTCTTTGAACTTTCTAGCCGCACTTTTAACTTATTTAACAAACCCTGAACCTTCTGCTATGGAAAGCTTTGTCTTTAAGACCGTTAAAATGGTCCCTTCCTTCCGCAACCGTTCTGTTGAAGAAATCCGTTTCTATATATTTATTCAATAATTTTTTCATCGTCATCCGAGAGAAGAAATTCGTGTGACCTTATTTTTATCTCTACAAATTTTTCGTTAATTCAAATTTATCACACGTTTTGCAATATTTTGTAATCTAAAATGTAAATAAACATTTCTTTTGACAGATGAACAGAGAGTTAGTAAGTTAACCCGTCAACATCGCTGGGTTAAACATTTTACAATTTAACTCTGGTTAAACTCGTAACCCTTTGCGGTGCAGGATAAATTATCAGTTTAACCCCACGTGAGAGGTTAATTCTGAGTTAAAAAGATAATCTGCCGTTCTGCAAGTGGATCTTAGCGTTTTACGTTAAATCCAAAATCAAACCCGATAATTTGACTATAAAATTTTTTTATTTAATTACGAAAGAAACGTTTCCTCCTTCAGAGTTGATCTTTCTTTAAATGAATTTGATTCAGTTTTGAAGAGTTCGTGAATTTGAACATAAGCCGAACAGAAACATCAACATCAACAAACAATATAGCAAGGGTCCCACGTGATAATACAGTATCAAAAAACTAAATTTAAAGTTTGTAAACTTTTACTATCAAAATGTTAGAGGTTTAAATACCAAACTAACTAAGATTTATATAAAATCTCTTTGCTGTAATTACAGTAATTTCCCTTACCGAAACTTGGCTAAAACGGCATATTTTAAACGTCGACGTCTTATCTAATGATTATCAGGTATTCAGAAACGATCGCATTAACAGAGTCGGGGGTGGCGTTCGGATAGGTATTCATTCGTCAATGCTCTCTGAGGAGGTTAATATACCTGTTACCAATTCAACTGAGTTCTAGTGCGTCCGCATACCCTTAGACAACGCCTGTACATACATAGCTGTTTGTTGTATTATATATCTGTGGCAATAAGCGGAAAAAGCCAAACTCAAGTTTAGTCAAAAACGTGATAGTACCATCAGGGTGTTCTCCTATCTATAATTACCGTTTTTGGTCAAAAAATTTCAGATTTTATGAACAACAAATTTTTCCTCAATTCCATACATTTACTACAATTTCAACTTTCAAAGCGCTTTACTGAAAAATTAAACAAAAATTTCTTTGGTCGTTATTGCCACAGATATAATGACTTTTGTTATGAACCATTGTCTTAATCAGATTAATGTTACCCCTAATAAGTTTGGGAACGGTTTGGATTTAACTTGCGTTAGTGATACATTTAACTTCTGTTTGAGATAATGTGATCCTCTGGTTTTAGCGGAACACGTTTACCATTCCTCTTTTGAGACCCTTTACGAAATCATGACTAATGTAGAAGGCAGTGATGTGATGCTAGTAGTCTCTTTGACTTGACTCTGATAATCCAACTTTAAAAAATTTAATAAAGAGTTGTCTAAATTAACTTGGCCTGAATATTATGGCGATATGGATATTTCAAATTTCAATAATACTATTTATAGGCTCTTTAAAAAGCATGTACCTAAATGTAAATCTTTACATGACGAACCAACGCAAGCATGGTTTACTAAAGAACTGAAATCCTTAAAAAATAAAAGGAACCGCTGATTCAAGCTATACAAGAAATCCGGCTTAAACAAAGATTACTTAGAGCCGTTTACTCAGTGTCTGATTAACTGCTTAGTCAAGACTTTATCAGAGGTTGGTCCAAAAACCGTTTACTCAATGTCTGATTATCGACGACTCGCTGCCTATCTTCTGATAAAAGGATGGACGTCTGATTATGTGCTTATCAAAACAAAAAGTGATAGCTGAAAGTAAATATCTTTTGGTTTTGTGATAAATTGTTTTTCTAACAAACTTATCTAGTAATAGCATTTAGAAATGTAATAATATCCATATAACGAAATATCACAATCGAAATTTGTACACCGAAAACGGTTAGTTTAAAGTTCTAAACAAGATTAACTGTCACTTTTCATACGTTCGCAATGCAACTTTTATAAATTTTTTCCCAGAAACGGTCATAATGACCAACTTTATCATGATAACTTAATCAGACTTTGTGTAAACGAAAATGTCATTCTGAGCCAAGCCATGAACAGGTTATCATGCGATAAAGTTTATCATAACCAGACATTGAGTAAACGGCCCTTAAAGCACTCCCACCTATGACAGAAATATCTTGAGCTTGTAACGACTGTGCCCAGATCTGGATATCGATGATCAATCATAACAGCGATGGCTATACACACAATGTGCTAATCCTTTTAGGAACACCTACTTCGCTACATTGGCGCCCAACAAAAATACAAAATCATGCATACTATTTGATAAAAAATCCTGCATTTAAATCCTAAATAAATGAAAAATTTTGAAAATTAACGCGAAAAATAATTTAGAAGCTTGTAGAAGTTAACACGAGAAGTGCAGTCAGGTTTATAATTACCTGAAATGAGAAAATAAGTTGCACATGGCCTGAGTCAGCGCTTCCCACAACTGTTGTAACAAAACACCACACAACAGGTATCGTACACTAGCCGTGAGAACGAAATACGTTGCGCGTGGCCTGAGTCAGCCCTTTCCACGACTGCTGTGATAACACCACAACTGCAATGCAATGGCGACGGCGGCGGTGGCAGCGCTTCCGAGAGCTTGAGGGTAGTACGAGTATAGGAATAATAATTATCGTTTTCAGTAGTTAGTATGTAATTGAGGTACTCATCGACCGGTTCAGCCGGATTAATAAAGTTATGAAGATACAAGAGGAAGTCGTTTTCTAAAACTTAAAAAAGCTAAGAAGATACAAGAGAGACGATTTTTAATATTTGACGCCCAACTGGCAGGAGCACAACAAGTAAATAAAAACCAGCATCAAGGGGATTTTTGACTAAAACGAATTGCAATCACTACACAACAAGTGCAACCACTACACAACTAAATAAAAACCAGCATCAGGCAGAAGGGCATTTTTGACAAAAACGAATTGCAACCACTACACAACTAAATAAAAACCAGCATCTAGCAGAAGTGGATTTTTGACAAAAACATTCAAAACATATCAGCAACGAACCGCATGTAAGTTGAAGGACTAATTTTTTTTGATTGAACTTTAAGTGAAGTGAATTAAAGGTTACGTGTATTGAAAAAAATTTTTTTTTGTGGTTGGCCGGCATATGAATGTGCTAACAGACGATCTAGCGGACTTAATTTCGAATTTCAGGAATATTGAGTCAACAGAACAAAGTAAAATGAACGAATCACAACTCACACAGGTAGTAAACGCGGCCGTATCTGCGGCTTTAGGAGCGCAGAGACAGGAGTTTGAGGATAGACTTAGGGTCATGCAGGACCAAATTCTAAAGATATCCCAAAAGCCAGTAGTAGCAAAATACGAGAAAATTAAGATTCTTCGGGACAAAACTTGCGGGGAATCACTAGACGTGGTAAAAACTTTACCTGAATTTTCAGGTCAACCGGAAAGTTATGTGTCCTGGCGCGAGGCGGCACATAATGCATACGAAATCTTCAAAGACTACGATGGTAGTTCAAGGCATTACTAAGCTTGATGTATATTGGAACGATTTTTCGTCATCCCTTGTCAAATTTGGTTTTGAGACAAACCGGTTTCGGCGTTGTGCCATCATCAGTGTCGATTTTCGTTCTGATCTGTTGTGGTCGTTTGTCTTGTATTTATAGTAGGTAGCAGGTAACGTCAGCATGGGTGTCTGTTTGTGTACGTGTGTGCATGTGTTGTGTGTGTACATTCAGAAACGGGGGTGGTTTGCATCGATCGGTTTTTTTGTGCCTGACTGAGGCAGGTAAAAGTTGGTGATTTTTGTTGTTTGACTTTTTTGCTTGTTTGTTGTTTTTGATCTTTTGCTGTTTTGTGCCAAGCCGTTACAATCATAAGAAATAAAATTCGCGGTGCTGCCGATGCGTTGTTATCATCGTTTAGCACCGTCTTAAACTTCGACGCTTTTATAGCTCATTTAGACTTCACGTACTCAGATAAGCGACAAATCTATTTGATCGAACAGGAACTATCCACATTAAGACAGGGCTCTTATAGTGTCCGGGAATTCTATGACGAGGTTGAGAAGAAAGTGTCTTCACTTTCTAATAAAACAAAATTGTCTCATGAAGCAAATATTGCAGATGCAATAAATGAAAAATATCGTGAAAATGCCCTTACGGTTTTTATTTCTGGGCTCAGGAAGCCTCTTTACGACATCCTCTTTTCATCGAAACCCAGTGATCTGCCATCCGCGTTGGCACTCGCTCAGGAGGTCGATGCGAATCACGAACGCTACATTTTCGCAGCAAGCTTCGCAAATAGGTCAACCGACGCCGCAAAAAAAGCTAACAGCAGCCATAGAAGCGGCAAGGACAACAATAATCAAAGCGCGTACAATAGGGCAAACACTGATAGCCAAAAAAATCCTCACATCATGAGGCAGTATAGGAGTGACAACCAACCTGACGGCCAGTTCCGCCAGGTAAACGGTAATGGAAGCAATCGTCAACAAGATTATGGCCGGAACCGGCAAGGCGGAAATCGGGACGCACAACCGCGACAGGAACCAATGGATATAGATCCATCATCCTCTCGCCTGCGGCAACCTACAAACTTCGCAGGAAATGGAAATGAGCAACTTTAAAAGCGTCAGGCGTCCTCCGACCGTCGAACGGGACCAAAACTCCTAAGAGTGAATCACTTGAACCAAAGTCATAGCAACGAACCCAGTTCAGAATCATACGAAGAAGTATCTGAACCAATTGTCGAGGACCTAGAGGCGGAAGAAGTGAATTTTTTAGGGGAAGGTCTCTCCTACCCTGGATTTCTAAGACACTAGGGGGGCGAGAGCTAAAATTTCTCGTCGACACAGGGGCCTCCAAAAACTACATCACGCCTCTAGAGTGTCTAAAAGGAGTTAAACCTGTCGATAATGAATTTACAGTGAAATCCATACATGAATTCACCAATATTTAAAAAAAATGTAAGGTACACTTATTTGGAGTTGTATCGGAGTTCTTTGTTTTGCCATACCTGACTCTGTTCGATGGCATTGTAGGCCTTGACTTACTAAATAGGGTTCACGCGAACATAAATTTAAAAAAAGACATTATTGAATACGACTCTGGAAAAGAAAAAATTCAATTCCTCAAGGGTCAAGATGTTAGCCATCTCCAGCTCCAGACCGAGTCCGTCCCGGTGAGCATGAAGGATCATTTTAACGCTATGATCAATCTCGTATCAGGAGTCTTTGCAGACCCAAACGAAAAATTACCATACAACACTAATATTGTAGCCACTATACGCACTAGGGATAACGAGCCGACTTACGCAAAATTCTACCCATATCCACTGGGGGTCGTTGATTTTGTAAAAACGGAAATAAGGGATATCCTGCAAAATGGCGTTATACGACGTTCGCGATCGCCTTATAATAATCCCATCTGGGTAGTGGACAAAAAGGACATCGATGAGAACGGAGTAAAAAAAGAAGAGATTAGTAATTGACTTCCGTAAATTGAACGAAAAAGCCATAGACGACTCATACCCCATCCCAAACGTTGGAGTTATACTGTGAAACTTGGGCAAGGCCCAGCTCTTTACGACCCTAGACCTAAAGTCTGGGTTTCACCAAATCGAACTCGCTGAGCGAGATCGGGAGAAGACCGCGTTTTCGGTGTGTAATGGCAAATATGAGTTCTTCCGTCTACCGTTCGGTCTGAAGAATGCCCCTGGCATCTTTCAACGAGCAATTGACGACGTGCTTAGGGCATATATTGGCAAATATTGCTTTGTTTATATCGATGACGTGATTATTTTCTCACAAGACGAGGAGGACCATTTAACGCATGTAGAGGCTGTTCTTAAAAGCCTGCTTGAAGCAAACATAAGGGTATCTGTGGAAAAATCGAAATTTTTCAAGACAGAACTCGAGTACCTTGGCTTCCAAATAACAAAAGGGGGAATACATACTAGGGTACCCCGTAAAACCACTTTTGTGGAAATGTCAAGTGGGCTAGTTATAGAAAGTTGTCATCTGACATTCTAATCAAAATGCCAAAAAATTAATCGATTCGGTTAATGTCCTGAGCCTCCGCCCGATCGTTTTGTCCTTTTTTATAAAAAAAGCACCTATATTCAAATTATCTACTGTATCAGTAGCTTAAATTACCTTAAATAATTTCTAAATGAGGCTAGGACGTAGCTGTCATTATAGATGTTAAATTTCTGAGGCCTTTTCCATATATTGACTTTACGAAGTCCTTGATTTTTTGAGCTATGGACGAGGATTCGAAATTTTTCCTTTAAAAAATACTAATCGAAAGGTATTATATTACTTAGAGAGTTTCTAAATGGTACACAGACCTGACCTTAAGTGTCAGCTACAAAATCACCAGTACATACATATATATTTGTTGTCGTACTTTTATTTATTGGCCACTATAACAAAAACTGCACTGTAAAATATTTTCAACAATTATAGAAAAATAATTTATTTCAAACAGGTATTAGTTTATATTAAGTTTAAAGTCAGACTTCTTTTTAAAAGATGGCATCTCAGCCCTTGATTTCAGCTTATTTAAAATGTAGCCCTCTCTAGCCTCGTATCCAACCACGTTTTTACTTGCATCGGTTACTAGTTTGACACATCTTTCTACTGCTTGTGTGTGACTGGACAACTTAGGAACCGATATTTAAATACTCTTCATCCTCAGTAGCTTAATTCAATTTAAGGAGGTTACGACGTATTTGTTATTATATATGTAAAGTCTCTGAAGTCTGTTCTATTGATTTTAAAAATTCGTTGGTATTTTGTGCTATGAATAAGAAAAAGAAGATAGAAACTCGAAATGGTGCTTGTCCCGTGTTTGGACTTGCGTCGACATTGCCCTTGGATCAGTTGCCTACGCATGCAGATGTGCGTAGGCAGTTCAGAAAATATGAACGATCATTAAAAGCGGAGCTGAATGGAAAATGTCCATCATCGAACGATATTGCTAATAAAGTTGTTATTGAAATAAAGGAGCGATGGGAGAAAACAAACATACCATATCTTAGCAACCGAAGAATTAAATCAATTGTTTTGGCAAACCACAAGAACAACTTTTGGCACTGAAATCATCGCACAAATTTAAGAATCCTCTGAAAAGCAGCAAAGCTCGAAGAAACCCTATGGAAGCTCTCAAATCTACTTCAGAAACAACACTTTTTGATATTGCAGCATGTAAATGTGAGAATTACGCGTTATGCAGTTATAAACAGCCTATACAAACTGCTGAGAGGAACTTTACACACTTACTTTCCTTTAAATGGTCATCTAACCGCCTGGGCGATTTTAACCGTCCAACATAGCTCGCCAGTCGTTTCTTCGTTGCGCCAACTGGCGCGAATTGGAAACACCGCGGGAAAATCGGTCTCCACTTGGTCCTTCCATCGGAGTGGTGGTCTCCCTCTTCCTCTGCTTCCACCGGCGGGTGCCGATAAGAATACCTTCTGGGCTGGAGCATCTTCGCTCATTCGCACTACGTGGCCTAGCCAGCGAAGCCGCTGTGTTTTAATTCGCTGAACTATGTCGGCGTCTGCGTAAAGTTCATACAGCTCATCATTAAATCTTCTTCGGTACTCGCCGTGGAACTTTACACAAGACCAAAGAAAAAGCCGATCAATGGTACTACGAGTATTGAATGTGGAGGGGAAACAAGCGAAAAATGACGGGAAAATACTACACGTACAGAAATGTGATGACTCAGTATCATACGAGGAGAGTGACGCGGCCACCGACGAAGATGTTAGCAAAGACGCTGAAGAGTACACTCCACCTAAAGAAATATGTAACAGAAAGGGGAAAAAACCAGAAATACCAGGAAATTGGAAAAAACTGCGTTGATATTAGATCGCTTTGGGGTACCCAACAATGCCCCATGTGCGATAACAAATGCAACTCTGCTAGATTGTGGAGTATTATCTTCACAATCAGCTAGTGAAGATATTGTTGATCCCAGAAAACTTGACAGGAGTAGGGAGGACGTTCGAAAAGTAGCAATTCAGAAACACATCGAAGATCATCATCCTTTTACTGCATTGTATTTCGATGGCCGGAAGGATTGTACATTAGTGCGTAAAATAAATGGATCAAAATGTTCAAGAATCGCTATTTCGGAAGAGCACATAACGGTAGTAGAAGAGCCAGGAAGTAGATATTTTGGCCATTTTAGTCCTGAAGCAGGTAACGGCGAGGCGATTGCAAAGGGATTAGTAGATTTTTTAATTGAAAGACAACTTGATCCCTATAAACTAAAAGCCGTAGGTTCCGATAACACTGGTGCTATGAGTGGCTGGAAAAAAGGAGCAATTACAAAGTTTTAGGAAAGTGTTGAGAAACCGTTACAGTGGTTGTTATGTCTCCTGCATGTGAATGAACTACCTCTAAGGCACCTCATTGCATATGCGGACGGAGAAACCTCGTCTCCTGAACAATACAGCGGACCAATCGGGAAACAGCTTGAGTATTACCATAAGTTGCCAGTTGTGAGTTTTAAAAGTATTGTTAGTGAAATTTCTGAAGTTGATGTAACCATTTTGAGTACTGACCAGAAATACCTATTTGAAATAACGAAATCTGTGATAGCCGGATTTTGCCCTCAATACTTAGCTGAGAGAGATCCTGGAAAAATGGGACATGCACGTTGGTTAACTACTGCGAATAGAATTTTACGCCTCTACATTTCCACTGCAGAGCCAACAAATCAGCTTCAGGAGCTCACTGAGTTTATTGTAAGAGTGTACGCGAAACTATATGTCTGAGAAGCCAAAAGAGGTTGTTCAAAAGGTTTTGCGTCACAACTCCTTTTTTTGTCATCCTGAGAACATATTGCTGGCAATGGTTGTAGACGACCGGGTTGATGTCAGAAAAACAGCGTTGAAGAGAATTTTGGATGCAAGAGAGGTTGAAGAAGAAAAGCCTTTGACCATAAAAAAACGTGGTAGACCTAAAAAGTATTCGCCGCAATCAGTTAGAGTTTTTAAGCCGCCTAGAAATATAATTAATGCTGAAGCAGTTGACTACGTGGACCTCATTGACTGGTCAGCATGGACCTCATTGACTGCCGCACCTTTACTTGACGACATTCCTTCCGAAGACTTACAGATGTATTTATTAATGGAAAATTAACCCAAACTTGAAGTTCCGAAGTTGCACAATCACACACAAGCAGTAGAAAGATGTGTCAAACTAGTAACCGATGCAAGCAAAAACGTGGTTGGATACGAGGCTAGAGAGGGCTACATTTTAAATAAGCTGAAATCAAGGGCTGAGATGCCATCTTTTAAAAAGAAGTCTGACTTTAAACTTAATATAAACTAATACCTGTTTGAAATAAATTATTTTTCTATAATTGTTGAAAATATTTTACAATGCAGTTTTTGTTATAGTGGCCAATAAATAAAAGTATGACAACAATTATATATATATAATATATATATATATAATTTTGTAGCTGACACTTAAGGTCAGGTCTGTGTACCATTTAGAAACTCTCTAAATAATATGATACCTTGCTTTCCCCCTTTCGATTAGTATTTTTTAAAGGGAAAATTTCGAATCCTCGTCCATAGCTCAAAAATCAAGGACTTCGTAAAGTCAATATATGGAAAAGACCTCAGAAATTAAACATCTATAATGACAGCTACGTCCTAGCCTCATTTAGAAACTATTTAAGGTAATTTAAGCTACTGATACAGTAGATAATTTGAATATACCTAGGTGATTTTTTTTATAAAAAAGGACAAAACGATCGGCCGGAGGCTCAGGGCATTAACCGAATCGATTAATTTTTTGGCATTTTGATTCAAATGTCAGATGACAACTTTCTATGATTAGCCCACTTGACATTTCCACAAAAGTGTTTTTATTACGTACCCTAATACATACCTGCCCACAAAAAATTGAGGCAATTAAAAACTTCCCACAACCAACAACTTTAAGGGGTGTTCGATCCTTTCTAGGGATGGCTGGGTTCTATAGGTGCTTTGTTCGCGAACATGCTAAAATAGCCAAACCTTTAACCAATATCGCCAGAGGTGAATTTGGTAAGGTGTCGGCCTCCCAATCAAAGAAAATTAAAATTACGTTCGACCAAGACCAAATTAATGCATTTAATAAACTAAAGAGCATACTTATATCAGAGGACGTCATGTTGGCGTATCCAGACTTCAAAAAGGCTTTCGGTTCCTCTTCACACGCCCTTGGCGCGGTGCTCTCCCAAGAGGGGCGACCAATTACAATGATCCCCAGAACACTTGATAAAATAGAAGAACATTTTGCCACAAATGAGCGTGAACTCCTGGCCATCGTATGGGCCCTCATTCACGCATTATTTGTACGGCGTTAGGGAATTGAACATTTATACCGACCATCAGCGCTTAACCTTTGCAGTCTCAGATCGTAACCCAAACCCAAAAATTAAAAGGTGGAAGGCCTTTATTGAGGGGTATAATGCCAAACTTCATTATAAGCCGGGGAAGGACAACTTAGTGGCTGATGCCTTGTCACGCCAGTTTATAAATTCCCTGGATCCTGAACCCGAATCAGATGCTGCCACTGTTCACAGCGAACAGTCACTTACTTATACAGTGGAAACAGTACCAAAAGCGGTGAATGTGTACAAAAACCAACTGATCTTGGAGTCAGGCCAACATCCGTCCAAGAGAACATTTGTTGTTTTTGGAAACAAATTACGACATTTTCTCACGTTTCCTGACGATGAGAGTTTGTTTAGAATGCTGTTAGAAACAGTGAAAACTGACGTAGTCAACGGCATTCACTGCGAACTACCTTTGCTGTCAAAAATCCAAAACCGGCTGTCACTTACATTCCCAAATACCACATTCCGTCACACAACCGAATTTGTTACGGATGTTTTTGATCCCAACGAACAAACAGAAATAATTACACAAGAACACAACAGAGCTCATCGCGCTTCCCAGGAGAATGTGAAGCAAATTTTGAAGGATTATTTTTTCCCGATAATGGTAAAAAAGGCTAGGGAGGTAGCATCAAATTGCAGAATCTGCATCAAAGCTAAATACGTTAGGCACCCAGTAAATCACCCTATAGGAAGAACACCCGTTCGAACCTTTCCTGGTGAAATTCTTCACGTCGACATCTTCTCTACCAATGCCACATATTTCCTCACTTGCGTCGACAAGCTATCAAAATTCGCGGTAGTGCAACCAATCCCTTCACGAACAATAATCGATATTAAACCGCACATTCTGCAATTAGTCAACCTATTCGCGGGAACCAGGACCATTTTCTGCGATAATGAGAAGTCACTAAATTGAAATACAATAAGATCTTGCCTCAGGGACTTCTTCAACATTGAAATCGTCAATGCTCCTCCCCTGCATAGTATGTACGTCAAATGGGCAGGTGGAGAGATTCCACAACACCATAGGAGAAATTGCTAGGTGTCTTAAATTAGAAAGGGGAATTGAGGATACGACGGATCTTATTTTACTTGCCACTATTGAATACAATAAGAGCATTCATTCCGTAACTGGCGAAAAACCTTTAGATATCTTTCATTCGCGGGTGGGTGAGACGGAAGCCAGGAATAGGATAGAGGAAGCTCAGGAGGCAGCGCTAAGAATCCATAACAGGAAGAGATCAACAAGAACATTTGCCGTAGGAGAAACGGTCCATATCAAGTCAAATAAACGCCTAGGAAACAAACTGACCCCCTTGTGTGTGGAGGGAATAGTCCAAGAGGACCTGGGTTCTACAGTCAGGGTTAACGGTAGAATAGTTCATAAGGATAATCTTCGATAGCAAGTTAAGTTTTTACCTTAAGTCTTATACTCTCCTTTACATCTCCTTTTTCTTTCAGACTTCTGACTCTTACGCTTTTCATGACCGTGACTTCGACAAACGGCAAGGTTGTGGACTACCCCCACTCGGACTACTTACCGATTACAGACGGCGACCCAGTTTTATGGGACTCCTACGGTTACATCAGACATACTACAAATCTGTCTGCCTACGCAGAATTGACCATTGACACCCGCTCTGCACTAAGACTTTACTCAAGTAGTCACATGACGAAGCTGATGATGGCGGATCTGGAACGCATCGACAAGCTTCTTCGAACAGTGATGGGTCCAGTGAGACATCCGCGCAGTCTGAACATTCTGGGAACTGCTCTGAAGGTTGTAGCGGGTACACCGGACTTTGACGACTTTCAAAAAGTAACGATAGAACTTGACAAGCTTAGATACAGTAACGATCGGCAAGTAACAATAAATTCTAAATTCCAAGAACAAGTTACCGATTTAACCAATGTAGTAAATAAAATTTCAAAGGTAGAAAAACAGGAGCAAATAGATACCGGGCACCTTTATGAAATTCTTTTAGCCAGAAATAGGGCTATTATTACAGACCTAGATAATATTATATTGTCAATCGCTCTAGCACAACTAGGATTATTAGATCCTATTATTTTTGATAACGCTAAGGTTGATTCAATCTTAAAATCTGAGTCTCTCAACAATTTAACTGTAACCGATTTGTTGTTAGTTTCTAGGTTTAAAGTTTTTCATGACAATAACCTTTTACATTTTCTAGTTAAGTATCCTAGACCTAAGCTCATTTGTAGGAGGAAAATTATATTACCTATAGCACACAACAACAAAATGCTCTCACTACGGGACAACGCTGTGGTAAAGACATCTATCCCTTGGACGACTGTGCAGGGACAGTCATGAGATTTCGCAGAAAATCGAACATCACGACTTGCGATCAGCAATTAGTAGCCAGCGTCACAGCAAAATGCAGAACAACATTTGTTGAACTAGATCCCATACAAGAAATTGACGATGGCATGGTCGTCATAAACGATCGCACAGTTTTGGATCTCGACGATTAACAAACCAAAGCCTTTCAACGACTTAGTGCGAAAGAACAATCCGCGCGCTATGCGGTTGCGCCCCTCGCGCCGGGCGGGATATGGTGGGTAATCCGTTTGGGAATTATTATTATTACTATAATAATAATAATAATTATTACTATAATAATAATAATAATTGTTATTATTATTATTATTATTATTGTTATTATTATTATTATTACTATTATTATTATTATTATTATTATTATTATGGTATACCAATTTACGCAGATCTATTTTAATAAGCCAGCTGATTGTTTTCAATAAAAACACTTCTGTTATGAGTTTTGAGGGGAAATTAATTTATTTGTATACGAATAGCTTCCCTACCAAAAATTTGCGTTCAAATAGCCAGACAGACAGACAGACGGACATGGCTAAATCAACTGAGCTCATCGTTTTGATTATTTCCGTATACTTATTGATGGGCCCACTCTTCTTCTCCCATATTTACGAACATTTCATGTTTGCTTAATTTTTGGCAGGAGTTTTCTATATACTTTTTAGAAGCAGCTGACCAAGTTGAAACTAAAAGCAATCGCCTTTGAAAATAGCAGAATTTGTATGCTGAAAAGTGGGCGGCCCCTTGCCTACTTCCCCAAAATCCAGGAATTTTTTTTGTGGTCGATTTTTGCTTAAAAAGCTTATTATGTGCGCTTATTGATATAGCTTGCATAGTTATGGAAATATCGGGTTTACCAATTTACAAACAAATTTTTCAGAACTATGTTAAAAAACTGGGCGCGGCCGTAGACCGATTTCGTATAAGTTAACACAGTCTAATGCTCTATAAATTGTTTAGACTTCATTGTTGCATTCATTTCCGCAATTTAGCCAAATATTACTGAAAAACGATAACCGATACTTCCACTTGTGGAATCGATTCATAATAAACAATTCGAACCATGGCAATCGCTGAGCCAGCATACTCGCAGGCAAATACCAATACCACCGATATCAAGGAATAGCGGCTGCAGCGGACAACATCATAAGCTGCAAGCGCAACAGCAGCGACGACGACGAATACGACGGTGACGGCTATAGCTCAGGGTAGAAATAAATTAGGGTAGAATAATCAGTTCTCAATGAGACTCAATAAAGCAGACAAGTGCAGTAAAATAATTGGCGCCCAACCGCGGTTTAAACCTACGGCCGCCGAATCTCAATCACTTGGAGAAGGTTAAGTCAACTGAATCAATTCAATAATTTGGAGGAGTTATCAACTGGAGAGATCAACTGAATAAATTCAATAATTTGGAGAGGTTATCATACGCAATTCTGGATAGTTTAATTATAATACTTATCGCGTAAGTAGAGAGCTCAAATTTTTTAAGTGATTTGTGAAAAATTAATAAATAGTGGCAGTATTGCCCTCTAAAAAATAAAGTAACGTATTGAGTTTTGCTAGTAGTAATAGCGATAGTGAGGGTGTCCTAAAAGAGCTTCAGGAAAAGATTAGCAACTGAAATATTTCAAGCTAATTTCCCTTCTCGTGTTTTGCAACGCTTTGATGAGCGATAGTCAGGGTACCCTGGAGGATTTATTAGAAAGGATTAGTAACTTTCAGGTTTCGAGGAATAGGAATACAAGTGTAATGGACGCAAACCAAATAACTGCTTTAGTACAGGCTGACGTAAGTGGCGCAATGCAACAGCAACAGTAGTCCTTTGAACACAAACTTACTCGACTGACGGAGCAAATTACCACCCTAACCACAGTGAAAAAGACACATACGTACGAGCCTGTGAGAATCATTTCAGGCATTAAATGCGAATAGCCTCTAGACCTGGTGAAGTAATTGACAAAGTATGACGGCCGTAGGGATAATTAGAAATAAACTGAAGGGCTCCGCTGATGGCGTTTTAGCATCTTTTAATACGGTGCTGAATTTTGAGGCGATCATTGCTAGACTAGATTTTACCTATTCGGACAAACGTCCAATATATTTCAGTCCTGAATTATTTCGACGAAGTGGAGAAGAAACTAACTCTTCTCACAAATAAAACCATAATGACCCATGAGGGTCCCATTGCAGAATCAATCTGCACAAAGTATAGAGCAGACGCGCTTAGGGTATTCATCGACAAATATATCGAAATATAGAACAGTTCAGATGAAAGCTGTGGCCTTCCGCATTCGTTTGATACCCATATTGTACACAAATTTCTATACCTATATACCAAATATCATTAGTAAATGTCAAGTATACTCAGAGTTATATAGAACAAGTAAGGAAGTATAAGTTTGGGTGGAACAAAGCATTATATACCTAGTAGTGATCTATTATGGCATACCAATTTACGCAGGTCTATTATAATACTTTTTAGCTCGTATTATAAAGCCAGCTGGGTGTTTTCAATAAAAACACTTCTGTTATGAGTTTTGAGGGGTAAATTAATTTAAAAAAAATATAAATGTATGGCACGATTTACAACAGATATATCATCATAAACCTCCTAAGAGACTTTTGCGCCGAGGTGCCCTTCCATTTTGTGATGTGCCGCTTTGAATTTTTTCTACAAATTGGCGGGACCTACAGATTTTGGCCGACTTCGAACGGTATCTAAAAAGGAGCTCAACTTTGGTAAGCCGGCAACACTACCGCCACACCACCGCGGCCGCCATTAATTTATTTCTATTAACAGCTTTCCTTTCCTATCCTTTCATTTCCTTTCCTTTTCTTTCCATTCCCTTAATTTCCTTTCCTTTACTTCCCTTTCCATTCAATTCCTTTCCTTTCCTCTCGTTTCGTTTCCTTTTCTTTTCATATCTTTTCTGTCCTTCCCTTCACTTTCTTTTAATAAACTTTGTTTCATACTATTTTATTTTATCTTATTTTATTTCATTCACACAAACCCAACCACAAATACAAAAACAAATCAAAGTCTGGTGTTAAATACTCTTTATGAATTTCTTTCATTTCCTTTACTAGGCTTTCCTTTACTTTTCATTCCATTCCTTCTTTTCTTTTTCGTTCCTTACCTTTCCTGTCCTTCCCTTCGCTTTCTTTTAATAAACTTTGTTTTATTCTTTTTTTATCTTATTTCATTTATTTTATTTTATTTTATTTTACTTTATTTCAATTCACACAAATCCAACCACAAATACAAAACAAACTTCATTTATTTTGTTTTTGTAAACACTGTTTGCAGGTATCAGCAATGAAGTGCTTGTTTAGTGTCTCCAAGAAAGCAACTTAAAATAAATAAAGAAATAAAATAAAAAATAAAATATCTACTCTCACAACTACGGCTCTATAGTGTCAATACATGTTTGGCATATGTGTCGGTGTTTTTTAAACTAATTTTTCAATATTATAATTAATTTCTTTTTAAGTTTTTTTTGATTGACTGCAGCTTGGCAATACTTATAATACCTATCCATATATATATAATTGTTACTAGTTTAAATGTATAGTTTGGCCATAAAGTGGGACAATTTCAACTCAACTTGCGCATTTATATTATAGATTATAGAAGCCTTTACCAACGGCCACGTATAAGGTATTTTTTGAAATTCTCATCAACGGGTAAAGGTGGAGTGACCAAATAAAAAACTGTTGAAAGATCAACTATTTTTCAGTTTAACAAAATTCGAATATTGCTAAAAGTTTCAAAACAAAGTTCTGAAAAACGGTCTTCAAAAATATCATTTTGGGAGTTTCTTCGTAACATTATTAGGTATTTTAAGAATTTATCTTCAGCGGTATAAGTTAGAAATAAAAAATAAAATCCTTTCCTTTGAATAAAATATTAAGTTATGTAATAGTGTTCTTATATTGGTGAGGTTTCTAAACAAATTATTCAAAAACTTATTGGAAAAATATTCTGTTGCGTTGTTACTTCGGGTTGCTTTAAAAATTAAAAGGTTTGTTTTCTTATGCGATTTTGCTGATGTTTCAGGTAGTAAAAATCGATTGAAAGTGAGATTTTTGGGTTTAAAATTTGCTTTCGTTTTAAGAACTGAAAAAATTTTTTTGTTCCCAATTATACTACTATGACATTTTCGCTCATAAAAGTTCCACCGAGGGATGTCGTTTGCTCATAATATTTTTTGGCATATTTATGAGTTCAGAAAGTTAATATCGATAACAGGTTTGATTTTTTAGAAAAATAAGCCTTTAGTTTTTTCATAACTAAAAAAAAAAAAAGAAGAAAAATTGAGTTTTTCAAAAGTGTCTTTCAATACTTAGTTCTAAAAATTTTACCAATATCCGATATCAAGTATTTAGGGAAACCATATTTACTGTGAACCATATTTTGACCTATAACTCCTTTATCGATAAATGTATCGATATATATGGCAAAATCCAAATGAAACCAGTGTGCTTCCCCTTTCGTTTGATACCCATATTGTACACCAATTTCAAGGCTTTATGGGAACCAAATTTTGAACGATAACTCATTTATCGATAAATATATTGGACTATGGGCAAGCCCAAACGAAATCTGTCTTCTTATCCTTTTCTTTGACACCCATGTTGTACACCAATTTCAAAGTTTAATGGAAACCAAATTTTGACCGATAACTTATTTATCGTCACTGCGGGAGTGCAAAGTTGTTTTCACAAAGCTACAGCACTCTGTTGGCTGTTTAGTAAGTGAAGTTGAAAACAGCCTTCAAATTCAGATTGCGGCCCTATTACCCATTCTGAGTATAGATGCAGTACTGCATTTCTAAGAAAAATTAAAGTCGGGAGAGTTTGCGAATGAAAAGGTAGCTTTTTTCAGCCAAGCTCACTCAAATGATATATTTACAATTTTAAAATTTACACAAAATATATTTATACATATTGAAAGGGAGAACTTCTCCGATCGACGGGGTGTTCCGTTAAATATTATCAGACGTTGTGATATTTTTATTTTATTTCAATGGCCGAAAAGCAAAAAAAGTTCTTAATTGATTTTTGTATACCTAGTAGTGCTCCGCACACAAGGTATAATAACTTTAGCCGCCTAACGGCAGTATGTAAGGCCATAAACGGATCGAGATAGATATTGACTTATGTATATCAAAATGTTCAGGAGGAAAAAAGAAATTGATTAAGCCATGTCCGTCCGTGGGTCTGTTAACACGATAACTTGAATAAATTTTGAGATATCCCGTGAACGAAGAAAGTCGAAAAATATAAACTTTCGATAATGGGCGTGGCCCCGCCTTTTTTATAGTGGATTATTCCACAAAACTTTTTATGCCATAACTCAGGCAAAAATTTATTTATCGAAACGATGTTTAACAAAAATGTTGAATATATAAAGGTAACGGTTTGTTGTAAAAATGGGCGAATTCGGTCCACGGCTACGGCCAGTTTTTTAACATAGTTCTGAAAAATTTGTTTGTAAAATGTAAAACGAAATCTTTCTTGCACACACAACAAGCTTTTTAGGAAGCTGCCTTATAGTAAGAATGCCTCTCCAACGAATTCCAAGGGAGACGAGAGTGTAGCTAGCTCTGTCTATCCTGGATAGGATAGAATGGAACATGGCGTATCTAAATACCACAGAGAGTATCTCCGCTGGTAAAAGGCAAAGGAAGAGGCCCCTAGTACCTCTACGATAAATAGGTCTCTGGGAAAGGCCTCTAGTACCTCTAAGAGGAGCAAAGTTACTGGCGAGGATACCTCCATATCAGCCGTGGGGGAGATCGCGGCAAGGCTGTCCGAAGTGGTCATCCAGTATTCTCTCCTCCTTCAACTCGGCGGAAGTTGTCCGAGGTCACATGGTGGTAAAGTGCGAGGACCAGCGGTCAAAGGACCTATTGGAGAAGTGCCTGCTGGACCCAGGCGACGTTGGGGATGCCTTGAAGATTAAGATCATCCAAGCCACCGACATCCGCGAAATAAATGAAATATTTACAGGCTCACAACCGCGAGGTGTCTATGGATGACTGGGCGGTCCCTTCATGAGGACGATGGGGCACCGGATGTGGTCGCCGACACAAACAAGCGCCTGAAGGACGTGCAGCACTTCGATAAAGAGCCAGTGATTTTCTGGTTTTTTCTCACAGCTGTGCAGATATGACTACGATTTCGTTGGAGGCAGCGGACGGGGGTCAGCATGAAGATTTCCTCTTACTACATGGCGCACGACAAGGAGGTTGATGCAAGACAGGGAAACACACAGTATACGTATTGGTTGCAACGCCAACTCCAGGCACTACCTGTAGGGAAGTACGGAAATCAACTTCAGGGGTGCGTCACTTTTAGATTTTATTATTAGTATTGATTTAGTAGTTTGTAACCGGGGTAGTACCTCTACCTTCGTTTTCCCTAGCACTGACACCTTTAATGGGTAAGAGGAGGTGCAGGCGGAAATAGCAATATTTGGGTAGATAATTGGAGGGTATCAGATAGACAGTCCTTTTCTGACAACAGGTTGATCCTATTACATATCGTCCTAAAATTAGATACTTCTATTCCTTACCGAAATCCAAGGAGTACCAACTTTCAAAGGTTCGTCAGGGTGGTGAGTTAGGTAGGCCACCTTTGCAGGAAATTTTGTCAGTGGAGGACCTTGATGCCAACAGTGGTAAGCTGGAGAAGGCCATGGGGTCTGTTCTACGGGTAGCTTGTCCGACTAGTTTTAGCAAAAAGGAATATTCTCCCTTGTGTAATTCAGATCTTTTCGAACTCAGGAGAGAGTCTCGGAGATTATTCAACCTGAGCCGTTCCACTGGCAGCTGGCCTCAGGTGTTACAAAAAAGCGATTCGGAAGGCAAAATTAGGATCCTGTAAGGACTTTTGCCCGTCTATCGAATCAACAAAAGAATCTTCGACCATTGGTAAAATTCTCTCAAAAGAAAAAGCTTGCACGTCGTTTGTACGTAAAGACGACGGATCATGGACAGGCACCTCTGCAGAAATCGTTTATCTCCTTGTAAAAACACATTTCCCAGGCTATGGACTTAGCCAAATGGAAGAATATATATATAACACATAAAGATTGAATGGCCAATCGATAGTTTCTCACATAACAAATCCGCGGGACCGGACGGAATTTTCCCAGCCCTGCTACAAAAACCCAGACTGCTGGTAATACCCGGGCTGGTATGTAAGTTAACAAAGTCTAATGCTCTGTAAATTGTTTAGACCACATTGTTGCATTCATTTCCGCAATTTAGCCAAATATTAATGAAAAACGATACCCGATACTTCCACTTGTGCAAATACCAATACCACCGATATCAGCAAATAGCGGCCACGTAAGTACGAGCCTGTGGAATGCGAAGAACCTCTAGACCTGGTGAAGTCATTGCCAGAGTTTGACGGTCAAGTCAGCACCTATGTTTCCTGGCATCAGGCCGCCCACACGGCTTATGAGGTGTTTCGAAGCCATCAGGGCAGTTCTAGGAACTATCAGGCCATAGGGATAATTAGAAATAAACTGAAGGGATCCGCTGATGCCGTTTTAGCATCTTTTAATACTGTGCTGAATTTTGAGGCGATCATTGCTAGACTAGATTTTACCTATTCGGACAAACGTCCAATATATTTCATAGAACAGAAACTGTCTAAACTTCGACAGGGCAACCTTTCAGTCCCGGAATATTTCGACGAGATGGAGAAGAAACTAACTCTTCTCACAAATAAAACCATAATGACCCATGAGGGTCCCATTGCAGAATCAATCTGCACAAAGTATAGAGCAGACGCGCTTAGAGTATTCATTTCGGGCCTGAACAGACCATTGTGTGAAATTCTCTTCGCTTCTCGACCTGATGACTTACCGGGAGCTCTGGCCCTGGCGCAGGAAGTCGATTCAAATAGAGAACGATATGCGTTTGCTACAAGCTTCGCTGCATCTGCTTAAGATCCAAACAGATTGAAGAAGATCGGTGATAACAACTTAGACCAGAGATTGCGAACCCCCCAAAAAAATCCACATTTTTTCAATAGACAACGGAAAAGGAAGAGCAAAGAAAATGATCAACAAGATACACCAATACCGATGGAAATAGATCCATTACAAACACGGCTTTGCCAGCATCCAAATTGGCGTCAATCACAAAAAGTAAATCAGGGTTAACAACAATACCGAAGCAACTCTAAACAGAGCCCTAACTTTAACCAACAACAACAAATTGGAAAGCGACAGGCAGAATCAGGTAGGAATACTGGATCCAAAATCCAGAGAATAAACAATTTAAGCTAGGTTTACCAAGAGACGGACTACAATCAAGAGGCGGAAGAAGAAACAGAAATCTCAAAGAGGAAAAATCAATTTTTTAGGGGGAAGTCCCTGCTTCCGTGTATCGAACGAGGAGTAGGGCACCAAGGAAAAAAAAGAAAGCTATTAGTGGACACAGGGGCGTCGAAAAACTATACTAAACCTTTGTCATGTGAATAAGAAGTATAGAATCAAGTTATTTGGTGTATGGGCAGATTTTTTTCATATTGCCTAATATGGCAACGTTCGATGGTATTATTGGACTGGATCTATTAAACCGGGTAAATGCTCAAATAGATCTGAGTAGTGGAGTAATACGACACGATTTCGGAAACTAAATGAAGTCACAATTGAGGACAAGTATCCGATGCCAAATGCAATGGTGATATTGGCAAACCTAAAGGGAGCACAATACTTTACCAAACTTTAGCTGAAATCTGTATTCCATAAGATTGAGTTGATAGAGAGGGACAGAGAAAAAACTGCCTTCTCTGTAAACAACGGCAAATACGAATTATGCCGCCTGCCCTTTGGACTTAAAAATGCCCCCCATATATTTCAGAGAGCGATCGATGATGTTCTGAGGGAGCAAATTGGCAGGACCTGCCATGTTTACGTCGGCGATGTAATTATCTACTCAAAAACTGCATAAGACCATTTAAAGGACGTTGAATGGGTTCTGCGTAGGCTCTGCGAGGCCAATATGAGAGCCTCAGTGGAAAAGTCAAAGTTTTTCAAAACTGAGGTAGATTACTTGGGCTTTGTTGTATCAAGATGACGCGTAAAAACAAACCCTAATAAGGTCGACGGCATAAAATGCTATGAGCAGCCAACCACTCTTCGGCGGCTTCGCTCCTTTTTAGGATTAACGAGCTACTATAGATGTTTTATTAAAGATTTTGCTAGCGTAGCAAAACCACTGGCCGATATGCTGTCAAAAAAAATTGAAATGCAGTTAACACCAGAAGGTGTAGAAGCATTCAACAAACTTAGAAAAATTTTAGAATCAGAAGACGTCACATTAATATATCCAGATTTCACAAAACCCTTTGACTTGACGACTGATACCTCTTCGAGAGGTTTGGGAGCTATACTTTCACAAGAAAAGGAGCCCATTATCATGATCTCAAGAACTCTAAGAGATAGGGAAGAACATTTGGCAACAAATGAAAGAGAGCTCCTGGCAATCGTGTGGGCCCTCAACACCTTGAGAAATTACTTGTACGGTGTAAACCAGTAAAACATTTTCACTGACCACCAGCCTTTGACATTTGCAGTCTCAGATAAAAATCCTAACGCGAAGATCAAGCGATGGAAATCTCTAATAGAAAACTTCAATGCAAAAATGTTGTACAAGCCAGGGAAGGGAACCATGTTGCCGACGCATTGTCGAGACAAGACATGAATATGGTGGAGGTTGAAATGGAAGCAAGCTCTGACTGCGCTACCGTACATAGCGAAGAGTCAGTGACCTATACCATTGAAACAGTGAATAAGCCTGTTAATTGTTTTAGGAATGAAATTGTGCTTCAGGAGTGCGAAAGTCCGTCAAAACAGACCTTCATCCTGTTCGGTTCGAAGACTAGACATATTGCTTCATTTCGTGATGCAGATTCGCTAATAGACACACTAAAAGAAGTAATTGATGATGGTGTGGCTAATGCAATGCACTGTAGCCTACCCGTTCTGGCGAAGATTCAGCACCGACTGGTGGAGCTTCATCCCAACGTGAAGTTCCGCCACATTGAAAAGATAGTTGCTGACGTCCTTAGTGAAGGTGACCAACATGAGATTGTTGTTGCTGAACACAACCGAGCGCAGGAAAACGTGAAACAGATCCTGGCCGACTATTTTTTTCCAAAGATGGAGCAGGAGAGGTGGTGGCAAACTGTCGAATCTGTTCAAAGTCCAAAAACGACCGCCATCCAAAAAAGAATGTCATTGCGGCAACGCCGAAGTTTTCAAAGATTGCAATAGTGCAGAAGATTGCATCGAGAACGATCATTGACATAAAACCGCCAATTTTACAGCTAATAAAAATTTTTCCAAACCTCAAAACAATATATTGTGACAACGAAAAGTCGCTCAACTCACATACCATGAATCAATACTGTTGGATTATAATAATGTAACAATCGCAAATACACCCCCGCTTCATTGTACCTCACCCGGGCAAGTGGAACGTTTCCACAGTACTTTAACCGAGATAGCTAGGTGCCTTAAACTAGAAAGAAATCTTAGCGACACCGTTTACCTAATTTTGCTGGCTACTATAGAATATAATAAATCTATTCACTCAGTAATCAACAGGAAACCAATCGATGTCTTTTACTCAGGTTCAGCCAATGCTGTGGAATCAATCCGACACCGTATTGAAAAAACACAGGCCGCTGACCGCGATTATCATAATAAGAACCGTCAGGATATGTCATATAACGCCCCCGACAGGATCCTGATGAAGGTAAATCGAAGGCTGGGAAATACGCTCTTAGCATTGTATGTATAGGAAGTAGTTAAGCAGGACCTAGGCGCCACCGTTCTTATAACGGAGAGGAGGGTCCACAAGAACAACGTTCGGCCCCCTTGACAGTCCAAGTCACTAATTGCCACCTTTCTTTAATTGCAGGATAATAATATTGGCATTCCTGACGACAACCACAGACTATACTAACGCCAACTACATCCCGATTGCGGACGGGGAGGCAATAGTATGGAAACATTACGGATACTTGACACACTTCACTAACATGACATTATACGAAACAATGAACGATGAGACGAAAAATATAATTACTTTATCAGCAAAAGATTTTAGAAATAACATATAAAATAACCAAATTATTACTTCTACTAAAACAGAGAATATAGATACAGGCCACTTATATGAAACAATACTAGCAAGCAATAGGATAACAACTCTAGAGCTGCAAGCTGTCACAATTTCAATAACATAAGCCAAACTAAATTTAGTTAGTCCTGGACAGTAGCGATATAAACAAAATATTCAACGAGCACTCGACTAATGTATCAAAAATAGAAATATTAGGAATGTCTAGAATTAGGGCATTACAAACAAAGGACAATTTGTAAATTTCATAATAAAATACCCCGTACCTGAGATAGTCTGCAAAAAGCTTAGCCTATTCGCCGTACCACACCAGGGGCTAGTACTTCATTTTGGGGACACAAACACCGTTGCTGAATGCGGCATCAAAGCACATGCCGTAAAATCAACCTTTGCCACCTTTTTTAAAATGCTGAAAACCATTACTTGCGGCCAACAGCTTATCTCAGGGGAAACGGCAAATTGCTCAACCACGGCAAACCACGAGAGGGGCATCAATGTGATCGACGATGGAATAATTATTGTCAATAATGATACGGCCGTAATAAAGGGCGAGACCGGTATCTTAAGAACCGTTAAAGGGGCCTTTCTGCTAACCTTCGAATAACAGGTGACAATAAACGGTACCGAATTCCGAAATAGAAACAATGCCATCACACGCACTCCCGGAAAATCGACTGCCCAAAAGATCAACCTGGTGGGGCACTTGGGGTCTCTGAGTCTTAGTTACCTCCAGGAAATGAATGTTGAAAACATTAACCACATAGACGCTTTTGCGACAAGAGATCAATTTAAAGACAGTGGTTTTCGTTGTTGCAGTGACAACCATTACCGACTTCCTAGTGATCTGGCTGATCCTAAGCATCCAAGAAAAACGTTCTGCAAAAAGATGATGAATCTTGCTATACGGAGAATTATTGAGAGGATCGCGGACGACCCTCACTTAGGAGCGGAGAAGTTAACACAGTCTAATGCTCTGTAAATTGTTTAGACTTCATTGTTGCATTCATTTCCGCAATTTAGCCAAATAGTTATTAATGAAAAACGATTGGAATCGATTCATAATAAACAATTCGAACCATGGGAATCGCTGAGCCAGCATACTCGCAGGCAAATACCAATACCACCGATATCAGCGAATAGCGGCGGCAGCGGAGAATATCATAAGCTGCAATCGCAACAGCAGCGACGACGACGACGAGCTCAGGGTAGAAATAAGTTAGGGTAGAATAATCAGTTCTCAATGAGACTCAATAAAGCACACAAGTGCACTCAAATAATTTATATATTCAATATTATCGCCAAATATCGTTTCGATTTTTGCCGGAGTTATGGCATAAAAAGTTTTGTGGAATAGTCCGCTATAAAAGGGGCGACGACCATTTTCGAAAATTTATATTTTTTTACTTTCTGCGTTCACGGACACTTTGAAAGTCAAATACAAATGATATAAAACTATTTTACTCAAAGTAATTGCATATCGAATATATGTATGACCCTTTTCAAAATCTTTCTTATAAAAGTGGGCGTGGCCTTAAACTATGTCGCCCATTTTTTACGGAAAATTACTTGTATTAATATAAATATGTGTGCTGAATTTCGTTTCGATACCTTGAACGGTTTTTGATTTATGACTAATATTTCTAAATTTGACTTAATCAAAAGTGGGCGATGCCACGCCCATCTTCAAAAATCTGTCGAAAATTTTATTTTCTGCCTTAAAGTTAGTGTACACACAAAATTGTATTCTTAGAAGTGTATTATGTACTAAATTATCATTTTTTTTTGTGTTTTCGAAAATATTCTATATATAACCAGTGGGCGTGGCTATCATCCGATTTCGCCCATTTTAAATAGCGCTCCGGGATGAGTGCCAAGGAACCTGCATAAAAAATATAATAACTCAAAATTGACTCAAGTTATCGTGTTAACAGACGGACGGACGGACGGACGGACATGGCTTAATCAATTTGTTTTTTCCTCCTACCATTTTGATATACTCGTATATGAGTCAATATCTATCTCGATCTGTTTATGTTGCTACCACCGTCACGCGACTAAAGTTAACATACCTTGTGTGCGTAACACTACTAGGCATAACAAAGGGGAAGGGCCACCAAAGTACCGAACTTTAAGGAAATCGCATCATAAATAAAATTTTCTTGGATAGGTCGGTCCTTGGTACACTTACCGGATTCGCATAAGTCTAGTTCCTATTCAATACACCTGAGAATAAGGGTACAACATTTTGTAGAGTTCGGTTATGTAGTTTAGACGTTAAAACTTTGCAAAAACACTCACTTACAAACTTACGCATTTATAATATTAGTAAGGTCCCTGCAAAAAAACGTAAATACTCAGTTGCATCATCCAAATTATACTCCTTAAGGAATATCAGAGTACTCCAACACTTATTCTCATTCATATAAAAAAGTGGTCCAATTTACATGGCGATGTCCGCTGACTGGATCATTAATTTGCTTTTGAGTAGTCAATAGAGCACTTACGTGAGAGTACTTTAAAAATGCTACATGTGGCGAAAGATTGAGGAGGTGGTCATTCCCACAACAGCCGGTTCTATCGTACCGAATGACTCGGGTTTTACCCGACCAAGGTCTGTTAATTCCATGTAACCCTGCTTAACTCATAATTTCCCCCTCTAAACTTGTCATCTTCCGACCACTGAAGATAAAGTTGCAGCACTAGCACTAGGGACCTGAAGTAGAAATCTTACAGACTATTCCCGAGTCCGAAAGGAACAGGTATGATGCATTGATGAGTGTGGTTGAGAGACGCTATAGTAGCGAACATCGGAAGCAGATATACCAAAGAGAGCTACAGAATCGATCCCAGAAACCGAATGAGTCTTTGCAGGAATTTGCATCGCACATCGAGAGGTTGGCCCATCTAGCAAATGCGAACGCACCCATGGAGTACACCAATAGCGTAAAAATCCTAAGTATTATAAATGGAATACGTGATGTGGAGACGAAGCGAGCCACATATACAAACCCCAAACGGACATTCTCTGAAACGGTATCGCATGCTCTGACGCAGGAAACAGCCTCGCTTTTGAGTAAACCTGCATACAAGGCTCATCGCGTCGAAACGGAAACTCTGGCTTGGGTAGACAACATTTTGGAAGCGTTGAACGGAGTACAGAAAAAAAGTGATGGTGCCATTAAATGCTCTAAGTGCGGAAAACCAGGTCACATAGCACGTTATTGCGGCACTGGTTCCCAACAAATGAGGTGGACGAAAACGCAAAGCTGAAGGAGATGAGCAAACCTCACAACCAAATCAATCGTTAAACTAAATCGAGGTAGCTGAAAAGGGCGTGAACTGGCTCCCGCAACGGAATGCCCCATAATCTCTATCTCACAGATCGGAAGGAAAGCTAGTTGTTGCATATGTGAATGGGAAAGAGCACTTACTAAGTGTGGATACAGGCGCATCGCATTCCATAATTCGATCTGATTTAGTCAACGAGGAGGTGAGACCTTTGCATGGAGAAAAGTTACGTACGGCCACTGGTGAGTACACCCATGTCCTAGGGGAAGTAACATGTGAAATCGCAATGGGCAACGTGGCCGTTCTACACAGTTTTACAGTAGCAGATATTAATGACGAAATCATAGTTGGTGTGGACTTCTTAAGCAAGCAAGGCATCAAGATCGACATGGATAACAGGATTATGAATTACCAGCACATGGATATGCCACTAAATTTTAGTTACGAAAACAAATACGTTAGTAAGCGAGTGCTTGTGGAGGACAGCCAACAAGTTCCACTGAAGTCGGAAACAATCATATGGGCAAAGATTGATGGAGATTATCGGACAAACAAATTGTTGGTTGTCAAGGCAGCAAACAAGTCAAGGACGAACATATTAGTAGGAAACCCCTGGCCATGACAAAACAAGATGGGCGTGTACCGGTAAGAGTACTTAATGAGTTCAGATCGCCGATTAAACTTTCCAAAGGAACAATATTGGGACAATGCCAAAAAGTCGAGGTAGCTATCAATTGTTAACAGCTTCAGGAACATAATTCTACCAGCAAGATTGATCTTTCAGATGATACCATGTCGTGGCCTCGAAAAAGATCATCAGAAAAAGGCAAAGGAACTTCTACTAAAGTTCTCGAGCATATTTGACAAGGACGGTTTGCAAACCAGGTCGGACCAAAGTTGTGAAGCATCAAATTGATACTGGAGATGCACGACCAATCCGCTAAGCTCCTCGTAGTATTCCATTGGCCAAACGACAAGTGGTAAGAGAAATTATACAGGAAATGAGTGATAGCGGCTTGATCGAACCATCAGCTTGTCCATGGAGCTCCCCGGTAGTACTAGTGAAAAAGAAGGATGGCAAAATGAGGTTCTGTGTGGATTACCGGAAACGGTACTCTGGGCTCGTTATCTGGCACGAAATGATTTTTCACACTGGATTTGAAAAGCGGCTACTGGCAAGTGGATTTAAAGGAAGAAGATAAAGAGAAGACGGCCTTCAGCGTTGGAGAAGGGCTTTGGCAATTTACGGTAATGCCCTTCGGGCTATGCAATGCTCCAGCTGCTTTTAAGAGACTCATGGATCAGATACTAAAAGAATTGCACTGGAAAACATGTTTGGTAGGAACACCTAAAGAACTTGGAAAAAGGTTTCCAATGGATAGCTGGTGCTGGTCTGAAATTAAGTCACAAAAAGTGCACCCTATTCAAGAAAGAAGTAAGTTATTTGGGTTACAAGGTAACGATGGGGGGAATCTGCACTGCTAAGGAAAAGATCGAAGCCGTCAAGGATTGGCCAAGGCCGAGAAATTTGTATGAGCTACAAAGTTCCTTGGGCTGTGCACGTATTATCGCCGATTTGTACCGAATCTCGGCAGAGTAGCTAGTAGTAGGTGTTTTGTTCCAGATTGTTGATGGACATGAGAAGGTAGTTGCGTACTATAGCCGAACAATTGGGAAGGATGAAAGGAACTATTGCGTAACACGGAGAGAACTATTTCCACAAGTATCTCTATGGGTAGCGATTCCACGTCAGAACAGACCATGCAGCGTTGAAGTGGCTCTTGCAATTCCGTAATCCGGAAGGTCAACTGGCACGTTGGATAGAGCGACTGCAAAGTTATCACTTTTCCATAGAGCATCGCAAAGGTAGCGGAAATGCTGATGCAATCTTAGAATGCAAGCATTGTTCCAAAGCTGATGCCAAGGAAGACATTATAGATGTGCGGTTGTTGACTGTAGCATCTACGGAGGAATGGGAAATGGGTCAATTAAAGAAGTGTCAGCACGAAGATCCAGATCTGGCTCGTGTGATGCAAGGGCTTGAGCGCAACCAACGACCAACAAGAGAGAAGATGTCAGCATAAAGACCTTTTGGCAAGTCATATTGGGCACAGTGGAACAGTTTACAATTAGAACCTAGTTGTTTGCATGAAATATGGGAAAGTGAGGATAGTCAATGTGTTCGTAATCAGATAGTCGTCTCAAGGAAGAAACCCCCAGATGTTTCCAATGAATTACATAACGGTCCAGGCGGAGGTCATCTCGGAGTCACCAAGACATTAGAGAAAATCAAGCAGAGATTCTATTGGATTGGTTGCCTTCAATCTTTCGCGGAAAAGATTGCCAACTGTGAGGTGTGCATCAAAGCTAAAGGACCGAAATCGAGGAGCCATTGCCAAATGAAACACTATAACTCATGTGCACCATTTGAAAGGATTGCCATGGATGTATCTGGCTCATTTCCTACTAGCAAACTCGGAAACAAATATGTACTAGTAGTTATGGATTATTTCAGCAAATGGCCGGAAGTGTACCCTTTTCCAAATCAAGAGACAGAAACCATAGCAAAAGTGTTCACTTATAATTGGGTAGCAAGGTTTGGTGCACCAATGGAGCTACATTCTGACCAGGGCAGACATTTCGAATCGGCTGTGTTCCAGGAAATGCGCAAGGCATTCAGCATTCGAAAAACTCGAACAACTGCACTGCATCCTCAGTCAGATGGCATGGTTGTGACGGACTTTTCCTTTATGCCGGGGTTAAGCTCAGTCCGTCCGGGGTTCCTGTGGGATAGAGAAGGAATCCCTTACGTCTCCTTTTTAAGGAAAAACCCCTGTTTAATAAATTGTATACAAATATACGTTTTATTTGGTAATTCAACGCTACTTTATCCAAAACTACTTCTTATACGGCGAGGCTAGGAAAACCCGCCGTGTATACCTTAATAATACCCTGCTCTACTAAAGATCGCGGAGGTAGCAAACCACCAATAACCTTCCCGAAAGCGGAGTTAGAAAAACCCCCACTGTGTATAAATCTTCTAAAGGTTGCGGAGGTAGGAAACCACCACTAGCCTTCCAAACAGTAGAGTTAGAAAAACCCCTACTGTATATAAAATATAAAGTTCGTGAGTTAGGAAACCCCAGGAACTTCCTTCACCGCTGAGCAATGCGTCAGCAGGCTACTATGCATATCTAGCTTCTCCCTGACTTAGCGAAATGGTCGCCCTTTTATAATTGTCCGCGCGCAGGCGGAATTGCTGGAAGTACCATTGTAGTTGCTGATACCTCTATATGCGATTGAAGTTTTCAACGGCTCTTACATCCGGTTCAGGAATGGTCTAAAATTGAGTATTGGCTCAATTTGGATGAAAAGAGTGTTAAATTCTGAAAAGGTTAGTTGAGAGTTATTCATTATTCGTTTTAGGTGTTTTTTAAAAGATTTGACCGCAGCCTCTCCTTATTGAGAATGCTTTTGCTGAAACATACTCAAGAGATCTTCTAGCTACTTTCTACCGCCAACAAAATTTGTAGCGTTACCGCTATAAATCGTATCAAGGCATTAAGCAAGCGAGCGAGCAGCGACCTTCCCGTAAGTAGGCCAAAACACTTGCCTGGTTATTCTAAGAAGTGCTTGAGGCCCAACATGATGGTCAAAAGAGTTCGCGTGAAAACATGGGACTTGGGAAGTACATTGGGATGCTTATTGTTTAAATCTAAAGCGGCATTCCCTTAACGTCCACCAACCCTAAAATTACCTCATGATCAATAAACGGTACGAGATCTTTGAGTTTACTTTGTTTTGGCACAGTGCTACTGCAACTCAATGCTCGCATCTCTGAAGAGAACTCCCCTCGCTGAATGGATTTTACAATAGCAAGTAACGCGAGACGCAGTTCTTTTGGAGAGAGAACACCTGAACGACGATTTGACTCATTAGTGGTACAATTATGCTTAAAACGGAGTAGGCTACTATGTTGAGTAGACTTTGATAATTGTTGTGATATTTGACTTTTCTTTCAAGTTCTCTTCGAGTGTGGCTGTTAGAACAAGTTTTACCTTTTTTTGTAGGAAATCGTCATTGTGATGAATTCCCACACGCGCAGAGGTCCAAAAATCTTCAGATTGCATCAAAAAACTAGGCCGGTTGTATATAGGCTCGAACGCAATAATGCTTTAGGTAGCACACCACGCAATAATAAGTCGGAGTGAGTGACGGCGGTTGATAGGTAACGCCATGGAGAAAATGTACTAATTTCCTCAATTAGCGCAGCGCGGTTAGCGACAAATGTTCGCCAGTAGCTAAATTGATAATATAATGGAGTGGGTCTAATAATTGATGCTATGAATTTCTTCTTCTTCTTTAAATTGCCATCTATCCGCCTGGGCGATTTTGACCGTCCAACATAGCCATCCCTTCGTTGCGTCAACTGGCGCCAATTGGAAAAACCACGGGATCGCAAATCGGTCTGCACTTGGTCCTTCCATTGGCATGGTGGTCTCCCTCTTTCTCTGCTTCCACCGGCGGGTGTCGATAAGAATACCTTCTGGGTTGGAGCATCTTCGCTCATTCGCCTTACCTTGGACTAGCCTGCGAAGCCGCTGTGTTTTGATTCGCTAAACTATGTCGGCGTCTGCATATAGCTCATACAGCTCATCTTTAAATCTTCTTCGGTACTCGCCGTTGCTAACGCGTCCACGTCGCGAGGTCCACAAATCTTTCGAAGAACCTTTCTCTCGAATACTCTCAGAGCCGCCTCATCAGATGTTGTTAGTGTCCACGCTTCTGAACCATATAACAGGACGGGTGCGATGAGTGACTTATAAAGTGTTATTTTCGTTCGTCGAGAGGACTTTACTTTTCAATTGCCTAATCAGACCGAATTAGCATTTGTTTGCAAGAGTAATTCTTCGTCAGATTTCTAGGCTAACATTATTGTTGGTGTTAGTGCTGGTTCCCAGGTAAACAAAGTCCTTTACTATTTCGAAATTATTGCTGCCAACAGTGGCATGCATTGTTCACCCCTACTAGTTTGGCATCTTCTTTTGCGAATCGGAGTGGAAGGTAGTGGATGAAGGTACTCGGAGAGAGTGGAATGAAGAAAATCGCGAACAGAGTTTTAAAGTAAAAACTACAACTAAAAATTTCAATTAAAACTATTTTCATATTATAGTAACTGATAAAGTGTTACAACACATTTATATTCAATAATGTAGGAATTTTATGTCTTCACGTTCAATATTGCAGTATTTAAATTTAATTGTTTTATTATTGCATACAACGCACCCTGTGTGGTTTGTGTGTTTGTGCAGAATCGGAGTAAGTTGCGCTACTAGTGGGGGATGGGGGGGATCGAAACCCCGCGGACCTTCCCGCCCCCCTTATAATAAAATAACATATCGGAATAAAAAAAAAACTCTACTCCCTTATCGCTCACTTCTGTAAAAATCCGAATACATTAATTTAATCAGAGCACACAACGGCGGAAAAATAGATAGCGACAAGAATTTTTTTCACGTTTTTTATAAAAGTATAGCGCATTATCCGATTAAAAATATTCAAGAAAAATGTTCAAACTTTGTTCAAAACCAAGGAAAATTTATCCAAGTTTCATCAAAATTCCATACTTGTTAATCCTAATTTTTATAAAAAAATTTGGATATGCAGTTTTATGACCTATTAAATTTTAGTATTTTTAAGAAAATTTAAGGGAGAAGTTGGCAAAAAATTGTGCCAATTATGGGCCCTTATTGATAAATTTATGGTGTAAGTTTTGTTATGCGAAAGGTACAAAATTTAAACAACTTCAACATTTTCTCTATTGCTTAGCATTAAAAGATTCTTATGTTAACATTAAAAACTATTTTTTTTTTAATAATAAATATAAATCTTTATAGATTTCGCTTCCATTTTTCAACAACGCTTGCTGCTTCCACTTTTACAGCATAAATCACCTTTTCAACAATTCTTCTTCTTTAAATGCCGCCTAACAGTCTAAGCCATTTTGCCCTTTTACCATAGCTCGCAACTCATTACGTCTTTCTGCCAATTGGAAGCATCACAGAATCACAAAAAGGTCTCCACTTTGTCCTTAAATCGGAGTGGTGGTCTCCCTCTTCCTCTGGGTGCCGATAAGAAAACTTTATGGGCCGGAACACCTTCATTCATTCGCACAACAAGGCTTAGCCAATTACGACGTTGGGTTGTAATTCGTTGGACTAAGGCCCGGTTTTTCAGTCCTTGGTTAAGCTCAGTTTAAACTAAGTTTGCTTAAACTCGGCATAAATTTAAACTCCAGTTCAACTGCAGAGCGGTTTTTCAGTGTGAGTTTAAGGCCGCTTTTAATATTTGCTTTTTATACGGCAACATTGGTTTTTTCTTTATCTAGATACGGCAACAGATAATATTTGTATACATATTCAACGCCATTGCTTCTCCTCAGTATTGTAATAGTTAGCATTTCGCCAATTTCTGCATCACTATAATCACTTTCGTCAGATGATATATCCAGTATTTAATTAAATATAAAAATATCATCCTTTCTTAATTGCGTTCAGCTTATTGTTTCCCAACCAAAACCATCAAATATGCAAAACAGCTGACAGGTTAACTAGAGTTTAACCCTGCCGAATTGACCGCTTAAACTACGTTTAAACTTCGTTTAAAGTTGGCTGAAAAACTGCGCAACAAGTTTAAGCTTAGTTTAACTGACAAATTGAGTTAAACTTGTACTGAAAAACCGGGCCTAAGTCGGTGTCTGGATATAGCTCATACAGCTCATCATTAAATCTTCTTCGGTACTCGCCGCCGCCAAAGCGTGAGGGTCCGTAAATCTTTCCAAGAATCTTTCTCTCGAAAACTCCCACAGCCGCCTCATCAGATGTTGTTAGTATCCAACCCTGCACCATAAACCAGGACGGGTTCGACAAGTGACTTATTTATTTTCGTTCTTCGAGAGAGGACTTTACATCTACACTGCCAACTAAATCAGTGGTCTATCAGAAGCTATGAAGATTTTTTGGACAAACCCTACATTCATATGGCAAAATATCTATTTTGCAAAAGTGGGGGACTCGAAATCGATATTCTTCCTATAATTCTCTCAGCAGCTATGAAGATATTTTGGCCAAACCCTACATTCATGTGGCAAAATATCTATTTTTCAAAAGTGGGGGACTCGAAATCGGGCTTAGAGATGTGGTGTCTTCAGCAAATTTTTCTTAGAATCATCTGTAGATTACGTTTTTGCTGATAAAAAAAAAGTCCATCCATACAATTTGACCCGCTTTAAGGTACATATACGCTGGCAATTGATTGTATCCCGACACAGCGACGTCGAAAAATTATATCATTTGCTTCAAAAGACATGTGGTGAAGCGAAGGAGATCGTAGCAAAGGTTCCGTTGACCAACCTAGGCTTCGGGATGGCATGGGCTAACTTGGAAGAGGCATACTAGTTTTAGTCAACAGCCATTTGAAGGTCCTTTTTTCTGAGGGATTGCAGCGAAGCATAAAGGAATCGGTAACGGCCTTGGAAATGTATGAGGTCAAGATGAAAAATTGGGATCCAATCCTTATTTTCTTATGTTCGAACCGCCCTCCTGAGATTATGAGAATGGACAAACAAGCTTTCCCGGCGTGGAGTCAAGTGGATTCATTCCACACACAACAATTCAAAACCCTGGAGCCTATAGTGGGTGTGAAATGTTCAACGTCTTCGCCTTCTGGAAACCAACAACAAAAATCGGTCTCTAGCGGGCAAAACTCAGCGAGGCAAGGAAAGTAACCCCTGCGGGTTAGGGATTTAGAATATGCCCGAGGTAGGCGTACCGGTCGTAAGAGGTGACTAACATGCACAAAGGTAATGACGTGCAACTCGATGGTTGATCTTATCCTTCCTTAGGGAAGGAGGGGTGACAAGACCCAGAAGGTTTCACTGGTCATAAATCGGTACCACGACAGTCGGCCAGTACCGCCAAGGACTGTTAATTCGACAACACTCCCCAAAATCTTCGGGGAGTGTTTTTCTCGTTACCACAACAAAACCAACAGGCAAGGAAAGTGGCGCTTGTGACAAATGTGGTTTCGTCTAACTACATACTGTGTCCAAAACAACAACACGAAATTTCCAGCTCTTTCCATTAGGCATGGGACTATTCGAATAAAAATGATTCGAATAAAAAATCCATTCATTCGCAGGCTATAAAAAAATTCTAATAATACTTATTCGAAAAATTTATACTTTTAGTCGAATAGTATTAATCAAATAAATGACAACTATTCGAATAATACGTATTCGAATAGGTAAACAAATATCACCACAACTTATTCACACATTTGTACACGCAAACATACAAACATACATACAAAACGTGAATGCATGATCATAGGTACAAGCGATGAAGACAGTGAATTTCGCTTCCGACATCTCTCGCAGTTCAATACAGCTATTCGAATACCAATATTCGCATAATACTAAACGGATAAATTATTCGAATAAATGCTATTCGAAATTTTTGAAACAAATATTTTTATTCGTTTATTCGAATATAAATCGAAAATAGTCCCACTACTAGTTTCCATACATGATAGGTTCTTGACCATCAAAAAATATAACTGCTGTTTGGACTGTCTGGTAAAAGGCCATTTCATAAAAGACTGCAAAAGTCAATTCGCGTGCTCGAATGCCGTCCAACACTCAGTATAAAGACTCCGCATCCCCAACTTCTTCCCAAGCGTTCCATAAAAATTTACAGTCGACTTCGTCGAGCAGTAGTCCACCCTCAGATAGAAAAAGTTGGAAATCGTTAAATTTATCTTCGGCACTTCTCGGTACCGCGATGGTTCACATTTGCCACTTAGGGTCAAAACATATGTCGCTGGGCATTGATTGACTCAGCTCAAGAAGCATCGTTCATTTCGGAACGACTTAGAAAACTGCTGAAGCTACCGTTCTCAAAAGCTAATGCGGTTATTTCAGGATTAAATCAAAATGTTTGCATTAACACCTCAAAACGTTGCTCACCCCGTGGCCCATATCTTTTGCAGATCCGAACTTCCGTCAAAGTGGTCCGATAGATGTTTTGGTAGGAGGGGACTTGTACCGTAAAGTTATGTTGGGCGGTTTAAAGCGCAGTCTGCATAACAATTTTCTGTCGAGTTGATCATCACTGGAGCATCTTCCACTGCACACGTCTCTTGCTTTGTTACCAAAATCTCATTGTGGGAGGACATCTCGTTAGATCGCCAAATGCGCAAATTCTGGGAACTAGAGGAGGTTCCAAAAAGAAACCTTCAACCTGAAGAGGACTGGTTTTGCTATATGCAAAAACAACCAACCGAAATTGTACAGGGAGATACATTGTGTCATTGACCTTCAAAAGTTTTTATCCTACAGATTTGAAGCTAGGAGTATAGCGACCAATTGCTCTATGACAACTTAATCGCAACGAATCCAAGCTATGAAAAGTTTAGCCATTAAAAGAAGAGAATGACAAGCGACAACGTCATAAAGGAAAACCTGGATTTAGGGCATATAGAGAAAACGCAACCTCCAAACTATGAGCATTCGCCTAGCCATTCTTCCAGATCACGCCATCTTGAAACCAGAAATCATTTAGACAAAATTAAGAGTAGTTTTTAATGCATCAAGTAATACATCCAAAGGAGTTTCGGTTAATGATATTTTGCATGTAGGCACAGCTCTTCAATCTGACCTACCGCTGTTGATAATTCGTTGGCTAATGTATAAATTCGTTCCTAACAGCGAAATTCTAAAAATGTATCGGCAAATCTTAGTAAATCCATCGCATAGGCCTTATCAAATTATTCTTTTTGGAGAATACCCAGAGAGTAACGTAGAGGACTTTCAGCTAAAGACGGTAACCTTCGGGATAAACTGCGATCCGTATTAAGCAATAAGAACCATTCTCAGGCTGGTTCAGGATAGCCAAGATTCATATCCACTAGCAGCTCAAATCCGTCGAAATTCAATGTATGTGGATGGCGTGCTGGCAGGGTTTCACGATATCCCTGCAGCTATGAAAGCACGCAATGAGCTTATCGCAGCGTTAGGTAGCGCAGGTTTTGCTTTGAGAAAATGGTCATCCAATTCGAAGCAAATCTTAGCAGACCGCCCACAGGTCACTTTCTCGATAGGGATTTTCTGGAGTTAGAGGAGACAAGCACCACCAAGGCTTTAGGGATCAGATAGAATGCTATGTCGGATCATTTTTTCTCCAAAGTTCAAGGCCCGGTGGTTAAAGATTCTTTTACCAAACTGGAAACGCTCTCGATGATAGCAAAACTTGTTTAACCGGTGGCTAGCACCAGGGAGAATATTAGCGAAAATCATTATGCAACAAATTTGGGAAGATGGTACTCTGTGGGATCAACCGTCACTACACTCTTTCTAAATGGAACGCCTTTTTGGAGAACTATAGGGATGGCGAAGAAATACAAATTCACGCCTTTTGCGACTCCTCCGAAAAGAGATACGCGGGGGTGATTTACCTAAGAGTCAAGACATCACCTCCTTGTTGCTGGCAAAAACAAAGGTTGGGCCAGTCAAAACTATTTCGCTCCCCGTCTTGTCGTCGATATGCTTAGTATCTTCTGAGCGAACTGCCCATCAAAGTCGAAAATGTCACTTTCTGGACCGACTCAACCATCGCTCTAGCGTGGCTAAATAAGCGACCTAGCACCTGGACCACCTTTGTCCCTAATCGAATGGAAAAGATTCAGACATTCGTATTATTTAGATATTGGGATCACGTAGATTAAAAATATCATCTTCCAGATCTCGGAGCCGAGGAACTTATCTTCAGGACTTGCGATCGAACAAGTTGTGGTGGTACGTCAGGATAGTGGCCATCATATGATCACCAAACCGAAGACGTCACCATCGAATCCAAACCACATACATCTTGAATATGCAACAACGAAGATTCGCTGGAAAGATTTTCGTTTTTACCCAGAGTACTTCGGCTCCTGGTTACAGTGCCGAAGAAAACTATGAAAACAAAAAATTTTAAGTATTTGTGTGTGAATAATGGTAGAATTTTTATGAATAAGGCTGATAATGGCGAGGTTGTTACTCTGCGAACTTTTGACGATTTGTCGAAAGATATATAGTTTAACTAACATTTATTTGCTATGATTTTTTGAAATTTTTCAGATACAAACAACCACGTTGTTATCAGTCCCATTAGCGATGTAAATTTGTTTTTGTTGTTGTTGTTGTTGTTAACAGTGTTTCGCCCTGCTTAATGGGAACGATCACTCTAAATTGTCATCAGGCTCTTCTAGCGGAAGTCCGAGGAAACGCGCAGTTTCCTCAGGGTTGGACCAGAGTGATGTAGGTGTTGGAAATGTAGGTTCGATTGAACAGGAGAGCTGTTTGGTATCATGAGGGGCCATAGCACATACAGGGCATGTGTTTGGTATAGTGGGGTTCAGTCTGGATAAGTAAGAGTTTAACCTATTACAATATCCAGAACGAAGTTGTGCTAGCGTGACTTTAGTCTCCCTCGGAAGTACACTCTCCTCTTAAGCCAATTCAGGTGGATGAATATTGATAACGAGATTCACAGGCCGAGATCTGACGGATCTGTCTACCGACTCGGTGTGGAGGTCATTTAATGTGGTGCCGGATCTCATCTTATTGCTTGCGAAAATGCCTTCTTATGTATCTGGGGGGCGGGCTTCATCCAATTGATGTCGATTTGGATGACTAAGCTTATGACAGTTCACAAAAAAACTGTCTACGCAAGAGTTCCGCGTGCTCTTGAACACTGAGCAGTTTAGCCTCTTGATGGAGGTGAGACTCAGATGACATAAGCAGACATCCCGTAGCAGTTCTGGTGGCGATATTTTGGCAGACTTGCAATTTTCTTCAGTTGGTGTGAGCAAGGTTGGGCGACCATACTGGCGCAGCATAGTCAATAACCGGTCGGCCAATAGCCTTATATGTAGAAAGCAATGTTTCTTTATCTTTCCCCAAGTGCTGCCGGCCAGTGACTTGAGGATCTTATTGCGGATCTGTACCTTTGAAGCTATTGTAGTGGGATGACCAGCGAAGGTGAGGCCGTTGTCAAACGGCCTAGGTTTTAGGGTGGTTGGCAGTGGGTAGAGGTACTCTGTCTACGTGGACATTTAACTCTTGCTCCATCTGCGCATTCCATGTCGTAACCCTGTCTAATCTGTCTCGTCCCACCCTTAAACTGTCATCCTCGGAGCAAACCCTTGCAGCAGGGTTGCCCATTGTCTTTTGTTACGGGCTGTGTTTGAACCCAACCCTGGACCAAGGGATTGGATCTGCTGCGTCTGCTGGCATTCTGTTCAATGCGCCAAGTGTAAGAGATGGCTACATAAATCTGGATGCTCAGGGCTTAACCCTGTCATCCACAGACCCCGTACTTTCTTTAGTACTTTCTAGACACCATGCTGTACACGCCTAAGAGTGTCCCGCGGTACTCGCCGCTCTGGCGCTCACCTACCGCCCCTACCAACTTCAAGTAGCCACAATGGTGGCTCAGTCGACACGACTGGCAGCACCGCTGCCATTCCCGCCTCACCCACTCTCGACTGTCGCTCACGCTTACCAGCGTCTCCATCTCGCTCGCCCGCTCAACACTCTTATCCCCTCCGAAATTCATTCATTCATTCATTTTTATTCAATATTATCTTATGGATTTTAACAGATTTTAACATTAGCATATTAGTGAACATACAAAAAAGTAGATACAATAAGATAATAGGTAATGGCGTTGAGTGTTCAGAATGAGAACAGTGATAACGCCATTTCTTGTAATGATTACAATGTAAGCTTAGAAATGTGGGGTGCACTCCAATCCGGAGTTAAAAAGGTTTAACATTGATAAATAAATAAAAAGAAATAAGTACATTGGTTCATTACATAGCAAGCAACTTACAAGTGAGCTTATTAAATAAAATATGAAAGTAGTAAGAAAATATGTTGCAATGTTATAAAGGTTACAAGTTGATGAAAAAAAAATTATTAAACTGAAAGTATTTTAAATAAATAGAAATAAAGTACATCGGTTCATTACATAGCAAGCAACTTACAAGTGAACTCATTAAATAAAAAGTAGTAAGAAAATATGTTGCAATGTTTTGAGTTGGAAGCCAATTATGTGATAGGCCGTAACAGAACTTCAATATCTTCATGGCTCAACCCAAGAAGCCATAGTTTTACCTGCTTTAGGAAAACGCTTATTCTTCGAATTGTTTGTATATCTCCGGGAAGCTTATTGAAAATCATACATGATACTATGGTATAGAAGTTTCGATACAGAGTTGTGCGTGAAGCAGGAACAGTAACATTCGCATTAGAATTGCTTCTTAACATAAGTGAAGTGTATATTGGACTTCGTAGATAACCACTCCTCATAAAAAAAATTTTTAATACTTTAAAGTAGTACAAGTGTCTTACAGGGAGAATATTTAATCTTCTAAAGAGATTCATCGAGTGCGTTAAACGGCTAGCATTACAGATTCTTCGTATAAGACACTTTTGCAACATTAAGAGTGGTCGAATTCTACTAGAATATGCACTGCCCCAGCAACTTAAGCCATATTGAAGTTTAGACTGTACAAGTCCATAATACATAATCTTTAGTACACTACTTGCACATAGTTTTTGCAGGCGATAAAATGAGCGAACAGTTGATAGCAAGTAAACTTTCATGGCAGAGATATGCGAAGACCAGCTTAGGTTGTGATCGACTATAACACCCAGATATCTAAAATTATGGACAACTTCGACGTTGAAACATATAGCGTCACAGTCTAAATCCGGGAAATAATTAACTCGAGACTCGTTTTCAATACAAGCACTAATACAAAGTTTGTGCCGCAAACAACTTGCAGAGTGAAAAATAATATCACCACTAGTTACTTCCTTACCACCAATACCAAAATACCAAATAGGCCAGACATGAGCATCGCCCAGCGTCAGTCCCCTCTTTCTCTGTCCCCAATGTCCCCCCCTGCTGCCAGCTTGCACGTGGGCCAAGACTACCACCTTCTCGTAACTTTCACTACGTGCACCGTTTGTCGGAAAAGATTATATACGCCTGCAACATCGGTCAAGTGCAACAATTGCCTTGGCCTGTGTCACACCCTTATGTGCTCTGGGCACGCAAACGATAACGTCTGGACAGATACGTTCATAGGCCCCTGTTGCAGTACCCAGATGACTTCCACGCCAAACAACAACGGCCATGGCGCTGTCAACTCTAGACTGCGACATAGTTAAGGCCCTAGCCTACCTCCACCTAGGCAAGCACATCCGTCCCTCACGCCTGGCATGTCCCTCCTCTCCTCTCCTACACACTTCAAAATTTTACAGGTGAACTGTAGCGGAGATAATTGACTTTATGAAGTCGCACAACATCAACATCGCCGCGATACAAGAGACAAAATTGAACACAAGATCGGACTTGTGATGGGTATAATGTACATCGAAAAGACCGTCCTAGAGGTCATGGGGGTAGCCCTGCGTTCATTAAACATCACTCTGTACAATATAATCTATTTTCCCCTGACATCGACCCCAGGGACTCTACCTTAGGATACCAAGGCATAGTAGTCCGGTCAGGCGACGTCGACCTGCAATTATAAACATCTACATTCCCCCTACATAGAGGTTATCATCCCGACATTAGTGCGTTGCTAAGGGGCGATAACCGTCTAATCCTAGGCGACTTCAACGCACATCACGATCTCTGGCACAACTTGCCAGAAGACAGCAGAGGACATGCAGTTGCAGACCAAATAGGCACCTCAGCATTCTGTACAGTCAATGGAGATGCCCCAACCAGGGTGGCAGGTAAGTGCCACAGTTCGCCAGACATCTCCATTACGAGCGCGGGCCTAATTAACTTTGTCAACTGGCGACCGATGCTTACATTAATTTCAGAACACCTACCCATCCTACTCTCCGTCGTACGACCGACCGACTTCATAACGACTGATAAACTAACATACATTAACTTCACCAGAGCGCTCCTTCGCTGCCTTACCCACTCCGACAGAGAGTTTCGCAAGGTCATTGATTCAGCCTCAGGCCGCTTTATTCCTGCTGGTAGAATACCAGAAATTCGTCCGAATTTTCTTGCAGAAGCTGCGGCGATGGCAAGAGAACGTGACCAAGTGAGACTCATCAACCCCGCAGATCCCAGAATCAAAGATCTCAATGCAGAAAAATTTGTAGGACAGTCAACGAACACAAACTGACCAAGTGGAAACAACACCTTGACCGTCAAGGCCCTATCCAATCCGACCAAATACAATGACAAGGTTGCCATTGAATTCGGCGACAGCGTCAAATCGGACGCCAGGAAATGCGCGAGCTTCTTTTTCCGGCAGTTTATAATGCATCCACCTGCGGATACGACTAAGAGAAGAGCCGTCCGACGTGCGCACCAGCCCAAACACTCCACTGCGCCTATTGGCGTCTCAGTCGCAGATGTCAAGGAAGCCATAGTGAAGGCCAAACTCTCAAAAACCATCGGAGCCGACGGAATCGCCGGCTCTTTTTAACCTCCCCTAAACTTCTTTCGTCATACCTGAGATATGGAAACAGGCGATTGTAATTCCCTTACTAAAACCAGGGAAGCCGGCGAACCAAAGAGATTTTTATAGTCCCATATCCCTCCTTTCGCCGATCGCGAAGGTACTAGAGACCAGTCAACTCCCATACTTTACTGCAAATCTGAAATTGGCCGATCACCAACATGGTTTCCGCAAATCTCACAGCACTACATCCGCTTTGAATGCCACTCTCTCTCTATGGCGCGATATACAACAGGTATATCATCATAAACCTCCTAAGAGATTTTTTGCGCCAAGCTTCTCTTCCAATTTGTGGTGTGCCGATTTGAATTTTTCCCTACAAATTGGTGGGACCTACAGTTTTTTGCCGACTCCGAACGGCATCTACAAAGGAGACGAATTTTTGCTGAGAAGCCTGTCATGGCAGAAATACACTCGGAGAGTTTGCCAAACCACTGCCGAGGGGCGACCCCGTTTTGAAAAACTTTTTTCAAATCACTTTTGATGTTACCTGTACCAGGGCTCGAACCATGGACCTTCGGTGTGGTAGGCCGGCAACACTACCTTCACACCACGGCGGCCGCCACTACAACGCGAATAAATCATGGTTTGAATCAACACCCACCAAACCATAGGACGGCTCTAGTGGCACCTGACCTATCTAAAGCATTCGATACAGTCAACCATGCCACCCACACTCCTCCGAGACCTGGAAGAGACACCGCTCCCTGCCGGCCTTAAAGGGTGGACCGCTAATTACCTCAATGGTCGACAGGCATCAGTCAAATTCAGGAACAAGAAACATAGGCCACGAAGAATAAATGAAGGGGTCCCACAAAGTTGTGTTCTCTCCCTCCTTTTGTTTCATTTCTATATTTCCTTTACTTTACTTTACTTTACTTTACTTTTTTTTTTTTTGTATTCGTAGGAGGAGGAAATGCTTTATGCACTAACCGGAAGCAGCGGAACTCTCCGAGTGTGGGGCTCCTTCTTATCTTGAAGTATATTGCACTAAAACCTAACCTCCCACGGCCCGCGCATTCTTCCTTACCTGGGACCGCGCTTAGCATTACTTCAGGTAAGGAAGCGCGTTATGTGAGCTCTATGGCTCTCACGCTAACTGGCTAGACAACCGTCCGTCTTCCCGTTTCGCAAGGAGGACATTCCTCGCGTATCGTCTGACTATGTACCATCTAACGTTTTCGCAGGTCATCTTGCGAATGACACTGCCCGGGGAAAGTTCGCCAATTGTCTCTTCCACCCGCCTTCTTTCTTCTGCGAATTGCTCGCATTCGAAGAAGATGTGGCGTACGTCGTCTATGGCTCCGCAGTAGGTGCAGTTCGGGGTTTGAACTTTGCCCATTCTATGGAGATATTCACGGAAATAACCGTGTCCGGTTAAGAACTGGGTCAGGTAGAAGTCGACTTCTCCATGAGGTCGGTTCAGCCATGGTTCTAGTTCGGGGATTAATACCCTGGTCCACCTTCCAGCAGCACTGCTGCTCCATTGTAGTTGCCACCGCCGGATCGAATCACCACGCGCCTGCGTTGCAGCAACGTCTCTACGTACCTCTGCACGAGTGTCGTAAGTCATTTTTCTTTCCTCAGCGAGGAGATATATCGGTATAGTCCCCGCGATGACCAGAACAGCATCTGCCGAGACCGTGCGGTATGCTGAGGCGATTTTCAGGGCCTCTCTACGATGGACTGCGGTAATAGCGGCCCGATACTTCCCAAATTTCATTGCGTCCGCCCAGACTTCTGCACCGTACAACAGTATAGAATCTGAGGCGGACGCCAGCAGCTTTCTTATGCATGGCTTTGGTCCACCTGTATTTGCCATTAGCCGACTCAGACTTGCGATGGTCTTCACAGCCTTCTCGCAGGAGCTTCTTAGATGCTCCGAGAAGGTCAGATTGTTGTCCAATTTCACCCCTAGATATTTCGTAGAGCGGCGCGTCTCTATCTGTTGATCCCCAACATTCATGTTGGTGATTGTGGGAATCCTTCTTTTCGTTAGTATCACGATCTCTGTCTTGGCTGTAGCCAGTTGGAGGCCGTGATTATTTATCCACTCGTCTACACTGCGCATCACTTGGTTCAGTTTAAGCTGTGCCAGGTCGCAGTTTCGTGCTGTTATCACCGCAGCCACGTCGTCTCCAAAAGCAACTAGAAAAGTGCTTTCTGGCATCTGCATTCGAAGGAGACTGTCATAGGTAGCATTCCAAGGATCAGGACCGAGCACCGACCTTTGTGCTGCCCCGCCTGTTAGCTTCACCTTTCTTTGGCCTTGCGTCGTTTCGTAGATTAGCCAGCGGTCTCTTACGTAGTCCCTCAATATATCTAACAAGTATATCGGGACCTTAAAGGAGCGTTCTAATGCATCAAGCATGTCTTCCCACCTGGCAGAGTTAAAAGCGTTTTTAACATCTAACGTCACCAATAGTACCACCGGCCTTGCTTGATGGCTTGCCGTCTCGGCCTTCCGGACTGCCTCTACGACTTCTGCTATGGCGTCTATTGTGGAGTGCCCTCTCCGAAAGTCATGCTGCCGGTGGGAGAGTCCACCCTCGTCTTCTATGGCTGCTGTTAGACGTTGCTTTATGAGACTCTCCATCATTTTTCCCGCTGTGTCGAGCATACATAGTGGGCGAAACGATGATGGAGAGTTTGGGTCCCCTTTGTCTTTCGGTATGAGGACGAGCCGTGCTGTCTTCCATCTGGCGGGCAAGACACCTGCTTCTAGACATTTGTTGTACATGTGTAACAAGAGCTCTGGACAACTATCAGCAGTTATTCTGATTGCCTCCGCAGGTATTCCATCGGGTCCTGGGGCTTTACCAGCCCTCATGCTACGCAGGGCTCTTTTTAGCTTTTCTTCATTGAAAGGTACCACGTTGCGGTCATCTCGTGCTGCATGTTCCTCTTCTCTAGTAGGTTGCGTGAGGAATAACGCTTCCACGATGTTCTTCATGTCATCTTCGTCCATCGTCTGATTTGGTGGTCGAAGTTTCTTCATAACTATTTTGTACCCTTGTCCCCAGGGGTCTTGATCCACTTCCTTACAGAGCTCTTTCCAGCATCTTAGTTTGCTTGCTTTTATGACGGCGCCGAGAGCTTTTTTCGCCCCCTTGTACGCCTCCGCCCTTTCAAGAGCCTCGGATCTGCCACGTGAGCACGTCGCCAGTCTTCGCATTCTCTGACATGTTTTCCGGAGTTCCGCGATTTCGCTATTCCACCAATATACCTGCTTCTTGCCTCGCCACGTTCCTATTCGTGGCATAGAGACGTTGCAAGCATGGCGCATGCATTGCATGGTTTCTTCAACCGCCGCATGTGGCGTATTGGTGCCGTCGGTTATCCGTCTGGCTTTTGCCAGCACTGTTCCGGTGAACCTGGTGGCGTCAACTTTAGCTGCATCCCATCTACGGGTTTTGTATGACGCGTTCGCTGCCGGTCTCTGACCAGGATGGTCGAGTTGGAAGGTGATGTAGTTGTGGTCGCTGCCAGTAAGGTCCTCCATCACTCTCCACCCAACTGCGTTTGGAAAGAGTCTCTCCGAGACGAGCGTTATGTCGGGGATCGAGTACCCAAAGCCCGGGCGCCTGTATGTCGGGGTCGCGCCCGTATTCAGTACGACCACACCGAGTCGGGCTGCCATTTCCAGAATAAGCTTTCCCCTGGTATTAGTTTGAGTCATGCCCCATTCTATTGCTCTAGCGTTGAAGTTTCCAGCGATGACCAGGTTGCCCGTTTGGTCCCGTAGGTCGTCTTCTAATAGCTCCAGCTTTACTTTGAACCTCTGAATGGGGTCATTTGGGGGCAGGTAGCAGCTAACAAGAGTTGTTCGCGCTACAGTTACACGGACCTAGCCATGTCCGGCAGCACGATTAGTGACATTGGTATTGGCGTCCACTATCCAGATAGCAGCAGCGCCAGATTCGTCAATGTACCAGTTGTCTCTGGCCTTGTAAGGTTCGCTGATGATTGCATAGTTGATTTGGTGATCAAGCACCAGTTGGTCTAGCAGTTCATCAGCTAACCTGCATCGATTCAGATTTCCCTGAATCACGCTGGTCATTGGGGCGAAAGTTTGGCTTTCGCCGAAGCAAGTGCTTCTCTAAACGTGCTACATGCTCCAGACCCGGGAAGATGGTCGAGGTTTCCCGTGGTGCACAGGTAGCATTTTGCCTTTTCAGTGCAGGATGAGGATTTGTGGCCAGAGTTCCCACACTTCCAGCACGCGTCCCTTCTGTCGGCCCCATTGCAGCCAGCCTGTCGGTGTCCGTAGCCGAGACACCTGAAACAGCGCTGCACTTGCGCACGCTGTCTGATCCAGCCGATGGGAATTTTTCCTTTTTTGAGCAGTTGGTTTCCGGGACCTTCGTCCACTTCGACAACAGCCTTCTTTTGCTCTCTCTGATTTACGGCGAAAAGAGAGATACGGATTTGGCCTGAGCTTTCCCCATCTCTCTTCGAACGGCCTCTTCTATTTCCTCAGCCGTTGTAAGACAGTCCATACGCAATACCTCTAGCTTTATACGCTTAGAGATTTGTTGTGCATCGCCAACTTCCCCTACCGCGCTATCAATGGCTTCTCTAAAGGCCGGTTGGTCGTTGCACTGCGCCGTTTCTATTAGTACGCTACCAGCCTTGGTCTTGCGCACTGACCGTATCACCGTTCCGGTTTCGGCAGGCCGGATCTGACCTCGGATTGCCCCTAGAACTTCGGCGTAGCTTTTACCTTCGGCCGGTTTCACCAGAAACGTTACGGCTCTGCTGTTCCTCTTGTTCTTTTTGACTGCCTTCGGGGCTTGAGCAGGCGGCTTCTTTTTTGCTTTATGACGCTCTTGCCGTCTCCGACCTACTACTTTGGACCAAGGCTCTTCGGACTGGGTATTCTCGGATTCCTCGTCCCTTTTCTTCTTGGCTTCCGAGTCTATGAGTTGAGGGTCGGAGTTCGTCCGAGCCCTCTTATTTGATGGGCCCGGTTCGTCACCCTCTTCTTTATTTGGGCTCAATGTGCTCATATAGCTCAACACCTCTTCGAGACGAGCCATTCCGTTTTTTATGTCCATGGACACGGTCTTCTGTCTCTGTGCGGCTGTTTGCATTGTACGCAGCACCGTTAGCGCATGGTCCAAGCACTGGCCTTGGGTTTTCCCCTTAAAGTTAAAAAGTGTCATTGCGCTTTTTAAGGGGGTTGCCTTCTTGTGGGTGGGATCTAGCTTCCCGCCGGTAGCAGTGGGTGTTGACTGGGCGGGCGTTTTGGTGCCGAATCCCACTGGTGTGTTTCGTGCCGGTCCAGAGCCTCGCGAAGGCATAACTGGAGTGGCCACTCTAGCCGGGGTTTTTAGAACCGGCGATTTTAGCGGTTTACTGCTTTTTCTCAATGCGACCTCGTCGCCGCTTTCGTTCTCCATTCTTTCTTCGTTGTTTTGATTTTGTGTATTCATTTCTATTGGGTCTCCGCTTCAAGCCGCTATCTCAGCCCATGCGCTTGCAGGGAGGCCACGCTAAGGTTGACACAGGTCCTTATGAGAGTCTGTGTTCAGTGCCAGAATCCAGCATTAGTCAGAAGTTGTCTCAACTGAGCCTGCACCACCAACTTAATGACGACGTGCTTCGAACGTACTTGAAGACCTGCTAGGGTTTTAACGAGACGGAGACGATGCCGATATTAACCTACCAGCCATTTCGCCAAGGTGTCACAGTTGGTTACTGAGGTGGCAGACTACCCGCCTCGCCAGCCCGTAACATACTTTTCCTAATCATGTTTCCAGTTTCGGTCTTCAGGATCTTACTGGACTCAATCCTGAGGATGCTTAGTTAGAGTTTAAGGGCCGCATCCACTCGCCCTTTATTCGTTTTGGTTCGCCCTAAGTATTTCATTTCCTCAGTGCCACCCATTTCTGGGAAGCGTTCCTCTATCCACCACCCGAGGAGGCGCCCGCTAGGGGAACCGATACCTTACTTTACTTTACTTTACTTTACTTTACTTTACTTTACTTTACTTTACTTTACTTTACTTTACTTTACTTTACTTTACTTTACTTTACTTTACTTTACTTTACCTTACTTTACTTTACTTTACTTTACTTTACTTTACCTTACTTTACTTTACTTTACTTTACTTTACTTTACTTTACTTTACTTTACTTTACCTTACTTTACTTTACTTTACTTTACTTTACTTTACCTTACTTTACTTTACTTTACTTTACTTTACTTTACTTTACTTTACTTTACTTTACTTTACTTTACTTTACTTTACTTTACTTTACTTTACTTTACTTTACTTTACTTTACTTTACTTTACTTTACTTTACTTTACTTTACTTTACTTTACTTTACTTTACTTTACTTTACTTTACTTTACTTTACTTTACTTTACTTTACTTTACTTTACTTTACTTTACTTTACTTTACTTTACTTTACTTTACTTTACTTTACTTTACTTTACTTTACTTTACTTTACTTTACTTTACTTTACTTTACTTTACTTTACTTTACTTTACTTTACTTTACTTTACTTTACTTTACTTTACTTTACTTTACTTTACTTTACTTTACCTTACTTTACTTTACTTTACTTTCCTTTACCTTACTTTACTTTACTTTTTTTTTTTTTTTTTTTTTTTTTTTTTTTTTTTTTTTTGTGTTCGTGGGAGGCGGAAATGCTTTATGCACTAACCGGGTTTGAGCCCTCGTTACTAGATTCTCTAGCAGCGGAACTCTCCGAGTGTGGGACTCCTTCTTATCTTGAAGTATACCGCACTAAAACCTAACCTCCCACGGCCCGCGCATTCTTCCTTACCTGGGACCGCGCTTAGCATTACTTCAGGTAAGGAAGCGCGTTACGTGAGCTCTATGGCTACTCTCACACTATCTGGCTAGACAACCGTCTTCCCGTTTCGCAAGGAGGACATTCCTCGCGTATCGTCTGACTATGTCCCATCTAACGTTTTCGCAGGTCATCTTGCGAATGACACTGCCCGGGGAAAGTTCGCCAATTGTCTCTTCCACCCGCCTTCTTTCTTCTGCAAATTGCTCGCATTCGAAGAAGGTGTGGCGTACGTCGTCTATGGCTCCGCAGTAGGTGCAGTTCGGGGTTTGAACTTTGCCCATTCTATGGAGATATTCACGGAAATAACCGTGTCCGGTTAAGAACTGGGTCAGGTAGAAGTCGACTTCTCCATGAGGTCGGTTCAGCCATGGTTCTAGTTCGGGGATTAATACCCTGGTCCACCTTCCAGCAGCACTGCTGCTCCATTGTAGTTGCCACCGCCGGATCGAATCACCACGCGCCTGCGTTGCAGCAACGTCTCTACGTACCTCTGCACGAGTGTCGTAAGTCATTTTTCTTTCCTCAGCGAGGAGATATATCGGTATAGTCCCCGCGATGACCAGAACAGCATCTGCGGAGACCGTGCGGTATGCTGAGGCGATTTTCAGGGCCTCTCTACGATGGACTGCGGTAATAGCGGCCCGATACTTCCCAAATTTCATTGCGTCCGCCCAGACTTCTGCACCGTACAACAGTATAGAATCTGAGGCGGACGCCAGCAGCTTTCTTATGCATGGCTTTGGTCCACCTGTATTTGCCATTAGCCGACTCAGACTTGCGATGGTCTTCACAGCCTTCTCGCAGGAGCTTCTTACATGCTCCGAGAAGGTCAGATTGTTGTCCAATTTCACCCCTAGATATTTCGTAGAGCGGCGCGTCTCTATCTGTTGATCCCCAACATTCATGTTGGTGATTGTGGGAATCCTTCTTTTCGTTAGTATCACGATCTCTGTCTTGGCTGTAGCCAGTTGGAGGCCGTGATTATTTATCCACTCGTCTACACTGCGCATCACTTGGTTCAGTTTAAGCTGTTATCACCGAAGCCACGTCGTCTGCAAAAGCAACTAGAAAAGTGCTTTCTGGCATCTGCATTCGAAGGAGACTGTCATAGGTAGCATTCCAAAGATCAGGGCCGAGCACCGACCCTTGTGCTGCCCCGCCTGTTAGCTTCACCTTTCTTTGGCCTTGCGTCGTTTCATAGATTAGCCAGCGGTCTCTTAAGTAGTCCCTCAATATATCTAACAAGTATATCGGGACCTTAAAGGAGCGTTCTAATGCATCAAGCATGTCTTCCCACCTGGCAGAGTTAAAAGCGTTTTTAACATCTAACGTCACCAATAGTACCACCGGCCTTGCTTGATGGCTTGCCGTCTCGGCCTTCCGGACTGCCTCTACGACTTCTGCTTTGGCGTCTATTGTGGAGTGCCCTCTCCGAAAGCCATGTTGCCGGTGGGAGAGTCCACCCTCGTCTTCTATGGCTGCTGTTAGACGTTGCTTTATAAGGCCCTCCATCATTTTTCCCGCTGTGTCGAGCATACATAGTGGGCGAAAGGATGATGGAGAGCTTGGGTCCCTTTGCCTTTCGGTATGAGGACGAGCCGTGCTGTCTTCCATCTGACGGGGAAGACACCTGCTTCTAGACATTTGTTGTACATGTGTAACAAGAGCTCTGGACAACTATCAGCAGTTATTCTGATTGCCTCCGCAGGTATTCCATCGGGTCCTGGGGCTTTACCAGCCCTCATGCTACGCAGGGCTCTTTCTAGCTCTTCTTCATTGAAAGGTACCACGTTGCGGTCATCTCGTGCTGCATGTTCCTCTTCTCTAGTAGGTTGCGTGAGGAATAGCGCTTCCACGATGTTCTTCATGTCATCTTCGTCCATCGTCTGATTTGGTGGTCGAAGTTTCTTCATAACTATTTTGTACCCTTGTCCCCAGGGGTCTTGATACACTTCCATACAGAGCTGTTTCCAGCATCTTAGTTTGCTTGCTTTTATGGCGGCGCCGAGAGCCTTTCTCGCCCCCTTGTACGCCTCCGCCCTTTCAAGAGCCTCGGATCTGCCACGTGAGCGCGTCGCCAGTCTTCGCATTCTTTACTTAACTTTATTTTACTTTACTTTACTTTACTTTACTTTACTTTACTTTACTTTACTTTACTTTACTTTACTTTACTTTACTTTACTTTACTTTACTTTACTTTACTTTACTTTACTTTACTTTACTTTACTTTACTTTACTTTACTTTACTTTACTTTACCTTACTTTTTTTTTTTTTTTTTTTTTTTTTTTTTTTTGTGTTCGTGGGAGGAGGAAATGCTTTATGCACTAACCGGGTTTGAGCCCTCGTTACTAGGTTCTCTAGCAGCGGAACTCTCCGAGTGTGGGACTCCTTCTTTTCTTGAAGTATACCGCACTAAAATCTAACCTCCCACGGCCCGCGCATTCTTCCTTACCTGGGACCGCGCTTAGCATTACTTCAGGTAAGGAAGCGCGTTACGTGAGCTCTATGGCTACTCTCACGCTAACTGGCTAGACAACCGTCTTCCCGTTTCGCAAGGAGGACATTCCTCGCGTATCGTCTGACTATGTCCCATCTAACGTTTTCGCAGGTCATCTTGCGAATGACACTGCCCGGGGAAAGTTCGCCAATTGTCTCTTCCACCCGCCTTCTTTCTTCTGCAAATTGCTCGCATTCGAAGAAGGTGTGGCGTACGTCGTCTATGGCTCCGCAGTAGGTGCAGTTCGGGGTTTGAACTTTGCCCATTCTATGGAGATATTCACGGAAATAACCGTGTCCGGTTAAGAACTGGGTCAGGTAGAAGTCGACTTCTCCATGAGGTCGGTTCAGCCATGGTTCTAGTTCGGGGATTAATACCCTGGTCCACCTTCCAGCAGCACTGCTGCTCCATTGTAGTTGCCACCGCCGGATCGAATCACCACGCGCCTGCGTTGCAGCAACGTCTCTACGTACCTCTGCACGAGTGTCGTAAGTCATTTTTCTTTCCTCAGCGAGGAGATATATCGGTATAGTCCCCGCGATGACCAGAACAGCATCTGCGGAGACCGTGCGGTATGCTGAGGCGATTCTCAGGGCCCCTCTACGTTGGACTGCGGTAATAGCGGCCCGATACTTCCCAAATTTCATTGCGTCCGCCCAGACTTCTGCACCGTACAACAGTATAGAATCTGAGGCGGACGCCAGCAGCTTTCTTATGCATGGCTTTGGTCCACCTGTATTTGCCATTAGCCGACTCAGACTTGCGATGGTCTTCACAGCCTTCTCGCAGGAGCTTCTTAGATGCTCCGAGAAGGTCAGCTTGTTGTCCAATTTCACCCCTAGATATTTCGTAGAGCGGCGCGTCTCTATCTGTTGATCCCCAACATTCATGTTGGTGATTGTGGGAATCCTTCTTTTCGTTAGTATCACGATCTCTGTCTTGGCTGTAGCCAGTTGGAGGCCGTGATTATTCATCCACTCGTCTACACTGCGCATCACTTGGTTCAGTTTAAGCTGTGCCAGGTCGCAGTTTCGTGCTGTTATCACCGCAGCCACGTCGTCTGCAAAAGCAACTAGAAAAGTGCTTTCTGGCATCTGCATTCGAAGGAGACTGTCATAGGTAGCATTCCAAAGATCAGGGCCGAGCACCGACCCTTGTGCTGCACCGCCTGTTAGCTTCACCTTTCTTTGGCCTTGCGTCGTTTCATAGATTAGCCAACGGTCTCTTAAGTAGTCCCTCAATATATCTAACAAGTATATCGGGACCTTAAAGGAGCGTTCTAATGCATCAAGCATGTCTTCCCACCTGGCAGAGTTAAAAGCGTTTTTAACATCTAACGTCACCAATAGTACCACCGGCCTTGCTTGATGGCTTGCCGTCTCGGCCTTCCGGACTGCCTCTACGACTTCTGTTATGGCGTCTATTGTGGAGTGCCCTTTCCGAAAGCCATGTCGCCGGTGGGAGAGTCCACCCTCGTCTTCTATGGCTGCTGTTAGACGTTGCTTTATAAGGCTCTCCATCATTTTTCCCGCTGTGTCGAGCATACATAGTGGGCGAAAGGATGATGGAGAGCTTGGGTCCCCTTTGCCTTTCGGTATGAGGACGAGCCGTGCTGTCTTCCATCTGGCGGGGAAGACACCTGCTTCTAGACATTTGTTATACATGTGTAACAAGAGCTCTGGACAACTATTAGCAGTTAATCTGATTGCCTCCGCAGGTATTCCATCGGGTCCTGGGGCTTTACCAGCCCTCATGCTACGCAGGGCTCTTTCTAGCTCTTCTTCATTGAAAGGTACCACGTTGCGGTCATCTCGTGCTGCATGTTCCTCTTCTCTAGTAAGTTGCGTGAGGAATAGCGCTTCCACGATGTTCTTCATGTCATCTTCGTCCATCGTCTGATTTGGTGGTCGAAGTTTCTTCATAACAATTTTGTACCCTTGTCCCCAGGGGTCTTGATCCACTTCCTTACAGAGCTCTTTCCAGCATCTTAGTTTGCTTGCTTTTATGGCGGCGCCGAGAGCCTTTTTCGCCCCCTTGTACGCCTCCGCCCTTTCAAGAGCCTCGGATCTGCCACGTGAGCGCGTCGCCAGTCTTCGCATTCTGTGACATGTTTTCCGGAGTTCCGCGATTTCGCTATTCCACCAATATACCTGCTTCTTGCCTCGCCACGTTCCTATTCGTGGCATAGAGACGTTGCAAGCATGGCGCATGCATTGCATGGTTTCTTCAACCGCCGCATGTGGCGTATTGGTGCCGTCGGTTATCCGTCTGGCTTTCGCCAGCACTGTTCCGGTGAACCTGGTGGCGTCAACTTTAGCTGCATCCCATCTACGGGTTTTGTATGATGCGTTCGCTGCCGGTCTCTGACCAGGATGGTCGAGTTGGAAGGTGATGTAGTTGTGGTCGCTGCCAGTAAGGTCCTCCATCACTCTCCACCCAACCGCGTTTGGAAAGAGTCTCTCCGAGACGAGCGTTATGTCGGGGATCGAGTACCCAAAGCCCGGGCGCCTGTATGTTGGGGTCGTGCCCGTATTCAGTACGACCACACCGAGTCGGGCTGCCATTTCCAGAATTAGTTTTCCCCTGGTATTAGTTTGAGGCATGCCCCATTCTATTGCTCTAGCGTTGAAGTCTCCAGCGATGACCAGGTTGCCCGTTTGGTCCCGTAGGTCGTCTTCTAATAGCTCCAGCTTTTCTTTGAACCTCTGAATGGGGTCATTTGGTGAAAGGTAGCAGCTAACAAGAGTTGTTCGCGCTACAGTTACACGGACGTAGCCATGCCCGGCAGCACGATTAGTAACATTGGTATTGGCGTCCACTATCCAGATAGCAGCAGCGCCAGATTCGTCAATGTACCAGCTGTCTCTGGCCTTGTAAGGTTCGCTGATGATTGCATAGTTTATTTGGTGATCAAGCACCAGTTGGTCTAGCAGTTCATCAGCTAACCTGCATCGATTCAGATTTCCTTGAATCACGCTGGTCATTGGGGCGACAGTTTGGCTTTCGCCGAAGCAAGTGCTTCTCTAAACGTGCTACATGCTCCAGACCCGGGAAGATGATCGAGGTTTCCCGTGGTGCAAAGGTAGCATTTTGCCTTTTCAGTGCAGGATGAGGATTTGTGGCCAGAGTTCCCACACTTCCAGCACGCGTCCCTCCTGTCGGGCCCATTGCAGCCAGCCTGTCGGTGTCCGTAGCCGAGACACCTGAAGCAGCGTTGCACTTCCGCACGCTGTCTGATCCTACATTGGATCCAGCCGATGGGAATTTTTCCTTTTTTGAGCAGTTGGCTTCCGGGACCTTCGTCCACTTCGACAACAGCCTTCTTTTGCTCTCTCTGATTTACGGCGAAAAGAGAGATACGGATTTGGCCTGAGCTTTCTCCGATCTCTCTTCGAACGGCCTCTTCTATTTCCTCAGCCGTTGTGAGACAGTCCATGCCCAATACCTCTAGCTTTATACGCTTAGAGATTTGTTGTGCATCGCCAACTTCTCCTACCGCGCTACCAATGGCTTCTCTAAAGGCCGGTTGGTCGTTGCACTGCGCCGTTTCTATTAGTACGCTACCAGCCTTGGTCTTGCGCACTGACCGTATCACCGTTCCGGTTTCGGCAGGCCGGAGCTGACCTCGGATTGCCCCTAGAACTTCGGCGTAGGTTTTGCCTTCGGCCGGTTTCACCAGAAACGTTACGGCTCTGCTGTTCCTCTTGCTCTTTTTGACTGCCTTCGGGGCTTGAGCAGGCGGCTTCTTTTTTGCTTTAGGACGCTCTTGCCGTCTCCGACCTACTACTTTGGACCAAGCCTCTTCGGAATGGGTATTCTCCGATTCCTCGTCCCTTTTCTTCTTGGCTTCCGAGTCTATGAGCTGAGGGTCGGAGTTAGTCCGAGCCCTCTTATTTGATGGGCCCGGTTCGTCCCCCTCTTCTTTATTTGGGCTCAATGAGCTCATATAGCTCAACACCTCTTCGAGGAGAGCCATTCCGTTCTTTATGTCCATGGACACGGTCTTCTGTCTCTGTGCGGCTGTTTGCATTGTACGCAGCACCGTTAGCGCATGGTCCAAGCACTGGCCTTGGGTTTTCCCCTTAAGGCTAAAAAGTGTCATTGCGCTTTTTAAGGGGGTTGCCTTCTTGTGGGTGGGATCTAGCTTCCCGCCGGTAGCAGTGGGTGTTGACTGGCCGGGCGTTTTGGTGCCGAATCCCACTGGTGTGTTTCGTGCCGGTCCAGAGCCTCGCGAAGGCATAACTGGAGTGGCCACTCTAGCCGGCGTTTTTAGAACCGGCGATCTTAGCAGTTTACTGCTTTTTCTGAATGCGACCTCGTCGCCGCTTTCGTTCTCCATTCTTTCTTCGTTGTTTTGATTTGGTTTATTCATTTCTATTGGGTCTCCGCTTCAAGCCGCTATCTCAGCACGATGTGCAGTCGCCGTTATTGATTCCCGTGGTTATCTATGCGCTTGCAGGGAGGCCACGCTAGGGTTGACACAGGTCCTTATGAGAGTCTGTGTTCAGTGCCAGAATCCGGCATTAGTCAGGAGTTGTCTCAACTGAGCCTGCACCACCAACTTAATGACGACGTGCTTCGAACGTACTTGAAGACCTGCTAGGGTTTTAACGAGACGGAGACGATGCCGATATTAACCTACCAGCCATTTCGCCAAGGTGTCACCCTTGGTTACTGAGGTGGCAGACTACCGGCCTCGCCAGCCCGTAACATACTTTTCCTAATCATGTTTCCAGTTTCGGTCTTCAGGATCTTACTGGACTCAATCCTGAGGATGCTTAGTTAGAGTTTAAGGGCCGCATCCACTCGCCCTTTATTCGTTTTGGTTCGCCCTGAGTATTTCATTTCCTCAGTGCCACCCATTTCTGGGAAGCGTTCCTCTATCCACCACCCGAGGAGGCGCCCGGTAGGGGAACCGATACCCCGCCGGGGCTTTACCTTACTTTACTTTACTTTACTTTACTTTACTTTACTTTACTTTACTTTACTTTACTTTACTTTACTTTACTTTACTTTACTTTACTTTACTTTACTTTACTTTACTTTACTTTACTTTACTTTACTTTACTTTACTTTACTTTACTTTACTTTACTTTACTTTACTTTACTTTACTTTACTTTACTTTACTTTACTTTACTTTACTTTACTTTACTTTACTTTACTTTACTTTACTTTACTTTACTTTACTTTACTTTACTTTACTTTACTTTACTTTACTTTACTTTACTTAACGTTACTTTACTTTACTTTACTTTACTTTACTTTACTTTACTTTACTTTACTTTACTTTACTTTACATTACTTTACTTTACTTTACTTTACTTTACCTTACTTTACTTTACTTTACTTTACTTTACTTTACTTTACTTTACTTTACTTTACTTTACTTTACTTTAGCTTACTTTACTTTACTTTACCTTACCTTACCTTACTTTACTTTACTTTACTTTATTTTACTTTACTTTACTTTACTTTGCTTTACTTTACTTTACTTTACTTTAATTTTACTTTACTTTACTTTTCTTTTCTTTTCTTTTCTTTTCTTTTCTTTTCTTTTCTTTTCTTTTCTTTTTTTTTCTTTTCTTTTCTTTTCTTTTTTTTTCTTTTCTTTTCTTTTCTTTTCTTCTCTTTTCTTTTCTTTTCTTTTCTTTTCTTTTCTTTCCTTTTTTTTCTTTTCTTTTCTTTTCTTTTCGTTTCTTTTCTTTCCTTTCCTTCCTCTTCCCTCCTTTTTCTTTTTTTTCCTTTTCCATTTCTTACCTTTCCTTTCCTTTCCAATCCCTTCCTATCGTTTCCTTTCCTTTCTCTTCCTCTCCTTTCCTTTCATATTCTTTCCTTCCTTGGTTTTTTCTTCCCTCTCCTTTCCTTTTCTTTCCTTTCTTTTCCTTTACTTTTCATACATTGCCTTCCCTTTCCTTTCCTTACCTTTCCTTTGTTTTACTTTCGTTTCCATACCTTTCCAATCCCCTTTCTTTCCCTTCCTTACCTTTATTTTCCTTTCCCTTTCTTACCTTTCGTTTCTATTCCCTTCCATTCCATTCCTTTTTTCCTTTCCTTACCTTTCCCGTCCTTCCCTTTACTTTCTTTTAACAAACTTTAATCTATTTTATTTTATATTCTTGCATTCACAAGAACCCAACCACGAACACAAAAACCAAACAAACTCCGGTGTTGAGTACTCTTTATGAATATCCTCCCTTTCCTTTCCTTTCCTCTTCTTTCCTTTCCATTCCCTTCCTTTTCTTTCCTTTCATTTTCTTTCCTTCCCTTCACTTTCTTTAAATAAACTTTGTTTTATTCTTTTTTATCTTATTTCATTTCATTTATTTTATTTTAATTTATTTCAATTCACACAGACCCAAACACAAATACAAAACAAACTTCGGTGCTGAATATTCTTTATGAATAATCATTTATTTTGTAACACTGTTTGTAGGTATCTGCAATGGAGTTTACATATTTTACATTGCTTGTTTAATATCTCCAACAAAGCAACTTTTCGTGCGCTCAGGAGAGCCGCTGACACTGAGCATCGTAGCCAGTGATCAATGCAATAAAAACAACTAAAGCAAAAATGCATAACACGTTTACTCACACAATAGATGCTCTATAGCAGTGGTGTCCAGAATGAAAAATGTGAGTGTATGAGTGAGAACGAGGGAGTGGGATCAGCCCAGTAGGAAATTTAAACCAAAATAACATATTGGATTGGAGTAGAAAATTTGGAACGTGTTAGACTTTCAAATAAAAAATTCAATTGTGTTACTTGTTAAGCCTACACATTGTTAAATAAGAGCGGTGTTTTACAGATAAAATTCTTGTACTATCGATATTAATGATTTGATGCAAAATAAATTTTTATAAGTGTGTGGACTCATGGGAGAACATTATGACTGGTAGAATAAATGCTTTGTAGGTCAACTGAAAAAATTTAAATTTTTTTGGCATATTGTATCAACCATCAACTTGCACTCGATTCGAAGAGCACAACCTTATTTTCAACCAGTCATGTAAAAGCCATTATTCAATTGAAGCAGACTTTTTCAGCGAGACAGTAGCGAATAAATAAATAAAAAAAAAAAACATTTTGATCTTTTGTCGTGATGATATATTTATATAACTCCTTATATATATTTGCGTTTGTAAATCTATATTATATCTCTAATAAAATCTTTGATATGAATACTTTCGTGACAGCTTCTTAATAAAAGTTTATTAGATAAATGACGTGATGTTAAACTGTTGCGCTGCTTGGAGCATATGAACTTGAAGTCCGAAAAAATGTTCTCACAAAAATATGTTGTGGGAAAAGGTGATAGGCACTGAGAAGATATTCTTTTCAATATTGGATAAGATGATTCTTCTAAATTTTTCCAGAATTCAATATTATCTCAGTTGGCGGGATATGGGTATATTTTTAAATAGTTCTGTATCAAGATACATTTTTTTAAAAATTTTTAGACAAATGTTTTTAAAAAAACACCATCTATAAAAGGCTGGCCTTGTTTAGCAATGTCTAAGCTGATCATGGAAGATAGCTCAGCTTTTATTTTTGTATTTGATTGCTTAACAACTTCCTCATTTTCTACTTTAGCCACCCACCCTATGAATTTTTCCAAAAAGTCTAACTTTTTTTCTTCATGTAATCCCTGACTAGCTTTTTTGTCTAAAATTTGTACATTTTTGTGGGAGGAATCGAAATGCCTTTTGATATTACATCTGTAGCTTCCTTTGAACGACTTGTAACATAAAAGGTATTGCAAGTCGCCAAAGGCATTTTCTAGCATAAAGAAGTTCTCACAGGGCATTGCATTGCATACACTAAGCGTCGCGGAAAATTTTGGTGTTTATTCGTTGCTGGCTCGCTAACGACTAAACGATGGAGAGTGAGAATACGTCTGATCAATTGATCTATGGGATGGACAGCTATGCTCTATAGTATGAAAACATGTTTGGCATATGTGTTGGTGTTTTTTAAACTAGTTTTTCAATATTATAATTAATTTCTTTTTAAGTTATTTTTGATTGACTGCAGCTTGGCAATACTTATAATACTTATCCATACATATATAATTGTTACTAGTTTAAATGTATAGTTTGGCCATAAAGTGGGACAATTTCAACTCAACTTGCGCATTTATATTATAGATTATAGAAGCCTTTACCAACGGCCACGTATAAGGTATTTTTTGAAATTCTCATCAACGGGTAAAGGTGGAGTGACCAAATGAAAAACTGTTGAAAGATCAACTATTTTTCAGTTTAACAAAATTCGAATATTGTTAAAAGTTTCAAAACAAAGTTATGAAAAACGGTCTTCAAAAATATCATTTTGGGCGTTTCTTCGTAACATTATTAGGTATTTTAAGAATTTATCGTCAGCGGTGTTAGTTAGAACGAAAAAATAAAACGACTTTCCTTTGAATTAAATATTAAGCTATGTAACATTGTTCTTATATTGGTAAGGTTTCTAAACAAATTATTCAAAAAGTTGTTCGAAAAATATTCTGTTGCGTTCTTTCTTCATGTTAATTTATTAAATAATTTATATTTTAATTTTTTTTTTGATGGAGGGTACTGCAGTTTGGCCATACCTATTCACACATATGTAATTGTTAATACCTTAAATGTATAGTTTTGCCATAAAGTGGGACAATTTCCCCACAACTTGCGCATTTATATTATAAATATCGCGTTTTACATGTTACAAACACATTTTTCAAAACTATGTTAAAAACTAGGCGTGGCACCTTTATATATTCAACATTTTCGCCAAATATCGTTTCGATAAATCAATTTATGCCGAAATTATGGTATAAAAAGTTTTGTGGTATAATCCACTATAAGAGGGGCGGGGCCACGCTCACTCGAAAATTTATATTTCTTTACTTTTTTCGTTCACGGACACTTTGAAAGTAAAATAGAAATGAATTAAAGCTATTTTACGCAAAGTTATTGCGTGGATCTAAACCGATCCCTCCCATATTTTTCCGAAACATTCCTTGTATCCATGAAAATCTGTGTGCCAAATTTGGTTTCAGTATCTTTAAGGGTATTTGATTTATGATTTATAATATTTCTAAATCTGGCGTGTCTGTCATCCGATTTCGCCCATTTTAAATAGCGCTCGGAGATGAGTGTCAGGGAACCTGCATACCAAATTTCATTAAGATATCTCAAAATTTACTGAAGTTATCGTGTTAACAGACGGACGGACGGACGGACATGGCTTAATCAACTCCTTTTTGCCTCCTGAACATTTTAATATACATAAGTCAATATCTATCCCGATCGGCTTATGCCATTACATACTACCATTAGGCGAGCGACTAAAGTTAATATACCTTGTGTGCGTAGCACTATTCGGTATAAAAAAATACAAACAACTAACAGCAGCATCCAAATAAGTGGATGGTTCCAGGAGAAAGTGCATCAAAATGGTGCCCAGAGCGCTACTTGAGCGGCACAGCAATCAACCAACCAACATGATGCATTTAGTGACTAGTATGTGGACTGGTATTACACTGATGCATAGGCTGCTCACTGTGTCAACTGATATGATACTGGTGTATATCCTGCGTAGTATGTCAACTGTTATGTTGCTGATATAGAAAAAACACGGACGTTGGAGCAGGCCCGTGCGCAGAAAATATCCGAAGGGTGTTACGTAATCCGTGAAAAAGGATAAGAAATTTATTTTCGGAGTACGGAAATTTTATTGTCAAAATTCATTATTTAGTTTAAATTATTTAATAAATCAACTCTTCGAGGTAATGAAAAAAACTGTTTCAAAATTATTTGCGGTTCGATTTTGACATCGCGATGTACATTGAGTGAGGCTAGGCCGTTCAGACGATCTTCAGACATTGTTGATCTCAAATACGTTTTTAGTCATCGCAAAGTTGAGAAGGATCGTTCATTCGTCGCTGTTGTCACAGGCAAAAAAAAAGATTTAAGAATCGATCTTCCAATTGTGTCAAAAACGAATCAATGTACTGTATGTAGATTATTATACGGAAACAATCTTCAACTGAATCAGTTTGTACGTTGGGTGTGGTTCGACGCAATGCTTGGCTTTCGCAATTCAATTTGGCATTGCTCGCAAATTTCGCTCACGGTTTTGAAAATTTGTCTGAACTCTCCCTTAGCGTTTTCTCTTCTTTCCATCAAAATTTGTTTCGCAGCATCAGCCAATTTGATAGCCTCTCCCAAATCTTGATTTTCTCCTTGAAGTACTCGACTCAGAGACAATGTGAGAGAATTCACCGAGCTAAAAATATGCATGGATATCTGGAAATTTGCGGGTTTTATAGCTGAAAGCAGTTGGAAGGATCCAGATGAAGTCGTTGGGTCTTTCCAATTGGTGGAAATCACTCCAAGAGAGGGAATTACTGCTGGTTGCAAATGAAGATATGTTGCGACGGACTCATGCTGTTCTACCCATATGGTTTTACAAAATTTTTTCAATTTCTTCACTCGAGTTTCCGGTGGATGTTCATTTTCACTTATCCCGTCCTGAAGGGCATTTTTTCGTTTCGGATAAATGAAGAAGGAATGGATATTCTCTAGAACTCCCAGACAATCTTTAATTCCCGTTATATTGCACGCAGAGCTTACCGCCAAATTAAAGCTATGAGCGGCACAATGGGAGTAGATCGGGAATGGATAAGTTTTTCTGACAACAGCTTAAGCCCCTTGGAACTTTCCGCTAACCGCTCTCGCACCGTCAAATCAAGGTAAGCAGTTCCTATTCCCTTTCCAGTGAAATTGGTGATAGGAATAAAACACAAAAGATCTTCCTGAATGATGAACTTTTCGCCGCATTTATCCAAGTAGCGAATGCAAATTGAACTTTGTTCTACTCCTGCAATGTCTAGCGTGTCATCTCCGAGAAAAGAAAAGCCCTTCGAATTGTTCACTCTATCGATGTTGTAGCTCATGATGAGGTGGTGACAAATGTTGATTATTTCATTCTGGACACGGTTGCTTATGTACATAGCATTCTTTGGTGAATCACTCAGGTGTTTTTTCAACTGCGCATCAGTTTTGGCTCGATAGCTTAAGAGAGCTCTGAAGTTTCCATCATTCGTCAACGGTTCGTCTTCAGAAATTCTTCCCGTATCATTGGAAAATCTGAGAGCAAATCCTTGTCGGGCGCACAGGATAACTGTTTCAATAATTGGAATCATGCTTAGTTTGCTTTCATTCAGAAAGTCAAATTTTTGTTTCCACAGTTGCAAATCAATGGGTAAAGCATTTTCTTCTTCGATTCCCATTCTCAATACCGCATTGCGGCTCAGTTATAAGTAATAAGACAAATTCAAACCGCTTTACACATACAAGTGAATGCAAGAACGTAAATGACAATTTGAATACATATGCCCACCAAAAAATTTGAACCTTATCTAAGGTTGTGAGGAGTATCAGTTGGAATGGAAATTGGCCAATGGGGCGGGGGGGTTCGACGCACGGACCTGCGTTGGAGTGATTACGTTGTCTGTGCCAACAAGTATTAAACTAGTATACAACAAGCAAATTTAAATAACTCAATATTGAATCTGAAGACATACACAATCTATTGAACATACAGCAGTCAAACACGTTATCAGTTTCCTGCAAAAAAAGCGATTAGTCTAGGATGCATCCGGGATGAGTCGCAAAGGAGGATGCGACTAATACTCGTCCTGATCACTTTGTATGGGTTGAACTGTTCACATTTGTTTAAGCATGTCCTGACCAATTGTACCCATTTATACCCGAACGGTTACGAAAGGACTAATCCACTTTCTATCCAAACGGGTACTTTCAACTCCTATAAGTATGTTACAAAAACTAAAATTCACTTTCACGCCTGTGTGTATGCTACACAAATAAAAATTTTCTTATGTATTTCCAATTATAGCCAACTGCAGACTAAAGAGATTAATCGCGGACCGCTCTCTTTAGAGATTGGTCACACGATTCTTTGCAGGGTTACTATACAATGTAAATTTAAGTTTTTATTTGTAAATTTTAGTTTGTATTAACTCTGAACCCGATTTCCTTCATTCCACTCACTTCGACAACCTTCCACTCAGATTCACCAAAGAAGATGCCAAAATAGTAGGAGTAAACAATTACACAGGTCAACAAAATAAGAGTTTTGGTTTGGTGCAGCTCTACTTGTAACCAAATTTGGTAGTACTCGGTACCTTGATAAAAACTGTATACTTACTTTTTTAATGCTACGTACAGTTTTCTAGGTAGGGTCAAGAACGCCTTTTTAAGAGGTAAAGGCATGTATAGCCCCATAACTTTGTTTCTGTTTATTCTATCAACACAGTTTTTATGTCGCCGCTTCTATCAGTATACAAGTTGTTAATATGTCTTCATAAACATCAGAGAAATTGCCAAAATAATGTGAAAAATTCAGTTTTTTCATTTTTAATCACGGTTTTCTCGAATAATTTGTCAACCAGTGCATATGTAAATTATTTTAAAACAACCTCCTATTAATTCTGTTTTCAAAGACATATAACTTTTTTATATCCGCGTAGATCTTCCTAATATATTCTATTTTAGTAAATTTTTACTGTGAAAAAAAAAGAAGTTTTTTGTTATTTATTTTATTATTAACTTTTTATTTACAAAAAAACTTTCGTTTACATGATTTTCATGAACGAGGTATGGCAAGACAATCACGTTGCATTCCCCAGCAGTAGTCATATGCTGATCCCATCGGCCTTGGTACCTCTCTTACATAGTTTTTAGGTCCTGGTGAAACCGTTCGCCTATAGGAACCAAGATTCTCCGGAAACTGGTCAAGGTGGCTGTGGAGATAATGGACTTTGATAGACATGTTACATCCTAAGTTTTTGTAATTCTCTAGCATGTTGTTAACAATATCGGAGTAGTTACTTGACTTGTGGTTTCCCTGAAAGTTCTTAGTAACTTCAACAAACGAATTCCACGCAAGCAGTTCCAAACTGGTCATTGAATTTGAAAAATCAGTATCTTTTATCAACATTCTTATCTGTGGGCCATCAAAAATACCCGCTTTTATTTTTTCTATGCTTAGCCGAGGAAATTTAGTTGTTATGTAAAGAAAACCTTGTCCATTTTTATCTAACGCCCTCACAAATTGTCTTATTAGACCCAGTTTAATGTGCAAGGGTGGCAAAATAATTGAATCTCTTGTAACTAAAAGTGGGTTTATCACATTCTGCTTTCCCATTTCCAACATCTCACGTACAGGCCAGTCCCTTTCTGTCCAGTGTTGGTGCTTGGCACGACTATCCCACAGGCAATAAAAACATGGGTATTTGGTGTATCCACTTTGTTGTCCTGACAAAAAGTTAACCATCTTTAGATCTACACAAATACTCCAACTATGTTCGTTATACTTCATTTTGTCTAAAACAAGTGCAATATTTTGATATTCTTCCTTTAATTTAGTTGAATGATCAATGGGAATTGAACCATATTGGTTGCCATTGTGTAAAAGAACACACCTAAGGCTTCGTTTAGAGCAAAAAAATCAATTTGTACTACAACGCTATTGTGACTGTGACATTCCCATGCCTCGCGACATCTACATTTGACTACTAAGACTGAACAGTGCTAGAATAATTAAAGGCATTGCGAATATCACAGCGCTCAACCCACTGCGAGCGCGCCATCTACACTTGAACATTGCTAAAAAAACTGAATAAGACTGCGTTCACATTGGGTCATAAACTCGAGTTAAACGGACATTTTTGAGTTAATTCATATTGATGTTGCCAATCAACTCAAGTTTATGACTCAATGTGAATGTAATATAAGTACTGGAATTTCAAATAGCTGTTTGCGCATATTTGTATAATTTTTTGTGGTCTCACAACAAGTGTATCTGAAAATCTTTTTTTATAATTTGAGAAAAAGGTTTGAAAAATCCTGGACCTGGACTAATAAAAGGTTTCAAATTGTTAACATTCGAAGACTTCTTAATAGCACTATGGGCAGTAAAGATTTCCATTGAAGTGAGATCACATTTCCCTAGAAGGAAATTAACCCACGTGGTCGAAAGTACAGCGGTTGGCAAATTTATACTGACAGATGAACAGGTTCCTCGCACTCAATAGCGCATAATGTGATAACGATGCAGCTGTCACCTCTTGTGATTTGCCTTGATGTACGAAAATGTCTAAGTATGATAGTCGGAGATTTTCTCCAATGTGAAGGGTACTTCCCTCTTGGTGGGGGATCTCGATAAGCATCAGTCTACTTGGCTTTCACTATATATAAACATATATTATTTTAGCGAACGATGTGTACAGGTCGATGTCTGGATATAGAAATAAAACGATCCTTTTCCGGAAGTGCCGTCCCCGACTGTGTTTTCTTAGATTTCCTCTCTTCCCCTTTTTTGGTTATCAAAATGTATATGAAGGAGAAATGGATATACCCGATTTTTTCGTTTAGTTTGTTTCGAATTCGAGACATTTTTAAAGGAGATGCCACTAAGCCACCTGTTAGGGTATTCACAGTGTGTGAAACAGATGGCCCAAAACATTGATAGCTCTAGAAAAGGGGAGTAAGAATTTCTAAATACCTATATGCGTTTAAGCCTGAATGTTTTCGCCATTTCTCAAAAAGAATTAGTATAAATTAGTGTTTACTGATTTCTAGTGCATTGCTACACACCCCCCTACTTAAAGTTTTGGTACATTTAATTAACAGAGATTTTACAGTCGTGGATGTCTTTCCGGTGGTAGTACTCGCGTTTATTGGTATTCATAACTTCGAGTTGATATAGGCAGTTGCCTTTCAGTCCAACGACCTTAGCTTTCACGAACTTTGGGGCTTGTTTCGCGCAAAACCTTTGCTTGTATCACTCATCACAAAGTTTCGTCTAAAGACTTTATCACCGATTTTAAAACCTTTTGGGTTACTGCGTAGGTTGTAGCGCTTCGCTGAATTTAAAAGCTGTCTTAATATTTTTACCAATGGTTTTTGGGATCAATTGAAGTTTATCTGACCTGTCTTACAAATTACTATTCATTGAGTCTAACTGGCGCAGGAGCTTATAGTTGTTGTTGCTGTAGTAACGACAAAAACACTCCCCGAAGGTTTTGGAGAGTGTTGTCGAATTAACAGTCCTTGGCCGGATTTGAACCCGGTACGCTCCGGTACTCCCTTGCGGTACTGCCCGACTGTCGTGGTAGCGATTTATGACCAGTGAAACCTTCTAGGTCATGTCACCCCTCCTTCCGTAAGGAAGGATAAGATGGGTATTGAGAGGTGAGAGGCATCATATCCATAGATCAACCATCGAGTTGCACGTCATTACCTTTGCGCATATAAGTCGCCTCTTACGACCGGTATGCCTACCTCGGGCATATTCTAAACCCCTAACCCGCAGGGGCTAGGAGCTTATAGTCCTAAGCATGAGTAATCATTTGCTGACCGAAAAGTGAATAAAAGGGTGTAAAGCCTATTGTTTGGTGGTATGCACTTCTTAGAGCTTTTCCGATTTCCGAAAGATGCTTATCCTAAAACAGTTTGGTCATTTGACAGATATGACCTAATTCCTGTTATAAAAGATACATTTACACGCTCGCTTGCATTCGCCTGCGGAATGTATAGAGCTGTATACACATGGCTGATACCTCTCTGACTAAGCAGTCGGTTGAACTGGGCTAACTTAAACTGCTTGCCATTACCACTCACTATTACTTCCGGCGTAGCAAATATTCCGAATACATGGTGGTGTAAAAATTCACATATCACTGAAGCGTGAAACTTCTTAATTGCTTTTAGCAAAGGGAATTTAGTTAGGTGATCCAAAACTATCAGTATTCCGATATGACCTCGGATATGGTCCCAGTGATGGTCATGTTTGGCCAGTATAGATTCTTCCGGATACGCTCCAGAGTTTCGGCTATTCCGCTATGGCATTTATTGGGTGGAGCGTGTGCACCTTCGATTGCTTCTGGGACTAAGGCTTTAGGTACCCAAAGTTTTCAATTAAATACTGCATTCTTGGGATTCCCATTTGCCATTTGAATACCTGGTAGTCGAGATATATTACTGCGAATGTACTCTTTAAGTGTCTCCTAATCCCCAGACTTGAACTCTGGAGAGGGCGAAGGTCGAGCTCATCGACTTTCTTTGCTTCAGAAAAAGTATCTTCAAAATTTTGGCGAGATAAACTGCCAGTGACAATATTTTGAGCGCCTTTCCTATGTTCGATGTTAAATCGAAATTGCTGAAGTTTTAATGACCAACGAGCCAATTGTCCTGACAAATCTGATTGTCTCTTTAGCCATTGTAGACTAGCTTGATATGTTATAATTTTGAATTCTTGGCCTTCAACATATGCACGGAATTTCTTTAAACTCAGCATGGCGGCAAGGCATTCAAGCTCAGTGACGCTATAATTTCCTTGAGCTTTATTGAGCTTTTGGGAGAAATAGCGACTGGCATTTCTATACCTTCGTCATTAACTTGAGCCAACATTGCACCGACCCCTAGCTTGCTAGCATCGCATTGTATAATAAATGGTTTCCCATAGTCGGGATTGTTTAGAACAGGTGCTGTGCATAGTTTCTCCTTCAGTGCATCAAATGCTTGTTTGCGCTTCAGAAGTCCAACTAAAACTCCTGCTCTTTTTAAAAAGATTAGTGAGAGGTGAGGTCATGGCTACGAAATTCTCGACAAAACAACGGTACCACCCTGCCATAACCAGAAACCTGCGTAACTGTTTGACATCGGTTGGCCTCGGATAATTTGTTACCCAGGAAACATTGTCGGGATCGGTTCGAAGAGTGCATTTACCAATATTGTTGTCTAAGCTCTATGGAGGGCGAGTAGTTTTTTTGAGCTATTTTTTATTTTATTTTATTATTTATATTATATTATTAGTTTAGAAAGGAAAAAGGGGTGTGCGGAGCACATATTAAATAGGGAGCCCTTTTCTAATATTTATTTAATTATTATTTTATTTATTTAAATTATTTGGTCTATATAGAACGGGGTGCGGTGCACCTGTTACACCTTGTATGTATTAATTGGAGGCGAGCACTGTTGGCTCTGAGGCATTGCACGGGATTGGCTTCCTCATTTCCGTTCTGAAAAACCCCGCTTTGGGATTACAAAACATAAACTACATCTTTGGGATATTTCATAAGCTGCTTGCGAATTACAAGAGAGTGCAGCGTAAATAAAATAGACGAAATAAATCGTTATAGCTTATGTCGCTTAAACATTCTCGCCCCCCTAGACGGCCTAGTCGTCTAGTGATATTCATAAGTCGCCGGTTCGAATCCGGCTCGAAGGACCATGTCTAAGCTTTATGGAGGGCGAGTAGTTTTTTTTGAGTTATTTTTTATTTTATTTTATTATTTATATTATATTATTAGTTTAGAGAGGAAAAGGGGGTGTGCGGAGCACATATTAAATAGGGAGCCCTTTTCTAATATTTATTTAATTATTATTTAATTTATTTAAATTATTTGGTCTATATAGAACTGGGTGCGGTGCACCTGTTTCACCTTGTATGTATTAATTGGGGGCGAGCACTGTTGGCTCTGAGGCATTGCACGGGATTGGCTTCCTCATTTCCGTTGTGAAAAACCCCCCGTTGCAAATATTGCATAGGGGCGATGTTTTGGGAATATTAAATTATTTTATTTGAGTTATTTGTTCTATATAGAACGCGGGGTGTGGAGCACCTTTACACCTTGTATGTATTAATTGGGGGCGAGCACTATTGGCTCTGAGGCATTGCGCGGGATTGGCTTCCTCATTTTCGTTGTGAAAAACCCCGCTTTGGGATTACAAAACATAAACTACATCTTTGGGATATTTCATAAGCTGCTTGCGAATTACAAGAGAGTGCAGCGTAAATAAAATAGACGAAATAAATCGTTATAGCTTATGTCGCTTAAACATTCTCGCCCCCCTAGACGGCTTAGTCGTCTAGTGATATTCATAAGTCGCCGGTTCGAATCCGGCTCGAAGGACCATGTCTAAGCTCTATGGAGGGCGAGTAGTTTTTTTGAGTTATTTTTTTTATTTTATTTTATTATTTATATTATATTATTGGTTTAGAGAGGAAAAGGGGGTGTGCGGTGCACATGTTTACTATAGGGAGCCCTTTTCTAATATGTATTTAATTATTATTTTATTTATTAAATTATTTGTTCTGTATAGAACGGGGTGCAGTGCACCTGTTACACCTTGTATTTATTAATTGGGGGCGAGCACTGTTGGCTCTGAGGCATTGCGCGGGATTGGCTTCCTCATTTTCGTTGTGAAAAACCCCGCTTTGGGATTACAAAACATAAACTATATCTTTGGGATATTTTATAAGCTGCTTGCGAAGTACAGACGAATAGACGAAATAAATCGTTATAGCTTATGTCGCTTAAACAATTGTATCCGAGATCCTTCACCTCTTTTATGCAGAAATTGCTTTTAGACGCATTAATAGCAAGGCCTGCTTTGCTAAGATGTTTCGCCACTTCTGCTAAAACTAACATATCGGTCTCGAAATCTGGTGCGACGATCAGGAGGCCATCAAGATAAACAAAGACTTGGTTTTTAAGCTGATATGATATGACGCGGTCCATTAAATAACATAAAGCCTGGGGAGCGTTACAAAGGCCTCGAATCCTTTGCTAATGGTATCTGCCAAAACACTTTTCGGAGATCGAAAGAGGTAATGAACTCTGCTTTTGGCAACCTACTCAAAATGCCATCTATATGGGGTAGAGGATATGCATCCTTTACGGTTATTTGATTTATTTTCCTAGAGTCTAAGCACAGACAGACTTTGTCGGACTTGCAGATTAAAACTATCGGACTCGACGACGGACTGTTGGGTGATTCTTCAATAACACCTAATTTTAGCATTTCGTCTATTTCGTTATGAATCAATTTTTCGATGGCGGGAGAAATTGGAAAATAGCGTTGTTTTATCGGACGGACTTGTCGATCAACCATAATTATATGTTCCATTAGGTCGGTTTTACCCAACCCTTCTTTATCGCAGTTCGGGAATCTATTTCGGACTGACTCTAGTACTTTATGTTGGTCTATGGTTATACAAATCTTATCATTATTACTATACGCAATGGTACTAGAATGATCGATATCGATTTCTGATATAATACGTGGTGCTATTTGAAACTTGCTCCAAAAGTCTGCACCTAAGAAGACGTTTTGTGACATCTCGGGTATAACGAAAAAGTTAATAGCATGTGAGCATCCTTTAAACTCTACGTTTAGGATAAGCATACCAAACACTACTTGCTTACAGCCGTCGGTTGTATGGTGCTTAAAGTTATTACCATAGGAAATCTCTTTCGGTAGTGAGCCGCCTTATAGAACAAATTATGTTCGAAATGGTTCTATGTTGGTTTTAACTCTTTTCCAGAAACTATTCATTCGCATCGCAGACCGATTGGGTGGCATGGAAGCTTGAAGTAAATTTTCAAATAACTTAGTTCTTGCTTTTTAGTATTTTTGCAACCAGACTTCATACGGTACGATTTCTTTTAATTTTGTACCGTGAGTATATGAAGAACTGAGAAGTGTGCGGAGTTTTATTTGCATAGGTTCTGGTCGTAGCGAGGAGCCTGCTTCACAACCTCGCTCGACTTCTCGTTTCCCGACTGACACGTAGAGCATTCGGGCTCATAGACTCCAGGTGCTCCACAGCCGCAGCAAAATGTAGCCCTCTCTTCGAGACAGTCAAAGTACCTGTGCCCATCTTTTTTACAATTCCAGCAAGTTGGCTTTGCACTTTTGCCTCTCTTTCATAGTTAGTCTACTTCCCCGACCAGGGAATCGGAAAAACATCCTCTTCCAATTCGAGCTCATTTACCTGAGGGCGGGGAACCATTCGCTGATTATTACTTATTTTATTAGACTACTCCTTTTACGCAGAGTCTACGAAGTTCGGCCATCGAATTGATAGGAACGTATAGAAGTTGCTTATGTATGCGTGGTCGCAGATTTCTTTGTAGAATTTCAATCAACTCGGTTTCGGACAAAGGAGTGTGTAGGCTCTCGGCCGTTTTTAAAATTGCCTTACAAAATTCATCGAATGTTTCCGTTATGCCTTGTTTCCGAGAACGAATAATTTCTTTGATTTCCGTATCGGACTTGTGTTCGTCAAAGTGCGTTCGTAACGATTGGCAGAGTGATGGCCGTGTTACACGATCTACCGTACGACGATAGCCCCAATACCAATTTTTGGCTTCACCATTGAATAAACTTTGTACATTTTCGCATAGTAAATTAAAGTTCCCGTTTAATGTATCAAGGACCTGGGACTCAATCCGATAAATAAAGCTGTGTACAGTTAGCGGGATGTTCCATCGAATTTAATATCCCAACTTGCGATAAGCTGAGCAATTTTTGTATTGTGAAACGTAGAGGACGTATCACTGAAGCGTATGTGCTCGATTTTCTAGTTCTTGGGGTATCACTTGTGTTGAAATACTCCTGGGCGGTGGCGGAGTATTCCTAACCGGTGATACATCAGTTGGAGGGTGCGGGCCCCATTTAAATTTAAACGGCCTAAAATATTACCTAAGGCCTCTTTTAGCTTTTGTTCAATCATCTGTCCTACTCGTACTTCCATATCGTTAACAAGATTCGCTTGCCTTGCGGAAATTACTGCGTTAACCATAGTTCGAATACGTGAATCTTCTGCTGCTGAAGGTTGTGGTGGTTGAAGGTTGAGTGCATCAACATTTGCCGATAACCTAACTCCTCTTTCTTCAGGAACATCATGTTGTAGCGTTCTGTCTTTCGGTAATCCAATACTTTGAATATCATTAACAGATTTAGTACCCTCCCTTGTCGCCTGTAATCTAGTACGCATGCCCATATCGGAGGTTGTGGGAAAATCACGACTGCTGCATCTTGTATGGCATTCGGGACACGAGGAGTTTCGTTTAACCCATGATACTAGGCAGCCCCTATGAAATTTGTGCGAGCATGCTGTTCTAAGTACATCATCGCTTTCGCCGAAAATTCTTAGACAAATTCTTCAAGGCCTTACCTAATCTTGCAAATTACCATTACTGTGCCTAACAGACATATTATATAAATATATAAATTTTTTTTTGTTTAATCAATCAATAAATTCCTTTCTAATATAAAACTTTCTACAGCACTATGAAGTGAACTAGACCTTAAGTTCAACTATATGTAATACAAACCTAATGTATGGTCTTACTCTTAATTGGTATTGTTGACGGTCAAAAGCAATCTAGCCTAAGCAAAATGGTGAGAAGATGGGGGGGGGGGCAAATGCTCAATGCTCTAACAGAGATTTATATATTTCTATAAATTTAAAACATTCGAAAATAAGGTTAAGTATCAAAGAGTAGTTAAACTGAAGGAAGCCGTTCAAACCGAAAACCGCGAACATGTTAGCCTATATCCCAAAATCCACTTAACATCATAAAAAGATTACATAACTCTGAATCCAAATTGTCAGTTACGTACGGTTTATAGCTTGGCAAGTAGCCTTTTGCAAATAAATATCCTATAACTTATTCGGTCCATTCGATTTGTAACGTATATTCGTTCTGGTGAAATATTAATGTGAAATTTGGTTGGTGAAGGAATTATTTCAAACGCGTTTAGAGAAAAAATGCACACAGATGTTATATATACAGATTTCAGTAAAGCGTTTGACAAAGTTTGCCATTCGTTACTTATTCATAAACTTTTTCTACTTGACTTTCAACCCAGTCTCACCCGCTGGATATCTTCTTATCTTCTTTTCAGAGCACAAAGAGTAGTTTTTAAGAATGCGCTATCTTATGTCATCGATGTATCTTCTGGAGTTCCTCAAGGTAGCCTTGGCCCGATTCTGTTTTTGCTGTTCCTTAATGATATATCCAGTACTATCAAGTTTTCAAAAATGTTGATGTACGCTGACGACGTCAAGATTTTTATGTCTTACTCGGTGAGCGAAAATAGAGCTTTACTTCAATCAGATCTTGGTAAACTGGGTGCTTGGTGCGAACTAAACTACATGCCACTCAATCTTAAAAAATGTAAATATATGTGTTTTTCGCGCAGAAATACACAACCAGCTTCCTACATAATCAAAAATCATAGTTTTGAACAAGTGCATGATTTTATGGACTTGGGAATTACGATGGATTGTAAATGATTTATTTTGTTGTGTTGATCTTCCGACAGGGTAGTAAGCTGATTTTTGTTGGAACGATTTTCCGTCATCCCTTGTCAAGTTTGCTTTTGTGACAAACCGGTTTCGGAGTTCTGCCATTTTCAATGCCTAGTTTCGTTCTGGTCTGTGTCTATCCGCTGCGTTGTTTTTATAGTCCGTGGGTGCTGTGGCAGGTAATGTCAATCTATGTGTTCGTGGTAGGTAATGTTAATATGCGTGTGTGTGTGCGCGGTATTGATACGTCCGAATTGTTATCTGTCCCAAGGGTTGTTTTTGTAGGTATGTAGACATACCGCTTGTTAGCTAAGCGGTAGGTTGATGTAGGTACAAATCGGTGATTTTTGCAGTTTGGTTCATATTTCGTTTTTGCTTGTTCATTGTTACGTGTTTGGTTGCTGTACCTGCTGCCTTGTGCTGTTTTTTGTAAACTAGTTTTAAGGGTTCAAATATTTCGTCAGAGATAGTGTTGGTTTGTTCGTTTATGATCCTGCCGTCAAATGTTTTTAACTTGTATATCTCCATGTTCTCAAGTATATTAAGCCGCCGGCCTTTTCCTTGTACGTGAAGTATTCGAGCCGTTGTTTTTATGTTAGCTGGGGTGCAGTTGTTCTCAAACATGTGGTTCGCGAAATTAGATTCTGGTATTATGGTGGGTTTTCATGTTTTTTTGTTGTAGTCCCTGATATGCTCTCGGAATCTTGTGCTTATTTTTCTTCCTGTTTGTCCTATGTAGCTGTATTGACATTCACAAGTAAGCCTATACACTCCGTGTCTGTTGAATGGGTCATCAGAATTAGTGTCGGTTCTTAGTTTTTGTCCGACGTTGTTAGATGTTCTGAATGCTGTGTTGATGTTATATCTTTTAAAGAACTTTGCTAATTTGTGCGTCGCTTTTCCAGTGTATGTCATTGCCGTCCAAACCATTGGATTTTCCTCTACGTTTACTCTTTTTTGTGTTCCATGGCTACTTCTGAGTTTATCCACAAGTGCTTTCTTGTATCCATTATTTGCCGCTATGTTATATATTGTATTAAGCTCTCTTCAGTATGCTTCCTGTGTGAGCGGCGTTCTCTGAAGCCTATCCACTAAGTGCCTCAATGCTGCATTTTTGTGCTGTTGCGGATGGTTTGATGTAGAGTGTATAATGGTGTCCGTGGTAGTCGGTTTTCTATAAATGCCGTAGTTGAACCTATTTGTTAGGTCCAGGTAGTTCATTATTCCATCTTTTTCTACTTCCATTGTGAACTCTATGTTGCTATGTTGCCTGTTGAGGAACTCTAGTATTTGCTCTTCGTTATCGTCATTTAGGATGCAGATGATGTCATCCACGTATCTAGCGTAGAATGCCACGCTTAACTTGGTTTTTAACTCCTGTATATATTTTCCTTTCAAGTTTTGCATGAATGTTTCCATGAGAATGGCCGATGTTGGGTTACCCATTCCTAGTCCGTTGGTCTGTCTATATATTTTGTTGCTGAACCGGAAATAGTTTTGCCGCAGCGTTGTTCTTAGCGCGTTGGTAATTTGCGCAGTTTTTACCTTATCTTCAGTTTTGTCCAGTAGTGTTTTGTTGACTATATCCATTGTATCTGTTAGTGGTATTGACGGGTGTAAGTCCCTTATGTCAAAGGATACGAGTTTACTGCTCCTTGTGAGTTTAACGGTCTCAAGTCTTTGTAGTAGTTCTATCGTATTGTTTATTGTGTATTCGTGCCCTAGTTTCAGAGTGTCCTTTAAAATCGTTTTTAGATGTTTCGACAGTTTATAACCCGGCGCGGACTTAAAATTAATTATAGGTCTCATCGGCGTATCCTGCTTGTGGATTTTAGGTAACGCAATGAGTGGACGAGCAGATGGATTCATTTGTGTTAGGGTATATGCCATCCTCTCGTCTATTATTTTGGTAGCATTTTTTATAACCTCTTTAACTTCGGTCTGGTATTTATCCGTGGGGTTATCCCTAATAATGCGGCGTTTCATTTCCTCGATGAGCTTCTCTGTCTTTGCTATATATTCATCCTTACTGATTAGCACCGTTGTGTTTCCTTTGTCTGCCTTCGTTGTGACGATGTTGTTATTTTTTAGCTTTCGTTGTAGCCTTTTCAATATTTTCAGCTCCTTATTTCCTTTTTGTGCTTCCTGGGCTCTTACTTCCTTGCTTATGATTTCTCTGCACATGTGCCTTGCGTGCTCCTGTTCCTCATATGGAAGAAGCGATATTGCAACCTCTGCATCTACTATCGCTTGCTCAGTTCTTTTTGCTTCATTGCTATCCGCGATGTTGTGCTTCAGGCCCTTCCCTAGAAGTTGCGCTTCTTCGTTGCTAATGGCCACTGTTGTTAGGTTTACGAACCTTTTGTTAAACTCGTGTGTTTGTTGACAGTTACTGTGATCGCGTCGGCCCGTTAACTGGTCCAATTTTCGGTTCAGTTTTTCATATTTGCGTTGTAGTTCGCGTTTGATTCCCGTCTTTATGTGGTCGAAGTAGTCCATCAATGCAGTCGTGGGCAAGAGTCCGGACAATTGCAGATGTATCCTCAGTAGTTCGGTGTTAATCTTGTCTTTCTTAGCGTATAGGCTTTGTAATTCGAACTTTAAAAAGTCCTTTTCCGCCTTCCTGGTCGTTCTCCTACTTGCTGGGGTGTTGGTTTTTATTTTTATTCGCGCAAATTTCGGTGTAACTTTCAATTCTAAACATTGCTTGTTGAACCAAATATTTGCCTTAGTCGTATGCATTTTTCGCAGTTTCCGTTCGTATTTCGTTAGTAGTCCATCCGTGTTTAAATTAAAAGCCTGACAGGCGGTAAGTGATTTATTTTGTTGTGTTGATCTTCCGACAGGGTAGTAAGCTGATTTTTGTTGGAACGATTTTCCGTCATCCCTTTTGAAGTTTGGTTTTGTGACAAACCGGTTTCGGCGTTCTGCCATTTTCCATGCCTAGTTTCGTTCTGGTCTGTGTCTATCCGCTGCGTTGTTTTTATAGTCCGTGGGTGCTGTGGCAGGTAATGTCAATCTATGTGTTCGTGGTAGGTAACGTTAATATGCGTGTGTGTGTGCGCGGTATTGATACGTCCGAATTGTTATCTGTCCCAAGGGTTGTTTTTGTAGGTATGTAGACATACCGCTTGTTAGCTAAGCGGTAGGTTGATGTAGGTAGAAATCGGTGATTTTTGCAGTTTGGTTCATATTTCGTTTTTGCTTGTTCATTGTTACGTCTCATGCAAAACTTGGAAGGAAAATATATACAGGAGTTAAAAACCAAGTTAGGCGTGGCATTCTACGCTAGATACGTGGATGACATCATCTGCATCCTAAATGACGATAACGAAGAGCAAATACTAGAGTTCCTCAACAGGCAACATAGCAACATAGAGTTCACAATGGAAGTAGAAAAAGATGGAATAATGAACTACCTGGACCTAACTATAGGGATTGACAAAATAACAAATAGGTTCAACTATGGCATTTATAGAAAACCGACTGCCACGGACACCATTATACACTCTACATCAAACCATCCGCAACAGCACAAAAATGCAGCATTGAGGCACTTAGTGGATAGGCTTCAGAGAACGCCGCTCACACAGGAAGCATACTGGAGAGAGCTTAATACAATATTTAACATAGCGGCAAATAATGGATACAAGAAAGCACTTGCGGATAAACTCAGAAGTAGCCATGGAACACAAAAAAGAGTAAACGTAGAGGAAAATCCAATGGTTTGGACGGCAATGACATACACTGGAAAAGCGACGCACAAATTAGCAAAGTTCTTTAAAAGATATAACATCAACACAGCATTCAGAACATCTAACAACGTCGGACAAAAACTAAGAACCGACACTAACTCTGATGACCCATTCAACCGACACGGAGGGTATAGGCTTACTTGTGAATGTCAATACAGCTACATAGGACAAACAGGAAGAAAAATAAGCACAAGATTCCGAGAGCATATCAGGGACTACAACAAAAAAACACGAAAACCCACCATAATACCAGAATCTTATTTCGCGAACCACATGTTTGAGAACAACTGCACCCCAGCTAACATAAAAACAACGGCTCGAATACTTCACGTACAAGGAAAAGGCCGGCGGCTTAATATACTTGAGAACATGGAGATATACAAGTTAAAAACATTTGACGGCAGGATCATAAACGAACAAACCAACACTATCTCGGACGAAATATTTGAACCCTTAAAACTAGTTTACAAAAAACAGCACAAGGCAGCAGGTACAGCAACCAAGCACGTAACAATGAACAAGCAAAAACGAAATATGAACCAAACTGCAAAAATCACCGATTTCTACCTACATCAACCTACCGCTTAGCTAACAAGCGGTATGTCTACATACCTACAAAAACAACCCTTGGGACAGATAACAATTCGGACGTATCAATACCGCGCACACACACACGCATATTAACGTTACCTACCACGAACACATAGATTGACATTACCTGCCACAGCACCCACGGACTATAAAAACAACGCAGCGGATAGACACAGACCAGAACGAAACTAGGCATTGAAAATGGCAGAACGCCGAAACCGGTTTGTCACAAAACCAAACTTGACAAGGGATGACGGAAAATCGTTCCAACAAAAATGGATTGTAAACTTATTTTCAATCTCCATTTTATTGCAACTGTCAATAAATCTAGGGGTGTTTTATCATTCGTTAAGCGCTGGTCGAAAGAATTTAGTGATCCGTACGTAACTACAGCCCTTTTCACAACATTAGTAAGACCGATATTAGAATATGGCTCAATTATTTGGAATCCGAGCTACCAGGTCCACGTTGATCGGTTAGAATCGGTTCAAAAACAATTCTTACTTTTCGCTTTAAGAGATCTTTCATGGGATTCCCTGTATAATTTGCCTCCCTATACTAATCGCTTGAAACTTATTACTTGCTACATAAAAGCTCATAGCGTGGGCGAGCAGTACTGCAAAGGGAATAATACCATGACGTATATAAAAATAGAATGTGGTATATCTTTCTCAACTAATTTTGCTTAAAGTGTTTGTTTTCAGATTTTAATTAGCTCAAATTCTATCAGTCGAAATTTGCCCACCTCACACAAACCAAAGCTGGATAAAACCTTTTCTAAAAAAATAAAATTTTTAAATTTTGTTCGGTTTTTGGTTTGACAAATTAATGTTTTTACTTGCAGCTTTTATTCGTTATAGATGTTGAAATAGTGCATTCGAACATGTTGAAAAAAATATCAACTCATATAAATTGTTATACAAAAATAGTGCCCGCCATCGGCCTTGTATGGTCTATTGCATGCTTAGAGCTTAGGTGGCTGTAAACAAATAGTTTTTGCAAAAAAACTATTTCGCTACCCACTCTGAAATTTTAATGACATGTTCTACAAACCGTAGACTTATTTTGGTTTAAAAATAAACAACCTTAAGCATGGCTTTTTTTCGCTATTAACTTTTGTTTATTTAAAAAAAAATTAAATTTATTTTGTATGACAAAAAAAAATTTATTTATTTATATTTAAAAAGTGTGAACGATTTTAAGATAACCTGTAAATTTCGTTTTTGTAGGACAACTCGTTTTAAAACAGCAACCCTTTAGAGTATAAGTTTGAAAAATTATTACTCGAAAATTTCGCATATTACGGTAAACTAAAAAAATACGTGTCGATGTGTTTTTCATCCAGATCATAAAAAAAAATTGTTTCGGGCAAATCTATGTTTTGGGTTGTAAAAATTTTATGGAATGACCCATATATAAAAAACACAAAAAACGTGCATTATGCGGATGCGCCCCTCGTGTCGGTTGGACGGGATGGTGGGTTATCCATTGGGAATTATTATTATTTATCCCAATCGGTCCAAATTTCCAAATACAAGATGTGTATGCATAAATGCAACAACAAATACGGACAGACAAAAACTAATTCCAAGGGGGAATCAAGTAACAGAGGCCCACTAATGGATTTTCGGGCCAAACGTTGGGCGCCATTTTCTGTTATGGATGCCTGTCATATCCAGTGTACGAATATTCCAGATCCTTACATATAGTCGTATTCCTGCCAGTGGAATGCCCCTTCTGCCCTATAGAGTGCACTCGCAGTAACCAGCAGCTTCAGTAGGGCGGGTTCGATCAATTCGGAGCAGCAGGGGTAGCAACGGATACTGCTAAATGAAGGCTCATACAGAGGAAGAATTTCACAAAGAGGGAACAAAAAGAAATAAAGATAATCGATCACATCAATCTATCACATCCTAGCACTTCAAAATTCCATTTATTTTGCTTAGGCTCTTCTTGCTCAGCAGACTTCGACAATCGTTTTATTTAAATCTGCTCCTTGACCACCATTCCATGGTTCCTGGTCTTTTTCAAACCCCTTTGCGCAGTCAACAACCAAATAATTTCAGACCACCAAGTTGTGTTTACCAAACCATATTAGAATTCATTCCTTTTATTTTATTTATTTTTATTCACAATTTTCACTCATACGAGGAAACATAATTTCCTGCATATATAATAAAGGGAACCTTTGTTCTTAGAAAATTTCTTATACAACTTCTACAACCTTTTCTTAGTTTTATATAAGAAATGTTTATAAAAAAAAGTATAAAAAAAAATAAACAAGTAAGGAAGTCTAAGTTAGGGTGGAACCGAACATTATATACCTAGTAGTGATCTATTATGGCATCCCAATTTACGTAGGTCTATTTTAGAACTTTGCGTTCAAAGAGACAGACTCAGTCGGTATACAAATTACATATGTATAGATAGGAAATTTTGAGGTGTACTTTTATCCGTAAATAAAAAAAAAAAATCATTTTAATATAAAAAATTTAACATAAAAGTCACACCACTACACATTTACTTATTCACACTATAGACACGCTGTGTGTGTGTGTACTTGCTTTTTGTGTACTATGCTGAATCGTGAGCATGGCCGAGGAGTTGCTTTGTAGGAAAAAATTAAGAGCCGTAGTAGTGTGAGTAGACTTGCCATGCATGTTTTTGTGTTATTCGTGTGGTCGGCTCTCACTGTGAGTGCGAAGAGTTGGTAGTGGACCAATGAAAAATAAGTATTCGCACTATAGATACTCTGTTGTGTCATGCATTTTTGCTTTAGTTGTTGTTATTGTATTGATTACTGGCTACGATGCCCAGTGTCAGCTGCTCTCCTGAGACCACGAAAAGTTGCTTTGTTGGATACATTAAACAAGCAATGTAAAATATGAGCAAATATGTAAAATTCATTGCTGATACCTACAAACAGGGTTTACAAAAATAAAATAAATGATTACTCATAAAGAGTATTAAACACCGAAGAAAATTAAAGGAAAATAGAGGAAAGGAAAAGAATTGAAAGGAAGGAAAATTAAAGGAAAGAAGGGAAAGAAAAGGAAAAGGAAAGGAAATGAAAGGAAGGAAAGGGAAGGGAATGGAAAGGATAGGAAAGGAAGGAAAATTAAAGGAAAGAAAGGAATGGTAAGGAAATGAAAGGAAGGGAAAGGGAATTAAAGGAAAGGTAAGAAAACGAGAGGGGAAGAAAGAAAATAAAAGGAAGGGAAGGGAAAGGAAAAGAAGTTTGAGGAAAGTAAAAAATAAAATAAGAGAGTAAAAAAAGAAATCAAGGAAAATAAAAATATGTTAGAGGAAAGGAACGACATAGAAAGGAAGAAAAAAAGGCGGATAAAACATACCTACAGCAAAAAAATAAAATAAAATAAAGTTTATTGGTTGAATTTCAACCACTGGGCGAACTCTAGTCTTCATAATTTTGGAAAAGTGGGCGGTGCCACGCCCACATATTTTGTGTTTAGTTTTGATCTTGAACTTTCACGATAGTTTCAGGAGTTCGCTGGGCACGACACAATAAAACTAACAACGAATTCTGTGCCTTTTTTCTCTCTCTAATCAGCTCTCCCAACAATGTGCATCTCCGACGAGATAACCAAATCTCTCAGCTATACTTAAAGGAATTTTTTTTCTTGGATTCTTACTGAGTATACATTATTAACATTCGAAGACTTCTTAATAGCAATATGGGCAATTAAGATTACCCTTGAAGTAAGATCACATTTCCATGTGTTCGAAAGTACAGCGGTTGGGAGATTTAGCTGTCACCTCTTGTGATTTGCCTTGATGTACGAAAATGTCCAAGTATGATCGTCGGAGACTTTCTCTAATGTGAAGGTTGGCATAAAGTTTGAATCCCAAGCGATAGTACGCCGACTTAGTATTCCAGCTAACATCCTAAAGTAATCGGTAAGCATGAAATGAATATACCTAAAAACATAATGTCTGAAACCATAGTCAATAGTGTAACAAAAATCTTTTGCTTAGGAGCACGATTCGCGACGCAAAAGTATTGGAAGCGTTGGACGAAGATTCGCGGATCGTGTAGCCGACTGGCAACTGGCCTAATATAACTATCTTATATAACATATTATAAAACAAAGTCACTTTTTCTGTCTGTATTTCCCCTTGAATGCTTAAATCTTGAAAACTAAGCAACGGATTTTGATGCGGTTTTTTTTAATACATAGATTGGTTGAATAGGAAGGTTTATGTCATTATAACGTGAAGAAATATATAAAGGGGGCGTGGCAATCGGACAAAATGTGGTAAAAAACCATAAATTTTTCTTTTATACAGCCATAAATCCTAAACGAATCCACCGATTAAAATGAAACTTACTTGAAGTTAAACTTTGAAATATTTACTTTCGTTCTGCATCAAAAAAAATAGTTGTTTCATATCTTATTTAACCAAAATTGTTTAAACAAAAGCAGCACTTTTTCCAAAAAAGCTGTTTGTGTGTTTGTTCGCTGTTAAACGAATGAGCCATTAGAACTTGACAGCGAATAAACACACAAACAGCGTTCTTTCACCATACGATCGAATTCAACATGAATGAGGTGGGGCGACATCGTATGGTGAAAGAACGCTGTTTGTGTGTTCGTTCGTCGGTTGACAGCGACGGAGCGGGTTGCTAGTATATATATAAATAGCTACACGAAACAAAAACTAAATAGGAACATTTAGTTTATCTGTCCTTCTTTAAGCGCAGATATATACATATATGTACATATGCAAACGTAAGCGCATCGGCAAGTTCCGATAAAGTAGACCCTTTGGATGATAATCCCGGGTTTGAATTAAATTTGTTGTTGGGATGGAGGGAACTCTTGACCAACAGAGAAAAAACCAGGAAGCTTAAATTTCCCCGTTTCATATGAAATCCAGGAAAATAAAAAGAAGAAATATACCTATGTAATTAAAAAGAGTAAGAAGAAAATTCGAAAGTAAATTAATGAATGCCAACCCTCAGTTATCATTTAATACTTAGAAAATACTACAGACATACTTACATATTTAGCCTTTAAGAGTAGATTAATTAGTGGCTAAAACCCTAACGAAAATACCTATGTACTTACCTTGAAAACATTTTAACATCTTTTAACATTTGCAGGATTATTCGTATGCCAAGAAGAAAAAGCATACATCAGAATAGAAGAAACCAATGAAGTCATCTTCAACTTAGCTTTTACTTCTTGAATTTTTCTTCTTCGTACTTACCTTTATTGCCAAAACCTGAAAAAGTAGAACGTACCTTCAAACAGGCACATAAAAAGGCTGCTTATTAATTATCCATGTGATCGCCCAACCTAGCTAAACACAAGATCAGCTGCATATATCTCAAGAGAGTGAAACTTAAGCTCTTCAGATTTTCCTTTACTTTATTTTCTTTCTTTTCGCTGCGCTCGTAGGGAACGCCTCCTCCAGCTTTACACCCATTAGTCTCACTCATCTTAGAGTCACCATCTACCCCCCAAAAAAAATTGCATCCCTTGAATATTTAACTCACCTGTGATCAGCCTCGCCTGATCGTTATTTTTTTGCAATACCGCGTAGATATGAAGAAAATTATAGAGATAAGCCATAAATAAAGGCATAATAAAATGTAATATAGATTAACAGCATAATTTACTAAAAGCAGCAGCACAAAAAAAAAAACCGCGAACAATAGCAACTAATCAGCAGCAGCAACAACACAGCAAGGAGGCCTCTTCGCTACGTGGAATTGCCAATGATGTAAGTTCCGGTTTTATTGCACTAATTTAATTTTTTCATGTATATAAACATTTTATTAACCTTTGATTAATTCGTGCATGTATTCGTATGCTAGGTGGTCGTTTAGCAGAGGTAAATAATTGGCTTGCTCCCTGATGCATTCTAGCACGAACATACATACATATGTGTATGCATGAATCAATCACATAAGATCAATTCAATTTTTTTTTCGGTTCCTGCACTAATGAATTGCCCATACTCATTCTGTAACTACTCTCTGAGTACTCTATAGATCGTACCGGTGTACATACACTCATTCGTTTTCTTTTTTATTGCAAACCGGTTTAATTTCTTTTTTTTTCCTCGTCAATCTCTAATTCTGGCGAAAAAAATCTCATATTATTCTCCCACATACTTAGGAGCAAATATGGGTCAATGACCACATAGATTCTTTTGTTGAGGTAGGTCGGGCTATGCAAGAATATAGCTTACAAACCAAAATTAATAAGCTTTGATATTGTAGTTGTAACGGCCTAATTAAATAGAGAAACGTTATATTTGCCAACAAAGCCATGGTAGGGTGGGTACAGAGCAGTTTGCCAATATCGGTAATAACGGGCACTGCAAAGGTGTAGGGGCATGGCGAGGCCGGAGTGGGAGACATTTGGGTTTGGAGTTAAAGCGTGCACGGAAATATTTTCTTTGTTAGGGTTATAGGCTGAGGGCGAAATGAACTTGGTCAGCTGCTAAGATAAAACCCGCCGCATGCTGAAGCTTCCGGAACCAGGTAGTGCACACGACTTAGCAGCTGGCGGCATCACAAGGCCTTTCGCACTGTTTCTGCAGAAATCACAGTCCCAGCCAAAAGGACCATAACACCATCTGTTAGGGTATTCACAGTATGTGAAAAAGGTGGCCTAAAAGATTGATAGCTCTAGAAAATGGTAGTAAACTCGCTTATAGATTTGATAATTTTTTCGAATTCATGGCAAAGACTATCGAATAACCTGAGGAACCAACGCTGGTACTGAGTGAAAAAACACTTCAGAAATGTTTTCGATAATAAATTTTGTGAGCAACACATGGTAGAAGACCATTTTTCGGCATGTATTACAATTAAAGACACAATTACGAAAAATGGAAAAAACGTACTTTAAATGAGTTACGACAAAGTATTCCCTGCATATTTTCTGATTTTTTTTTTAAATTTCATCTTTACGAGTACAAGTGAGAGAACTGGATACACAAAATAATCGGATGGTCTGGAGAACTTGCTCTTTCTCTTGGTTTGTCGTCCATCTCGGCTGAAATAATAATTATTTTTAAAGACTTTTATAAAAAAATGCTCAAAGAAAAAGTCTTTAGAGATGCAAAAAGAAAAATTTCTCATAATAATTATACCTTTCATGAACATGAAATGGTATTAAAGCTTAAGTCCAATGTTTGTAAGTATGAGAAGAAGAAGAGATAGACCCACCAATAAGTATACTAAAATGATCAGGGCGATGAGCTGAGTCGAATTAGCCATGTCCGTCAGTCTGTCTGTTTGCAACCTAGTCCCTCAATTTTAGAGATATCTCGATGCAATTTGGTACGAAGCCGCCATTTTGTGATATATTAATCATTTGTCGGAACCAGCAAGATCGGACCAATATAGCGCATAGCTCCCATACAATCGATTGTTCCGATAAACGAGTTTTAGCCTCTGACTGTTGCAATGAGAAAGCTAGGAACGTAACATTGTTCAGGTTTGGTAGATATTATATACGTAATGTGTGTAGTGAAAATCACCCAGATCGGAATAACATAACATATAGCTCCCATACAATCGATTGTTCCGATAAATGGGGTTTGGACTATGTATCTTTAAATTAACAGTTTTGCAGAGTTTGTACTAATTGTGAGTAAGGATCGGACACTTATCTCCGAGACGCGTATTCATGAAAGGTATAAAGTCTTCGGCACAGTCGAAGACAGCCCTTTCCTTACTTCTTTTTTTTCCTAGTGAAATATAAATGATTAGAAAAATTTTTTAGCGGGAATAATTCTGTGCCAATATGCGAAAAATCCAAACTCTAGATTGGTCGAAATGAGATGGAATTCCGTTTCCCGTACACAAATCTTTTATCACACAAATTTTCGCGGCTTTTGCTCAAAAATTGTGGATTTTATAGACAAAAAACCATATCTCCGTTCCATAAATTTAAACTACAATTTAAACTTTCAAAGCGCTCTACTGAAAAATTTAAAAAAATGCTTTGGTATTTTTCCCTTATTGCCACACAGTTGTTAAAAAAAGATTTTTTATACTTGTTGGAAAAACAAATACTTATTGCTTGGGATGCATGCATATTTGATGATTTTTCAATAAGTACAAATTGAATTGCAAGATATGTATGTATATAACCCAAACCCATTTATCGGAACAATCAGTTGTGTCCAATCAATTCAGTAAAACTGCGAACCAGTCTTGCAAAAAGAGACAGTCTTGACCAAAACGCTTTGCGAATTGTCCTGTGCCGGTTACAAAAGCGATAGTTTAAGGAAAGTTTGAAATATCGGATATCGATTATCACGCATCCACAACCAAAAGTACCCCTAAACTTTCCGAAATGGCACAGGTTGGGAACTAGCCAAAGCTAAACTATCTTAGAACTGTCAGAATAGAAAACGGTTCAAAACGAGTTGCAAAGTAAAACACTGGCGACAATTGTTACCGCCAATGACATCGCCATGTAAAAGTGGGCAGTTGAAAGCATTGGTGGAGTATTGAGCTAGAACTAGTGATGTCGTCAAGCGGTTTAGCTCAGGTATAGTTCTGAAATAGTCCAATTTTCGGCAGGCATCTTACTAATTTCAGCTATCTACATTAAAGATGTAATAAGTGCAAAAGTTGCAAAATTTTCCGTTATTTTCTTTTTCCAGGAGTTATAGCTAACAAGTATGGGGATGTATGTTATTTTGGTCCAATTGTTGTTAAAGATTGTTTCTATCCACATTACATATGTACAAAGTGCAAAATTAGCAAAAATTTTACGTTCCTCTCTGTTTAATTTTAGAAGTAATTTCTAAAAGCCCATTTATGGGAACCACAGATCGTATGGGAGGTATATGCTATATTGGTCCGATCTAGTTGGTGCCGACAAATGATAAATATATTATAAAATGGCGGCCCAGTGCCAAATCTTAGCCAGATATCTCTAAAAATAAGGATATAATTTGGCTTAATGGGCTCAATTCAATTCGTCCTGATAATTTCCAATACTTATTGATAAGCTTATTTCATATTCTTCTCATACTTACAAACATCGGACCAAAGTTATTATACTATTTCATGTTCAGAACTGTCGATAGTCGATTCCAAAATATTTTAAAATATCTATATTGTTGACTATCTATAATTTTCAAATAGTTATGTATGTGCGTATATAAATCACCTCTGATTCCAAGCGCTCTGCTTCTTCACGAATCCTCTTTTCGTCTACTTCCTTTTGCCTTAAAATTTCAGCTATATTTTCCTCTAAGTGACTTTCTAAGTCCGGCATTGTGCGTAATTTATATTTCTGTCCCGCTAATTTCTTTTTATGTTCTTCATCTTCGGTTTTCAACTCCTTGATTTGATGTGGAAATGGCATGTTGCTTTGATCGTTAAAAGCTGTATCTGCACGCGCTACCCCTGATACCACCATAGCTGAATAACCTGCACCGATCAACATGCTGCAAAGCAGAGTTGCCATTTCAAAGCTATTTCCTCGACGTCTGCGAAGAAGAGTCGCTGGGGACATTAAACGATTTGGCTGCAATAAAAATATATAGTTTAGCGGAGCGGCTCAGTGGCTGGTACTATAAGTATACAGGATTTCCGATAATTCATGGATGACTCGATGGATGTCATTAGAATTTAGAATGTTCTACAGTATATTAACATTTAAACTTAGTAAAAGGCTTTTGGAGAGTAAGGAGAGCGATTTTTACTTTTCGATCTTAATTTTCAATAAGTACAACGGCCGAATTTGATATATAGCCCAAATCTCGTTTATCGGAACAATCGGTTGTACGGGGCTATCTGTTATAATGGTCCGATCTTGTTTTTACATTACAATGCAGCGGTCGCATTACAAATTTTAGGTATATGTCTCTAAAACCGAGTGACTTGTTTGCGTTCAAACAAAGAGACGGGCGGGCGGACATACGGACATATCTCTATCGACTCAGATCATCGTCCGGATCATTGCGGTGTACTTATCGGGTCTATCCCTTTTTCTTCTGATACTTAAAAAGGTCAGACCAAAGTTATTATACGATTTCTTATTAATGAAAGGCATAACTAGCTTAAGACAGGCCCGTACGCAGGGGGGGAAAATTTGGGGGTTAAACCCCACCCCCCAAGGAGAATTGACTTTATGATTAAAAAATATATGTTTTTAGAGCAGCACACAGTGTTCAAAAATAGAAAAGTTAATTTTAGTCGCATGAAATTAAAAACCTTTTCAAGTAAAAAACCGATGATACAGTTTTGTATTCTATTAAATTTTAATGCAACAAAGTGCAACTTTTAACTAGAATTTTTTGGGCAAACATTTTTACATATAAGCAATTTTATGCATTATGCCTGCAGAACATGAATTCTAAAAATTTCCTGCTACTTTTAAACTACAAATTCTACAAAAAATATTTTGAAATTGAAACGGAATTAGAGTAATGTTCCGTAAACGCTATATGAATTAATCGTAGCTAAGGCTAGTATCTCACAAACTGAACCAAAAGGAACATTTTTAAAATTTGTGCAATAAAATCTTGCTGGTAAATGAAATAGTACGGAAATACCCAGCGGTGCTGCGCAGCAGTTGTGTTCGCTGAAAGCGCGCAATGATATTGGCTTTTCCTTGAAAAAGCAAAAGCAGACCATGAAACAAATTTTCAGTTTACCATTAAATTATAATCTGACTTTGCCTCCCGTTTTGTTAAAAAAGTTAAAACAGCAGTATGTACCTATGCCTGCACTTTCATTTCAATGCAAATAAGCAAACATACATACGTAAATACTCATACAGCAGTGGCTGTAAGACGGCATTGCGTTGCATTGGCATACAAACATATATATACCAGCAGCACAGCGGAAGCTGACTGCCTGCACTAAACAATCATCATACAATGCTGCTGTGGTTGAAAAAACACTTCGCTTAAATACATATTCTGTACACCTACGCTTCGGAATAACCGAAGCAAAATTGTAAGCTCAACAAACCTGAACAGGATGTCGCAAAAAAAGTACTTAAGCGTGGCAGTTTTCTAATAAGATCAACTAGAATTATAAACGGTTTATTAAAGGCGGTTAAGCGTTAACAATTTCATAATTTGTTTAGTCATTTCGGTATCACAATTTTCCCCCTTTGGGAAACGACAGTCCCGATATTTTTATACTCAGCGTGCATATCACTAAAGTGAATAAGTAATATAACGGCTGATCATAGAATTCCATATAACGAAATGCTCAGGATAAAAACAGGAATTAATTTAGCCATGTCCGTCCGTATATCTGCCTGTGATCACCATAACTTGGGTAAATATTGAGGTATCTTATGTAAGGTATTGTACGAGTTCTTTGGAACTCGTCTCCCATTGCTATTTAAAAAGAGAAATCGGATGATAACCACGCCCACTTTTTTGCATATAATATTTGGAAAACACAAAAAAACTGATTATTTTTAGTAAATTTTTCATTGCTTCAAGATGGTTATAATAATTCCTAGTTAACTATTTTTGTTATTGAAGAAAACTGAAAAACATGCAAGCTTTTCTCTCAAACCGAAAAAACCCTATTCTGAATCAGGACTTCTTATGAAACATCTCTTTCCTCTTGGCAAACACCAGAAGCTTTCTGTTTTGTTTGAGACTTTTAACAGAAACTATATTCAGTAAATTTTACTAAATCGGTTAAAGGACCACGTCCTCTTCAGGTCCTCAAAATGGTTAGAAGAGGAGTAGTAACGGTGTTGATGAAAAAGCTCACAAAATAAAGCCATACCGTGTGGTATGCATTATTATACCTTTCATGAACATGAAATTATATTATAACTTTGGTCCGATGTTTGTAAGTATGATCAGAAGAAGAAGAGATAGACCCACCAATAATGGTCAGGGCGATGAGCTAAGTCCATTTAGCCATGTCCGTCCGTCCGTCCGTCTGTCGGTTTGAACACAAACTAGTCCCTCATTTTAGGGCCATTTTTTAATCTATTAATCATTTGTCGGAACCAACAAGATTAGACCAATACAACGTAAAGCTCCCATACAATCCCTTGATCCGATAAAGGGGTTTTAGCCTATAACTCTTGCAATTTAAAAGCTAGGAACGTAAAATTTTTGCAAGTTTAATACATATTATATACGTAATGTGGCTCGTAAAAATCAGCTAGATCGGACCAACAAAACATATACGTACTCGTATTTGCCATTATACAAAAATAAGTCGCGTTTTCCTCCCTGACGCTATAACTCCAGAACGGCTGGACCGAATTAAATGAAATTTTGCACGTAGTTTTCGATTGAGCCCGGCATGGTGTATGGCCAAAAAAAGTATAAGAATCCGGGAAGGTTTTGGAGATATTCCACAAAATGTGGACCAGGGTAACCCTATAACGGGTTCGTACGATATGAGTATCAAATAAAAGGTGTGGACGAGTGCTTGAAAATGGTGTAGTATTGGTCCCGTATTCTAGGTATTTCCCGAAATATGAACCAGGTGTAACCCCAGACGGGTTTTCTACAAAATGGGTATCAAATAAAAGGTGTTGGTGAGTATTTAAAAAAGAGGTGATTTTCAAGACCCTATGCGACCCTTTTTCCGAGATATCGACCAAAATGTGGACCAGGGGTGACCCTAGAAGGTGTTTATACGATATGGGTATCGAATAAAAGATGATGATGAGTGTTTAAAAAAGAGGTAATTTTCAGGTCCCTACGCTACCCCGTTTATGAGATATCGCCAAAAATGTGGACCAGGGGTGACCCTGGTATAATACAAAAATAAGTCGGGTTTTCCTTCCTGACGCTATATCCCAAGAACGCACGAACCGATTTCAATGATTTTGCATTCATTGGAAAAGTCTCGGGCGCCGTGAGGTTTATAGCAAACAAAATTCAGGAAATTTCAAAAGAAAAGCAGGAAAATAGAGGAAATAATTTTTTGCATACAGCGCCATTAATTTTATGTGACATTTCTTATTATACGCACGTTCTTTCAAACGCAAAATTAAAACCGGTATTGTGTTCACTGTGAAATTGACGTTGAAGTTATTCCTTTCCTAACAGATCAATTGGAAACCATCAAAACAATCACGCATGTTGTGCAAGTTAACACAGCAGTAGAGGTATACCAACATAAGGTGTAAATATTGTATGTATGCCTGTGTGGTATCCCAATAACAAACCTACATAAATACTCATCAGTGGTTGTTGTAAGCAGGCATTGCATTTTATTGGCATACAAATTTACATGTATGTACGTTTGTATGGTGGTGGCTGAACGCCCGCACTAATCAATCAACTGCTGCTGTTATAATCCAACACTTTGCTTAAATACTTTTTCTCCTCGCCGACGCTTTGAGCTAGCCGAAGTAAAATCGTGCGCTCGATGTACCTGAAAGGTTCGTCGCTAAAAAAGTATTTAAGCACGCATAATTTAAAGGTCAGATACGTGAATAATGATTTAATAAAAGTGGATAAAAAGTATTTAAGCAAAGTATTGGAATATCACAGCAGCAGTTGATTGCTTAGTGCGGGCGGTACAAACGTACATAAATGTAAATTTGTATGGCAATAATATTAAAAAAAAAAATCAAAAATGATGTATCTTTGGAAGTGGCATAAAAAAAACTTGCAAATTTTTGTTTAAGGTGGTAAGTTGGATTGTGTAAATTATATGGATGGTGCATTTGAGGTTAAATTCACCAGTCTGTCCAAACTTGCAAATTTTTAGTCACAAAGATCAAAAATTGTCGTATTTTGCAAAGAGATCAAAAATTAAATATCTTTGGAAGTGGCATAAAAAAAACTTGCAAATTTTTTTTTTAAGGTGGTAGGTTGAATTGTAAATTCACCATCTGTCCATAGTCCAAAATGCCCAGAGGACGACGTGCGAACATCGGCCGCCGCGCACGGCATGCAAGCCATCAACAAGTATATTCCCGGAACTTAAGTGAAGAAAGACAAAATATATAATAAGAGAAAATGACCGATTGAGACAACGCGTGAGCAAACGAGGATCATTGGCATCATTCAATCGCTTGGCATTCCAATATGATCCCACTACGAACTACAGTGATGATAAAAATTTAGATATTGGACCAATGACGACTGTATGCCGATATTGCAATGCGTTAAAGTTCAAAAGAGAAACGGATGGATTGAAAGTCAAACTGGAGCCATTACTTACACCACCACAGCCACTGAAAGCATCGTTCGATGGAAGTGATCCTGATTCCAACTATTTTCTTCAACACATACTTTAATACAATAACTGCTTTCGCATGACTTCATTTGGAGCTAATATCATTCGAGAAGGCGGCTTCATGCCGACTTGCAAGGTAAAAGATACAACACACACAACCAATCACTCACACCAATCAATCACACCAACACAATCAATTGCAATAAATAACCACTACACATACACCACACACTACACCATCACACGATCAGAAGTCACACCGTATTCTTCAACAAATGATTGTTTGCAGATACAAGGACAAATATATCATTTGCATGGTTCAATGGTGCCCACACCATCAATTTCTGCAAATATATTTCATTTCGTCGATGGTGGATCAGCTGAATGTGCGGTGCAATATACAGGGACACAACAGTTAAAGAGACGAATTATTGAACAGTTGCAAGCATTTTTCCACGATAATAACGCTGTGGTTGATATGTACAAAACAGCATTGGAACGAATGCCATCGGATACGCACAAATTTGTCATAAGAGCGGATCGTACCCCAAAAGGTGAACATGTGCGAAGATTCAATGCACCCACCGTTGATGATGTTGCTGCAATTATTGTTGGCGATCAAACTAAATCACGAGACAATGTCGTTCAGCGAAGAAGCAATATCATGCATCGTGCAAACGAGACACATCGTTTGTACGATACGTTACAATATCCAATCCTTTATTGGCAAGGGCAAGACGGATACGACATCACGTTGAAGATGGTCGATCCAATTACAGGTACAATATTAACACACTAATTATTGCTATTATTGGGTTCCATTAACAATCCATTTAATTTTGCATATTCAGGCGTATCAACGAACAAAAATCTAAGCGCAATGAATTACTATGCCTATCGTATTATGATTCGTACACATGAGGACAATCTGAACCTGAAGTGCCGTCGCCTATTCCAGCAATTCGCTGTCGATATGTATGTCAAAGTCGAGACCGAACGTTTAGCGTTCATCCGATTCAATCAGCCAAAGCTACGGTCTGAGGACTATATACACTTGCGTGATGCTATTCATTCAGATGGTAATGTTCACAATATTGGACGCCTGACGATTCTCGGATCATCTTATATCGGAAGCCCACGCCACATGCACGAATACGCTCAAGACGCTGTGACGTACGTGCGAAATTGTGGAAGTCCGGATTTATTTTTTATGTTCACATGCAATCCGAAGTGGACGGAAATTGAACGTGAGTTGGGCCCGGGCCAACAACCGCAAGATCGCCGTGACATAATCGCCAGAGTTTTTCAGCAAAAACTTAAGGTTATGATTGCTGTGCTTACTAAGTATCGAGTTTTTGGTGACAGACGTTGTTATATGTACTCTATGGAATGGCAGAAGCGTGGACTACCGCATGCTCATATCCTAATTTGGTTGCTGAACAAATTACATTCAAATGAAGTGGATGACATCATATCAGCTGAAATTCCTGATCCAGTCAATGATCCCCATCTACACGACATTGTGACGACAAAGATGGTGCATAGACCGTGCGGTGCATTAAATCCATTATCGCCGTGCATGGCTGATGGAAAGTGCACAAAACGATATCCGCGACCGTTAGTTGCTGAAACACACACAGGGAACGATGGATATCCAATTTATCGTCAGCGTTCAAAATAAGATAATGGTCGAACTATCAAAGTTAAAGTTCAAAATCAAGAGATCGAAATCGGAAATGAATTCATTGTACCATATTGCTCGCTGCTATCACGAATTTTCAAAGCACATGTGAACGTTGAAAGTTGTCATTCGGCCAAATCAGTCAAATATTTGTGCAAGTACGTCACAAAAGGCAGCGACATGGCTGTGTTTGGTATTGCGTCGGAAAATGTGAATGACGAAATTAGCAACTTCCAAATGGGCAGATACGTAAGTACTAATGAAGCAATGTGGCAATTATTGTCATTTCAAATTCATGAAAGATATCCCACAGTTGTACATTTAGCAGTTCATTTGGAAAATGGATAAAGAGTTTACTTCACTGAGGCTAATGTAGCACACCGAGCTGAGAGACCACCAGCGACAACATTGACTAGCTTCTTTGCAATGTGTGAAGCAGATCCATTCGCAGCGACGCTGATGTACGTTGAAATGCTCAAGTATTACACTTGAAATCAATCAGCAAAGAAATTTCAACGTCGCAAACAAGGAACCCCAGTTTCAGGTTGGCCACAGGTGTTTTCCACTGATGCGCTAGGTCGCATGTACGAGGTGTGTTCAAAACGTATCGCGAATTTTGAATTTTCGCTGGTTACGTATATTCGAATTTCGAATTTTTTGTGGCGTTATGTTGGTACTCATGTCTCTCACTTATGCCGACAAGCTCGGCCATTTTGAATGTTCAGTTAATTGTTGACAGCTGCTTTGCTTGCACGTGTTTTGGATCGTCTTCGATTTTTACCTATTCAAAAAAATGGATCAAAGAACCTGTATCAAATTTTGTGTGAAAAACGAAATTAAGTGCGCGGATGCATTCCGAATGTTGACTGTGGCATACGGAGAAGCTACCTTGGACCGAAGCAACGTTTACCGGTGGTACAAAATGTTTTCAGAAGGCCGAGAAGATGTGCAAAGAAGAACAAAAATTGGCTTTTGCACCACGATAACGCCCCTGCACAGGCATCGTTGCTTGTGCGCGACTCTTTGGCCAAAAACAACACACTAATGATGCCGCAGCCACCGTATTCCCCAGATCTGGCCCCCTGAAGAGGCCCATGAAAGTACGACGTTACGCTTCTCTTGACGAGATAAAGACGGCATCGAAGGAGGAGCTGAACAAGATACAAAAAAATGATTTTTTGAAGTGCTTCGAAGATTGGAAAAACCGTTGGCACAAGTGTATAATATCTCATGGGGATTACTTTGAAGGGGACAAAATAGATATTCATGAATAAATATATAATTTTTGAAAAAACACAAAATTCGCGATACTTTTTGAACACACCTCGTATACTGTTCATCCTACAAATTATGAATGTTTTTATTTGCGACTGCTGTTGGTAAATGTATGTGGACCAAAATCATTTGCGCATTTGAAAACTGTGAATAGTCACCAATGCCAAACATATCGAGAAGCATGTCAACTATTGGGTTTGCTGGAGAACGATTCTCATTGGGATTTAACACTTGCGGATTCAGTTGTTTCATCAAATGCATACCAAATACGAACGCTGTTCGCAATAATCATCACCACATGTTTCCCTTCACAGCCAATTCAGTTATGGAACAAATACAAAGACGACATATGTGAAGATATCTTGCATCGCTTGCGCATTCAAACGAAAAATCCCGACATGCAAATAACCGATGAAATCTACAATGAAGGATTGATTGTGATTGAGGATCAATGCTTGAATATTGCAAAACAAGCTACTGATTGAAGTAGGAATGATTGCGCCAAATCGATCGATGCACGATGGATTTAACCAAGAATTTAATCGAGAGCAGCAATACAATGTTGATACATTGCAGGAATTCGTTCGAAATAATGTGCCGTTGCTGAATGAACAGCAAAAACAAGTATACGAAACATTAATGCAAGCGGTGGACAATAATACTGGTGGTCTATTCTTCCTGCACGCACCCGGAGGAACAGGGAAAACATTTGTACTTCCATTGATTTTGGCCACTGTTCGATCAAGATGTGACATAGCTTTGGCGTTAGCATCATCTGGAATTGCGGCGACTCTTCTAGATGGCAGTCGTACTGCATATTCTGCGCTTAAGTTGCCACTCAATTTAAACATAGTTGATACTCCAGGATGCAATATTTCCCGATCCAGTGCAATGGGAAAATTGTTGATGCTATGCAAGCATTGTTTGGGATGAGTGCACAATGGCAAATAAGAAATCACTTGAAGCACTTAACTTTGCACTGAAGGATCTTCGGCGAAATAACAACATCTTTGGCGGCTTGATGATATTGTTGGCAGGCGATATCAGGCAGACGTTGCCAGTAATTCCTCGTGGAACGCCTGCAGATGAATTGAATGCTTGTCTGAAGGCATCACCTTTGTGGAATAACGTAAAAATATTATCGTTAACCACTAATATGAGAGTTCAACTTTAAAATGATCAAAGTGTTGCACAATTTTCAAAACAATTGTTAGATGGTGGAAATGGAAAAGTCCTAGTTGATGCGACAACTGGACTAATTACTGTTACCAACGACTTTTGCCGATTTGTAGACTCTCAATCAGCTCTTATTGAAAATGTTTTCCCAAACATTAGTGAGAATTATCAGAATTATGCTTGGTTAAGTCAACGAGGAATTCTGTCCGCAACGGAGTTTTTGAACTCTGTGGTGTTACCAGGATTTCCACCACATAACTTGCAACTCAAAGTTGGTTCAGTTATTATGATATTGTGTAATTTGAATCCACCGCGACTTTGCAACGGTACTCGACTTGCGGTGAAAAAACTTATGCCGAATTTGATTGAGGGAACCATTATTAACGGAAAGCACGCGGGTGAAAATGTATGTATTCCTCGAATACCAATGATTCCGACTGATCTTCCTTTTGACTTCAAACGATTGCAATTTCCGGTTAACCTTGCGTTCGCAATGACAATCAACAAGTCGCAAGGCCAATCGCTTAGTGTTTGCGGGATAAATTTAGAAAATCATTGTTTTTCACATGGTCAGCTATACGTTGCGTGTTCACGAGTTGGGAAGCCATCCGCTTTGTTTGTGTTAACGTCAGACAAAAAAACAAAAAATGTGGTTTACCAAAGAGCACTTCAATGAGACGGGTAGTTTGCGGACACGTATAACGCTTCGATTCAGTATTTACCTTGGATTCACTTTCATTTTTTTACTTATAGAAATTCAACTAAATTACACTTCATTTTTGTAATCGAAATGAATTCATTACTGTTGTGAAATGAAATAAAATTTTTCCCTTTTAAATATAAAACAAAAAAAAATTGTCTTCATCTTTTAATCCCCAAACGAAATATTAAAAAAAACGAACCCATCTGATGGCGAAACGAAGTTCGCCGGGTTTGCTAGTTGCCATATAATCGCTAGTTCCGATAAATGCGTTTTGGGCTATAAATTTTGGAATTAAAAAGCTAGGACCGCAAAATTTTGCAGATTGGGTACATATTATAAACGTAATGTGACAAATAAAAATCAGCTAGATCGGATCCCATACAATCAGTTGTTCCGATAAATAGGATTTGGGCTACAACTATTGCAATTAAATAGCGATGAACTCAAAATTTGCCAGCTACAGTACTTATTACATATGTAATGTGTGTTGGAAACATCACTAAGATTGAACAAATATATCGTATAGACAACACAGTTTTCAGACGAACGGGTTTGGGCTATGTGTCTTTTAATTATCAGGGTAGAACTATCAAATTTTGCAGATTTTGTACTAATTGAAAGTAAAGATCGGATACTTGAAACCGTGATGCGTATTCATGACGGGTACAAAGCCCTTCGGCACAGCCGGCATAAGGGTTATCTTTCAGATAACTCTCGGAAAAAGGCTTACAGGATTTATATTCCCGCTCTGAAGTATAGTGTTATATATATATATAGAGAAGCCTAAGGGGCTTTGAATTAGGGTTTTGTTATAAGAATCTTTCTGAGTGACGGCCCTACGTATGAGTCTGATAGGTCATGTAAAGTAATTCTTATGTAATGCCCTATTAAAAGAAAAGTGAATATAGGGTATTTAGTATAAGGGCTCAACATGGCTTATAGTATCCCTATTTTGGCCAGTATCTTCAGAACCTATTAATATATCAAAACATGTGGTTTTGTGTTATTTTTAACAAACGCAAAGGGCTACCAAAGTATCGAATTTCAAGCAAATTGCATCATAAATAAGATTTTTTTGCATAGGTCGGTTCTTGGTACACTTGCCGGAATCACATAAGTCTGGTACCTATTCTATACACCTGAGAATAAGGGTACACAATTTCGTAGAGATCAGTTTAGTTGTTTAGAAGTTAAAGACTTGCAAACACACTTACTCACAAACTTAAGCATGCATAATATTAGTAAGATAAGATAATATCCTTAGTTGGCCGATATCGCCATAAATTGTGAATACTCGTATATCAAAACCTGTGATGTTATGTTCGTTTTTACAAAGGCAATGGGCTGCCAGGGTACCGAATCTCAACCAAACCGCATCATAAAAAATATTTTTTTTTAATAGATCGGTCCCTGACCCACTTCCTGAAAAAAAGGTACCCTATATTTTCACAAGTAAGGAAGTCCAAGTTCGGGTGGAACTGAACATTATATATCTAGTAGTGATCTATTATGGCATACCAATTTAGGCAAGTCTATTTTAATACTTTTCAGTTGGTATTATAAAGCAAGCTGATTGTTTTCAATAAAAACACTCCTGTTATGAGTTTTGGGGGATAAATTAATTTTAAAAAAATATAAATGTATGTATGTCGGGATATACAACACGTCTGGCATCATAAACCTCCCAAGAGATTTTAGCGCCGAGCTTCCTTTGCAATTTGTGGTGTGTCGTTTTAAATATTTTCCTACAAATTGGCGGGACCTACAGATTTTTGCCGACTTCGAACAGTTGTAGATGTAGGAAATAAAATTTTTCTGAGAATCCTTCCAGAAAGACACTCGGAAAGTATGCCAAACCACTGCCGAGGGGCGACCCCGTTTTGAAAAACTTTTTAATCCACTTTACCTGTACCAGAACTCGAACCTTGGACCTTCGGTGTGGTAGGCCGGTAACGCTACCGCCACACCACGGCGGCCATCATTAATTTATTTGTATATAAATAGCCTCCCTATCAACCACTGCTAACCACATTTTTTCAAAATACCAATACATGTACATTTTATGTTTGAAAAATTAGCGTTCAAATAGAGAGACGGACAAACAGACAGACGGACCGACAGACGGATATGGCTAAGTCGACTCAGCTCATCGTCCTTATTATTTCGTTTTACTTATTGATGGGCCCATCTCTTCTTCTTCTCATACTTCAAAATATTTCATGTTCATCAAAGGTTTGAAAATCAGAAACGGTATATAACTTCGCTATTGCAGTGGAGTATTAACAACTTGCCCGGATATTTTACTTGTGTGTTATCCGATTTGCTTAATTTTTGGCAGGAGTATACTACATACTATTGAGATGCAGGTGACCAATTTTGACATGAAATATCTGGTTGAAACTACAAGCAATTTTTACGGTCGTGTTTTACTTAAAAAGTTTATTATGTGTGCAAGATCTTATTGATATGGTTTGCATGGTTATAAAAATATCGCGTTTTACATTTTACAAAGAAATTTTTCAGAACTATGTTAACAAGGTGGCTGTGGCCGTTGACCGATTTTTACAACAAACATTTATCTTTATATGTGCAATATTTCCACCAAATATCGTTCCGATAAATTAATTTTTGCCGGAGGTATGGCATAAAAAGTTATGTGGATTAATCCACATTTTCGATTTTTTTCGTTCACGGACATTTTAAAGTCAAATTTAAATGATATAAAGCTTTTATAAGCGAAGTTATTGCCTACTAAATACATCTGTGATCATTTTCAAAATCTTTCGTATAAAAGTAGGTGTGGAGCTTAACCGATTTCGCCCAATAGCAAAAGTGGACGATGCCATTCGCATTTTCAAAAATTTATTGAAAGTTAAATTTGAATTAATGTACACACCAAATTTTGTCCTTATAGGTGTATTATATACTGAGTAATAACTTTTTTTGTGTTTTCGAAAATATTCTATACATAAAAAGTGGGCGTGGTTATCATCCGATTGCGCCCATTTTAAATAGCGCTCGGAGATGAGTGCCAAGGAACCTGCATAAAAAATATAATAACTCAAAATTTACTCAAGTTATGGTGTTAACAGACGGACGGACGGACGGACATGGCTTAATCAATATCTTTTTTCCTCCTACTATTTTGATGTATATAAGTCAATATCTAACTCGATCCGTTTATGTTTCTACATACCACCGTTACGCGACTAAAGTTGAGATACCTTGTGCGCGTAGCACTACTAGGTATAACAAATGGGAAAGGCCACCAAAGTACCGAACTTTAAGGAAATCGTATCATAAATAAAATTTTCTTGGATAGGTCGGTCCTTGGTACACTTTCCGGATTCGCATAAGTCTGGTACCTATTCAATACACCTGAGAATAAGGGTACAACATTTTGTAGAGTTCGGTTATGTAGTTTAGACGTTAAAACTTTGCAAAAACACTCACTTACAAACTTACGAATTTATAATATTAGTAAGGTGCCTGCAAAAAAACGGAAATACTCAGTTCCATCATCCAAATAATACTTCTCCAGGAGTATCAGAGTACTCCAACACTTATTCTCATTCATATAAAAAAGTGGTCCAATTTACATGCCGATGTCCGCTGACCGGATCATTAATTTGATTTGAATAGTCAATGGAGCACTTACGAGAGAGTAGTTTAAAAATGCTCCATGAAGCGAAAGAGGTAGTAGGTAGTCATTCCCACAACAGCCGGTTCTATCGTAACGAATGACTCGGGTTTTACCGGACCAAGGTCTGTTGATTCCATGTAGAGAAAGTTAGGGTATTGTGATATGGGTAGGTAAAGTGATATACCAGCGTATTTCCTATATTATTCATGTTCAAGCAAGAACATATTCTTCACTATAATGGTAATGGCCAAAAACCGCTACTGCAAAGAAACGGCTCGCATTGGTCAACTAGGTGGCTATCAGTGTGAAAAAACATTTTCCATCGTGCGGTCGTCAATAATTTTGAGCACTCTTTAAACAAGAATAATTCCGAAATGTTCTCAGGTTGGCAACTTCTTATATTTTATTTTCGTTTTTGGTAAATATAGGCACCAATATTTCAAGTGATTACTTAATATTTTTTAATTAATTTTGGTGAAAAAAGTGTTCGTTCCTTTACAGCTCTAGTTTGGGTAATGTGATATGGTAGAAGTACAAGGTGGCGCAAAAGTAATCCTCCTATCAGAAAATGCTATAAATTTTGCGATTGGCCCCTAAAGTCAGTTCTGTTTTGACATTTGTGTAGTAAACACATGCGAAATACACGTTAATAAACAATGTTACGCTACACTGCTCCAGAACGCGGAATATTGCTGACTATTTATTTGACCAATAATCGGTCGGGGCCAAACGGTTACTGTGAATGGTGAACGCTACAGAGCAATGATCAACGAGTTCTTTTTGCCGCAACTTGATGAATTGGGATTGGAAAACATGTGGTTCCAACAAGACGGTGCAACAGCACACACTGCGCGTGTCACAACCGATATGCTGAACATCGGAAGCTTACTTTTGCGCCACCTTGTAGTTTAATGTGGAACAGGAGTATGAAAAGTATAAATTTCCTCCACTTAGGATTTGGAACGTTGATGACACGGGGGTGTCTATCAGCCAAGTAAGCATCCGAAAATGTTAGCTACAACAGAAAAGCAAATTGAGTGCACAAGATCAGCAGAAAAAGGAAAACCTTCTCCACTTCTGATGGAAAATGCTCGACCTGCTCTACAATGTGGCTGGATTATTTCATGCAGTTCACACATCTTTCATAGGAGAGCCAAGTTTGTGGTATAGTATATCACATTACCCCCTATTTTGACAAAACGACTTTTTTGACTTTTTAAGGGTTCGAATAAATATCTTCCGGAATACTTAAGAAAAATCGATCTCGTCTTTGAATGTGCTTCGCAATACTGGAATCTATCGAATTGAATGATTTTCTACCTGTCTACTTAATAAAAAGTTGAGTAGCAGCCGAAAAAAGTATGCCTATATCACAATTCCCAAACTTCCTCTAACCCAGATTAACTCATAATTTCCCCCTCTAAACTTGTCATCCTCCGAGCAGCTCCTTGAGACAGGGCTGCGAAATACTCTCTTGCTCCGGGCGTTTCTTGAACTCAACCCGGTACCAAAAGTTTAGATCTGCGGCGTTTGCTGAAAGATGATTTCTGTCAAACGTTCACACCCTGTCCAATTTCCGAATGTAAACGATGGCTGCACAAAACAAGTTAAATCCCTCTCCTTAAAAAAAAAAATCCAACAAAAGTTGTTCGCGCAAGAAGCACCTCAAAGCGAATGGTCGCCTGTTTTTTCAGAAAATCTGGTCATCTCGCAACTGTTCCACTAGATAAACTTAAAACGGTCAATTCTGAGTGGTATACAACCATTTGTTTGCCAAAAGTTTTGGGAGAATTAAGGAAAACCAACCGCCGAAGACAAATCATTCTTCACCAAGACAATGCCAGCTCTCACGTATCGATTCACAAAAGAGAGTTTTTAAGGACTCAATTTGATGGGTTATCGGCCTTACAACCCCGATTTGGCACCTAATGACTTCTTTTTATTCCCGAACATCAAAAAAAAAAAAAAGTGCGAGGTCAACGTTTTTCAACGCCGTTTTTCAAACAGCTCGTTTTAGAGGTATCATCTTCCGAGTGGCAAAAGTGCTTTGAAATTGTGAAGTGTATTGACTTGGATGGAGAATATTTTGAAAAACAATAAAACAATTTTCCTTAATATTTGACTATGTTTGCATTATTAGGCGCAAAATATAAAAGGTAACCCGTATTAATAATGGCATTAGTGCTATTTTAAATCTTAAAATAATAAATGCGATTTACTTTTCTTATGCTATATTAAGTTAATACAATATTGAAATTTAATGTAAGTAGCATTAGGAAAATGTTTATTAAAAATTAAATTAAAAATGAGATAAACAAACAAGTAATTCACGGCTTTTGTACAATGTCAAAACTTTCAGTAATCAAAAGTAAGTTCATGACTAAATAATGACTAAACAATCATAATAAAATAATTAACTACATTCTATTAAGGCAGGTTTCTACCTTGTGACATCATTTTTTTGCATACATGTTTCAAGAATACGCTCTCAAAATTTCGAGTTCAAATCTGCTAAATTACGAAAGTTATCGGCCGTTTAATGGAGTGGGGTCAAGCGCGCTGGTCTGTCGCGGCCTTTTTTCAAAAGCGTTTTTCTCAAAACCATATTTTCCCAGTTGGTGGAAGTCCTGCAGGGCGCAAAAATTGAGCAATCGCGATGAGATTTTTTTTACATGTTTATCACGAGCTTGTGCATCCGAGGAACTAGGATTTTCCAGTAATATTGAAAATTGTTCATAAAAAAAATAGATAGTAACAAAAATGGAGCCAAAAATCGATTTTTTTTTTTCAAAAGCTCATAATCTTTGAATTTTTCATGTTTACTTTTTCGTTCTAGTTCCACTGATGCGGAAAAGTGTACAGATTAAGAAAATATTTTTTGTTTGCGTTTCAGATTTTATTTACGGATGCTAGGTCTTCCACCATGAGGACGAGTCGCCGCCGAGCTGCCGCCATAGTTCGGTACCCCCCTACCCTCTTTACTTGGATCAACAATAAAAATTTTGTGAAGCTTCATCAAATTTTTCCGATAACTGTGCAGAAATTTCATCCTTCTACAAGGTAGAAACCTGCCTTAAAAGGTTTTGAAATATACGTGAAATAGGAAAAAAGTAACCTTTCATATAAAATTATACAAGTTTTTATGTACATACTCGTACTTTTCTTTTTAATTCTTTCACGTGATTGATATTTGTCATAAAACTATATTATGTAGCCGAAAACAATTAAAATAAAAACTTAGACACACGCTTTTTTAACAAGTAAGATATGTATTTTTTGCTTTTTGTTCAAACCAAAAATAAAAATTGTCTTTTATAATATTTTTCAGTGCATTAAATTTTGTAGCGCCCTCTACGCCTTTGTACACATCGAAGCCGTAATGCCGACACTCACAGTGTCGTTGTAAATTGCTTGCTTTTATTAAATTAAATCTTTTAAAGCATATTAAACATTAAGGCTCGTAAAATGAATTTAAATAAAAACAAGTAAATAAAATAATAAAATAAAGTTAAATAAAAATAAGTGCGCGGGGGGGGGGGGACCTAACATTAAATACCCAGCTGTGTAAAAGCTGCCGTGGTAAATTATTGTGGAGTTATGTATGCACTGTAGAGGTTTTAAACTTTTTCTAGTACCATGTTGCCAATACCAGGCGGTTGTTGTCGTTATAACGACAAAAACACTCACCGAAGGTTTTGGGGAGTGTTGTCGAAAGTGATAGTTCTTTGCCGGTTAAGAACCCGGTACGTTCCGGTACTCCCTTGCGGTACTGTCCGACTGTCGTGGTAGCTATTTGGTATGACCAGGGTAACCTTCTAGGACATGTCACCCCTCCTTCCCTAAGGAAGCAGAAGATGGGTAATGAGAGGTGAGGGGCATCATATCCGTAGATCAGCCATCTGCACGTCATTACCTTTGTGCATATTAGTCGCCTCTTACGACCGGTATGCCTGTTATTTCGATGTTACCGTGTAGTACTTGTCGCCTTTCTCCTTAATATTGTCATTCTCCGAGCAGCTCCCTGCAGCAGAGCTGCTCAAAACTCTCTTGCTCCAGGCGAATGCTGAATCTAACCCGGGACCAAGAGAATGGATCTGCGTCCAATTTTTCGAATGTAAAAGATGGCTTCATAAGACCAGGTGCTCCGGGCTAAATTCCTCCACACACAGGCACCGTAGTTTCTTCAAAAATTGTGTGGCCCCTTGCTGTTCACGTCCTACACGTCCTAGGGCGTCCCGTGGCAAACGTCGATCCAGTGTCGCACCGCCACAAGTTCCAGATACAGTCTCCACGACAAACAGCACTAATACTGCCCAGCAAGTAGTGTGTAACTCCCGCTGCAGCTCAAGCCCAGCGGCGCAAACACTCCACACAGCAGCTCACAGCTACTTTCTGCGTAGCACATCTGTCTTGGAGGTAAGCAATGCTGAGCGACAGCCCACCCCTCTCCCACTCACAACTTAAAAGCCACCAGCTCCTGGTCCTTTACCCCATGTGAACTGTTTGTCGGCTGAGATTATATACACCTGCGACATCAGTCAAATACAACTCTTGCCTTGGCCAATGTCACCTGCTTATATGTTCTCAACTTGGTTACGGGAATTTATGGACTGGTAGGTACGTTGCGCCATGTTGTCGAGCTACGCAACCTACAACGTCGGCCGATTCGCCTCCTTCGGGTGGTCCGGATCCTTAGTCTTCTAGATTGCGAAGGGTAGGGAGACAAGGGCCATGCTGGCACATCTTCGTTCTGGATACTGTAACAGGTTAAACTCTTACCTATCCAGACTGAACCCTGACATGTCAAATGTCTCGGCATTCGGCGTGTCTCCCCATGACACTAACCATCTGTTAATCTGCTAAACTAAGCCTACTCTTTTAACAGCAATATCACTATGGTCCAACCCTGTTGAAGCCGCGAGGTTTCTGCGACTCCCGTTAGAAGAGCTCGATGACAATGTTGGGTAAGGGAGGTGATAATTAGGCAGGTTAATTTATCGCTACAACAACAACCACTCTATCTGCATCACTCAATCATATATGGCATGTTTAGTCTTTCTACCTCATTTTCAGAAATGGATTTTGATTATTTTCTGTTAGTGTATTTACCACAACAATAGTCCGGTTCCTACCAAGTTTCGTTATTCTAGCTTAACGGTTCTGAAGTTATTAAAAGTCCATGTTTGAAATCTTGCTCTTTCATATGTGGGCGGTACCGCGACCTCTTTCCAGACTTTTGGTAAAATCGTTAAAAGAAAGTCCAAGTTAAAAAAGTAACCAACCTTCATTATTATAGCTGTTTTATTAATGAATTATCTCATTTTATAGATTCTTTCTAAATTTTCGATTTCAAAATTAAATAGCAAGCTTTTTGGCCAAAAAGTAAACTTTGTGCCAAATTTAATTCAAATATGTCGATATTTACTCAAGTTATTGTGCGCACGGACGGTCAGACGGGCCTGTCTAAATCGATTATACTATTCATTCTAAGAACTTTGATTATGGAACTTAATATCTATCTGGATTATTTACAAACCACAGTTATCGAAGTGGATTCTTATCGGATATCAAAACTGAGGCACGATGTGTGCAACCGGGTATAACTGTACAACTTATGCTTTAAACCAGTTTTCCAAATATTGTCTTTACATATCTATATATTAATAGGCTAACATTTTTTACATAAAATCAATTGCCAGGCTATATATGTATATATTGTGACGAATTCGATGATTCCTTGATTATCAATCCTGGGTTCGATCACTATAAAGTCGAATAAACACACGCACAGATAATGTAAGTAATAGCTAGTTTTATTTACTAGTAATAAACGCAAAACAATTTTAAGAGTTTGATAACTTTACAGTAGTTCACTATTGAACGCTTGAAAATAAACGGATCCCCTGCCTTGCTTGGTCACCGCCTTATATAGTCCAACAGGGTGCTTGCCTACGCACCGAGAACTTTCTTGGTTGTTCGCTTTTCGTGTTCTGGAAGGGTCGGTGTTATTTATTGGCATCTCCTCTTTGCATCGTATTCGCAAACACTCGCGCCATCTCTCTTCATCTTCCTAGTTACACGCTGGCATGCATAAGCGTAGCCATCGTTATCTCGGTTGTGTTAACTAGTGGTGGGAGTGTTATTGAGTTAGGGAGGGTACATGCTTGAGCATAATCGCCACACTGCCCTCCACCTAAGCCTGATCGTCCCGATCAGACACATTGCCGGAACCAAACGCTGCTAGACGCTTAATGGTTGGCACTGCTTTACCAAACCTCATTTCCTCCAGTGATTGAAACTCCGACATCAATCCTCTCCTGCAGAGATTCCCACAATGCATTGCAGTGTCACATATTCCAACCATTTTGTCCGTTCTTAATCCCGAATGGATTTGTGCCTTAACTTTCGTTCCCAGTGGTACCCGGCAAACATTCCTGCAACTCGTTTCTTCAGGATTCCGTTCCGTTCTCTCATGCCCATTAAACTGTTTCACATTATCCACTAAGTTGCGTTGCTTCCTCGGAACATGACCACCAGATGTTCGTCTTTTATCCTCAGTACACTTTGCACACTTAGTAATCCATTCTCTTACAGATTGTCTGCAACCAATCCAATAGAACCGCCGCTTTACCTCTTGCAGCGTTTTCTTTATTCCCATGTGCCTTCCATCTGGGCAACTATGCGACGCTTTGATAACATTTGGAACTCTTGCCTTGGGAACAACAATAAGTGCTCGATGATTCTGGCCATCTTCACTTTCCCATATCCGATGCAAACAACCAGATATTAGCTTCAAACTACTCCATTGTGCCCAGTATGCTTTTGCAATACGACTCTCTGCTACCATCTCTTTTCTTCCTGGCTGTTTGTTTTCCTTTATTCCTTTCAACACACGTGCCAAATCTGGATCTTCCTCCTGGCCTTGCCGAATCTTCTTCAGGAGGCACCTGTCCACGAAAGCCAATGGGCGAGAAGCTACCCCTGCCTTAGGAGGCTTCTGTTGCTCCATCTCGAAGATCACTCCCTTGGTGCTAAAGCCACTATGGTGTTCAAAGATCAGAGGAACCTCTTGCCCATTGTAAGTCATAACCCTGTTGCCTATGTTGATGTGAATGTCTCTCTCAGCCAAGAAGTCGATGCCAATGATGACTTCGTCGACAATATTCGCTACCAAGAAGTTGTGATGTGTAGCCACATTTCCAATTACAACCTTGCATGTCACCTTTCCAAGGACTGGCTTGCTATCACCAGTTACTGTCCTCAACTTAGCTTTCTGCAATCGTGTCACCTTCCCGCTGACCAAGTCACTCCGAATGATGGAATGTGATGCACCAGTATCCACAGTCAGCAAGCGCTCTTTCCCGTCCACGTAGCCTTCAACAGTAACATTACTCGCTTTCCGTTCGAGTTGTGACACAGAGATTATGGGGCATTCATCTTGCTCATCTTCCCCAGCTTTGCGTTTACATCCACCTGAACTGCTGGGGTTACTGGAGCCAGTGCCGCAATAACGTGCTATGTGACCTGGTTTCCCGCACTTAAAGCATTTAATGGCACCATCACTTTTTTTCTGTACGCCGTTCAACGCTTCCAGAATTGTGTCTACCCAGTCTGGCCGTTCTACCTCCACGCGGTGAGCTTTGTACGCCGGCTTACTTAATAGTGAGGCTGTTTCCTGCGTTAGAGCATGTGATACCGTCTCAGCAAATGATCTCTTGGGATTTGCATATGTGGCTCGCTTCGTCTCCACGTCACGTATTCCATTTATAAAGCTTTGGATTTTTACCCTTTCTGTGTATTCTATGGGTGCGTCTGCGTTTGCTAGATGGGCCAACCTCACGATATCCGATGCAAATTCCTGCAAAGTCTCATTGGGTTTCTGGAAGCGATTCTGTAGCTCTATTTGGTATATCTGTTTTCGATGTTCGCTACCATAGCGCCTCTCAACTGCACCCATCAATGCTTCATAATTATTGCGTTCACCGTCGGGAATCGTTTGTAAGATTTCGGCTGCAGGACCCTTCAATGCCACGAACAGTGCAGCAACTTTGTCTTCAGTGCCCCAATTATTCACCGCTGCCGTCTTCTCAAACTGTAGCTTGAATACCTGGAAAGGAACAGAACCATCAAAAGACGGGGATTTTACCTTGGGAGTATTCGCTGAAGCAGATGGACGGTTCAGTTGCAGCTCCTGGATACGCCCCTTCAAAGCATCTAGTTCGCCCTCAATCTTGTCCTGCCGTTCTCTGAATACCTCCTGCACTTCAGTTATTTTTGCGTCCTGCATTCTTAGCTGTGATGCCGTTCGTTCTTCCTGTGCCTCCAGCTGCAATGCAATTCTCGCCATGTGTGTCTTTTGTTCTTCCAACTGAGATGCCATGTGTGTCTTTTGTTCTTCCAGCTGAGATACTATACAAGTTTTCTGTTCTTCCATTTTAGTCGACATCTGGGTTAATACAGCCAATATCATGTTTGTGTCCACGGTTGCTACTGGATTCGGAGACTCCTTTTTTTCTTCCATTTTTGTCGGTGCCTCCTCCACAAGATGAAAAACATGATCATCAACGTTGATTCCTTCTGCTTCCATAGCCTCTCGCAATCGTGACTGTAACTCTGATTTATTGCCTGTAGTGTTAAGTCCCCGTTGATCCAACTCATTTTTGAGTTGCTGAATCTTTAATTCATTCAGCTTCGCCATGTCCTTGTTATCCTTAAATTCACTGGTATTTATTCAACAATACCGCTTATGACACCAATTGTGACGAATTCGATGATTCCTTGATTATCAATCCTGGGTTCGATCACTATAAAGTCGAATAAACACACGCACAGATAATGTAAGTAATAGCTAGTTTTATTTACTAGTAATAAACGCAAAACAATTTTAAGAGTTTGATAACTTTACAGTAGTTCACTATTGAACGCTTGAAAATAAACGGAAGGGTCGGTGTTATTTATTGGCATCTCCTCTTTGCATCGTATTCGCAAACACTCGCGCCATCTCTCTTCAGCTTCCTAGTTACACGCTGGCATGCATAAGCGTAGCCATCGTTATCTCGGTTGTGTTAACTAGTGGTTGGAGTGTTATTGAGTTAGGGATGGTACATGCTTGAGCATAATCGCCACAATATCTAAACATGCATAATTTGCTATAAAATGTATATGAATTTGTTTGTAAGCCTCAGCAGCGGTACATAGGAGTATTATATTTAACAAATAGTGCTTCATTTATTTGTAATAATCAATTAAAGTTTTCTACATAAAGCCATAGCGCTAAAGTACAGTATTTGACTGTTGCGTTGGACATATAGCAGCAGCGCAGGTGATAAGCTTCTCGAGTGGTACCCGTGCGTTCCAAGGTTCGAGCGCAGGTTCCTGTCAACTGACTTTGTTTTTATTAAACTGAACTTTTTTAAATAAATGAAAACTTCCTTTTTTTCAATTTTATTACATTTCTAATTAAATTCTAAGCTTTTTTCTGTTTGTGACCTCTATGGAGTGAAAAAATTGAAGTTTTTGCAAAAAACCTCCAGAAAATGATTCAAATTTACCAAAACTCAAATACGTACATAGTTTAATGATTTTTTTTAAGAAATATATTTTTTTCTGAATAATATTGGACTCAAGTTAAGCACAAACTCGATCACTTGACATATGTAGATTAAATTTGACCAGTTAAGATGAAAAACTTCTTTAAAAAGGAAAAAAAAGCCAGGACAACGTCAAATCTCTAATACATAATTTTCTTTGGGACCCATAAATCAAATCTTATTGATCTATACCAAATGGGCTCATAGTAGTGACAATTTAAAACATAGTGTTCCCAAAGCGGACATCTGAAGTTTAAACTTTTTTATATAATACTAGCCTTTACCCGCGGCCCTGTCCGCACATAGAAAGTGAAACTTCACATGATCCTTAATTAAAAAGTTTTTGCTGGGAAGTTTATCGTTTATTATTTCGATAAAGTAAATAAAACCGCTATTCCTAGTACGCAGAGTGGGATATCCTGCAATGACCAACTTTCCATAATGGCTTGGACATCGATCTATGGGACCCATGAATCAAATCTTAATGATCCATACCAAATCTGCTCAGAGTAGTGACAGTTGAAAACATAGAGTTCCCAAAGAGAACATCTCAAGTTCAAACTTTAACATTTATATAATACTAGAGATCGCCCAGTGGTTGAAATTCAACCACAAAACTTTATTTTATTTTAATTATTTGCTACACCCTTCATTCGCTTTTTCCCTCCCTTTCTCTACCGTTCCTTTCCTCTAACATATTTTCGTTTTGTTCAATTCCTTCTTTTACACCCTACAATCAATATTTTAAATTTAATTTATTCTTTCCTTTTCTTTCCTTTCCTTCCTTTAACTTCCTTTCCTTCCTTTAACTTCCTTTCCTTTCATTTCGTTTCCATTCCCTTCCTTTCCTCTCTTTACCTTTCCTTTTCTTTTCTTTACCTTCCTTTACTTTCCATTCCTTTCCTTTCCATTCATTTCCTTTCAATTTCCTTTTCTTTTCCTTTCTTTTCTTTTCTTTTCTTTTCTTTTCTTTTCTTTTCTTTTCTTTTCCTTTCTTTTCTTTTCTTTCTGCTTTACCTTTTCTTTCCTTACCCTTACTTTACTTTACTTTACTTTGCTTTACTTTACTTTACTTTACTTTACTTTACTTTACTTTACTTTACTTTACTTTACTTTACTTTACTTTACTTTACTTTACTTTACTTTACTTTACTTTACTTTACTTTACTTTACTTTACTTTACTTTACTTTACTTTACTTTACTTTACTATACTATACTTTACTTTACTTTACTTTACTTTACTTTACTTTACTTTACTTTACTTTACTTTACTTTACTTTACTTTACTTTACTTTACTTTACTTTACTTTACTTTACTTTACTTTACTTTACTTTACTTTACTTTACTTTACTTTACTTTACTTTACTTTACTTTACTTTACTTTACTTTACTTTACTTTACTTTACTTTACTTTACTTTACTTTACTTTACTTTACTTTACTTTTTTTTTTTTTTTTTTTTTTTTTTTTTTTTTTTTTTTTTTTTGTGTTCGTGGGAGGAGGAAATGCTTTATGCACTAACCGGGTTTGAGCCCTCGTTACTAGATTCTCTAGCAGCGGAACTCTCCGAGTGTGGGACTCCTTCTTTTCTTGAAGTATACCGCACTAAAACCTAACCTCCCACGGCCCGCGCATTCTTCCTTACCTGGGACCGCGCTTAGCATTACTTCAGGTAAGGAAGCGCGTTACGTGAGCTCTATGGCTACTCTCACGCTAACTGGCTAGACAACCGTCTTCCCGTTTCGCAAGGAGGACATTCCTCGCGTATCGTCTGACTATGTCCCATCTAACGTTTTCGCAGGTCATCTTGCGAATGACACTGCCCGGGGAAAGTTCGCCAATTGTCTCTTCCACCCGCCTTCTTTCTTCTGCAAATTGCTCGCATTCGAAGAAGGTGTGGCGTACGTCGTCTATGGCTCCGCAGTAGGTGCAGTTCGGGGTTTGAACTTTGCCCATTCTATGGAGATATTCACGGAAATAACCGTGTCCGGTTAAGAACTGGGTCAGGTAGAAGTCGACTTCTCCATGAGGTCGGTTCAGCCATGGTTCTAGTTCGGGGATTAATACCCTGGTCCACCTTCCAGCAGCACTGCTGCTCCATTGTAGTTGCCACCGCCGGATCGAATCACCACGCGCCTGCGTTGCAGCAACGTCTCTACGTACCTCTGCACGAGTGTCGTAAGTCATTTTTCTTTCCTCAGCGAGGAGATATATCGGTATAGTCCCCGCGATGACCAGAACAGCATCTTCGGAGACCGTGCGGTATGTTGAGGCGATTCTCAGGGCCCCTCTACGTTGGACTGCGGTAATAGCGGCCCGATACTTCCCAAATTTCATTGCGTCCGCCCAGACTTCTGCACCGTACAACAGTATAGAATCTGAGGCGGACGCCAGCAGCTTTCTTATGCATGGCTTTGGTCCACCTGTATTTGCCATTAGCCGACTCAGACTTGCGATGGTCTTCACAGCCTTCTCGCAGGAGCTTCTTAGATGCTTTACTTTACTTTACTTTACTTTACTTTACTTTACTTTACTTTACTTTACTTTACTTTACTTTACTTTACTTTACTTTACTTTACTTTACTTTACTTTACTTTACTTTACTTTACTTTACTTTACTTTACTTTACTTTACTTTACTTTACTTTACTTTACTTTACTTTACTTTACTTTACTTTACTTTACTTTACTTTACTTTACTTTACTTTACTTTACTTTACTTTACTTTACTTTACTTTACTTTACTTTACTTTACTTTACTTTACTTTACTTTACTTTACTTTACTTTACTTTACTTTACTTTACTTTACTTTACTTTACTTTAATTTACTTTAGTTTTCTTTTCTTTTCTTTTTTTTTTTTTTCTCTTCTTTTCGTTTCTTTTCTTTTCCTTCCTTTTCTTTTTTTCTTTTATTCTCTTTTCTTTTCTTTTCTTCTCTTTTCTTTTCTTTTCTTTTCTTTTCGTTTCTTTTCTTTTCTTTACTTTTCTTTTCTTTTCTTTTCTTTTCTTTTCTTTTCTTTTCTTTTCTTTTCTTTTCTTTTCTTTTCTTTTCTTTTCTTTTCTTTTCTTTTCTTTTCTTTTCTTTTCTTTTCTTTTCTTTTCTTTTCTTTTCTTTTCTTTTCTATTCTTTTCTTTTCTTCTCTTTTCTTTTCTTTTCTTTTCTTTTCTTGTTTTCCTTTCTCTTTCTTGACTTATCTTACCTTGCCTTTCCCTTCCTTTTCTTTCCTTTCCTTTCTTACCATACCATATCTCTCCTTTACTTTCCTTTTATTTCCATTCCATTTCAACCCCCTTTTTTTCCTTTCCCTTCCTTTCTTTTCCTTTCCTGTCCTTTGATTTCCTTTCCTTTTCTTTCCATTCCCTTAATTTCCTTTCCTTTACTTCGCTTGCCATTCGATTCCTTTCCTTTCCTCTCGTTTCGTTTCCTTTTCTTTTCATATCTTTCCTGTCCTTCCCTTCACTTTCTTTTAAAAAACTTTATTTTATTTTATTTTACTTTATTTCAATTCACACAAATCCAACCACAAATACAAAACAAACTTCATTTATTTTGTTTTTGTAAACACTGTTTGCAGGTATCAGCAATGAAGTGCTTGTTTAGTGTCTCCAAGAAAGCAACTTAAAATAAATAAAGAAATAAAATAAAATAAAAAATAAAATATCTACTCTCACAACTACGGCTCTATAGCGTCAATACATGTTTGGCATATGTGTCGGTGTTTTTTAAACTAATTTTTCAATATTATAATTAATTTCTTTTTAAGTTTTTTTTGATTGACTGCAGCTTGGCAATACTTATAATACTTATCCATACATATATAATTGTTACTAGTTTAAATGTATAGTTTGGCCATAAAGTGGGACAATTTCTACTCAACTTGCGCATTTATATTATAGATTATAGAAGCCTTTACCAACGGCCACGTATAAGGTATTTTTTGAAATTCTCATCAACGGGTAAAGGTGGAGTGACCAAATAAAAAACTGTTGAAAGATCAACTATTTTTCAGTTTAACAAAATTCGAATATTGCTAAAAGTTTCAAAACAAAGTTATGAAAAACGGTCTTCAAAAATATCATTTTGAGAGTTTCTTCGTAACATTATTAGGTATTTTAAGGATTTATCTTCAGCGGTATAAGTTAGAACGAAAAAAGAAAATCCTTTCCTTAGAATAAAATATTAAGCTATGTAATAGTGTTCTTATATTGGTAAGGTTTCTAAACAAATTATTCAAAAACTTGTTCGAAAAATATTGTTGCGTTGTTACTTCGGGTTCCTTTAAAAATTAAAAGGTTTGTTTTCTTATTCGATTTTGCTGATGTTTCAGGCAGTAAAAATCGATTGAAAGTGAGATTTTTGGGTTTAAAATTTGCTTTCGTTTTAAGAACTGAAAAAATTATTTTGTTCCCAATTATACTACTATGACATTTTCGCTCATAAAAGTTCCACCGAGAGATGTCGTTTGCTCATAATATTTTTTGGCATATTTATGAGTTCAGAAAGTTAATATCGATAGCAGGTTTGATTTTTTAGAAAAATAAGCCTTTAGTTTTATCATAACTAAAAAACCACAAAAGAAGAAAAATTAAGTTTTTCAAAAGTGTCTTTCAATACTAAGTTCTGAAAATTTTACCAATATCCGATATCAAGTATTTAGGGAAACCATATTTACTGGGAACCGTATTTTGGCCTATTATTTTTTATCGATAAATATATCGGAATATGGCAAAGTCCAAATGAAACCAGTGTACTTCCCCTTTCGTTTGATACCCATTTCAAGGTTTTATGGGAACCACATTTTGACCGATAACTCACTTACCGATAAACATATCGAAATATGGCAGAGTCAAAATTAAATCTGTGTCTTTCTCCTTTCGCTTAACACCCATATTGTATACCAATTTCAAGGTTTTAGGGGAACTACATGTTGACCTGTAGCTCAGTAATCGATAAATATATTTAAATATAGTAAAATCCAAGTGAAACCTGTGGCCTTTCCTTTTCGTTTGATAGCCATATTGTATGCAAATTTCAAGGTTTTAGGGCAACCCCATCTGGACAGACAACACAGCTATCGATAATTATATCGAAATATAGTAAAGTCCAAATGAAACCCCCGGTCTTCCTCTTTAGTTTGACACCGATATTGCAGGCCAATTTCAAGGTTTTATGGAAACCACATTTTGACAGATAATTCATTTATCGATAAATATATCGAAATATAGAACAGTTCAGATGAAAGCTGTGGCCTTCCCCATTCGTTTTATACCCATATTGTACACAAATTTCTAAACCTATATACCAAATATCATTGGTATAAGTCAAGTATACTCAGAGTGATATAGAACAAGTAAGGAAGTCTAAGTTCTGGTAGAAGCAATCATTATATACCTAGTAGTGATCTATTATGGCATACCAATTTACGCAGGTCTATTTTAATACTTTTTAGTTCGTATTATAAAGGCAGCTGGGTGTTTTCTCTCATGAGTTTTGAGGGGTAAATTAATTTAAAAAAAAATAGAAATGTATGGCACGATTTACAACAAATATATCATCATAGACCTCCTAAGAGACTTTTGCGCCGAGGTTCCCTTCCATTTTGTGATGTGCCGCTCTGAATTTTTTCTACAAATTGGCGGGACCTTGGGCGGGATTTTGGCCGACTTCGAACGGTATCTAAAAAGGAGCTCAATTTTGGTAGGCCGGCAACACTACCGCCCCACCACCGCGGCCGCCATTAATTTATTTCTATGTAAACAGCTTCTCTACCAACAACTGCTAACCACATTTTTAAAATACCGATACATGCACATTTTATATTTGAAAAATTTGCGTTCAAATAGACAGACGGACAGACAGACAGGGGTGACGGACATGGCTAAATCGACTCAGCTCATCGTCCTTAATATTTCAGTTTAGTTATTGATGGGGGCATCTCTTCTTCTCATCAGAGACATAACAGTTATAAGTTTTATAGCATAAACGTTGCTTCATAACAATTATTCGATGAAGAAAAAAATTTGTTTTTCAAAAAAGAGTTATACGTCAACTTTTATTTTATTTTTTGGGGATAAGAATTATTTGTCAACGTTTATTATATTTCTTGGAAATAATAGTTATTTGTCAACGTTTATTTTATTTTATGGGGATAAGAGTTATTTGTCAGCGTTTATTATATTTTTTGGAAATAACAGTTATTTGTCAACGTTTATTTTTTAGGTTGCTTGATAACTCTTATGGATGAGAAATATTTTTTTTCGTTGCCAAAAAAAATTTTAATTTGAAATAAATTTTTGTATTTGTTTCATTTTAGTTTTAAGATGATATGTAGTATTTATTTTTTTCTCAAATTTATGTTTTCGTTATCTTATAACCGCTGTTAATTCACATTTTACTTTAAATGGCCAGGTAACCACCAAGCCAGTCTTTTTTCATTGGAAATTATTATCCACTTGGTCTTTTGATCGATAAGAATACCTTCGTGGCATCTTTGTTCATTCGCACAGCATGGCCTAGCCAGCGAAGAAGAAGTGATCCCTCCATAATCTAAACACTTTACCACCAGGTCGCCATTCTCAATTTTCAGGAGTTCGCTCCGGTTTTAAATCCTTTAGCAATTCACCCGGATAAATCCCCTCGCTCCCCTGTTGAAGTGTTCACAGACACTACCCCGCCAAAAACGGAAATAAACCGTTTCATCATCCAAAGAATACTTCCCAAGGAGTATTAGAGTACTCAAAAACTTATTCTCATTCATATAAAGAGGTGGTACAATTCACATGGCGATTTCCGGTGATTGCAGCACCTAGTCCATTTCTTTGCATTTCAATACTCCATGGAGCACGTACACGAGACTACAAAATACTCCCAAAGGACTACTCCATAGAGTATTCAACACCAAAGCGAGTTAGGGAGTAGTTGGTCCTCAAAATTAAACATACTCCCTCTCTAACTTTGGTGTAGAATATTCCATAGAGTAATCCTTTGGCAGCATTTTGAAAGTACTGTCACGTAGGTGCTCCATAGACTACTCAGAAGCAAAGTAAAGGGTACTCCGAGATGGATTAGCTGATCCAATTACCGGACTTCGCCAAGGAAATTGGACCACTTTTTTTATATGAATGACAATAAGTATTGGAGTAGTTTGATACTCCATTGTTTTTTAGAGGGTACTCGTTGCATTAGAGTGGCCTTGTTGGCAGCATCCTTTCTTTTTTTACAGGCATTACAACCTCCTCCAGTGTGTGTCTACTAGCCATCTTCGAAATGGCCGGTATCATATGCTGACACTTATATCCTCCGGCAGTACAGTTTTTAACCATTAACAAAACGTTTCCAGCCAGCAAAGCCTTAAAACTTTCATTCGCTATAATGTGGTAATCTTCATATAAAACATAACATAGAGCTCCATTAACTTTTTTCTAGCCACGTCATCTGGTGTTGGCAAAGTTAGCCTTAGGCTAAACCCGGAGAAAACGGATCTACTACTCTTCACGAGGAAGGGTGGGCCTTTGCTAACCTATGGATCTGTAGTGTGGTGGGAAACTCTTCCGAAGAACTACAAACTCATCAGCCTACAGAAGGTTCAGTGCACCGTGTGTGTTGGTGCCAAAGGGGCTCTGCGCACTTTCATTGGATCCTATTTTGAACCTGCTTCCAATCGACTTACATATATTGTGAACATCGGCACAAAGAGAACTGAGACTCAAGGAGTCTGCATTCTGGAAGGATACTCAGCAAGGTCGCAGTTCTATTCTTAACAATCTTCCAGTGGGCACGATTAATGCCAAAACAGATTTTTATCCTCACAAACTGAAGTTTGAGAGCAGTGCTGCTATTATCATCAAAATCAGGAATAACTGGAAGAGGGGCATGATTACAGTGGACAACGGCTTTCAAATCTACATTGACGGATCCAAGATGGATTTAGGTGTTTGGAACCGGTTTTTTCTCGTAGCCTGCAAACATGTCTGTATCATTCAGACTCAAATCAAATTGCAATTTTCAAGCAGAAGCTCTTGCGATCTCGCAAGCCTGCATGTCACTCAGGAACATAACTGGTAAAGTCAGGATCTTTTCAGACAGCCAAGCAGCATTAAAGGCAATAGCAGTGCCATATACTATTTCGAATGTAGTGCATGCATGAAAGCAGATCTTCGCTGCGCTAACAAACCTTCAACTATCCATTACTTGGGTTCCAGATCATAGAGGAATTGAGGGTAAAGGGAGGGCTGATCAGCTTGCACGAAACAATCACCCTAGAAATGGGGCTACCCTTAGCAGTAGCCAAGGGAAACATTGAAAGATACTATCGGAATAAGGCACAACTGAATTGGATGAATACCACTAGCTGTACAATATCAAGATCCACCTGCCCAGACTATAGCCAAAGGAGGACGAGGAGTCTGCTAAGCATTTCAAGAGCCGACACCCACAAGCTTATAGCAGTCTGCACAGGTCACTGGGCGATAGGTACGCATGTGGAGTAGATGGGAATTCCGCACCATGATCACTGCGGAAGTTGTAAGGAGATAGCTATCGAAGCGGCCGTTGAGCATATTATGTGTAAATACAGATATCGGTACTACATCAGTAGGTTTCGACGAGTTTTCACAGCATCGAAACGGCTTTTAAAAGCTACTTGGGCAAGCTGGGACGCAGCCATATTACCTACCAATCTATCTAGATATATAAAAAAAATATATATATAAGTATGTACATTAGAGCGGGTCAAATTGTATGGATGGATTGTTTTTCATAAGGAGTATATCGTAATCTACAGATGATTCTAAGAAAAATGTCTGAAGACACCATAGCTCTTAGTCCGATTTCGAGTCGCCCACTTTTGCAAAATAGATATTTGGCCAAAAAATCTTCATAGCTTCTGATAGAATTATAGGAAAAATATCATATTGGGCTTACTTAAAAGGTATTTTACGTACATTTCAGAATCTGTATTAATATTTGTAGTGTTTTTGAGTTTTAGTATAGATATCAGGCTTAAATTATGAGAAATTAGTCTGAAATGAACTTTTAACTACTATATTATCATTTTTAATAAATTTCTTATGAAAATTTTTTTTTTTCTTTACAGCTAAAATAAGTTTAGAATATTTCCAACAACTTTCATTCAGACAGAAAAATTTTTGTATCTTAATTTAAAATGGATGAACCAAATCATTCTACATCATCTGAATCCACTTTATCACATATACTTGAACACGATATTATTGCATTTGGTTTATCAAACGAATTAAATAATCTGAATTTACCGTCTAGTCGTGGCATTTTAAAATTTTTTTTTTTTTTTTAAGTGATCATGCCAAAATGCAAAGTAAAATATTTTCGCATAAAAATTGAACTCCCCATGTAATTGATAAATTGGTTGAAATTTGGAATAAATTGAATGAACAAATGTTTTAATTGAAAAATATCACGAAAGCATTAAACACGGAAAAAAAGTTCAGGAATTTACAGCATTCGTACAATCAACAAATGAATTATTTTAGATTGGAAAATGTAAATGCAAGTTTAAAACAGCAGAATGCTCATGTGGTTTAATACCAAACCATTAAAAGGAATTTATGATGGACCAACATAATGATAGAAAATTTACAATACCTGAATATATGGATGACATTGTAGAAGAAACACCTACAAAAATACCAACAATGCCAACAGTTAGTGATGATGCAACATACGAACCACTTGGAACAGAAATGGAAAAAGGTGAAGCACAAATTGCAAATGAAGCCGTCGCAGTAGTATCTGTTACAATCAAACGAGGACATTATACTCAACGATACGATGCTATAAATTTTGCTATGATGTGTGACAGATTCGGTGTTTCAGATAGAGTTGCTTCATGTTTAGCAACAGCCCTTTTCGAAGATATAAATTTTCGAGATATTCGTGGTGAACTTGTCATAATGGATAAATCTAAAGTTGCAAGAGGAAAAATTAAAGCTAGAGATGAAGTGATTCGTAAACGATACATAGATTCCAACATAACTGCATTTTCTTTCAATGGCAGAAAAAATGATTCATTAACTAGAGAGAAAATTAATGAGAAATTTCATACAAATATGGTAAAAGAACCCCATTTAGTTGTTCTAAAAGAGCCTAATGCTGAATTACTTGGATATGTTAATTTGGGTGAAGAAGAAAATGCAAAACACAAATTAAAAAAATTAAATGAATTCTTCATGGAGGCGATGGAGAACCAGCTAATACTGGAATAGAAAATGGTGTTATAAGACTTTTTGAAAAGCATTTACATAGACCACTGCGCTGGTTTATATGTTTGCTTCATTTCAATGAATTACCATTTGGTCATTTATTCAGAGCATTAGATAAAACAGTCACGAGTGGACCAAGAGCAGCAAGTGGAAATATATTCAAAGGCATTCAAGACTGTGAAAATTTTCAGGTATGCATTTGTTAAAATTATTTTATAATATTTTTTCTATCAAATTAAAATAGGAAAATTTTGTTAATTTTAATTGATCTAAAAAATTTATTTTTCAGGTTGTAAGTGATTTTGAACCAATAGCATTGGAAAATATGCCTGGTATGATCAGTGATGAATAAGAACGAGAATTATTTACAGATGTTAAATATTTATATCAAATGGCCAAAGCAATTTCAAATGGTGCTGTTTCAGTGGATTTAGCTTACATAAACCCAGGACAGTTGTACATCATCGATGGCTAACCAAAGCAAGAAGGGTATTACGTCTATATACAACAAATAACACACCATCGGAAAACTTGAAAACTATAGCAGTTTATATTATTAGAATTTATCTGCCAATGTATTTCAATATTAAGTACTATAATTCTGTTGTATACGGCAATGTACTTTTATCAAAGTTTATTCGTTGGACACGATACCTACCACGTAATTTACTTCTCTGTGTATCGGAAGCGTTTAGTATAAATATAAAATGAAACCACTAAGGAAGTCTAAGTTCGGGTGGACCCGAATATTATATACCTAGTAGTGATTTATTATGGCATCCCAATTTACGCAGGTCTATTTTAATACTTTCAGTTTGTATTTGCATTCAAATAGACAGACGGACAGACAGATAGACGTATCGAGAGAAAGATGTGGCTACATCGAGTAAGCTCATCCTCCTGATCACTTCAGTATACTTTTTGCTGGGACTATCTCTTTTTCTTCTCATACGTACAAACATTTTATGTTCATGAAAGATGTAAAAATCAAAAAAGATATACAACTTCGCTTTTGCAGTGGGCTATTAACTACATGCACAGATATTTTATTTTTATCCTGAACGTTTTGATATACATTAATAAATATATATCTCTATACGTTTATGCCGAATGAAGTAATATACCTTGTGTCCGTAACAAAAATAGATATAAGAAATGGTGTCTTTTATAGGCGCCAAAGAACTCAACCGATCTTTATGAAATTTTCACAATATATACTTGGGTTCACTGGGTACAGCATAGACAATATATAGTTTTGGAAAAGTAGGCAGAGCCACGCCCACATATTTTGTGTTTTGTTTTGCTCTTGAACTTTCACGATAGGTTCAGGAATTCGCTGGGAACGACACAGTCTATATTTAGCTTTTGGAAAAGCCACCAGGTTATATAGAGCTGCAGTTCGGTATAGTTACGAGTTTATTTGGTTCAAGTTAATGACATTTTATATATAGATGTGTTCTATGTATCAAAACGTCAAAACAACTTCTACCGGGTTTGCTACGCGAAAGCAAACAACGAATTTCAGCATTCTTTTGTAAAACTGAGAGACTAGTTTGCGTTCAAATGGACAGACGGACAGACAGACAGACGGACGGAGAGGCTGGCATGGCTAAATCGACTCCGCTCAATGTGCTGATCATTTAAGTGAACTTTTCCTCTCTTGTTCTCATACTTACATACATTTAATGTTTATGAAAGGTATGAAAATCAAAAAAGATATATAACTTCCATATTGCAGTGGGCTATTAACTACGTGCCCGAATATTTTGCTTGTGTGTTTCCCGATTTGGCTAATTTTTGGCAGGAGTATAATACATACTACTGAGAAGCTGCCGATCAATTTTAATTGAAATATCAATATTGAATTATAAGCGATTGCCTTTGAAAATAGCAGAAATTGTATGCTGAAAAGTAGCCGGCGCCACGCCTACTTCTTCAAAATTGACAAAATTTTTTTGCGGGAGAGTTTTTCTTAAAAAGCTTATTATGTGTGCAAAATCTAACTGATGTAACTTGCTTAGTTGTAGAAATGTCGCTTTTTAAATTTTACAAAAAAAATTTTCAGAACAGTATTAAAAAACTGGGCGTGGACATTAACCAATTTCGCCCGTTTTTACAGCACCTTTATATATACAACATTATCACCAAATTTCGTTTCGACAACTCAATTTTTGGCGGAGTTATGGCATAAAAAGTTTTGTGGAATAGTCCACTATAAAAGGGGCGGGACCACGCCCATTTTCGAAAATTTTAAGTTTCTGGATTTCTTTGTTTACGGAAACTTTAAAAGTGAAATATAAATGATGTAAAGCTGTTTTACGCAAAGTTATTGCATATTTAATATATCTACGAGCCTCTTTAAAATCTTTCATATAAAAGTGGGTGTAACCCTAAACCGATCCCGCCCATTTCTTTCTGGAGCATTCCTTGCATACCTGGACCCCTGAATGCTGAATTTCGTTTCGATATCTTGAACGGTTTCTGATTTATGATTAATATTATTTCTAAATTTGACTTAATCAAAAGTGGGCGCTGCCACGCCCATTTTCAAAAATTTCTTCAAACATTTATTTAATACCTCAATCTCAAAGTACTCACCAAATTTTATCCTTATAGGTGTATTATGTACTGAGTAATCACTTTTTTTGTGTTTTCGAAAATATTCTATATATAAAAAGTGGGCCTGGCTATCATCCGATTTCGCCCATTTTAAATAGCGCTTGGAGATGAGTGCCAAGGAACCCGCATACCAAATTTCATTAAGACATCTCAAAATTTACTCAAGCTATCGTGTTCACAGACGGACGGACGGACGGACATGGCTTAATCAATTTCTCTTTTCGTCCTGAACATTTTGATATATATAAGTCAATATCTATCTCGATCCGTTTATGCCCTTACGTACTGCCGTTAGGCGACTGAAGTTAATATACCTTGTGTGCGTAGCACTACTCTCTCTCTCTCTATGGCGCGATATACAACAGGTATATCATATTAACCTCCTAGGAGATTTTTGCGCCAAGCTTCTCTTCCAATTTGTGGTGTGCCGATTTGAATTTTCCCTACAAATTGGTGGGACCTACAGTTTTTTGCCGACTCCGAACGGCATCTACAAAGGAGACGAATTTTTGCTGAGAAGCCTGTCATGGCAGAAATACACTCGGAGAGTTAGCCAAACCACTGCCGAGGGGCGACCCCGTTTTGAAAAACTTTTTTCAAATCACTTTTGATGTTACCTGTACCAGGGCTCGAACCATGGACCTTCGGTGTGGTAGGCCGGCAACACTACCTTCACACCACGGCGGCCGCCGTAGCACTACTAGGTATACAAATTAATAATAATAAACCCTACAGGGGATATAATCTTGAAGTTTGTGTCTAAAACTCTCCTGGGACAGATATAGTCCGATTTACCAAAAACTGTTGTTTTTGATGCAGGCTATTTTGTCTGTGGTGGCCAGCCTACGGAATTTTAGGCAAATTCGTTATTTGTTCTCCTTACAGTTGCATATCTTACACGAAACTTTAGGGGCGCTGGCTTGGTAGACACCAAGTTTCGCAGGCGTTTCTCATGAACTGTGGATATTTTGACTCTTGGGTGCTTTAGACGTTTTGCTACCCTTAAGGTTCAATGGTTGGAACCGATTGGATAGGAAGTTATTCATATCCCCCTATTTTGGAATCTCTCTTTTGTTCCCATAGAGCCACAGTGCATTTTGGGAGTTTGGTGGAGCATAAGTATATGATGATTGCATCCCATTTTGCAATGTCAATTTGATGACATTGCTCAATGTTTGCAAAACCTCCGGACAATTGGAGCACCAGTTCCGAATGTTGAATCCACCAATTTTATGTTTATATTGCACGTTGTGCGCCAGTGTGATGGCTTCTTCTTTGCAGGCGACAGAATCGAGATAGTCGTCAACATAGTAGTTGTTTTGTATAGCGTCCACCGCTCAAGTATGACTAGTTGCGAATAGCTCAGCATTTAAGTTTTTAACAAACTGGGATGTGGACGGAGAGCAGGCTGCTCCAAAAATCATCACTTTCATAATGTAAATATTTGGGCAACAGAAGCGTCGCATCCCCGCCACAGAAACCGTTGAGCGTGTTGATCTTCTGGCCGAATAAGAACCTGATGAAACATTTCTTGAATGTCTCCTGATATAGCAATATGTTTTTGTCTAAAGCGATACAAAACTGCCGGCAAAGCTATTAGAAGATCAGGCTCTTTCAAAAGAAGAGTGTTAAGCGAGACGCCGCACAGTGGGGTAAATGGTGCCCAAAATGGAGATACATTCTCAGAAGCCTTCTAGCTATGGAAGACGCATAGATAAGGACATGTCTGGGAGTGTTGCAAAAATGTCCGCTCCTACTCCACAGGCCATTTTGAAGTTTGTGTCAAAAACTGTCCTGGGACAGATGTAGTCCGTTTTGGTTTTGATATAGGTGTTGTTAATATTCAGCAGAATACGGCTGTGGCTGTATGTGCGCTCTTTCCAGAGTCCCAACTCAGGAAGCCTGAGTGCACCCTTAGCCTATTTCCTTGATAAAGGGATCGATCGGTGGTATGTTGCATATCAAGTTCAGAGCCTCTGTGGGGCATGATCTTATCGGCCCGGCACAGGCAGCCCGCTGAACTTTGCCTAGCATTTTGCCAATGTTGTTGTTGTTGTGGTAACGACAAAAACACTCTCCGAAGGTTTTGGGGAGTGTTGTCGAATTAACAGTTCTTGGCGGGATTTGAACCCGGTACGCTAGGGTATTCCTTGCGGTACTCCCCGACTGTCGTGGTAGCAATTTATGACCAGTGAATCCTTCTAGGTCAAGTCACCCCTCCTTCCGTAAGGAAGGATAAGCTGGGTAATGAGAGGTGAGAGGCATCATATCTGTAGATCAACCATCGAGTTGCACGTCATTACCTTTGTGCATATTAGTCGCCTCTTACGTCCGGTATGCCTACCTCGGGCATATTCTAAGCCCAGGGGCGATTTTGCCAATGTATTTCAGCTCAACTGCTTTCCACCACACTATTGCCCCAAAGGCTAAGATCGGTCGAATAACTGATTTGTACATCCATGCTGTGATTTCTGGGCTCAGGCCTCACTGTCTTCCTAACATTCTGTTACAGGCGTACATAGCTCCGTATTTCGCACTATCGGAAAGATGCAACTCTTGACCATTAAGAGAAGGTAGACTGAAATTTGGTATTTTCCTCCTATTAGTGAATATATCTAGTTCTGCCTTTGCGGGATTGACGTTGAGCTTTGCGGTCTCCGTCCACTCAGCTTCCTTAGTGCTCCCTCCACTGATCACGTTAGGGCACAGACCCGATACTAGTACGACTACGTCGTCCGCCTAGGCAACCTCTTTAACTCCATTTCTATTGAGTTGACGAAGTATGCTGTCTATAACACAAAGCCAGAGCAGTGGAGACGGAAACCCACCCTGAGGAGTCCCTCTCGACTGCAATTAATGGTGAGGTTGAAAAACTAACAGTGCAAGCAACACCAGCACCTGAAGTTTCTGAAACCTCCAGTCGTGAACAGAATATTCGGCTTCCGCCTTGTGACACCGATGTGCTTAAAGGCGACTGCTTATCCTGGCCAACCTTTAGGGATATGTTCACGGCCATATACATATTAAATAAACGCATTGCTCCGTTTGAAAAACTGTATCATATCAACCAAAAGAACTGAAGTGGAGGCCAAAGAAATAGTGCGAAGTTGTCCATTGGCCAACGAAGACTTTTCGCCAGCCTGGACAACTTTAAGCGACAGGTACGAAACCAAACGTATCCTGGTAAATACACAATTCAAATCTCTATTTATTCTGACGGCAGTAGAAAATGAATGCGGAACGTTAATCAAAAAATTGCAACGAGATATAAATAATTGAAGAGCTTAAGATTTATATCAGCGGTGACAGCGGCGCGGAAAAAATACTAGGCGTTTTTTCGATTCCTAGTAAGGACGTTATTACATTTAAACCTTCACCTCTACAATGGCAAGAAGACATTTTTAGCGGAATCAAGACCCCAAAGAAACGGCAGATGTTAAGCATGGTGATGACGATTTACGACCCTCTGGGCTTAATAAACAATATAATAATATATGGAAAAATATGATTACAAGCCGTTTGCCGCAGTTCCGTAAAATGGGATGAAGAAATCACTTCCGGTCTAGCAGAAGAATGGTTTCAATGATTAAAATATAAATATATTAGAGACCATCAAAATTCCCCGATGTTACATAAAATGTCACGCTAATTATTATGGAGCTGAAGTTCAGCTGCACACCTTTGTAGACGCCAGCGACAGCGCCTATGCTCCAGTATGTTACGTATATCAAACTATAACGTCGTCGAATGCTCTCTGCTAGGCTCAAAGGCTAGAGTAGCGACCCTAAAACAAATTTCGTTTTCTCGACTTGAATTGATGGCGGCTATAATTGGTGTTCGGTTCTCAAAATTTATATCGGAATCACTAGCCATAAAGATCAGTCGCAAGGTATTTTGGTCCGATGCCAAACCCGTTCTAAGCTGGCTCCACTCAGATAGTAGACGCTACAATTAGTTCGTAGGACTGCGTATAAGTGAAATTTTGGAATCAAGATATCTGTTTGAATGAAAATGGATCCCGTCAAAACATAACGTAGCAGACGAAGCTACCAAAATTCATAAAATAAATTAAGCGACTTCATGCAGCCGTTGGTTTAATGGCCCAGAATTTCTTCGTTGGCCTGAAGATCAGTGGCCACAAAAACACCGCAATGTTGAAGAAACAAGCACAGAGTTGAAGAAACATGTTCTGCAAATATCATAAATTACAAAAATTGTGGATGTTAATCGCTTCTCAAAATGATGGCGACTGACCAGGGCGATGGCTTACGTTATGCGCTTCATGAGCAACTGTAAGAGAAGTCTGTCGATGCAAGAAACCCCGTTCGGAGAGTTACAGCAAGAAGAACTCCATAAAGCCGAATTAATGCTTTACCGACAAGCGCAGGCCGAAGAATTTTTTAGAAGACATCAAGGACCTTAAAAGGAAATAACGGTTAAGAACACAGTCTTCTATATATAAACTGACAGCATATCTCGAAGAAAATTACGTTTTAAGGGTGGACAGCAGAATTGTGTACGGGCCAGGACCTCGACAGGACCCAATAATCCTTCCGAAAAATAGTCGCATGACAGCTCTAATCGTTCAACAATTTCATTCGAAATTTCCCATTTATTTCACAACCGCGACGACATCATGGAAATGTATCACACCAGTAGCCCCCCATATAGGTGGACCTCGTTCGCTCATTCAAGACCATTTTTTACAAAATTACTCCGACTCGAGCACCTCTGCTACAGAGTATGACTGCGGAAGTAGAAAATATTGTGAACTCTCGACCATTAACGTATATCCGAATAGATAGTGCACAGGAGGAGGTCTTAACCCCCAATCACTTCCTGCTTGGAACTTCAAACGGAATGAAACTACTTGCCATCCTTAATGACAACACACTGTTTTCCGTCATACCTGGTTCACATGCCAACAGTATGCTCAACATATCTGGCAGCGGTGGGTCAAGGAATACAAGAATCCGATTCGGGTAGGAGATTTGATTGTGGTTGTTGACCCTGGTTCCGTAAGAAATGTTTGGCAGAGAGGTAGGGTGCTGGCTACAAAAACTGCTTCGAGTGCTACCGTACAGACTTCGCAAGGAGTGTTTGAAAGCCCAGTTGTAAAATTAGCCGTTCCGGAAGTGGCTCAAGAAGAGGAGTAAACCCATGAATTCCTCTTGCCTTACTGAAAGGGGGTGTTACCGCCACTTATTCCTCTTATTTATAGTAGTTAATCAACTCTGAAATAATCGATTATTATGTATATTTAGTACATACATTTTCCATTAAGTTCTTACTTCATGAACTTAGATGCAATTTAAAACGTAGCTACCACATGTGAAACTTTAAGGTTAATTATTACGATTTGTACAGCGCCCGCGCTAACATAACTAGTAAAGTCAAATCAAAAGTGTCTGCCTTTCTTCACTAAAACTTCACTGTGTTCATCAATCAATCTTTTCTAGTGATTTTTTCTATAGAATCGACTATATAAGCCAACAAATCAGCATCGGCATCGGCCTCTTGCAAAAAAACTGGCATCGGTCGGACTCTAGTTATTTCTGCTTAGAATTTATGTTTTCTATGTTGTTTTGGCTGCTTCCTTTATCGTCATCTGATAATTCGTGCATTCAATTTTTCGGGAAGTTATTTCTGCTAAGAACTTATGTTTTCTACGTATGGCTCTTGGAATTTATTGTGACGTATGGTCAATACTTTATAAATAAGGTTTTTGAGGTTAAGTTTCATCCTTTGCGGGTTGAGATGAGAGATAGTTTATTAGACGTCCGGAAGAAGTAGGTTTTTAATACCAGTCAAGTGAAATATTATGGTTTTCGCTGTGAAATACATACGTCATTGCAGTTTGTTTTGATACTTGTACAAGGTGGCGCAAAAGTAAGCTTCCGATGTTTAGCATATCGGTTGTGGCACGTGCAGTGTGTGCTGTTGCACCGTCTTGTTGGAACCACATGTTTTCCAATCCCAATTCATCAAGTTGCGGCAAAAAGAACTTGTTGATCATTGCTCTGTAGCGCTCACCATTCACAATAACCGTTTGGCCCCGACCGATTATTGGTCAAATAAATAGTCAGCAATATTCCGCGTTCTGGAGCAGTGTAGCGTAACATTGTTTATTAACGTGTATTTCGCATGTGTTTACTACGCAAATGTCAAAACAGAACTGACTTTAGGGGCCAATCGCAAAATTTATAGCATTTTCTGATAGGAGGATTACTTTTGCGCCTCCTTTTATTTATTATTATTATATATGATATCTATGTTGAATTGGTGTTTCAGCCCCAAAATGGTATTTTCAAGCAGGTAGTCCATATCGATGTCGGCAATTGTAGGAGAAATAGGATTGCCCTGGGCATTCCTAAGGTTTGTACATATAGATCACCGCCAAGCATGATGTGATTTCAAAAAATTTGATTTTCGAAATATTTTTTTTATCTTTTATTTTGTCCCATTTATTTTTAATTATTTTTGATGGTAACATTGTTGGTATATTTATAAATAGTGAGACGACATCCATGACAATAAAACTTCTTCGTTACAAGCATGGATGTTAGATATCATATATTGACGCCTTTAGAATTTCTCCAACGTATCCGGATAATTTGTATCATTGTACCATAACTGAAGTGTAATAGGACGTAAAGGAACAACGGAAAGACAACCATAGTGTAATCAAAGAAAGTTCCCAATGTACGGCTAAATAATTCACATTGAAATCCGTACAAACTACAGCATTTGATGAACACCGCCACGTAGAGTAAACACTTATACAGAAAGCGGTATATCTTGGTTCATGAAGTAAAGAGGTAAGATCCCCACCGTTATTTTGGGCTCCCAAAAGGTAATTGCATCAACACTCTAAAGGGTAGGCACACTTCTTCTCAAACCGCTGGTTCGAGGTTGGATTTTCTTTTTGCCAATTTAATGCACTTACCGAGTTGTTCTCTATATCAGTAACCCAGACAACAAAATTATAGCAAACGAGTTTGTAACTAGGTGTTCTCTGGAAGAAAAATCGGACAAGAAATCGGTAATGATATCCGTTGCCGCTTACACATGCACATTCGTTTTAAGTTGTTCAATAATTATAATAGTTTAAGAAAACTAAATTAAAAAAAAATCGGTTCCGATCTTGGGGCCTTTGACGTGTGAGTATTACACTCTAGCCACATTCAATTATTAGACAAATTTCGAGCTATAAGAACAATTTTCTCGAAGCATAATTTTGTGTAAAGCAGTTTACGAGCCCGTTTCTAAACTTTTACGATTTCCAGAATTGCTCGTAAAAAACTATGTTCGCCAAACATACGCTACCTTGCTGGATGCGAAGCTTACAGGAGAGCTCCCTAATTGTCACCTAACATAGTTGCAATTGTACAGAAAAGGGAAACAATAGTTCCCCTTTGGGATAAAAGTCCGGAATGTAATTTTAAACTTCAAATATATTTTTAAGAAATATGACATTTTAAAAGACATGCTTTATTAAATTATAGGAAGTAGAGTGCCTCAATTGCCGTTTAAAGATTCTTGAATGGCAAGTGGTCTTAAAATTCAACTGACTAGAAAAATTTTTGTGTTTTGGGAAGCATTTTAAAACCACTTTATTTCCTGTAAAACTTGGTTCTGTACAGTAAAAGTATGTCAGATATCTTAAATTATACGAATTTTGGCGAGTTTTCATAGGTATTCGTATTTGCAATATACTCATTTCCACACCACCTGAGGTAGAGATTTTGGCGAGCTTTTTTTTAATTGGTTTCCCAAGTCGGCCTAGTCCACTTATTAAGTCCAGTGACTTTACGCGATTATACATTGATTTCAATAAATTTTGCATTCATTACGGTTTCGGAAGCAAAGATTTGTAGAAGCTGATTTTTCGCATCTTGTTGTGGTGCTTTATCAATTGATCACCATTAAAGGTTTTAAACACCATTTCCAGTCTTTTAATGGTGTGCAAAAATCAACTAGATGATTTCGTTAACCCACCCCTCGACCGTTCGTCCATATATGTATAAGTTTTTTCGTAAGTCTATCTTACACGGTTATAAAGTTATTAACAGTCGAATTTTACTTATTTCACTTACTTTCTATGGGTGTATTTACCACAACCATAGCATACATCCTACCAAACTTCGTTATTCTAGCGTAAACGGTTCTGTAGTTATTAGCAGTCGAAGTTTGAAAATTTGTTTACTTCTATGTGGGCGGTACCATGCCCATTTTCCAAAAATTGGGTAAAATCGTCAATAGGACAACCAGCTAAATAATTCTAGCAAATTTAATTATTGTAGATGCTTTTATTATTGAATTATAACATTTTAAAAGTTTTTCTAAATTTTCGATATCGAAAAAAGTGATGTGGTTATTGTTCGATTTCACCCATTTTAAATTACCTAACCTACCTTGGCCAGAAAGCAGCCTGTGTGTCAAATTTCATTTAAATATCTTAATTTTTACTCAAGCTATCGTAGCCACGGACGGACGGACATGTCTTAACGGACTTCTCTGTTTATTCTAAGAAATTATATATATGGAACTCTATATCTATCTCCATTATTTTGTACCATTACAAACCACCGTTATATGACCAAAACTATAATACCTGTGTACTAGTACACGCTGGGTATAAAAATCTATTGTCCAGTGAAAGCTGGCATATTTATGTAATTTGGCCCATCTTGAGAGATCGTAGCTTTTATTGTTTTTAGGTTTTTTTTTATTTTTTTTATTTTTGTACAATTTTCAAACGTAGATAAATGAAAATCAGATGACATTTATTAAGGGAGCTTCAAGTCGCTAATTGTCAAAAACCTCAATGGCTGACAAACCTTGTATAATTAAACAATGAGGGCAACAAAATACTCTCAGGCTGTCATAGTTACTGATTTGAACAAATTTGCAGGGACCGGAGTGATGTAGTAGTATTAATTATTTAATGTAATTTTAATGCTGATGTAATTACTTACCTTTTACTTTGTAAAGATAGCCCGTATTTTTTTGTTCTTTTTTCCGCAGCCTGTAGTTGATTTTAGCTGTGAATTTAAAAACAAACAAAAATGTCTCGTAGCACTGGAAGCGGTGTTCGGGAAAATAGTTTAGCTATGATTAATATTATCTGTAAACGTCATAAGGGCTTTAATATTGCACATTTTAATACTAGGAGTCTCAACTCTGAAAAAATGGATAGGTCAGTTATGCCTTTGAATGTTCGGCCGTTGAATTAATTTGTGTCACAGAAACTTGGCAGGAAACTAATGACATGCACTGTGCAATCAGCAACTATAAAGTGGTCCGCAATGATAGGTTTTCTAAAAAAAAGGGGGGGCGGGATTAGCAATTAACATAAATATGACAGTCAAGTACAAGTCCGTAAATTGTGCCGTGTAATATGTGTTTGTAGAGTTGTCCGATCCATTGTTCACCTCTTTGTCACCTTGTATTGCTGATTACGAAAATATTATAATATGTTTTGATTTTAATATAAATCTCCTTTTGCGTGATTCTAACACTTTTAACTTGTTGAACAATGTATCCGCGATTGGTCTCTCTGTAGTTAACATGTCTATTCCCACAAGATATTCCAACAGGTGTTCCCCTAGTCTACTGGACTATTTTATTGTATCTAATCTTTCCTCCACAACCCGAATATAATGAGGTGCGAATAGCAATATCGCGATTGAAAAACAATAAAGCAGCTGGCGCTGATGGTTTGCCCGCTGAGCTACGAGGAGCTGGTTAGCCCATGCATCAGTTACTATGCAGAATATGGTCCAATGAATGCATGCCTAAAGAGTGGAATCTAAGCTTTCTCTGTCCAATCCACAAGAAGGGCGATATTGCAAACTACGCCAACTATCGCGGAATCAGCATTTTGAATATCGCATATAAGGTCCTATCAAGCTTCAGCCTGGTAAATCAACCATCGACCAGATTTTTACAATACGCCAAATCTTGGAAAAAACCCGTGAGAAAAGAATCGACACACATCATCTCTTTGTTGATTCTAAAGCCGCTTTCGATAGCACGAAAAGGAGCTGCCTATAGGCCGCTATGTCTGAATTTGGTTTCCCCGCAAAACTTATACGGCTATGCAAAATGACCTTGAGCAACACCGCCAGCTCGGTCAGAATTGGCAAGGACCTCTCCGAGCCGTTCGAAACTAAACGAGGTTTCAGACAGGGTGACCCCCTATCGTGCGATTTCTTTATTTATTGCTGGAGAAAATAATACAAGCTGCAGAACTTTAACCGCGCTGGAACACTATTTTATAAAAGCGTGCAACTGTTGGCATATGCATTGATGCCATCGGCCTTAATAACCGCGGCGTAACTTCTGCTTACTCGAAATTAGAAAAAGAAGCGGAGAAAATGGGATTGGTGGTGAACGAGGGCAAAAGGAAGTACCTTCTGTCATCATGGAAAGAGTCAGCGCATTCGCGCCTTGGAAACCGCGCCATTGTTGGCAGCAATAATTTCGAAATAGTAAAGGACTTCGTTTACCTGGGAACCAGCATTAACCCCAACAATAATGTTAGCCTAGAAATCCGACGAAGAATTACTCTTGCAAACAAATGCTACTTCGGACTGAGTAGGCAATTGAAAAGTAAAGTCCTCTCTCGACGAACGAAAATAACACTCTATAAGTCACTCATCGCACCCGTCCTGCTATATGGTGCAGAAGCGTGGACACTAACAACATCTGATGAGGCCGCTCTGGGAGTATTCGAGAGAAAGGTTCTTCGAAAGATTTGTGGACCTCTACGCGTTGGCGACGGCGAGTACCGAAGAAGATTTAATGATGAGCTGTATGAACTTTACGCAGACGCCGACATAGTTCAGCGAATTAAAACACAGCGGCTTCGCTGGCTAGGCCACGTAGTGTGAATGAGCGAAGATGCTCCAGCCCAGAAGGTATTCTTATCGGCACCCGCCGGTGGAAGCATAGGAAGAGGGCGACCACCACACCGATGGAAGGACCAAGTAGAGACCGATTTATGATCCCGCGGTGTTTCCAATTGGCGCCAGTTGGCGCAACGAAGAAACGACTGGCGAGCTATGTTGGACGGTTAAAACCGCCTGGGCGGTTAGATGACCATTAAAAGAAGAACCTTTCCTCCGTCATAGCGTTTGGCCAGTTGTCTTTCATATTCGACTACGATTTAATACTGCGTTCACATGATATTAATCTTGGCCAATGTGAGTCGAAAAGATCGTTCCCATATACGGATTACCGCAACGTTGATTTAAACGCATTGGCCATCGATGCTAGCTCAGTAAACTGGTGTGATTGCTGGTGTTTTGCGAGCGTTGATGATAAACTTGAGGTTTTGAATAAAAATCTTCTTACTATTTTCAATAATCATGTGCCAGGACGTGTTAGTAGTGAGACTAAATCCTCGGTGCTCCCCTGATTCATGCACAGGGTGTTAGCTGCTATTAAAGCACGCAATAGGGCATTGTCCAAACGGAAATCTTCCCCTAACCAGGATAACTGGACGTTGTTCAAAATTTCCAGAAACAGTGCGACTTCCATCATCAGAAGCGAAAAACGCAAGTTTTACCTATCCAAACTCGACGCCTCCTTGCCATCTATAATCTTATGGAGTAATCTTAAATGCTTGCGTTTGTGTGGCTGCGAAAACGACAAAGCCTGCACTCTAGACCCTGAGCTACTTAATCAAGCATTTATTATAAACCCTTCACAATGTGCAACCCCTCTTGTCTTTATTCCTCGAAGTAGCGACTGTTATTCTGGTGATGCATTCGAATTTGAAACTGTATCTGAGTTGGACGTGGTTAGGAGTATTAGAAATGCAAAATCAAATGCGACTGGTGAAGACGGGATTCCTATAAAATTTATAAAGATGGTTCTATTTTTCATTACACCGCGTTTCACACATTCTGTCCTATGAACCAAATATACTTTTTCGGAGAGGGGAGAAAAAATAAAAATACACGTGTATCGGCGATTTTCATGTACACGTCAGAATTTTGTTTTTTTTAGTCGCGTGTGACTATTGCTATAGAAATTTATGCAAGTTTACTGTTGGAAGGTTAACAATAAAGTACGCTGTACCAAAAAAATTCTGACTTGTACATAAAAATCGCGTGTATTTTTATTTTTTCTCCCCTTTCCGAAAAAGTATATTTGTTTCATAGGACAGAACTAAAGCTCGATTTTGTAACGCAGTGTTATTGGAGCGGTAACTCATAATTTTAATCATTGTATCACAACATCAAGCTTCCCTAGTCAATGGAAGGTTGCATCAGTTTGCCTAATAGCAAAGAAAAGGCTTGCTAACGCCCCTTCTGATTTCCGTCCTCTAAGTATACTGTCAACTTTGTCCAAAGCCTTCGAAACCTTAATCTCGGAACAAATTACATGCCATGTCCAGAGTAAGCAATTGCTGTCACCTCTTCAGTCTGGATTCAGGGCTAAGCATGGGTGCACCACAGCTATGCTTAAGATCCTTGACGATATACGGATCCCAATTTTGATAACTTAATCACTCTTCTCTGTCTTCTTGACTTTTTCAAGGCATTTGACTCAGTGGACCATCAGCTGCTCTCATCCAAGCGCAGGTATTATTTTTGTTTTAGTGATAATTCGTTGGCTCTAATGAATAGTTACTTGTACGGTACGGTGTCAACGGTACCAGATGGCAATATTAGGGTCTCAAACGTCACGCCTTAGTAAATTAAAGACTGGTGTACCACAGGGGTCTATTTTAGTCCCGTTGTTATTTAGCCTATTTATAAATGACATTCTTACAGTTTGCAAATTCGTCAATATGAATGCTTACGCGGATGACGTGCAGCTTTACCTGTCTAGGAATATTAATGACAGTGATGACCTGTGCTATAAAATTAATGCAGATATATCAGTCATTTCACATTGGGCTACTAATAATGGGCTTTGTCTTAATCCGAGTAAAACATATGTGTGACCTATCTTAAAGAGAAAGCTAGATGGCATTAGAATTCCACCTATTTACCTAGGCACCGAGGAAATTATATTTGTAAGTAAAATAACTAATCTTGGGTCTATAATCAATCCTAACATGTAATTTAACATGTAATGACCACGTTAACTCCTCCTTAAGTAAAGTCTATGGGGCATTGCTCTTAACATACGACATAAACTGGCCATTCAAATAATTTTGCCATACTTAACTTACTTCGAGCTAATTTACAATAAACTAGATTCGCGCTCTGCTCATAAAATTTATGTGGCTTTTAATTATATCACACGCTATGTGTATGGTCTTAAGAAGTTCGACCATATATCACGTTGGAGATCCAGTCTTCTGGGATGTCATATATTCCAATATTTTAAAGCCAGGAGCTGTATTTTTCTCTTTCGGACAATTCTCACAAAAACGCCCCAATACCTTTACAATAAACTTAAATTTACAAGATCTGCCCGTTTGAACGACCTAATTGTACCTACATTCAAGTCTGTCTCTTCGACTAAATAAGTTTTTGTGAACACTACACGTACCTGAAACTCTGTTCCTAATGCTATACGAAATATTTCAAACAAGAACAACTTTAAACATGTTTTTTATAACTACTTCGTAGATAATAGCATATAGACTGGCCATCTCATTAGCTTTAGATACCGATAGATATAGTATTATTCTTCAATATACATACCCATATTTATTTGGTATTTGTTAATACCCATGTCTTGTAATCTGTAATGTAATATTTTCCTTCATTGTTGTTGTACTATAAAAGATGAAAAAATCTTATTGTACTAATACTCTGCTCAATAAATAAATAAATGGTTTCCATGAGGATGGTTACCGAACTGTAACCGAAGTATATCGGAAAACAAAATTTAAAACCTGGTTTTTTATTTTATACAAATTGACATTTGATAACATAGAGTTCGCCAACGAATTATTAATAAAATATATTTTGTTGGAAATTTGCTGCAAATACAGTTTAAGATTTTCTTACGGATTTCAGAAGGTCTCAAAATGGTGGTAAGTTCCTGAAGGAAGAATACTGGTGACCTGGTATCCGCTTTACAGGGCAAATTTAAGTTATTGAGAGAATTGCGGCGGTATTAGTTAAGCTACTATCGCAAACTAGGCTTTTAACAATGTTATGCCGTGAGATTCCTATAGAAACAAAAATCACTATGTATAAGAACAGTTATAGGCCTACGCAGATATAATCTACTGCATCGGATTAAAGCTCTACGGCTTTGCCCAGAAGAAATACCTATCGCCACTCGACTTTCGCAGTTGAGTTGGTAAAAACAAGTGGAGTGGTTTCCAAAACTCTTCCTTTATCGATAAACACGATGGCTACCCAAGTTTGCTTCTAGACGGCCAAGCAACAAGAATGAATAAGTGAACTTTTGGGTTGTGAATCGTAGACATTTTGCTGGATAACCGAATTCTGAATAATATGTAAAGTTTAATAGCCAGATGCGAACTATGACAAAAATATGAATCTTCCGATGGAAAACAATTGACGTTCAAAGATTTTATTTCCTATGTAGGAAAACCGGCTATAACTCATCTAAAATACATAAAGACACATATGGAACTGTAAGCGCTGTGAAGATACTATGAACCTTTTTTAATTGTCTGTAACTTTATGTATACGTGTGTAAGTTTTAAGGCTGGGTGCTCCAGGGGGTGAGACCGAAGATGCTAACATATTTATTTTTCTTGATACTCTAGATGACCACTCTAATATGAATATGTACAAACCTATATACAGATGTATATATAATAGGAATATGCATATACATACTATATGTATAAACACACAATATGTGAGCCAAGGGACATATGATCATGCATGTGTGTGCTGAGTAAGCTTATACACACATATCTGTCCAATCTTTCGTCCAGCTATCCATCGACGCGACTATTGAGCCTAACAACTGCGATTGCCTAAGCAGGAAAATGTAGGCAAGATGGACTTGACACATGCATGTATACATACATTTACATAAATATGCATGTTTGTGAGCACATCGCGATGTCCGACACCGTCGTAGTCGAAGTCATCATCGAAGTCAAAGACGTTAGAAGCTACAGTCACAGCCATCGTGTTCTTTGTCCTAGCAGCAGTGGTTGGCGTTACATTTACAAGAATGTGCATACAGAGATGCCTAGTGTCAGAATTGTGACAATGACCACCACTTTGCCAATACCTACACATGAGGCTGTCCATATGTATACATATATATTTATCCTGTTGTTGAACCAACTACTAGTTAACTACCTAGAAACTAGTCATCAAAATTCATTTGAAAAGCTTAAATAAAATTTTCGATTGGATCTGAAAATACAGTATCGATATACTGCATGAAAAAATAATGGCGTTTTCCTTTCTCAAAAAAAAAGTTTGCCCTCTCTTAGTTTAACTTTTGAATTACGTAACCTGGCATTCTGTAAAATGCTTCAATTTGTAGAAAACGACGTCCTTTTGATTAGTCCGTGGACACGTGAACCCACGAGAGAGTTAACAAAACCAAACAGGGTAACAGTATTTCTAGAAAAGAAAATGACAGAACACATGCTTAACTTTTATATTTATTAACCGATTTGCAAATGGAAAAATAAATGCAAAGTGTACAGCTTTTAAATATTATTTAATGTGGTAGATAATGCTGATGGAAAGCGTGCCTGATTTTTTTAAAGCATTTACAAATTATTCTTAAACTTATAACCCATTTGGAAAATTGTAAATGACAGGTTAGTAAAGCGATGGAGGATAATATGGTGAATGCCGGTGCACGATGTACAACTGTAGATGTTTTGACTAATAAGAAAATGGAGGTATCTCACTTTGTAAAGAAACCATAACTTTGCGAAATTTCAAAGACTATATCATTTTTTAAAATGTAGGCAAGATGGAATCTGTAAGTTTTTTCTGGTAGTAAACATGTACCAAGTTTACGGCTATCATTTTTTATACATATTCCGCTGCACCCTGTATGCATATGGTTTTCAAAATCATCAAATGCAAAGTGCTTTTTATACCTAGTAGTGCTAAGCACACAAGGTATATTAACTTCATTCGCCTAACGGTAGTATGTAACGGCATAAACATATCGAGATATATCTGTGGCAATAAGGGAAAACTCCCAAAATAATTTTTTTGAATTTTTCAGTAGATCGCTTTGAAAGTTAAAATTGTAGTATAAATGTATTGAATTGAGATATAGTTATTTGTCCATAAAGTCCACCATTTTTGAGCAAGGGCCGTGAAATTTTGTGTGATTATAGATACTAACGATCAAACTTGAGCTTTGCTTTTTTGCATTATTATTGCAATAGATGTATCAAAATGTTCAGGAGGAAAAGATAAATTGATTAAGCCATGTCCGTCTGTCCGTTCGTCCGTCTATTAACCCGATAACTGGGGTAAATTTTGATGTATCTCAATGAAATTTGGTAAGCGGATTCCTTGGCACTCATCTCCGAGCGCTATTTAAAATGGGCGAAATCGGATGATAGCCACGCCCACTTTTTATATCCATTTATGTATCATTTCTATTTTACTTTCAAAGTGTCCGTTCACGAAGAAAGACGAAAAATAAAAATTTTCGAAAATGGCCGTCGCCCCTTTTATAGCGGATTATTCTACAAAACTTTTTATGCCATAACTCCGGCAAAACTTGATTTTTGGAACCGATATTTGGCGAAAACCAATTAATTGTTGTAAAAGTGGGCGAAATCGGTCAACGGCGATGCCCGGTTTTTAACATATTTCTGGAAAATTTGTTTGTAAAATGAAAAGCGCGATATTTCTATAACTATGCAACCTATATCAAAAAGATCTTGCACACATAATAAACTTCTTAAGCAAAACTCGACTGCAAAAAAAATGTTGTGGTAAGAATGGCGCCGGCCACTTTTCAGCATAAAAATTCTGCTATTTTCAAAGGCGATTGCGTGTAGTTTCAACTAGGTATTTTAATGAAAATGGCCATCTGCTTCTCAAGAGTATTTACTACGCAAAAATTAGACAAATCGGATAACAAACTAGCAAAATATCCTGGCAAGTAGTTAATACTTCACTGCAATAGATAAGTTTATATCTATATTTTGAATTTCATTTATATATCTTTTTTGAATTTCATACCTTTTATGAACACGAAATGTTTGTAAGTTTGAGAATAAGAATAGGTGGCCCATCAATAAGTACACGGAAATAATCAGGTTGGTAGAGAGGCGTAAATTTATACACAAGTAAATTCATTTACCACTCAAAACTCATAAAAGAAGTGTTTTTAAAAACAATCAGCTGGCTTTATTGGAACTGAAAAGTATTAAAATATACCTGCGTAAATTGGTATGCCATAATAGATTACTACTAGGTATATAATGTTCGATTCCACTCGAACTTAGACTTCCTTACTTGTTATATTTAGAATATTTTCGAAAATATGAAAAAAGATAAAATTTGGTGTGTACATTAACGTTAAGGCAGAAAATAAAATTTTCAAGCAATTTTTGAAAATGGGCGTGACATACTATTTACTAGTAGTAGGACTATTTTCAAATAATATTCGAATAAATACTATTCGAATAAACGAATAAAAATATTCGTTCGTTAGTATAATTCAACTAGTATTATTCGAGTTGTGGTATTCGAATAATTGTATTGAGATGCGAAAGATGTCGCATGCGACATTCACTGTCTTCATCGCTTGTACCTATTAGCAGTGTGACCAGGTTAACCTTTTCGAGGCTATATTTAGCCTTTTTTTGTCCTTTAGTCTCATAACTTTGGTTTTATCTTCGTGGCTTTTTTCTAGCCTTAAAAATTATTCGTAAAAATTTTCAACTATTTTTAATGGAGTTGATAACCCAATTGCGACATCACCTACCTGTAAACTCTTTACAAAATATAAATTTTTTTTCAGTTGATAATTCTTTGCAAGTTACAAAGCCGGATGTATTTTCTCTCTTTCAAACAGAAAAGTCTAGGTATTCTCCGAGTCAAAACGTTCATTAAACGAACCCCCTTTTTTTAGAACTGGTCGAATTCGTATTTAACTTTTTGGTATTGTCAGTAATGGCGAGATTGAAAGAATTTTTAGTGCCATGAAGATTTTAAAAACTAAGTTAAGGAACAGATTAAAAATTAAAATGCTTAACTCGCTGCTTAATATTAGATGTTCGTTAAAACGTTTATTCAAATGTTGCACTGATTTTGAAATTACCGATGATCTCATCTCCATGATAAATACCCAAACTTTTGTACGCAGACTCAAGCTCATCTGATTCATCAGACGAAGAAAATATTGTAAAATTATTTACTTTGTAGTAATTTTTCTATAGTAGGTATGTATTTCTTTGAAAAAGTTCCTAGTCAAGGAAAATGTGCCTGCTATCTGTTGAAATAAGAATAGTTCCCTTAAGTTATGTCTACAACTTTATATGCAAAAAGTTTAAACTAAAATAAAAAATTTGAAATGAATTTCGTAAAATGTCTGACTTTCCTTTAGCTTCTTTTTTCTTAATTTTAGCCTTTTCTAACCTTTTTTTTGTGCCGGTTTAGCCTCTTTTTTTTCTCTCAGCTGGTCACACTGCCTATGAGCATGCATTCACGTTTTGTATGTATGTTTGCGTGTACAAATGTGTGCATAAGCTGTAGTGATATTTGTATAAAACTATTCGAATAAAAATATAAATTATAATAAAATAATAATTATTATTCGAAATTTTTGGATCCTTCGACTAAATGGATTTTTTATTCGAATAATTTTTATTCGAATAGTCCCAGGCCTAGTATTTACATCAATATGAGAAATGTTCCGGGAAAAAATGGGCGAAATCGGTTAGGTCCACGCCCACTTTTATACGAAAGATTTTGAAAAGGATCATATATATTTAATAGGCGATAAGTTTGCGTAAAATAGACTTATATCATTTCTATTTCACCTTCGAAGTGTCCGTGAACGAAGAAAGTCGAAAAATTTAAATTTTCGAAAATGGGCGTGGCCCCGCCCCTTTTATACTGGATTATTCCACAAAACTTTTCATGCCATAATTCCAGCAAAAATTGATTTATCGAAACGATAGTTGGCGAAAATGTTGTTTGTTGTAAAAATGGATTAAATCTTGGTTCTGACAAATTTGTTTGTAAAATGTAAAACGCTATATTTCTATAACTATCCCAGCTATATCAATAATATCTTTTCAAACATATGCATCTATTGGAATTTTGAAAAAATGTGGGAAGCAGCGATTGGTAAGGAACCTATTTATATACGAATAAATTAATTTACCACTCAGAACTCATAACAGAAGTGTTTTTATTGAAAACAATCAGCTGGCTTTATAATAAATTGGGATGTCATAGTAGATCAATACTAGGCATTAAATATTCGATTCCACCAGAGCTTAGACTTCCTTACTGGTTAGTTCTAAAGTTATCCAATTCTAGTGAAACTTTGCACAGCTTATTTTTAGACCATAAAGTGTCATATTACGCCTGGCGAACTTTGGATTTGCAAAAAAAGTTTATATAATGGCACACTTCCTTTTGTAAATACGGGCCATTTTTATAAACGCCTCACTTCAGAATGTTTCACACAAACGTCTTATTTCAGATGAATATGTATTGAAATTTCATTCAGATAAGGTGTATTTGAAAATCGTTCTGAGATAAGGCGTTCTTCAACCAAATTTTTAAATATTGCCTTATTGTATAAAACACTGAGATAGGGCGTTCTTTAAACATACCCTTCGGTATGGCGCTGTTTACAAATATTTTGAGATAGGGTGACCTTCTCCTCAGCCTACTACAGCAATTTTTATTTACTATTCAAATCTTCTCTAATTAAAAGTGCGCTGAAAAATGGAATTCAAGTAAGTTAGCGTTTGCGGAGATCTGAGCAGTGAGTGTGCTGATTCTCTCTCTCTCTATGGCGCGATATACAACAGGTATATCATCATAAACCTCCTAAGAGATTTTTGCGCCAAGCTTCTCTTCCAATTTGTGGTGTGCCGATTTTGAATTTTCCCTACAAATTGGTGGGACCTACAGTTTTTTGCCGACTCCGAACGGCATCTACAAAGGAGACGAATTTTTAGCTGAGAAGCCCGTCATGGCAGAAATACACTCGGAGAGTTTGCCAAACCACTGCCGAGGGGCGACCCCGTTTTTTGAAAAACTTTTTTCAAATCACTTTTGATGTTACCTGTACCAGGGTGTGTGCTGATTCACTATAGGCAATTTTTTTTAAGTTATGAATTGGTTTGAAGCTTTAAACTTCTAATGCTATGGCCAGTTCAATCGTACGAATTGGGCCCCCTACACGACCGGAGAAACGTTTACAAAGCCCTAGACTGCTTCAACCGTGTTTCACCAATCAAACAGTATGGTAAAAGTGAATAAGCGTTGTTCTTTGGGCCTAGAAACAAGCTTCAGAGCTTCGTAATATTTCAGAAAACTTTTATTTGACGGAAAATAACATTCCTCATGGTTTAGTGCTACTTCAATTCAGGTGGAATTTTGAAACCCAAAATCAAAGCTCCGAAGCGAAGTAATCGGTCTTAAAGAGCACGTCTTTAAATGATCCTACATGGGGTGAATATCACAAATTCCTTGATAACACTTTTTGTGGAAACAAGAAGCAATCATTTTTGGTCCGCGAACGATTTCCCGATCGTGACTATTCGGTATTTCGTATGTGGGAGGCTAAATAAGACCATGAAAACTGTTAAATCATTTGGAAATAGTATTTCCTGATTTCCTTTGATTAAATTTAAGTAAAATTCTTTCGCGAAGTATCACGAAATAATTACTTCCGGAAAATCTTTGAGACTTCTACAGACCATCCAGCCTCGTTTAAGAGCTAAATAAAAGAAGGAAGCCGTTGTTTGAAATGTTTCGAAAAAGATAGGCGTGGTTGTTGTGGCTCACGTTTACCGCGATTTTATGGTTTTTACAACACTTTTAAGGAAAAACAAGACCTACCTTGATTTAATGCTTCAGTTTTGTGACACAAATTTTTTAGTTAGCCTGAAAAGTGTAATTATTTTTTTTTAGTGGACCATGAAAACAGTTTTTTTGTTTCTTATTTCAAGTAACTAATATATGGACTTCATCAAGAAAAACCAATACAAAATTTAAAACCTCCACATAGAATTTTATTTAAACACGTTCAGCAGAGGGACTTTTAATCTCTAGTTTTGTTGTACACTGTAGCTCACATACAATTGATTGTTCCCATAAACGGAGTTTGAGCAAAAACTTTTGCAATTTAAAAGATAGGAACACACAATTTTGTATCTACTGTACTTATTACATATGTAATATGTGTAGTGAAAATTATTAAAATTGGACAATAGCATTCAAACCATTTTTCCGATAAACGGGGTTTGAGCTATGTATCTTTAAATTATCAGAGTAGAACTATCAAATTTTGCAGATTTTGTACTAATTGAAAGTAAAGATCGGACACTTGAAACCGTGATGCGTATTCATGACGGGTACAAAGCCCTTCGGCACAGCCGGCATAAAGGTTATCTTTCAGATAACTCTCGGAAAAAGGCTTACAGGATTTATATTCCCGCTCTGAAGTATAGTGTTATATATATATAGAGAAGCCTGAGGGGCTTTGAATTAGGGTTTCATTATAAGAATGTTTCTGAGTGACATTTTGCACAGTTTGTACGTGTTGTAAATAAGGATGAGACACTGAAAACCGTGATGCGTGTTCATGAAAAGTATAAAGCCTTCGACACAGCCTAGGATACCGATTTCCTTACTTGTTTGAACTACAATGGTGTTGTTCTAATTGTTTTTAGAAATCCGCAATTACAAATTGATTACCATTGCAAAAAACCAAAAATCTTATAAATAAAAATGAATGTGTGTCTGCGTGTCTGTGCGTCTGTGTATCCTTTATAGGCGTATAAAGTACTCAACCGATCTTTATGAAATTTTCACAGTATATTCTTGGGTTCACTGGTAAAAGCATAAGCTATATATAGTTTTGAAAACATGGGCGGTGCCACGCCACCAGGCCATATAAAACTTCAATTCATCATACATCTGAACGTGTTTGGTCTAAAAAAACGATATTTTGATATATGTATCACTTAATGAAGATTTACATAAGTTTTGAAAAGTGGGCGGTGCCACGCCCACATATTTTGTGTTTTGGTTGTGCTTCATTAATATTCACAGTTTATTGTCCCTGAAACCCTCACGATAGGTTCAGGAGTTCGTTCGTATATAATTTTTGTAATAGCCCCCAGGTTATATAAAGCTGACATAGCTAGGCATTTCTTTGGTTCAAGTTAATGATATGGAACCAGCATACCAAATTTCATTGAGATGTCTCAAAATTTACTCAAGTAAGCGTGTTAACAGACGGGCAGACATGGCTTAATCAATTTCTCTTTTCCTCCTGAACATTTTGATATAAATAAGTCAATATCTATCTCGATCCGTTTATGCCGTTACATACTACCGTTAGGAGAATGAAGTTAATATACCTTGTGTGCGTAGCACTACTATAGTAGTATAAAAATGTTCCTGACACATACATTTTCGTGGCTTTTGCTTTATTGTTACTGCATCGATTTGCCATACCAATGGAATGGTGTTTTTTGTGCTAGTTTTTTTTTTTTTCAAACATATCGATCCCTTTGCGCGAACTTGTTGTAAGGGACCAAATGCAAACTTTCCAGGAGAGCATTTATATGAAAAATTCTAGTGCTTTATTCCATAATTGTTAATGACGAGATCGAGGTCATTCCCACAAGAGCCGGTTCTATCGTGCCGGAATGACTCGCGTTTTACCAAGGGCGGCTATTTTGATGTAACCCTGTCTAACTCGTCACCCTTCCTCCTAATATTGTCATTATCCGAGAAGCTCCTTGCAGCAGGACTGCTCAATACTCTCTTGCCCCGGGCGGGTGTTGAACCTAACCCGGGACCAAGAGAATGCATCTGCTGCCTTTGCTGGAAGAAGATTTATGTGAAACGTTCACACTCCGTCCAATGCTTCGAATGTAAAAGATAGCTGCACAAAACAAGTTGCTCCGGGTTAAATCCCTCCACACACAGGCCCACTAGTTTCTTCGAAACATTTGTGGCCCTTTGCTGTTCACGTCCTAGGGCGTCCCGTCGCCAACACCTCACACAGCAGCTCACAAGTACTTTCTGCGTAGCACCTCTCTCTTAGATTTACATTGCCCCTTATTCTTCTAGCACTAGCACAAATGTCAGTCAAAGCCACCAGCTCCTGGTTCCTTACACCATGTGCACTGTTTGTCAGTTGAGATTATATACATCGGAAACAGGATATTACGACTGATACGTACGTTGCGCCATGTTGTCGAGCTTCGCAACCTACAACGTCGACTTACTCGCCTCCTTCGGGTGGTCCGGATCCTCCGTCTTCTAGATTTGAGGAAGTGCGCGACGCAGTATGCTTCCACCCAGGCATACGCACCAGTCCATGACTCCCAGCATAACTGTTTATCCCCCTACGCGCTGACGTGTCCTGCAGTTGAACTGCAACGACTCACCGGCAAGCTTAGTGAAATAGTGAAATAATTAATACCGCTCCGAATGTCGGGTGTTACTCAGAGGTGATAACCGTGTAAGCCTCGGAGACTTTAACTCACACCATGACCTGTGGCACTCAAGCTTTCAGGTCGATGGTAGGTGACAGGAGATGGCCGAACAAATTTATAGTTCGACGTTCTGTTCTGAAATTGATCAAGCTCGCCTGACCTTATTATCGTCAGCGCTGTACTCATAAACTGCGTTGACTGGCGACCGATGTTGCCTCTTGCATCAGATCATTTACCGGTTGTCCTCTCAATCGATGGCCCACCGACTTTGTCATCTCTGAAAATTTCAGCAAAGCTGACTGGGTTGGTTTTCTAAACTTAACTGAGAGCTCCTTAGCTGCTCTTCCCATCCCGTCTGGCATACGAGAAGGGGAAAAAGCGTTTCGCATGGTCATAGCTTCAGCGTGAAATTAATACATTCCGTCAGGAAGAATCAAGGAGGTGAGTCCGCATTTCCCCGCAGGGACAGTGGCCCTAAAGATCCCCAAATTCAAGATCTCAATGCGGAAATCAGACGGCTGGTTCATCAGCACAAACGCGCCAAATGGGAGGAGCACTTAAGGTCCTGTAACCTCTCTACTGGTGTTGCCAAATTATGACAAAATATCTTTCTGCCGGCAATTTGTACTGCATACTCCGGTCGACAAGGAAATTAGACGAGCCACCACGGAAGCGCACAAACGAAAAAATAGCCAAGCGCCCATTGCCATCACCACCACAGAAGTTCGGGAGGCTCTAAAGGCTCTACATCGATCGGCCCCGACGGTATATTTGTGCTGATGTTAAAACATCTCGGCGATGACGGAGTAAGGTACCTTAGAACTGTCTTCAATTTGCCCATGACCACCCTTGCCATTCCAGAAAAATGTTAGCGGGCAAAGGTGGTGCCGCTACTAAAGCCTGGCAAGCCAGCTAACGAAGGGTAGTCTTATCGACGAATATCGCTCCTCTTGCCAGTAGTGAAGACCTGGGGGAGACAGTCTTGTTTCCTTACTACATCGCTAATTTGCGACTCGCTGAACATCAGCATGGATTTCGTAAAATGCATAGCACCACCACCGCGCTTAACGCATTACCACTCAGATAAGTGTCGGTCTCAACCAAAATCGCCCTAATGACAGGGCTGTACTGGTTGCACTTGACCTGTCGACAGCCTTTGACACGGTCAATCACGCCCAAGAGCCAACTCTTCCCTCCAGTCTAAAGCGTTAGACAGCCAATTATCTGAGTGGTCGGCAGTCATCGGTGGAATTCAAAGGCGAACGATCAAACCACGTATAATCAAACAAGGGGTACCACAGGGTGGTGGCCTATCCCCGCTCTTGTTTAACCATTACATATCGAGGTTCCCCTCCCCACCAGAGGGTGTCTTGATCGTATCCTTAGGAGTCACGTTTGATAACATGTTTGACTACGGTGCTCATGTAGCCGCGGTTGCCACCAAGGTACAAAACCACAACAAAATCCTCAAGTCACTAGCTGACAGCACTTGGGGCAAAGACCAAGAAACGTCACTGGCAACGTACAAGGCAATTGGCCAGCCGTACACACAATGGAGGACGTTGAAGGCCTGTGAAAACACCCCACTCAGAACTTCCACGGGATGCCTCCTTATGTCACCTGAACACCACCTTCACAGCGAGGCAAAAATGCTCGGAGTTAAAGAGAAGAGTGAGACGTTGATCAGGCAGTTCATGTTCAATTGCTGTAAACTGCAGTACCCGAACAGACCCCTGCTCGACGAAAATACGCCCTCGAGGATAATAAGGAGTCGTTTCCGTAAACACTATGATAAGATCCGGCATCACATCTTTTCGCCGTTTTATCCAAAGATTCATCGACAGGCCCTCTAGCTCATCCACACAGAGTCGGTAAACTCCTTTGTTAGCTCTCGTTGGAGGAAAGAGTCATGTTGGCCCAACTTCGTTCTGGATACTGTAAGTGGTTAAACCCTTAAATAAATGCTTTGCGCAAAGGTAATTTCTTCCCCAATACTTTGAAAAGGAATTGAATATGTAATTGAAATTTCTCCAATTAAATTACAAGGAATCCCAAAAGTACTCTCGAATTTTCCATTAGATTCCTCAAATGAATTGTGAAGTGCTTGAAAAGCGAGTAGTTAATTCGTGTATAAAAACGTATTTCAACGGATTTTGATGGACTTTTCGGGCAATATTATTCATTATTTCAAAAGGGATCCCTTCCAAGCGATAATAAATAAGCTATGAGAACTTTTATCTCTCATATGCTACTGAAACCGTCCATGATCTTACAAATATACCATGGCGGGGTTGAGGAACGACTTAGAGAACGTGACCTTTATTCATCGAGAGAGAGCATGACTTGTCAATTCCCGCTAATTTCCGTTAAGGCAGGTTCTCAAGTAGTAAACTCCTAGACACTATCCTTTACAAATAAGCATAAACTCGAGGTTCTTCAGTATATGATTTACCTACGCCCTCGCGCTGGTGGCCTAGAAGTAATACGAGGAAAGGGAGTCTTTCTATGACAAATTATATAAAGCAAATTAGTGCTGAGCCCGCCATGATATCAATCTTTTGCTTGACGGCTTCAACAGCAGTCCAAGGGAGTCTTTCATACTATAGTCGAAAAGTTTAGCCTACATGACATAACAACTTTTATCGGGAAGTAACCGCGGCCAAACAATTTTAGCGTGCGATACTAAGCTGCAGCATAAAAAGATCCACAAAGCTACGACTGCAACTTGATAGCGTTGGGATCAACTGCAACATAGCTCCAATATCTTCGTTGTGCGTAATATACCCTCACCATTCAGGGTAGACATCAAGCACGTGTGGTTCAGCACATGTGTGTTCAGTGGCTGCCCTATGGGCTTGTTGCATGTGGTTCAAGAGCAGTCCTCTGGTAGGACTCGCAAGGAGCCTGCACCCTCCATACGTTGTTTATATTAAACAAGAAACTTACGAGGAAGTCGCCTTTTACGACTGGCGTGCCTTACCCGGATATATATGAGACAACAGCCGGTTACAGATCGCTACAACATCCTGAAGGCAGTAGTTGGAGAATATGTAAGAAAAAAGTGGCTGGATACATATAATATGGTCGCCGAACCTAAGCGACACCAGCTGGAGGAATCAGACATGCTACGCGATGTCTTCTTGCGGCGTTTGAGTCTCACTTCCACCAAGAGACTAAAATGTTAAATGTTAAAGGGCACACGGAAATGTTAAGCAGACAGTCTCTGTTGGGCGAAGATCCGCCTTCCAAATCTAAAAGAGCTGAAGAACAAAACGCGCCCTTCCCAAGGAAACTAGAGTCAATCTTACCTATCTAAATACATTCCCTGCAGGCGATGTGTCCACCCATTACATCAAACATCTCTTCAACTGCACAGTTAATAATAACAACAACAAGCATAATTATTTTGTGTAGCATGGCCAGACATAACCACATCTTTAATCGCGAACAAATTTTATACGCAAATAAACATTTTTAAGTTTTTCAATTACTTTTGCAATTCCTTTGAGGAATGGGAAATTTTTTTGTATTCGAGCCTCAAAACGAAGAAATTACATTTTGTATTTTTTTTTGCGGAATTGAAATGTACTCAATTCTTGTTGTGTGGGGAAAAGGAATTGATTACTTCTCCAATTGCTTGTAATTGGGAATTGAGAGTAATTTGATTCCTAAAGTAATGATCACTACCCAGCTCTGCTGTTCCGACGAGTAAGTGATTTTTATCGCGAGGGGACGAGCTGGTTGAGTGCATGTCTCCTAGCACTGGCGACAATATCGGAGTCGCTTAGTTCAGGACGGGCTGCCTGATTACCTTGTGCTGCCAGTAATTGACTTGAGTATTTTGGTGCGACATTGTACTTTAGTGGAAAACTCGTTGCCATAAGGTTTAGTGGGTGACAATGTCAGGTTCATTCAGGGAGTCCCAAAATGTATTAATTAATCAGGTGCGACGATAGCACACAATACTGTTGCACACCATGCTTAGTCCTAAAGGGGTTTCGATCTTGAATTTCTGAATAGAACAGGCGATTGTCGACTACTCAGATACTTATCAAAACCGTGTTTGAGAAAGGGAGGGACAGAATAGTCATCTATATCCTAAGCCAGCTGCTCATGATTGACTGTGTCAAACCCTTGTGACAGGTCATACTCGTACAATTGTGAAACCATATTTAAACGTTTGTGAAATTTTTAAGTTCCAAACTCGTTTGGAAAACATTGATTTCAAAGTTTGAAAAATGAATGTGTGTCCTTCATAGGCGTCCAGAGTACTCAACCGATTTTTATGAAATTTTTACAGTATATTCTTTGGATCACCGAATACAGCATAGGCTATACATAGTTTTGGAAAAGTGGGCGGCGCCATGCCCCAGGCTATATAAAATTTCAATTCGACGATTTCAATTAACGATATTTGGATATTTATATCCTTTAGTCAAGATTTACACAAGCTTGGAAAAGTGGGCGGGGTCACGTCATAACTCTGAATGTATTTAAATATATATGTGTCCTTTAGTCAAGAATTACTTAATTTTGGAAAAGTGGGGGGGAGAGGTGAAAATGAAGATGGTTAAATAAGCTAAGGGAATATGGGCGTGGGAGAAAAGCAAAAGTAGCAAGAAAAATTGATATATGGAAATAAACAACGAGGAAGCGCCAGTGGGGAGGGAAGAGATTACAATTTGTTAAATATAAGAAACTTAAATTTTATGCATGAGGGTCTGCTAGCTTAGAAATAAAAATGAATGTGTGTCTGCGTGGCTGTGTGGCTGTGTGTCCTTTATAGGCGTCCAAAGTACTCAAACCGATTTTTATGAAATTTTCACTGTATATTTTTGGATCACAGGTTAAAGCATGTGCTGTATATACTTTTGGAAAAGTGGGTGGTGCCACGCCCCCAGGCTATATAAAATTTCAATTCGCCATAACTCTGAGCGTATTTGGTCTAAATTAATGATATTTATATATGTGTCCTTTAGTCAAGTTTTACATTATTTTGGAAAAGTGGGCTGTGCCACGCCCAAAGTATTTGTGCTTTGTTTGTTCTTCATTAATGTACAAAATTAATTGTCGATCTCTGTGAAACGACACAGGCAATATTTAGTTTTTGGCAAAGCCTCCAGGCTATTTAAAGTAGCAATTAGGCATAGCTAGAAATTTATTTGGTTCCAGTTATTGATATTTTACATGCAGATTTCTGTTTTATATATTTAAAAAAAAATTGGCCACAGAAATCAGTACCAGAATCAAATAAAAGTTATTGCGATATATCTTCAAAACTATGTATGGACATATCAGAACACGCAGAGGAAATGGGAGAAGAAGCAGGGTAGGAATAGAAATTTGAGATATAGAGAAGGTATTAGAGGAAAATGAAGAGGTTAAAAATGAGTAACGATATAATGGGTTGGGAAAAAGCAAAAGTAGAAAGAACAAGTAAGGAAGTCTACGTTCGGGTGGAACTGAACATTAAATACCCAGCTGTGTAAAAGTGGTCGTATAAATTGCTAAATTGTTGTAGAGTTCTGACCTATAGAGGGTTTAAACTTTTTCTACTACCATGTGGGCAATCTTATAAATAAAAATTAATGTGTGTCTGCGTGTCTTGCTTCCAAAGCACTTAACCGATCTTTATGAAAGTTTCACAGTAGATTCTTGGGTTCACTAGTTATAGTATAGGCTATTTAAATTTTGGAAAAGTGGGCGTGCCACGCCTCCATGCTATATAAAATTTTAATCTTGTATAGGCGTCCAAGGTACTCAACCGATCTTTATGGAATTTTCACAGTAGATTCTTGGATTCTCTGGTTACAGAATAGGCCACATGTGATTTTAAAAAACGTAGATAGTATACCTCGTAACATGTTTCGTAACTTTATTTAACACGGTTCTGAATTTAATTACAGCTGAAATTTGAAATTTTGTTCATTTCTATGTGCGTTGCGACGCCCATTTTCCAAAATTAAAAAAAACAAAACATTAATAAGATCATTAGGTCATTGTAACTAAGAAATTGTAGAATTCTATCTGCATCAGTGAAGAAGATATGGCATGTTCCGGTTTCCTACCCCTCTTTTAGGAAACTTTGGTGCAAAAGTTGGCGTGGTCGTCCACCGATTTTGTTTATTTTTCGAGGGCGTACTCTAGATGTCTATAGTATACTTTGTATCAAGTTTCGTGATTCCTTCTTACACCGTTCTGAAGTTATAAGCAGTCGAAGTTTGAAAATTTCTTCACTCATATGTGGGCGGTGCCACGCCCCTTTTCCAAAAGTCTGATGAAATCGTCAATGGGAGAACCAAGTTAATAACTTTAGCAAATTTGAATTAACCCATTTTATACGTTTTTCGAAATTTTCGGTATCGAAAAAGGGGGCGTGGTTATGGTTCGATTTCGCCCATTTCAAATAGAAACCTATCTTGGCAGGAACGCAACCTGTGTGCCAAATTTCATTCAAATATCTCAATTTTTACTCAATTATCGTGTCCATGGACGGACATGTCTTAATGGATTAGTCTGTTCATTCTAAGAACTTTGATATATAGCACTCCATATCTATCTCTATTATTTTGTACCGTTACAAAGCACTATTATATAACCAAAACTATAATACCCCGTGTACTAGTACACGCTGGGTATAAAAAGGAAGATATAAGAATACAAGTCTAAGTCAAATTTTAGGCAGGACAACGTCAGCCGGGTCCGCTAGTATATTATAGCTAATTGTTCCCTGTTATTTTTATACCTTTCATGAACATGAAATGGTATTATAACTTTGGTCCGATGTTTGTAAGTATGAGAAGAAGAAGAGATGGACCCACCAATAAGTATACCGAAATGTTCAGGGCGATGAGCTGAGTCGATTTAGCCATGTCCGTCTGTCTGTTTGTATGCAAACTAGTCCCTCAGTTTTTGATATATCTTGAAGAAATTTGGTATGGGGCCGCCATTTTGCATGAAATTTATCATTTGTCGGAATTAGCCAGATCGGATCAATACAACGCATAGCTCCCATACAATCGATACTTTCGATAAATGGGTTTTGGGCTATAAATTTTGCAATTAAAAAGCTAGGAACCTAAAATTTTGCAGGTTTGGTACTTATTATATATGTAATGTGTGTAGTGAAAATCAGCCAGATCGGAATTACATAACATAAAGCTGCCATACACTCGATTGTTCCGATAAATGGGGTTTAGGCTATGTATCTTCAAATTATCAGTTTTGCAGAGTTTTTACTAATTGTGATTAAGGATTGGACACTTAAAACCGTAATGCGTATTCATGAAAGATATAAAGTCTTCGGCACAGTCGCAGACATCGCTTTCCTTACTTGTTATTTATACATTCTCCATTTTGTAGCTTTTGTTTAGTTGAAATACGTGGCAAAATACCTTTAACTTGATAACCATATTAGCAACGTACGTTTTTAGTTCTCAAAAGCAGCACCTGGTTAGAATGTCTTAAAATTGAGCATTTTACTCTGTATAATGAATTTCGTCCAGATCGGTTCAGCTGTCCCCGAAATAGTAGTTGCTATAAAACTATATAAATAAACTAATATGCAAATATACGTACAAGAATAGCTCTTTAAAGTCAGCTATAATATTTTACCAGGATGTAGAACAAATTTGTCCGTTACTATAATTTCGGCATAGGGGTCGATATGGGAAATATAGAAAGATGAGCTTTTTAAGGGCTTTCTCCCCAATATTTGTTTTTTAAGGGCACAAAAAATCTGATTGTGAGGGACATACATCACGAAAGGAGCCTTTTTGGAGCCCAAAAAATGCCCATTATGTGAAAAAAGGTGTCATATATAAGCCCTATGCCAGCTCATCATATCTGAAATTAGACTCATAACACTGCGTTAAACAGGGTTAAAAATCGATTCAAAGTCTTTCACACAGGCGGACAGACGGACACTACAAGCTTTATACTTTATACATAAAAAACAAAAAATTTGGAAGTGTACATGATAATTGCCGATACACGTGTATTTTTATTTTTTCTCCCCTTTCCGAAAAAGTATATTTGGTTCATACGACAGGATGTGTGTAACGCAATGTAATAACAAAAAAAAGTGCTATATTAACACTTTGGCAACTAAAAATTCAGCAGTCTGACTTTAAAAATCAGTCGTTTAGTTCCTTCATTAGAAACCTTGAGCCCACCAAAAATAATGAGCACAGTCTATGGAGAGCTACCAAGTACCTTAAGCGACCAATGAAACGTCACGTAGCCGTAAGGGATTCAGATGGGAGGATAGTGTAGGAGCAATGAATCAAAAACAGAGGCCTTTGCAAAACACCTCTATCAAACTGTGATGTTACAGAGATACTGAATTTTTTAGAATCCCCATGCCAAATGGACTTGCCTATCAACAGGATATGAAATAGTGAAATTACTACAGAAATAATAAGATTAAATAACTGTAAATCTTCGGGATATGACTACAGTGATAGCAAAGTTGTTAAGACTCTTCCTCAGAAAGCTATCGAGTTTCTAACTACAATATTCAATGCTATTTTCAATATAAATCACTACCACACGTAAATGTCACATATGTCCGTGATGTGCAGCAATTCCGACAACTACGAAACGCAGATAACTTCCGACTTAATTTCCAAAGAACAACGGCTGCAAGGGAGTCTATATTTTATAAAGGTCTACAACTATTTAATATGCTTTCACATGAGGCCAAAATAGAAAGCAACGTCAATTTGTTTAAACGAAAATGTATTGAATTTGTTAAAAGTAATGCTATTTAATTATTTATTTATTTTTGAAAATGTAACCAAAGATTGTGAAAAGAGTATACTACTAATAAGCCATCATACTACTACTACTACTATTAGTCTACTGGTAACATTTTCGAAAATATTCGAAAGAATATTTTTCCAAAGAATGCTGCCAGTAATTGAGGACCACAACATAATACGGGAACATCAGTTTGGGTTTAGAGTAAAGCACGGCATACCAGAGCAATGTCATAGGGTTGCAAATGTAATTACAGATGCGCTGGAAGGAAAAAAGTACTGTTCTGCAGCTTTCTTAAATGTTCAACAATGTGTGGCATCCGGAACTTCTTTTTAAAATAAAAATATTGTTGCCAGCACAATTTTATTTAGTACTTAAATCTTATCTAAGTGGCAGACATTTTTATGTGAGGCACCAGGATTCCTCATCAGAAATCTATAGTATTAATGCTGGTGTGCCCCAGGGCAGTGTTTTTGGTCCCACCCTTTATACAATATTTACATCGAATATGCCCACATCACAAGAAGTAAAAGTATTTACTTTTGCTGATGATACAGCGTTTATCGCTTCCAGCAATTCCCCTTTAGAAGCCTCGTCTTTGCTGCAAAATCAACTTGATATTCTGAAAATTTGGCTTAACAAATGGAAAATTAAGGTAAATTCTGAAAAGTCTACACATGTCACCTTTACTTTAAAAAGAGAGCACTGCCCTGATGTATTCTTAAATAATAAACAGATTCCCACTAGTGACAAAGTCAAATATTTAGAATGCATCTCGATCGACGCCTCACATAGAAAACGCTTATCCAGGCTAGGCAACAGCAGCTAAAAATTAAAACCAAACGGATGTACTGGCTGATTGGCCGCAACTCTCAACTTAGTCTAGAAAACAAGGTACGGCTCTACAAAGCTATTCTCAAACCCATATGGACCTACGGCATACAGCTCTTGGGTACTGCTAGCAATTCCAATGTGGAGAACCTGCAACGTTATCAATCAAAAGCATTGCAATCAATTGTTAATGCCAATGTTTTGTTACAAATGAAGCTATTCACAACGACCTAGGTATTCCTTTTATGAAGAATGAAATTCCTAAATATAGTGCTAGATATCTTGCACGCCTCTCTAATCAATAAATCCAACTGCTATTTGTCTATTAGATACAACCTATGAGACCATACGGTTAGTTTGGCAACCCGTGAAATATAAGCTATAATTTTAAGTAAATCAAACTTAAGTTAATGCTAAATATTACTACAAATTCTACAATGAAGTTAAACAACTGTAAGGTCACCTATCTGATCCGGCAACACAGTGGTCATCTTTCCTAAATACAGTCCTGCGCTATGTTGAATATCATTTCATTTATTTTCATTTTATACATACCTATGGATTGTCACACAACTGACATGTAAATTTGAACTCTTTTAGTAGTAATAAACGAACTATCAAACTGAAAAGAACAAATTAGAAAGCCATCCTTTCACAACTTTGAAGTATTTATGAAATTTAATAACTAAGAACTAATTGTATATGTAACAAGATTGTTATTATGTATGTAGATTTGCGTAAGGGCAGATCTACCGCAGCCATTTCATAATAAGATCACATTTTTTTTCTTTCTTTTTTTGTAGATAGATTGCAAATAAAGTAAAATCAAACAAAAAAAAAATCACAAAATATTAACACTTCTCGGAGCGAATCTACATCACTGTGTTATGGTGTTCCTTTCAGTGTAAACTTAACACCTTTTGCGGTCCACACATGAATGTATATGAATAAATAATAATATATAAAACTAGCAGACCCGGCAGACGTTGTCTTGCCTAAAATTTGAGTTGCCTACATTTAGCAAATTGTACTCTCTTCCCTCCCCACTTGGCGCTTCCTCGTCATTTATTCCTATATCTTAATTCTTATACAAGGTGGCACAAAAGTAAGCTTCCGATGTTCAGCATATCGGTTGTGGCACGCGCAGTGTGTGCTGTTGCACCGTCTTGTTGGAACCACATGTTTTCCAATCCCAATTCATCAAGTTGCGGCAAAAAGAACTCGTTGATCATTGCTCTGTAGCGCTCACCATTCACAGTAACCGTTTGGCCCCCCGACCGATTATTGGTCAAATAAATAGTCAGCAATATTCCGCGTTCTGGAGCAGTGTAGCGTAACTTTGTTTATTAACGTGTATTTCGCTCGTGCTTACTACACAAATGTCAAAACAGAACTGACTTTAGGGGCAAATCGCAAAATTTATAGCATTTTCTGATAGGAGGGTTACTTTTGCGCCACCCTGTACCTTTCATGAACATGAAATGGTATTATATCTTTGTTCCGATGTTTGTAAGTATGAGAAGAAGAAGAGATAGACCCATTAATAAGTATGCCGAAATTATTAGGACAATGAGCTGAGTCGATATAAAAATGTCCGTCTGTCTGTCGGTTTGAACGCAAAAAAGCCCATTAGTTTTAGAGATATCTCGATGAAATTTGTGGGGGGCCGCCATTTTGTAATATATTTATCATTTGTCGGAACCAACACGGTCGGACCAATACCACGGACACCTCTCATTCAATCGATTGTTCCGATAGGGGGGTTTTGGCCTATAACTCTTGTAATTAAAGAGCTAGGAAGGCACAATTTTCCCACAGAGATTTCCCCCTTGGTCAATGAACTACTATTTTTTTTACTTTCGATTGAAAAACAGAATACCATTTTATGCTTCTGATTTATGTTTTCTTATTTTACTAATGACAAAGGGCAGTTTTATAAATATATGAAATTATCGGTTAGTAGATTATGCCTTTGAATATTAAGCCTATGTACATAAAGGCTTCTTTTCAGACCTTCTACAATTCACGAGGCTTTCAAGACGATAAAACCGGTTTCGAGGTATGCGTACACATTGGTTCTGGTAGTAATAGAATAACAGATCGAAATAATACCGTAATTCGAGGTCTGATATTGCTGATCTAAAACTCTACTCCAGCATTCAAGAACAAATTTCAAACTTTGTTCAAAACCAAGGAAAATTTAACCAAGTTTTATCAAAATTCTACACTTTTTAATACAAATTTTTATATAAAAATTTGGATTTGCAGTTTTATGACTTATCAAATTTTAGTATTTATAATAAAGTGCCAGGGTGAAGTTGGTAGTGTCAATTATAGGCATTTATTAATAAATTTGTGGTGTCAGTTTTGTTATGCGAAAGGCTCGAAATTTAAAAAATTTCCACATTTTCTTTGTTGCTTAGTATTAAGAAATTCTTAGGTCAACATTAAAAACTATTTTTTTTTTTAATAATAAACCCGTCTTTTAGCATCTTTGTTAACATAATGCATTCTGCCTTTGTGTAATAAACTTCAACCCTCTAAAGATAAACTAAGGGCTTGTAATGGAGTTCGCAAAAGACTTAGTATTGGAGTTACGACACATTCGTTCTGACGAACATGACTTTGAAAAATTGTTCAGAACTTGCCCCATGCATATTGAAATCAAATAGAACCGATTAAAATTTAGTCAAAGTCCGCAAGCATATAACCTAGATGTTTATTTCAAGACTACTGTTTTTTATCCCTTCGTGTATTGATCATATAATAATGGAAATAGATAGTCGATTCACTCAATATAAAACGATATTCAGAGATTTCGCTTCAGTTTTTCAACAAACCACAGAGAAGAAAATGACAAACAAATTTATTTAACCTTGCTGAATTTTATGACCCACTTGTTCAAAACCAAAATATAGTAGCCGATACCAATTTATGGAGAAGGTTCTTAAAGTGACATAATCTTGCGCCAAAAACTGCATTTTACGCACTTCAGAGCTGCTCGTTACGTATTTTTGGCAATTGGAAACACCACGGAATTACAAACCGGTTGGAGTGGTGGTCTCCCTCTTCGTCTGCTACTACCGGTGGGTGTCGATAAGTATACCTTCTGGGCCGGAACATCTTCATTCATTCGCATAACATGGCCTAGCCAATTAAGACATTGGCTGGTTCCCGGGTTAAAAACCTTAATATTTTCTTTGCGATTTCTGTGTTTTAATCAATACAAGGATATGAAAGCATTTTCTTTTATAAGAAAACACTTTAGCTCTTCGGAAAAAAAATTGCAAAAAATCAGAAAAATGTGTCACGACTTTAAGATTGATACATTGTTGCATTAAAAGTTAATAAACTACAAAACGGAATACTTCAAAAAATTCTAAAAATTGTGTAAACGAAATTTGAAATTTTGATAAAATTTCTTTAAATTTTCTCGAATTTGCGTAAATTTTTAAAACAAAATTTCTTGTGTGCCTCAAATTTCAGGTTCCGAAAAAAAAATTTTTCATCCCGATAAATGAAGTTGGGGCTATAACTCTTGCAATTTATTAGTAAGGAACACAAAATTTGGCAGACATAAGTGTACATACAGTCGTTTTCTGCGATTTTCACAAATTTTGGCCTTAATAAATTTATTTTAACAAAGCTTGAGTAAAAACATGTGTCAAGTAATAGGGTTTTAATCTTAAGTTCGTGACACATTTCCCTGATTTTTCACAATTTTTTTTCTTGAAGGCTTCTGTATTTTCCTTTAACAAAAATCAGGGAAATGTGTCACGAACTTAAGATTAACACATTATTATACTAAAATTTAATGGGCTACAAAAGTGCATACTCCAAAAATTCTAAAAATTCTGGAAAAAAATTCAAAATTTTAGTAAAATTTCTTTTAATTTTCACTAATTTTGTGTACATTTTTAAAACAAAATTTATAGTTGTTGTATTATATTCTGACACATGTTTTTTCTCAAACTTTGTTAAAATAATTTTATTAAGGCCAACATTTGTGAAAATCGCAGAAAACGACTCTATGCACACTTATGTCCGCCACTGTATATCCAAAAACCATTAATTTAGACCAAATACGTTCAGAAATTTTATAGTTTTCCCAATATGAAGTTACATTTCTCATTATCAACTTATGTTTTCTCAATATGAAGTTACATTTCTTATTATCAACTTGTGTTTTCTCAATATAAAATTGAAAAGGTGTAGTAATGCTACGGTGAATGCAGTATCAAATTCTCTACAGCAGTTATTAAGTACAGCGCGCCTGTTGATTTAGTTATATTGGCTAAATAATGATCGCTCTTATACATTTTTCGTGAATATCTGCAATGTACAGGCCTCGATCTGTTACAATTTTATTATATATAGAAATAGATATGTATGAAGATAGATTGTGCATTAACTTCAAACAATTGTATGCAAAAACTTTAATACAAACCATTTTATATTACAGCTCAAACAATTACAAATTTACAAAAAAGTTAAAGAATCGAATGCATATCTACAGGTTAAGCCCTTTCATACGACAACACATTTTAGTTAGTGTGGTAAAACTGATGCTCCGGACAAAAAATTGCATCGCTTCGCTTTTATATATGTATAAAGACTTAATTGCACATGTTTAAGCCAATAGTTTTTACATAAAAGCTCATATCTCAAAATTGAAAAAAAAGCAAAATATTTAAAATAAAATTGTTTGAGCAGGTTTTATTTTTGTTTGCTTATTACGAGTTCAAATATATTCACAAACAAAAATAAAATATTTTTGACGTTCTTGTCTAAAGAAAAATTCAAATATTTGACTAAAAGTTACCGATACAAACGTCACGATGGAGAAAAACGTTGCCTAACGAATTTCCACCGTCATGACGGCCCACCATATATTACGTTATGGTGGACTACACCGTCTCTGTCGTTTCCACGTGTTTACTTTTACATTGCAGCATTTTTCACTACGTTTCCACCTAAATGTTACGAGCGTTATATGGCTGCACCGCTTTCGAGGAAACCAAAGCTTTACGATTTTGTAAACGATCGAAGTATAGTAAACATCTTCCGGTAAAACCGGAGAACCACATCGACGCGAACAGAATTTAGATGTTTCATAAAAGTACGCTAAATTAGGGAGATTAACAAGCCTTCTAGTGATTACGACTAAGGTCCAACATTTCAGTAAATAAGTAATTATACCCCACTATGCACGGAATTGGCACAAAGTTTCGGTCTAAAATCTAATCGTATGGCGTACTAACTCGATTTTCTGTTTTAAGTGAGGAGACTTGCAGCTAGTGGTCTGATATATCAGAAGCGGCGGGAATATAACAAAAAGCTATGTATGTAATAGGATTTATCTACATAATCTTAAGAATAACAACTAAGGAAGTGTAAGTTCGGCTGGAACCAAACATTATATACCTAGTAGTGATCTATTATGGCATACCAATTTATGCCGGTATATTTTAATACTTTTTAGGTCCTATTATAAAACTAGCTGATTGTTGTTAATAAAAACACTTCTTTTATGAGTTTTGATTGGTAAACGAATTTATTTGTGTAAAAATAGCTTCCCTAATAACCACTGCTAACCATATTTTTTCAAAATACCAATACATGCCCATTTTATGTTTGAAGAGTTTGCATTCAAAGAGACAGGCGGACAGGCAGGCATACGGACGGAGACGGGCATGGATAAATCAACTAAGCTCATCGGCCTTTTTATTTCAGCGTTCTTATTGATGGGCCCATCTCTACTTACTTCGTGTTCATGAAAGGTATGAAAATCAAAAAAGATATATAACTTCCCTAGTGCAGTAATTTTTGCGTACTATATACTATTGAGAAGCAGCTGACAAATTTTCATTGAAATATATAATTTAAATTGCAAGCAATCGCTTTTGAAAATAGCAGAACTTTTATTCTGAAAAGTGGGCGGCGCTAAGCCTACTTCATCAAAATCCACAAAATTTTTTTGCGGTCGACTTTGCCTTAAAAAGCTTATTATGTGTTCAAAATCTTATTGATGTAGCTTGCAAGTTATAGAAATATCGCGATTTAAATTTTACAAACAAATTGTTCAGAACTATATTAAAAAACTGGGTGTGACCCTGAACCGATTTAGCACATTTTTACAACAAACATTTATCTTTATATATTCAACATATTCGCACAATATCGACATTTTCGCCAAATTTTTACCGGAGTTATGGCATAAAAAGTTTTGTGGAAAAATCTACTATAAAAGGGAAGGGGCCACGCCCATTTTCAAAAATTTATATTTTGCGACTTTCTTCATTAGTGAAATAGAAATTATATAAAGCCTTTGTAGGCAAAGTCATTGGCATTAAATATATCTATGATCCCTTTCAAAATCTTTCGTATGAAAGTGCGCGTGGACCGTGATCGATTTCGCCAATTTTCTTCCAGAACTTTCCATTTATTAATATAAATATGTAGCTAAATTTCGTTTTGATATCTTGAACGGTTTTTGATTTATGACTAATAATATTTCTGCTGCATTTATAATAATAAGCAAGCGAAAAAAGTGATCAATGTGGGATGTCGATTTTCGGGATTTGAAAGTTCAATCCCGGGATTGACCCAAAATTTTGCCTGCTTAAGTTTGTTTATGGTTTTCGTCAAAAAGTGCATCACATGACTTCCATATCTATATAAAAGATAGAAGAACAGGTATTAGTAGTTCATATGTATGTATATATGTTTATTGGGCAGTAATTTTTAAGATCAAAAGAAAGTGCTTAAAAATTTGGTAGGCAAAGATATTCAGCAAAAATATATATATTATGGACTACAGGTAAAAATAGCCACACATGCATACTTGGTACATTAATTTATACTTGTATATTATATAAAAGTATATGATCCCTTCGTGAGATCAGATTACTGCCGATTATACATACGCTTTTTCAAAACATCATATTTCACAGCTTTTAGTATGATATAGATATATTAAAATTCAATTAAGTGCTAGTGCCAAAAAGAACGGAGTTATTCCATTTTAAAACCCCTGTATATTTTGAATTTGCAAGGTATTTATAGTGTAAAAAGTTTTGTTTCCAGAAATTACTTCATCTGTAGACGGCTAAAAATTTTAACCTAAATTTAAACTTTTTTGGGCTACATATATGTCCAAACCAAATTTGGTTTAAAATTTAAATTGTGCCAGTTTTCGAGAAAATGAGCGTGAAGAAAAGAGTCTAAATTTTAAACCAGAAATGTCTTAACATTAAAAAAACATAAAAAACATTTGTATCAGTTGGCAGGATTCCACCGACGCTCCCTCATCAGAGTGGTCTGCTCTACTCACTGAGCTACAGCGCACACGAAAGTGTAATGACAAAAATTCAATGAATCTTTCAGAAATAAATGAAAAGAAACTAGAAAAATTTTGGACAGTTTTTTTCAGTTCAGGTTTGAATCTAATTCGCAATAAATTCAATATTGGTGTAGGTTATTTAACGGTTTGGAATTTATTACAAAAACTTTTAAAAACTTGCTTAACGACGAATGGTTTAAAATTTAGGCTGTGTGATATTAAGGAAATTATTCTTATTATTATAATGAAGTCATCCTCTAACTTGGACCTGAATTCATTGCATTTAAACCTACATTTGAGAAGCATCGTTCTGCCTTAACACTAGTAGGTAGTACGTAAAATATCAATTTCTTTAACTAAAGCCACTTGCAAATTATATTCGTTTCTATTGTGGGAAATTTGTGAGCTATTAGTCGGGCTTTCAGACTTACTCCCATGTCTGCCTCAACACCTTCTTCGTTGTTATTAGTATCGCCTTCGTTAAAGAATGATATTCTCGAGCTCCTCTCTATTGTTAGTAAGGCAGTTTACTCAGATTAATTAAAAAATAGTAAAAATCGGAGAGAATTGTCCTCCGTTGCTTCATCCTTTCAACGATTTTATTATACAGTCACTTGCTTAAAGCAAATCTCTTACTGTTAGTTTCCTGTATCATAAAATTCATAAAAAAACATTACATTTGAATGAGTCAATGGTGCGAGCGCACAAGGCTTTAACTGGGTGGAGAACACGAATGATTTCTTTAAAATCAAATTAATTAATTAATCAAACAAAAAATTAATTATAAAATCAACCATGGCCATTTTAACACGTTTTTCTATCAAAACAAATCGTTCGGCTAGCATACAAAAGGGGGCGTGGCACAAAGAACACCTTTCATTCCTATTTTTCTTTCACCCAGCGAAGCGGGTGAGGGTCCGCTAGTAGTTTCATAAAAATGCTAGCTAGTTCCTTCAGAGAAGCAGAGTTGAGAAAGCTTCGTCGTAATTTTAAGTTGTTTAGACAGGTACCCCTTAGGGATCAGTTCTTGGTCCTCTATTGTTCAGTGTATAATTATGTTTTTTCCATGTGCAAACATATAAATGTCGTATTGGACTTATTGAAGATTTATATTTAAAAGTAATTTGTGATCTGTCTGCGTTTCTTTGTTGCTGCGAAGCCTAACATTAAGCCAATAAATAAAAATTAAGTTTACATTGGAAGCCTCCCAGCGTTACAAAGTTAAGAGCATGAAATTTTCAGTAATGTTCATGTTGTTGTTGTTGTTGTTAACAGTGCTTCGCCCTACCCAATGGGATCGATCACTCTAAATTGCCATCAGGCTCTTCTTACGGAAGTCCGAAGAAACGCGCGGTTTCCACAGGGTTGGACCAGAGTGATGTAGGTGTTAGAAGAGTAGGTTCGACTGAACAGGAGAAGATATGTTTGGTATCATGAGGGGACATACCACATGCAGGACATGTGTTTGGTATGTTAGGGTTCAGTCTGGATAAGTAAGAGTTTGACCTTTTACAATATCCATAGCGAAGTTGTGCTAGCATGACTCTAGTCTCCCTCGGAAGTACACGCTCGTCTTCAGCCAATTCAGGTGGCTGAGTACTGATAACGGGATTCACATGCCGAGATCTGAGGGATCTGTCTACCGACTCAGTGTGGAGGTCATTTAGAGCCCGCCTATGGTTCCGCAGATCAAACGGCAAAGAGATGTGCGTAAGATCTCATCGTAGTGCTTACGAAGATGTCTCCTTATGTCTCTGGGGGGGGGCGGGGCTACATCCAATAAATGTCGATTTGGATGACTGGGTTTATGACAGTTCAGAAGGAACTGTCTACTCAACAGTTCCGCGTGCTCTTGAACATTGAGCAATTTTGCCTCTTGATGGAGGTGTGACTCAGATGACATAAGCAGACATCTCGTAACAGTTCTGATGGCGGTGTTTTGACAGACTTGCAATTTCCTCCAATTGGTGTCAGCAAGGTTGGCGACCATATGGGCGCAGCGTAGTCAATAACCGGTCGGCCAATAGCCTTATATATAGCAAGCAATGTTTATTTGTCTTTTCCCCAGGGGGGAAGTCTAGAAATATAGAAATTAAACAAAAGGAGAGAGAGAACGCCACCTTGCGCATTCCTTGTTTTATTCTTCGTGGCTTCGATTTGTTGTTCCTGAATTCGACTGATGCCTGTCGACCGTTGAGGTAATTAGCGGCCCACCTTTTAAGGCCGGCAGGGAGCGGTGTCTCTTCCAGGCCTCGAAGGAGTGTGGCGTGGTTGACCGTATCAAATGCATTTGTTAAGTGAAGTGCCCCTAGAACCGTCCTATGGTTTAGTGGGTGTTGATTCAAACCATAATTTATCTATGTTGTAATAGCATTCATAGCGGATGTAGTGATGTGAGATTTGCGGAAACCATGTTGGTGATCGGCCAATTTCAGATTTGGAATAAAGTAAGGGAGCAGAATGGTCTCTAGTTATTTCGCAACCGGCGAAAGGAGGAATATCGGACGATAAGAATCTCCTTGGTTCGCCGGCTTCCCTGGTTTTAGTAGGGGAACTACAATCGCCTGTTTCCATATCTCAGGTATGACGAAAGTAGTTAGAGAGAGGTTGAAAAGAGCCGCTAAATAGCTGTGTCCCTCGTGGCCTAGGTGTTTGATCATCTTCATGCAATTCCGTCGGGTTCAATTTATTTTGAGGGTTTGGCCTTCATTATGGCTTCCTTGACCACTGCGACTGAGACGGCAATAGGCGCATTGAAGTGTTTGTGTTTGTGCGCACTTCGGATGACTCTTCTCTTAGTCCTATCCGCAGGTGGATGCATTATAAACTGCCGAAAAAAGAAGCTCGCGCATTTCCTGGCGTCCGATTTGACGCTGTCGCCGAATGCAATGGCAACCTTGTCATTGTATTTGGTCGGATTGGATAGGGCCTTGACAGTCAAGGTGTTGTTTCCACTTGGTCAGTTTGTGTTCGTTGAGTGTCCTACAAATTTTTCTGCATTGAGATCTTTGATTCTGGGATCTGCGGGGTTGATGAGTCTCACTTGGTCAAGTTCTCTTGCCATCGCCGCAGCTTCTGCAGGAAAATTCGGACGAATTTCAGGTATTCTACCAGCAGGAATAAAGCGGCCTGAGGCTGAATCAATGACCTTGCGAAACTCTCTGTCGGAGTGGGTAAGGCAGCGAAGGAGCGCTCTGGTGAAGTGAATGTATGTTAGTTTATCAGTCGTTATGAAGTCGGTCGGTCGTTCAACGGAGAGTAAGATGGGTAGGTGGTCTGAAGCTAATGTAAGCATCGGGCGCCAGATGCCACAATTAATTAGGCCCGCGCTCGTTATGGCGATGTCTGGCGAACTGTGGCAGTTACCTGCCACCCTGCTGGGGGCATCTCAATTGACTGTACAGAATGCTGAGTTGTCGATTTGGTCTGCAGCTGCATGTCCTCTTCTGTCTTCTGACAAGTTGTGCCAGAGATCGTGATGTGCGTTGAAGTCGCCTAGGATTAGACGGTTATCGTCCCTTAGCAACGCACTAATGTCGGGATGATAACCTCTAGGACAACACGTGGCAGGGGGAATGGTGATGTTTATAATTGCAGGTCGACGTCGCCTGACCGGACTACTATGCCTTGGTATTCTAAGGTAGAGTCCCTGAATTCAACGTCAGGGGAAAATAGATTATATTGTACAGACTGATGTATAATGAAAGCAAGGCGACTTCATAAAGTCAGTTATCTCCGCGATCTTTTCAGCTAATCCGTTACAGTTCAGCTGTAAAATTTTGAAGCGTGTAGGAGGGGAGGGGGACATGCTAGGCGTTAGGGACGGATGCGCTTGCCTAGGTGGAGGTAGGCTAAGGCCTAAACTATGTCGCAGTCTAGAGTTGACAGCGCCATGACCGTTGTTATCGGGGTGGAAGGCGGCTGTGTACTGCAACAGGGGGCTATGAACGTATCCGTCCAGAGGTTACCGCTTGCGAGCCCAGAGAACATAAGGGTATGACATAGGCCAAGGCAATTGTTGCAGGCGTATATAACATTTGCCGTCAAACGGTGCACGTAGTGAAAGGTACGAGGAGGTGGTGGTCCTGGCCCACGTGCAAGCTGGAAGCAAGAGGGGGGGGGCATTGCGGACAGGGAAAGAGGGGACTGACGCTCGGCGATGCTCATATCTGGCTTATTCCGGAGGGATAGGAGTGTTGAGCGGCCGTGCGAGATGGAGACGCTGGTGAGCGTGAGCGACAGTCGAGAGTGGGTGAGGCGAGAATGGCAGCAGTGCTGCCAGTCGTGTAGACTGAGCCACCATTGCGGCTACTTGAAGTTGGTAGGGGCGGTAGGGGAGCGCGGGACACCCTTAGGAGTGTGCGGGGTCTGTGGATGGTAGGGTTAAGCCCTGAGCATCCAGATTTACGTAGCCATCTTTTACACTTGGCGCATTAAACCGAATGCGACCGCTTAATATAAATTTTCTTCCAGCTAACGCAGCAGATCCAATCTCTTGATCCAGGGTTGGGTTCGACCCTAGCCCGTAACAAAAGACAATGGAGCAACCCAGCTGCCAGGGTTTGCTCCGAGGATGACAATTTAATGGTGGGACGGGACAGATAGGACAGGGGTACACTGAAATAAGAGCCCTTGGTCGGGTAAAAACCCGGGTCATTCCCGTATGATAGAACCGGCTGTTGTGGGAATGTAATGTTTATGTCGTCCTGCGTAGCTTACGAATGTCTGCTGAATTCATGCCACAGGAAACATATCGGAAACTTGCATTGCAGCCGTGTCAGCCAATAAAATGAATTTAGCCTTCAATAATGTAACTAGTTGGTCAGTATGTGCACATATCACCCTGAACTATTTGGATGCAAGTATATATACGCCAAGCTAACCAAGTCGAAGGGAATCAATAGATTATTTTCTTAAAACGGCGCTAGCCGTCAAAAGATTTTGGCCGAATTAATAGATTGTTTATTCCAAAATATAGATATCTAACTTCTAGCCGAATGTCTCTTATTAACGCTGTTAGCCTGTGCAATTCTACACCTAAATCTGTAAAAGTTGGGTTGAACACATACTGTAATTGGATTGATGTATCTATTACTCACTACTTGTGTAATCGCTTCTGTTATAATATAAGTAAATGCTCCGTAGTATCCGTATATTTATAAGTTCGTAAACATAGACACTATAACTTCATAAATGTAGACATTAGTCATTTGTTTATTTATTTATGAGTTGGTGCACATAAAAAAGCCCTTAAGCTCTAAGTTGTACAAAAGTTGAATTTTTTCAAAGTCTTTGCATTAGATTCGTGCTTCGTCTTTCTTAAACGGTCTTTATACTAATAATTTAGCACTTATACCTTATCCACTGTCTTAGGTATTTAACAATAAGCTTTTTATACTAAAAAGATACGCACTAACTCACAGTCGTCAAACTTACGAATTGCAATGACAAATAGTTTTTTTTTATCGTGCTAGGAATAATCATCTCACCGCACGCCGACAATGTTAAGAATCAATGTCTACCTACCTATATTATCAAATACTAGCAGAACCGGCAGACGTTGTCTTGCCTAAAATTTGGCTTGCCTACATTAAACAAATTTTATTCTTTTCCCTCTCCCCACTCTGTGCTTCCTCTTCATTTATCCCAACTTCTTCCTTTATTTTTATACTTTTTATTTTCCCCACCCCATCTTCGCTTTCCTCTAACACCACCTCTACATCTTAAATTTATTTTCCTGCTCCCCTTCTTCTTCCATTTCCTCTGCGGGTACTGATATGTACACATTTTTCAAGATAAAGCGAATTAAGTTTAACTTGATCATAGTACCGCTTACTTTTCCCAAGGTTTTTTTGATATATAGAGCACATATCAATAAATAAAATATGATTAACTTGATCCAAATAAATGAGAAGAAAAAGAGATAAACCCACGAATAAATATACGGAAATGATCAGGGCGATGAGCTGCGTCGATTTAGCCATGTCCGTCTCTTCGTCTGTCTGTCTGTTTGAACGCAAAATATTCCCTCAGTTTTAGAGATATCTCGCTAGCATTTTCTAATATATTAATTTGTCGGAACCAACAAGATGGAAGCAATACAACGCATACTTCCATTCAATCGATTGTTTCGATAAAAAAAAACTACAGGTTTCATACATATTATATACGTAATGTGAGCAGTGGCGTATCCAGGGGGGTGGGGGATTGTTGGGATAAAAAATTTAACCAAGTTTCATCACAATTCTACACTTTTTAATCCTAATTTTTATAAAAAATTTGGATTATCAGTTTTATGACCTAATACATTTCAGTATTTATAATGAAGTGGCATGGTGAAGTTTGCAAAAAATAGTGCCAATTATGGGCATTTGATTGATAAATTTATGGTGTCAGTTTTGTTATGCAAAAGGCTCAAAATTTAAAAAATTTCAACATTTCTCTATTGCTTAGTATTAAAAAATTCTTAGGTCAACATTAAAAACTATTTTTTTTTAAATAATAAACCCGTCTTTTAGCATCTTTGTTAACATAATGCATTCTGCCTTTGTGTAATAAACTTCAGCAAAAAAAGATAGACTAAGGGCTTGTAGTGGAATTCGTAAACGACTTGGTACTAGAGTTACGCTGTTCAGTATTTGTGACATAGATATTGAAATCAAATAGAACCGATTCAAATCTAGTCAAAGTCTGCAAGCATGTCACCTAGATGTTTATTTCAAGATTTCTGTTTTTTATCCATTTTTTGATCATATAATAATGGAAATAGATTGTCGATTCACTGAACATAAAACTTCGCTTCGGTTTTTCAACAAACCACTTGTTCAATGTCAAAATATAGTGGCCGAAAGCAATTAATGGAGAAGGTTCTTAAAGGGACATGATCTTCCGACAATTTTACGCACTTGAGAGCTGCTCGTTACGTCTTTCTGCCAATTGGCGCCAATTGGAAATACCACGGGATCACAAATCGGTATCCACTTCGTTTGGAGTGGTGGTCTCCCTCTTCCTCTGCTACCACCGATGGGTGCCGATAAGAATACCTTCTGGACCGGAACATCTTCATTCATTCGCACAATATGGCCTAGCCAATTAATACGTTGGATTTTAAATTTATTGCACTATGTCGGGGTTTGCATATAGCTCATCATTAAATTTTCTTCGGTACTCGCAGTCGCCAACACGAAAGGGTCCGTAACTCTTTCGAAAAAATGTTCTCTCGAATGGTCCTAGAGCCGCCTCATCAGATGTTGTTAGTGTCCAAGCTTCTGTACCATAAACCAGGACGGGTATGATAGGTGACTTATTTATTTTCGTTCTTAGAGAACTTAACTTCTCAATTGCCAACTCGGTCAAAAGTAGAACTTGTTTGCGTGAGTTGGATTCTAGCCTGAGGTTAAAACCTCTAAAGAAATATTTTCTTGGGGATTTCTGTATTTTCCTCAATACAAAGTTATAAAAGCAATTTCTTTTATATGAAAGAAAACACTTTAGCTCTTCGGACAAAAAAAATTTACAAAAATTATGAAAATGTGTTACGATCCTAAGATTGACACCTTAAAATTTAATGAACTACAAAAGTGCATCCTCTAAAAAATTCAAAAAATTTGAAAAAACGGTAAGACTTTGATAAAATTTCTTTGAATTTTCTAGAATTTTGCGTACATTTTTAAAACAAAATTTATTGTGTGTTTCAAATTTCAGGTTTCGAAAAAAAAAATTTGGCGGCTATACTACTTATTACATATGTATTGTGCGTAGTGGGCTATGTATCTTTAAATTAACAGGGTAAGATCGTCAAATTTTGCAGAGTTTCTCAGTAAGAATTCCTCTGGCTTAGCAGATGCAATTAGAATTCGGCATAAAACATGTAGGCCTATTCAATTTGTTGGAAAAGTCAGAAGCAGCCCACCACAAATTGGTTGTTGTTGTTATTAACAGTGCTTCGCCCTGTGTAATGGACACGATCACCCTGAGAATCGTCATCAAGCTTTTCTAACGGAAATCCCAGGAAACGCGCCGTTTCAACAGGGTTGGACCAGAGTGATATTGGTGTTAGAAGGTAAGGTTCAATTGAACAGGATAAGAGATGTTTAGTATCATGAGGGCACATACCACATGCAGGGCAAGTATTTGGTACGATGGGGTTCAGTCTGGATAAGTAAGAGTTTAACCTGTTATAATATCCAGAACGAACCACAAAGTGGTAGAGAAGCTCAGCCTTAATCTCTTAGGAGATATTATTTTTTATTTTACGTGATACTAGATGGTTTTGTAAGTATGATGTATTTCAAAAATTAACATGTGTTGAAATGAATTTAAATAGGTATTGTTGTTGGATTGGATTTCTATTAAGTGTTTTTTCTTTTTTCCTGCCCGGGCCCCTAGTCGATGCGGACTCCTTAGGCAGCAGAATACTTTGCATAATGGTTAATCCGACACTGAGTGCAACTAGATTAAACTCTGTCCGTGCTGTTTCTCCTATCACATTGATGCTATTTTTCAGAATGGGGAAAAAATACTGCAAAGTTTCAGACCTTAATATTAGTTTTTAGAGCTATATCATTGCCACTTTAGATTTTTATGGCTGATCTCATTTTTCCCACACAACAAAATCAATTAAAATTTTCGCCAGGGATGTTTCAGAGGAATCAAGAATTAAACATCGACATTTGATTTGATTTGATTTATTTGTTAGAAATACTTTATAAGTACATTAAGATAATAAAATTTTTTATCGTACAACAAACAATAATTATTATTATATTTATGTGTATCATTACATATATAATTAATCTAGAAATTTTCAAAAATATATAGAACAATGGGATTTAAAAAGAAAAGTTATGAGGTTCAAGGAACGATAGATTTCAATTTTCGGTTTTCACATTTTTCTTCTGGAGATTTATCAAAAATACTAAATTTACTTTTTAGAAGGCTACTTTTCAAACGTGATTTACTATTGAAGTTAAAACCGAAATTTTATCAATACAGTTACTTAAAATATATGAATTTCATAGCACATTGATTCGATCATGTATTTACGTCATCCGAATTTGCAAAACTGGTATGGATTACTCTGGAACGGCCTACCTGACAAAAATTTTATTTAGAAGTTTTTTGTGGGGAATTTAGTCTCCTACTCTTCGGCAAGAGGTGCAGCTTGTGCCGGAATTCACTGGACGAGAACTTACAAAGGAGTTTACCGACTCGGCGTGGTGCTTGGTTTCATCATATGCTTACGGAGCTGTATTCTTACTTTCCGAGGACGAGGATTTTCTTCAAGCAGGTGTCTGTTCTGGTGCTGCGGTTTGTAACAGTTGAACAAGAATTGCCTGGTTAGCATTTTATCATGTTCTTTAACACCGAGCATTTTTGCTCCACTCTGGAGATGGTTTTTCGGTGACATAAGGAAACATCCCGTGTCAGTTCTGAGTGCGGTGTTCTGGCAGGCCTGCAATTCCCCCAATTTGTGTTCTATAGCCCCGGCAACCATATTAGCCACACGTAGCTAAGAACCGGCTGGTCAATTGCCTTGTTCGTTGCCAGCAACGTTTCTTTATCTTTTCCCCAAGTGCTGTCAGCCAGTGACTTCAGAATTTTGCTTTGTACTATGGTGGCGATCGCGGCTGTGTGAGCAGGAAAATTGAGCATGTTATCAAATGTCACCTCTAAGATCTTGGGGGTGTGAGAGAGTCTAATTAAATATTCGCTTGCCCCGTCCACGTCGTGAATCAGTTGGCCGAGGATTTAGTCGGCAACAAATCCACCTAAAATTATCATCCTCTGAGCAGCTCCTTGAATCAGGGCTGGGCAGTATCCTCTTTCCCCGGGCGGGTGTTGAACCCAACTTGGGGCCAAGAGATTGGATCTGCAGCGCCTGCTGGATGAAGATTTACGTTAAACTTTCACACTCTATTCAATGTGCTAATTGTTAACTAGAAATGATAGAGCTCTAAAGATGAATATTAAGGTCTATAAATTTTACAGTATTCTTCTCCCCATTCTAAAAATAACGTCAATATAATTTTATAAAGATAAAAAAAAGTGTCCCAGTCGAACATATATTTTTATTTTCAGCAATTTGAAGTTGACACTCGGATTGTCGAAACAATGCATCTATCTGTGCATAGTGATATTGGGTATGCCGTAACAAAGTACCCTAGTTATCTTTCCTGTGTGATAAACAGGGATAGAATGTAATGGAAATTGCTTCTTTTTTTTTGGCAACAGATATGGTGATTTTGATTGAAAATGACCACGAGTTATCTTCACCTGATGACCTGATGATGAAATAAATGCATTTTTTCCTTTTTAAATAATTATTTTCTCTTGGAAAGTTTTAAAAGTTATAGGAAATTTTAAATTGCATTGCGTTTGCTTAAGTGCTTACTGCACAGCAGTTTAATTCAAAAAAATTTCCCATACTGCCACACTGTTTGATTATATTTACTACTACCTTGCGAACACGTCATACAATAAGGGATATTGATAAAATATAAAATGGAAGAATGCCATAATCCCTGATAATTTCAATACCTTCAATATTTCATGTTTCAATTGGGCACCGAATCGAAGTGAATGAGATGATCCTGTGGTACAATGTTACCACAACTATAGAGAGTGAGGCTTTTGTATTAAAAGCTCGACTGGAATCAAAATTAAAAATAAAAGTGAAATGAAACTAGTCCATCATTTGTTATTTATCGATTTCGCTATAAGTTCAAAAATAAGCGCCTTTATGAAAATAAATGCATTTTTTAAGTTATTACTGTTTTTGCTGCCTCTTTTAATATTTTTTTGGAGCCCTTTTTTGGATTTTGAGTCGCGGATGGTTCAGAGGGAGGGAATGGGGGAGGGGGTCAAACTTTTAGTGTCAGGGTAAGCGAAAAATCTTTACTTGTTTCAATAATTATAATCAAATTATTTTTATTTGAATCAGAGACCGAAAGAGGAGAAATGAAGCCGTGTTTTTAAATGCCACAGAAGCAAAATTTGCAAAAATGTTTGATATTTTGTCATAAACTCCAAAAAAAGCAGGTGACGGACTTTTTTGAAGTTGTATCTTGGTCTCACCCTGCGCTATATCTATCTTACGATGTGGTCTGCACGGGTTCCCATATAAAGTGCCTTTAAAACTCCATCTTCAAGTGCCTGTCAGTCAAATTTTACAGCTAATATATTGCATTTGTTCTGATACCAATAAACTTAATTATAGTAGAGAAATTGTGCTTGGATTCGGCTTGGAGCAAATATTTGGCAGGCCCATAAAGAATACGACGACTGTAAACGCTTAGAACGAAAAACCACAGCGCAGTGCTGCGCCCAAAAAATACATAGCTATTACAACATGTTTCAAAATTTATTTGGCAGATGGTTGCAATTAATCTGTTCAGGCTAATTGCTTGCACATATTTCAAAATTTATTTGCGAAATGCCACGTCTTGATATCTTGAATCCGTTTAGGCTAATTGCTTGCTATAACTAGACGTACTTATTCTGGGAGTCCTTTGCTTATTTTCCCTCCTGGAATTTTAAACATACTTATTTTCGGTAAAATCCGAAACAGTACTGATTTTGGCATGTTTTTAAGAAATTTGCAGGAATTTCTATTGCAACAAATTTTTTCCCCTATAAGAGCGGTTGCTATATTTTATGCTGTAATAGCTTTGTGTTATGACTTTATGGTTAAAGGTTGCCTTCCTGCAGTGGAGAAAACCTCCTGACATTCCTTAATAGCGGGAATTCCCAAAATTGCATAAACATGTGAGACTAAATTTTTCGATATCATATTCGAACGCTGAAACAGACTTTTTTTATCAACATGCTCAAATTAATCAATAACTTACGGTTCTGCAGCGGAATTCCAGACATCGCCAACGCCTAAATACTAAAATATGCAGTGCCAAAACAAATGAACTCTCAGGACCTTAGGAGATTTCGCTTATTTGCGATTCTGGAACGCGAGTCGCCTAACTAAAGTTTGTTACTTTATCTTTTCGCTTGGGGGCGCTAGATTAGCACTGCCAGCTATCAATTTAGTTGTGATTCCTTACGAGCCAGAAATTGTCAGAAGTAGTTAGAAAAAGACAGAGGCTATACTAGAAGTCAACCCCATACTTTTTGGCGTTACTTATTGGCCTCAGTAAATATTAATTTTTGAGAATTTTACACGTTTTAATCAGACAAACATTGGATCAGACCAAAATACCCTTTAATATTTTGACACTAAAAAAATTTAAATATTTAGGTGTTGAGAATACCGAAAAATTTTGTTACTGACAAGTCGAGAGAAATTTTTTTAACTAAACTTCTAGCACACTCAGCGGTTTAACTAACGTATGCACTTGCAATGTAGTGTAGAAAGTTCGAGGGTCTTGAGCATGTCCTTCGCATTTTCTTCCTAATTATCACCAAAGCGTCACAAATTGCTTGATCCTACAATGGATTGTGAGAACACCTATTTCTCTGATATACCGACTATTGCATCGTTTAGTGTTATAACCACGCATCATTGCCCTAGTCTCAGTTCGACCGTTGGACTCTTTAGCTACAGCTGTTCCGGCTGGCTCATAAGATGTTTGTTGCCCTCTACAAGCACTATTAGCATTTTGGCTCACAAGAACATATGTCCCTCAGTATGGTGGTATTCTAATTACACAGGCTTATAAGGACCACCGCCGCCAGACTTGTGAAAATGATATGGACATATTGGTGCGGGAGCCAAATATTATAGCTCCAATTCTTTCTGAGGTTTTGGGTCATCCGTATACCTATTCTCATAGAATCATTTAACTTTGGACGCATCCTTGGAAACTTTGTCTCCCAGTTTTATTTTGAATCTCTTTTTAAATCTGATGATTTCAGCTATGTCGTCCCTTGGAAGTTGGTAGATTGGGAAAAAATGTCAAGTTTTTCTGCGCCAAGGAACGCCAATACCTTTCTTCTAACGAAGTGAATAAGTGACAAAGTAGCGTAAATAGATGTTCTCTATAAGTTTCCAGTATTGTGGACAAATACTTGTTGCTTAAATATGTAAAATTTTCATTTTTGCACAAATTACATATATTTTATGCATTCGAGTGTTTTTATTACCTAAAACAACATATTTCATATATTTCGCCTTCTAGGAACACATTTTTTTCGTTGCCAAAATAATCTACTTTTAGGAGAAAATCGCTATCTCGGCTAAATTAGTTGCCAAAAATAGCTGATTGATTTATTAGGTTCATTTGTGTTCATCATGATATTGGGAGATTGTCATTCACGGGAATCGCAAAAACCGCCAAATGTTGCATTTAGATATTTTTGGCGATCGATATTAAGCTTTAGCGATTTCCAGAATTCCGCTGCTGGACAGAAACACGATAAATGCTTACATAAACATGTATGTATTAATTTACATGTGTAAAACCAACGTTTATGCAAAATATGTAAATAAATATTTTTAGGCCTGATAGTTTTAAATGATATTTCGTCATTCGTAAAAATTTCGTAGGTGTAGTACTGATTATGAAATTATAAAAGAACAAGCTACGTTGGCTCACATGCATGGTTACCACGCTGATGATTACTTAAAAAAATATAAAATGCAATAGATAACTTCTTCCTCTTTAATGGCGCTTAACTGTCAAAATGGTTTTGGTCGTCCAACCTAGCTCGTCAGTCGTTTTTTCGCTCTGCCAACTGGTGCCATTAGGAAACACCACGGGATCGCAAAATCGGTCTCCACTTGGTCCTTCCGTCAGATTGTTGGTGTACCTCTTCCTCTACTTTTAGTGGCAGGTGCCTTCCGAGCAGGAGCATCTTCATAAATTTGCACAACATGGCGTAGCCAACGAAGCCGTAAAGCGCGTCATTAAATCTTTTTCGGTACTCACCGTTGCGAACGCGTAGAGGTACATACATCTTGAGAAGAAGCTTTCTCTCGCATACTACCAGAGCTGGCTGATCAGATGTTGTCAGTGTCCAGGGGATTACTATGTATCACGATGGGAAAGCAAATGCAGTTCGAATGCTGTCAAATAATATAATTTTTTTTTTCAAATGCGAAAGAAATTTTATTCGTATCTTACTACATAATAGCCCCCAACGTGTATTACAGAGTATTATTTTCATTCGCTTAAATATGTCGTTTCTTCCGAAGAAGCATTTGCTTGCTTGAGTAATTCTTTTTTTTTTTTTGTACAGGTCATTAATTTTAGCCGGGGAAAGTCCGTCTTTTCTGATATGCTAGATTTTATGCCGAACAATCTAGTTGTAACCTAGTAATTTGCAAAACTAGTTTGGTATTTGGATGCCGGGTACATGCGACCTAATATACAAATAAGAGTTCAGTCGCATACACACTTTTTCACGGCTTCGCACATGTTCCTATACATACACAAGTTTATTATTTGTGTACGAACATTCATCTATATGTTTAAAAAAGGTATTCATGCATGAGGCTACAGGTATATATGGATGTATACACATGCATATTTACGATACCTTCATACCTACATAGTTTTGAATATATATAACCAAACATATGTAAGTTGGTATATGTGTATCGTTGGCAGGATACACCAGCAAGATTCTGACCGTAGGTATTGTACTACGCGAGATTGAACGATATAGTCAGCGGCTCGCCTTTTTCACCATCTTCTTCTTTCTGAGTGATAACTGACAGTCCCATGCTATCTTTGTCGCTCGCCTCCGTTGCGCGTCGCTCGCCTATTAATCATTATACTTTTGACTGTCATTGGAATTGGTGGTGTGGTTTCCTTTTAACTTTGTTTTTGTCCGTTGTGTTTAAGAGCGCGCGCAACTGACCAAATGCCTAAGACACGAAACGAAAACCCATAGATGCACGGAACAACATACACACAAAATCACATAATTCCGCGTGTATACATTTCTATGCACTAATATATGTATGAATGCTTTCGTATGTATGTACATACATACAAATGTACATTCTATAACGCAATACACGTGCCCATATCGGTGGATACGTCTGTTATCCGCACGATGGTCACTTAAGCACTAATACCATCATATAATATAACACTGGTTGCGAGGACGCTAGCGGTGGCGGCAAATTTGTGCAAATTTCAAATCCTTTCGCCGCTAGAATTAATCTTCGCCGCTCAAAGTCCAGTTCAGCGACACTCGCGTTTATAGTCTCACTCGCGCTCATAGTTGCTGAGCCGTAATTATATTCGCGACAGTTTGTCGCCCTGCTCATGTTCAAAGGTTTGCAAAGCACAGATGAACGGAAACGCAATCACATCCTTTGAACACGCGAACAAGACAACAACGCTTAGGTAAACGTATGAACTATAAAAATTAGTTTGTATTTATCACATAACTTGTACCTATTCTAAAATTCGCGAAGTAAAATGTGACATTAAATAATTTCCCTTGAATTAAGACCATCTGTTTTAACACATGTGTGGCTAAATCTAAAGTATATGTAAACGTATTCTTAATGACAAAACATAATAACACACCAAATATATGTTAGTGCTCATATAAGAACGAGGTGAAACCTTAAGTTATCAAGAATAACTGATATTTGATGGAAACTGGATTGTTAGAAATATTTATCAAAAATTATTAAGTCGCGCCTGGCTTTTGTGCACCAAAAGAAATCAGTGAACGTAAGAAAACCAAAAGAGATATAAATACCAGAATTCTTGGAAATTCCACATATAGCAACGGTGAGTTTGAAATAAGTGCATAGTCTGGGAAGCAAACCACTTCATTAAGCAACGGGTACCGGATGCAATCATCTTAGCAATCTGGGTTTATTGATACTGGATGTAGATTGTGAGCTGCGAATGTTTCAATTTCTCCTGATTATATAGCTTTGTTAATCAAAAAGCTAAGAGTATTTGGAATTTTTTTTGGATCGCCTAAGAGGCTAGTTGTGTCTTAATTCTAATTAATTTTGAACGAAATTTAGTATAAAAAGTGCTAATATTGTGCGTTAAACTTGTAAACTGGTATGGATACACAATATGAGCTCTTCTCTTTTCTCAAAAACATTTGCCAAAAACCGTCAATTTGGAATGGTAATAATACGGTTCCAATTATTCTGGGGCTAATGAATCTAAGAACTGTTACAATTAAAATTCGAAATGGTTTTGAAACTTTCATGACATTAGCATTACCAGTAATTGGAGTATTATTACCGGGCTGAAATTAAGACATAAAACAAATAAGTTAATGTATTGCGCGATATACAACAGGTATATCATCATAAACTTCCGAGATCTTTGCGCCAAGCTTCTGTCCTTGCCAGTTGTGGTGTGCTGCTTCTTATTTTTCCTACAAATTGGCTAGACCTGAGAAGCTTTCTATAGCACTCGGTGCGTTTGCCAAACTACCGCCGAGGGGCGATCCCGTTTTTAAAAAAACTTTTTTAAACCACTGTTGACGTTACCTGTTCCGGGACTCGAACTTTGGACCTTCGGTATGGTAAGCCAGCAACATTACCGGCACACCACGGCGGTCGCCATTAAGACATAAGTGAAGCATATTTTAGACGGCCACCTTGGTGAGATGATGTGGTAGGCTCAAATACCTGGTCCAAAAATCGGGTCGCCCCTCGGCAGTGGCCGACAACCCTCCGAGTATTTTTCTGCCATGCGACAAGTAAACATATCTCTTTTATGATGAATTTGTGTATATCTGCCATGAACAGTAGTATGAAACAAGAAGAACTTCAAAAACCGCTACCGAAGTTGTTAAGTTCGTAATTCAAACTTTTAGAAAACTTGTTATTTACCATGTTTTATTTTGTAGTTTTCGATTCATTTGTGATAATTGAGTTTTTTTCTTATATAAGCTTATAATAAGTTATATAGCAGTTTTTATTGGCTTCGTTTTTATATATTTTGGAAGCATATAAAAGCATCTGGGTAATGTAAAAGGTAGCCATGCCCTTACCATTTAGTTCTATTCGAAAACAAATGTCGAAATTGTGGAATGATAGAAAATTGTAAACGACAGCATTTTAGAAAACGGGGATCCACAAATATGTAAGTTCTTATGATTATAACAAAACAATTTGTGGTTTTTACGTTAACAAATTTTTTTTAGGGCAGAAAGTGTTCAGCACGCAACCACGGCAGTTTGAAATTATGGTGCATTTTATGAAGGAGCACAGTGAGAGACCTATGTATGTACATATATGTTGGGATTTACCAATTTGAAGTTGGTATCCATCTTGCCCATTAATTTAACTGCAGAGGCGATCTTAAAAATTTAAGGAATCGCTGTTGACTTTTGAGTAGTACTTATTTCGGCAACAATTGCATTTACATTTTTAATTGATATTGAATACATTAGAATTATTCCCACCCACTCGCAACTGAACTCGCTCTGTCACTAGATTTTCATCTTCATCCAACCATAGCGCCACAGAATCCATGAGATAAATAAATTTTAATTCGTTAAAAAATTCCCAAATCGCAATGTGCTCAATCTTGCATGTTTTGTTTTGCCTTTTCTTTTTGTATTGTGCTTTGCTTTTGATATTTGTGAGCAATGTTGCTACCTATATTAATATCTTCTAAAGTAAATTCGAACGGAATAAAGAGTTAGTTCGAATCAATTTTAGCTTTCGCATAGAACAGCCTTTTCACTGAAAATGTAGTTAGATACTCTGAATGTTTTTTGACAAGATCTCATTCACACTTTCCGTGCCCATTTTTATTAAACTTAATTATTCTAGAAGAATGCTGTGTCTAACTCAAAGATTTTTACAGAATTATGACTTAAAAATAAACCCAGATATGCCCATTGCAAGCACGTAAAGATTTTCAAAATACTTTGCAGTTATATTTGGCCAAAATTACAATAAAAAGATTGTTGTGGTTTTAAAAAAAAATTATTTTAAAAAAAGGATTTCAGAACTGTTCTAAATACAGGACAATGGGCACATAGCATATAGGACACTCACATTTTCGCTAATATAACAAAAACAACAAAGCTCTATCACTATCCCTATCCCCATTTCTATCCCTTTCCCTATAGATGTAACTTTTTCACACACACACAATTCCACTTCACCATCGATCCATCCATTATTGAGCTTTTCTAACCAAAAAAAAAAATTATAAAAATTCGCCCCATACAAAATTTATGGTAAAATAAAATTTTTTTTTTAGGATTTTTTCGGAAATTTTATTGGGTATTCTCCTATTCTGGTCAGAGAACAATCTAAATTAGTGTGAATCATCCAAATCGGTGCAGGCGTTCTAGAGTTATGAGCGTTGGAACTAACGTCACTTTCTTTTATATACATATATAGATTACAAACAAAATACTTTGTTCATTAATTATTAGTTAAGAAAAATTCTACTTACCGTGCAAACGTAACGCCATATTCCGATATTTTGAAAAACTGTCAGGTTTATGATTCAATAACACGAAAGTTATAGAAAAAAACTAACCAAGCGTACTGTCGACCGCGAGCTAATAACAAATACTAATTTAATAAACAAAATAAACGGTACAATGTAGGACATTGGGCATATCTGGGTTAATTTTGTTTAAAAATCACAAAGTAGAAAGGTTTCAACTTATGATAACTGGCATCCAAATGTCGTACCATTACTTATCCAACGAAATATCTTAGATAGTAATATTTTGCATATGTGGTTTTTACACAGATTTTAAAATTATATATATTTAAAATTAACTTTTAAAGAAATAAAAAATTTGCTCCTGAAGGGTTTTTGGAAGCGAGAATACTGACATTTGAATAATCAAAATTGGTACAGCAAATCGGAAATTATTGAAATTTAATATAGAAAGGACAAACATTTTCAAATGGCCATAAGACAGAATACACTATTCTTTCTTAAAAATCAAAGATAGGCATGTTTGCATAGTCAATAGCCACCAAATGATACCATAAATTTTCTCAATTTTAAGTGATCCGTCTCAGAAATTCTTACCTTATACTCCATTTTATTGCAAACCTTGCTGTAAGGAATTTAGATTTTGATCCGAAATGAGGCATTCAATAAGTGGTTTTCTCCTTTTCGGCTTGAGATTAACAGCCGTTCAGTTCAGATATCGAAAAATGGGTGGTTTGGTTTAGCACTGGTTTGCATCCCTGATTATACATAGAGGGATCTGTAAAGTACCAGGGCCCTTACTCTGTAGTTCTATTCGAAAGCAAAAAGCGATTCTAATACACATAGGCACTCTGTAGTTCGTTAGAATTAACTTTATAAAATAATCCATAATAGTAGGCATCACTGTTTCACAAATTTCAAGCGCAAAGCAAAATACAAAAACACTTTGTATAAGTCTCAAGTGCGGTATTAGGCAGCGCAGTTTTACATCTCGCGGTAGCGTAGGTGATAAGACTCTCGACTACCACGCGTGTGGTTGCTGGTTCGAACGTAAGTCCTTGGACAAGTAATTTTTATTTTTTTTATTTTATTTTTATTAAATCCAATTTTATTTTTTTAAATAATCTAATCGCAAAAATTTTCCAAATTTTTACTTAGAATTCTGTTATTATTTCTGTCAACAATGATTGCTTAACTCTTTCTGCTATAAAAATTACTTCTTGATGAAAAAAATGCTAATTATTTTATTATAATCATAAGAAAATACATTTTTGTGGATTTCCGTTTGCTAAATTGTTGTCGAATAGAATTTTCTAGCTTTCGACCATTGCGGCATATGTTTTCGAAGTAGTGAGTACCAAATTTTCTACAATCGAAAGGGGGATAAATCAAATCCGAAGGGAACAGAATGGAACTCGAACAACGAATGCGTTCTACTCGAAAATTTCTTACAGAGTACGAATCACTCGAAAGCGAACAAATTTTGTTTCGAATAGAACTACAGAGTCGGGGCCCAGCTTATTTGGACCTTAGCCGTAAAGTCAATCGTAATTCCCGTTTATTTTTGAAGAAAATGTTTCTATTGGTATTAATTCGGTATTTTAACAAAAGTATCCAGCCCATTGGATACTTGTATTTATTTTCCCGAACCAGACATTGCCATCAATACTTGGGAAATTTAGCTTAGATAAATTTTTATTTGCGCCGTAAACAAACAAATGCGTCTATGGGAGTCAAGTTTTGGTCCAGGTTTTACTATTTTTTAAAACATTTTTTGCTCATTATATTTAAACGGGTGAATCAAGCAAGGTTTAGACCCTGTCTTGGAATGAATGACGCTAATCACATACCCCATTCTTAAAACTGCAGGTAGTGTTCCATGCAAAAGCATATTGCGCATGTTTAGTTCACTTAATTTGTTCACGAAAATACTGGCGCGCTCAGAATAAAACTTCATTTGGATGAGTTCGCACTAACTCGACTGTTGTCGGAAATTACAAATCCAATGCACCTCGCTTGACAGATATTGTTACCTGTGGCCCGTTGCTGTAACTTTTCGTTATAATAACGAATGATTATGTATCGCTTGGCTTGTAACGATTTCGTTATGAAAAGCGTTTCTGTATGAAAAAAATTCACCTTGCGATATGTTCGTGGTGTGTAAAAATGAGAAAATGATAGGCAAAAAGGCCTAGGTGACAAATAAAACCTTTGACGCACACATCGCAATGATCTCAATAGCCTAGTAGATAAGATATTGCTCTAACTAGCGGGAGAATCGAGTTCAAATCGTGGCAAATTTTTATTTTTGTTTTTAACTTTTTCTTACATTTTATTTTTGTTTTTATTTTTTTATAACAATTAGTTTTTAATAAACAATAATAACATAAAAAATTTGCACATTATGCAATTAGTTTGGATTTTACACTTGTTATCGCTTCCATTATAGGCATCGTTATTTTTATCGAAATCCATAACGAAAATACATTTTTACCACACTTATAGATAGTATACCTCGTATCATGTTTCGTAATTTTATTTAACACGGTTCTGAATTTAATAATAGCTGAAATTTGACATTTTGTTCATTTATATGTGGGCGGTGCCACGCCCATTTTTCAAAATTTAAAAACTGTCATTAATAAGGACAACAGATAATTGTAACTACGAAATTCTAGCATTATATCTGCAGCAGTGAAGGAGATATGGAATGTTCCGGATCCATACCTCTCTATCAGAAACCTTTGGTTCCAAAGTACTCTACATGTCTATAGTATACCTCGTATTATGTTTCGTAATTCTATCTTACGCGAATATGAAGTTATAAACAGTCGAATTTGGAAATTGCTTGACTCATAAGTGAGCGGTGCCACGCCCACTTTTCAAAATTTTAAAAAAATCGTATAAAGAATAAGAAAATTGATGTAACTACCAAATTATATCAGTCTACCTGTATCAGTCAATGAGATATGGACAGTTCAGTATGTCTACCTCCTTTTCAGATAACCCTTATGAAAAAGTAGGCTTGGTCGAAAATCTATTTTGCTCATTTTCTATGGGTGTATGTGCCACAACCATAGTGTATCTTCTACCAAATTTCGTTAATGAACTTATCAAATTTATTTTATTATTGTTGCTGCTTTTATTATTGAATTATCTTATTTTAAAGTTTTTTCGATATTTTCGATTCGATTTCTCCCATTTTAAATGGCAACCTACCTTGGCCAAAATGCAACCTGTGTGCGAAATTTCATTCAAATATCTAAATTTTTACTTAACTTATCGTGTCCACGGACGGACGGACGGACATGTCTTATTGGATTCCTCTGTTCATTGTAAGAACTTTGATATATGGAACTATGTACCTATTTCCATTATTTTGTACCGTTACAAAGCACCGTTATGTGACCAAAACTATAATACCCTGCGTACTAGTACACGCTGGGTATAAAAATGAATGTGTGTCTGTGTGTCTGGCGTCCAAAGTACTCAACCGATCTTTATGAAATTTTCACAGTAATTCTTGGATTAACTTGTTACAGCATAGGTTGTATATAACTTTGGAAAACGTAGATATTATACCTCGTATCGTAGATTTCGTAAATTTATCTACCCGGTTCTGAAGTTAATAATCGCTTAAATTTAACGCCCATTTTCCAAAAAGTAAGTAATTTTATTAATAAGATTATCAGGTTATTGTTACTACGAAATTCTGGCATTGTGTCTGCATCAGTGAAGGAGATATGACATATTCCGGTTTCCTACCTCTCTTTTATAAAGCTTTAGTACAAAAGTAGGCGTGGTTGTTGTTGTTGTTGTAACGACAAAAACATTCCCCGAAGGTTTTGGGGGTTGCTGTCGAACTGACAGTCCTTGGCCGGATATGAATCCGGTACGCTCCGGTACTCCCATGCGGTACTGCCCGACTGTCGTGGTAGCGATTTGGTATGACCAGTGGAACCTTCTAGGTCATGTCACCCCGTAAGGAAGGTGAGATGGGTAATGAGAGGTGAGAGGCATCATATCCGTAGATCAACCATCTAGTTGCACGTCATTACCTTTGTGCATATTAGTCACTTCTTACGACCGGTATGCCTACCTCGGGCATATTCTATACCCCTAACGGCGTGGTCGTCCACCGACTTCGCTTATTTTCAGTGGGCGTACTCCACATGTCTTTAGTATACCCCGTATTAAGTTTCTTAATTCTATCTTACACCGTTCTGAAATTATTAACAGTCGAATTCGGAAATTTGTTTACTTATAAGTGGGCGGTGCCACGTCACTTTTCTAAAAATTTGGGAAAATCGTCAATAGGACAACCAATTTAATAAATCAGTCAAATTTCATTATTGTAGCTAATTTTATTATTGAATTATCTCTTTTGAAACGTTTTTAGAAATTTCCGATATTGAAAAAAGGGGCGTGGTTATGGTTCGATGGGCGGACATGTCTTAATGGATTCCTCTGTTCATTCTAAGAACTTTGTTATGTGGAACTCTATGTCTATCTCCAGTATTTTGTACCGTTACAAACCACCGCTATATGACCAAAACTATAATACCCTGTGTACTAGTACACGATTGGTATAAAAATTATATTTGCTACATGACTAGTAACAACACGAAAGAAATCGTCTACCAACTTTTATATAATTTTGGTATTATTCCGGCTTAGATTGCCGTAAAATTTCGTACCCACCAAAAAAATTGTGTTTTTGTATTTTGCTCTGCTTTTGAAATTTGTGAAACAGTAATGCAGAATGCAGTATATAACTTAACAAAATAATATAATTTTTATTCCGATGACCTGTGCGGGGATTTCGAAGATATTAAAATAGAAATACATATTCGGTATAAAATCCTTTTCGACTCACTCTAAGCTCGAAGGTAAGCCAAAGACCATTTCTGAACTCTGGAACTTTGTGGTAGAGAAATCCCTCCAAATATAGTTAATTTACTCATTTTTCTAGGACCTTTTCCTGTAACAACATGCGAAAACGAAAGATAATTTTCATTCAGTATTCCAAGAACGGCTTAGCCCTTCCCCATATGTATAGAGATTTTACGCCTTAAGTGGAAACAGTTATATACAAACCTGCGAAAAAGTCGGAAAAAATGTACATAAAACTTTAACAACTTTATTAAATATTTTCATTTATTTTCATTAACACTATACTTTTCTTACTTTTCAAAGTTGAGCATTTTTATGTTCATAAACTTTTCACCTAATAATGTTTGAATTTAATTTAAGTTAAAATATAGAAAAATAATATGAAATGTATTAATTTTTTTTATGTGCAAATACATGGTAAAATTTCAAATACATTAATTTAAGTCGGGTTTGTCTGAAATCAATTTTTAATATATCTTTTGAGATTATTTTGTTGTGTGCGTGTAGAGACTTAACTTTACTTTGCCGCGGAATGATTTGGACTGAGTGTTTAATTGAAAAATAGGAGTAAATCATAGCTAAGTCATTACACAACCGTTACGTCGGCGTAATTCACAACTGTTGCTGTCTCCTAAATTGTAATCAATTAGCCGAAGCTTGACAACAGTTGTCTTTAAGATTTATACAGAGCCCTTGAATACCACCGATCAAACCGATTTATTGGATGGTTGATTTGCATGGAAATGTATGGAAGTACGCACACAATACCGAATTTATCGAAACAGATAGATTTTTAGACCGATTCCATTCAAACTGTAACTGTCGGTCAACTGCTTGTTAAGCAAGGCATCTACTATTTATAGTGATCAGAGCTGCTATGCTAACAATAATTTGCCTTATATTTTAAAGTAAACATAACTTTTCTTTTACTGAAATTTTAATAACTATAAGTCGGCATTTGAATAAAATCAATCTCTATCTTTCTTCCACAGGAACTGAGAGGCTTGATTCTGTACTATTGCGGGTCACACAAGCTAAGCAGGTTCGAAGCTTGTTATGCGCATGCTTTGATATTAGAATGACTTCTCGGGAAAAACAATAATTTTTTTTAAGCGTCTTCCCCTTGCAATAATCCCAATTTTTTTTTTTTTTTCCAAATTTTTCTTTTTATGCCGCAATTGTAAACGCAGTCTAACGGATAAATAAATAATGTATGTTCACATGTTTTAGACCTTGAACCGGTACAATTACGAAAACTCAGACAAACGAGGTCACTGAAATCATTGATTTCCAAACTGTTTTAAGTCAATATTAAGAAAACACGAATTTTTAACCTTTTACGATTGCATCCCTGCTTATGCTTTTGCAGCGTTATCAAAGCAACTGCCCAACGTAAAGCAAACTGTGTGAATAGCTACACCGATTCGACAAAATCTGTTGGGAAAGTGTACATACCACAACCCAACCTGACTAAACCAGTTTGATCAGTAGTGTGCATAGGCTTTTATTGTCACTATTCCTCCTTCAATGTTGGTCTTCCCTAGGTAATTAATAACTTTATAGAAATAGAAGCACGATCAGACCAAAATAAATAGAAAAAAACAGATAACTAAGGCTGATCCATATTTTGAAGTCTATCGTATATTACGTTTCCATGGCTTCTTAAGGGTATTTTTCTAGCGCATATAAAGTACTACCGAAGAATAAATTATGACATCGGGAATATGTTAAACATCTTATATTATAAATGCGTAAGTTTGTGAGTGAGTGTGTTTGCAATGGACCAGAGACTGACCCATTCAAAAAATGTATTATAATTTTTCCGGGAAGGGGAGCAGGGAGCAACCTATACAAAAAAATCTTATTGCTTGAAATTCCGTACCTTGGAAGCAGTTCAATTTTGTTAAAGTTAAGGATACTCTCTTTTCCGGAAAATGGACCAGGGACCGACCTATTTAAAAAGAACTTACTTATGATGCGATATGCTTAAAATCGGTACTTTGGCAGCGCTCTACCTTTGTTACAAACAGCACACATGTGTTGATATATTAAATGGTTCTGGCGATATCGGGTTGTCACTCAGAGAGATTCTTACAATAAAGCCTTATGTACCTAAGCTTTACTTCAAAGCCAATTAGGCTTATATATAAGGCAGAGCGTGAATTATAAATCCTATAAGCCTTATTTGACATCACATGTAAGCCTTTTTCCTAGGGTTATCTTTCAGATAAACCTGATGCCTAATGACATAATTGCAGAAAAATAAGGTACACCATAGGGAATGTTGCACACAACTGAATACCTTACATCTATATATTGCTTTATTTTGTGAGCCTTTTCTTCAAGTTAAATAGTAAACAAAGAAAAAACCTATAAACAATGATCATAGTATTCTATGAATTTCGTTGGCGTCGCCGCGGCGCACAGTGAGGTAAATAGTGCTCAAAATGGAGATTAATTCCAATTTTTTAGTAAGTAAAAAAATAATGCAATTCTAGTTGTTTGATAGTTTTTTTTATATCATAAAATACAAAAATATGGTGAACATCGGTTTTCTAAATTTTTTTATTTATTTAAGCTTCAAATTTTATTTAAAATATATAAACTGTTTCTTAACCACTATAATCATTTTCATGATCAGTTTCATCTTCGCCTTCATCATCATCATCATCATCATCAACTTCATTATTATTGCCACTCTCTATCACGATCAACTCTAATGCTTCTTCCGGTAAATCCTGCACTTTTTTTTTGGTAATTTTCTTGTGGTTGATATAACGGGGTCAGAACTGATGAAAAGTCTATTAAATATGTCTTCATTTGCTTTTTTTCTGCTGCATTTGCGAGAAAAATGTTCTCTAAATCTTTGTTTCGAGCTTCCTGAGCTTCTTCTGATAATTGTCCGATTGGCAACATAGCGAGGGATATTATCTCTGGTCCATGGTAAAATACTTGTGAAGTGTTGGAGGCATGTTATACCAAGGATAACATTCAACAAAATATTTTCCTGTATTTAAAGCGTAGTCACGAAACTTCTGAACCTCACTATCGTGCCCACTAGATGCAACTACGAGTATTGTATGCATCTTTTTAATCAAATTTATGTCAACTTTAGTAATTGCTTCTGACATCTGGGGATTTTGAAAGAAAAGCCTAGCATTATTGCCATCGTTACCATTCCCAAAGCCAGGTTTCGGTTGGTCAACAATCAGACCAATTTTATCTTAAACTCTTTTTGAATACGTGCTTTATTTTCCGAAACTAATAGTTTCTCGCTTTCTGTTCGACCTTGCCACTTTTTATAGGCAATTTATACGACAAATAGAGCAGACATTCAAACAACCTAATCCACCCGTGAAGTATTGAAAGACCAAATTGTAAATTTTCTGTTTTTACAACTTTCTTCACCATTCCATCAATTTTATTAAAATCTTTCGAGCTAGCTCCACATAAATAACAATTTAGTGTAGATGTTGTTTATCTTTATTTCCATAAGGTAGAACCGAATTAACGAGATTTCGTATTTCTATACCAACTCTCTCGTTTTCAGTTCTAGAAACATCTGTGGACTCTTTTACAAATTCAACTTTTAAAGGCCTGCGGAACCTGGTAGAAGCTGGGCGCGGATTTTGCCATATAATTTTGCTTATATTATATGAGCTATGTCCAGAGCTTCCCTGAAAGCCCCACTTAGTGTACAGGCATAAATTCGTCATTTCATCATCGTTCAATGTTTCAATCACGTTATTTTGGGCTAAAGTTATACGCTCCGTGGTATAATCTAAAAAGGCTTGCAAGCTTACTTGTGCTGAAGTCTCGCAAAAATTCATGCTCTCACGTCTAGGATAACAATCCTTTTTGCTGATTGGACATATGAATAGCAAGGAACCCTATCTGGAGCAGATTGCCTTATAACATTGTACTATTGTGCGATAACTTTTGCTTCCACCAAAACAAATAAGGCGTCTTCTTTGGACATTTGCTTTGATAGTGACGATTTGGCAATACTCTTATGATATTTTTTCGCTCTCGATGGTGAACTTGCAACCTCTTTCACTATCTTTGACGATTGCACTTGCCCTGAAGCTCTAAAGCTCATTTTTTTATTCTTCGTTTTCTCATTAGATTCTTCAAATGAAAGTTCTTTGCGGCCACTTTTCATTCCTTGCGAATGGGTGAAACCTATCGAAGAATCCAGCCAACTTTGGTTTACTATAAGGAAACGCTCTTCATGCCTATTGACTCTGCTCCAACGAATTTTAAATTGACTAATAAAAGTTTTTATCCTGTCATCAAACTCTTTTATAAATTCATCAGATGGCTCAATACGCTCTTTCAATTGCTCTTTTAATAATACAAATTTTTCATTAAATTTATCACAGCCAGAGTTTTTCATTTTGTCATAAAGACTTTGACGAGTAACGCAAATTACATTAGAATTGGTTCCTATAAGGAAGATAATAATATTTTTAACCAAATATGTAGTCAACGTTAAAAAAGAAACACAATAAAAAATAACAAACATTATTAATAATAACACGAGTTACAATACAAATTGCGCGGGTGTAAACAAAGCAAAACGGCATCCATTGAACAATAAAAACAATAACAACCCTTTTTTTTTTTTTTTGGAATGGCTGTATTTGTTCTTCTTCTGCTGGAGAAATTCGTGTATATTTGCCCAGGCAGTTCGCATAAAGAAATGCATATACTGAGAAAGTGCGCAGTATTGGCGAAACTTTTTTTTTTTTTACAAAAAGAAACTACAATAGCCATAGAAATGAAACAAGATTAGCTTTACCTCGCTTAATTCACAACTACATATATGTCTGCATATAAGGTCGAAATCCTCATATTTTAAGACTTTCACTTTGTATTTACTAAATTACCTGAACAAGAAGGCTCCATTACAATTTTCTCTAGATTTTCCCAGTTAAAAAAAATAAACAATTTATATATATCACTGTGCGCACACAAAAAGAAATAAACTTGCAATTTTCAGAGAATATTACAAGAAAACCGTAAATTTTTTGCCAAGTGTTTGTTCAGTTAGTGATGGAGAGTTTTGTCGTTTTTCGTTTGATACCGAAAATTTACTTGTACCTTGAAATTTGATTTGAATTAATCTCCAAAATCGACACATTTTACCCCAATGTGCGGCGGGTTTTAATGCACATTTGTACCCAACAAAAATGTAACGCTTTATAAAATCAAGTTTCACTTTATTAAGGGCCGTTTTCTCAATATCCGGCTTACGCTAACCGGCACTTTATTTGACAGATAACCGAGGAACTTCTGTCAATTAAACTGCGCTAACCGAAGATTGAAAAAACTGCCCTAAGTCTATGATTATATTAATCTTACAGACTAGAAATACAAATCCAAGTCTTAAGCATAGGCAACTTCCAAATATATATATATATAAATATATATTTATATACATACATATATATATATACATACATTTAAACATAATACGAAGAAAGTTGGAAACCAAAACATGATTTCGAGAGTGCAAAGTTCCGGACAGTCTACCAAACCGCAAATTAAGTCATATATAAACATCAAAGTTTAAATAGAACGCCAGCGACTTTATGCTTATGAGGGCACAACAGGCATTGTAAGATGGTAATGGATCAGTGAAGCGAATCGGCTGGAGAGCAAGTAAAATAAAACTTTGCTGTACTCTTTCAATTCTATATGAATGAACAGAATAAATCGGATTCAAAGTTATAGAACGCACTAAACTATTACATAAAATTTTTTTAGCGTACGGAACTTTAAAATCTCTGGCTTATCGCCGCAAATTAGAGTAGGTAAAATAAAGCTTACGTGATTTGCAAAAGTAAAACCTGAGTCAAACATTTCTCCAAGATCTACAAACTCACTAATAGAAGAAAGGTTGTCATCAAAAAGTTTATAAGTAGACATATGAATATTGAGATTTTTCGAAACCTTCATATGAAAGCATTCCTTAATATTAAGGTGTAAATTATTCATAACACTCAAATTAGTTAAATTATTAAAATTATCTTGCAGCAGGGCTACATCTGACATGCTCGCGATGGTTCTGAAATCTTTCAAGTCATCTGCATAAAGCAGATACTTATAATTCTTAAGAGTTCGAACACAGTTCAGTAATTTGTATATGCATAACGATAAAAAAAAAAAAATTTGCTAAACTGTTTCATAATAGGTAGCACGAAGCAAAATGAAGACACGTCTGCACACCACGATAGCTGAATACCTAATCAAGTGAAATATGGTTTATGGATATTTAGCTTTTAAGGGTCTTATGGTTATTTTCATTGTGAGTATCGCTAGAATTTGAACAAATTATGAAATGTTGGACAAAATAGTTGTGAATTTTATTGAAATACATATTTTTTGCGTGGGGTATATCCTGTTAACTACTTCTGCTTTCTGAAAAATTATTCACAATTAAATTGTTATGAGTGCTGAAAAAAATACAATTTACGAGATTTTTAAAATTTAGTAGGTTTGTAGCTTCTCTTCAGTTTGTTCCCAACAATTGTTAATGCGGTGCTATATAACTTTCATTGTTTGTATAACCCTCTAAGTAATCGTGAAGATTCGGTATGTGACCTGAGTTCTGCCTGCATTTTTTGGTACTAATTAATAACTTTTATCCCGTTAACAGAATTCTACGCAAGAATTGCTGCGGTAGAGGGGCCCATTCCGTATTTAAACTCCCCTTAAATCTTTCTTCACCCACTAACAGAATAAACAGTAGCAGTGATTGTGGCATCGTGTTACAAAACCGTAAACTTATTATATGGGAAGAATGTGCAATGTCACAAAAGCATGCAGTTAAGGTACTTGACCGCAGCTTGGAAGATATTCGTGGTTCTTAAACGTTGATGGGCAGAGTTGTTATCTTGCTCGCAGAAGGCTTCCGATAGACGTTGCCAGTTATCGAGCGGCGCACTCCAGCGCACAAATTCTGTGAGTGCCTTAAAGCCTCACCATTATGGCAAAATGTTAAAATTTTACATATAAGATTAGGGCCAATTTTTAATAAATTGTTTGCTGCCTCGCCCGTTTGTTGTTATATGAAAACAAAAATTTATGTTTACAGTTTCTTCCTACGCGTTTCGGCGTCTTCAGCGCCTTATTCAGGGAAATCTGTCTTTTTTTTTAAACAATAAACATTAATTACAATTTTTACACATTTCACAGCATTTATAGATATTAACTTACATTTAATATGAATTTCTAAACATTAAAAACCACACAACATTTCTTTAAACACAAACATTTTTAATATCGCTTTCCTTTTTGGCATACTTATTTTGGTTTTATTGTTGCTGTGTAAGCGTTGGTTATGCCATTTACATCCTCCTTAAAGTTCATCGCATTGCTCAGCTGTTGTTAAAATTTTAGGTCTTACAGTTAATATGCGGGTTGAGCGGTATAACGATGGGGAGTCTGCGGCCTTTGCACGGCACCTCCTCAATATCGTCGAAGCTGTTGAAACAGCCCTAAAAAATATTTACAAGATACCATAGGTATTAATACTAAGAATACCTTTAAACGTCTACAGTGTGCTGTAAAAGTCGCATTTTCGATAACCATAAATAAGTGTCCAGGGCACACGCTGAAAGTGGCATGAACACTTCTAGGATCCTCTTGCTTTTACACTGGCAATTTTATGTTGGATGCTGGCGAGTATCTAGAGCCGAAAACCATTTTGTATATGATGAATTTCATATTAAAACGGATATACATTGAACCCGACCCTCTCAAATTTTGAGGAAATTTTGCGTTCAGCTACATTTGAACTATACAAACACATCCTCATTTTTAGAAATTGCATTTTCAGAAAATTGTGGGCGTGGAAAGATATGGAAATATTTGTCAAATGGCTGTCATAGATACCTTTAAACTGTTAACTGTTACTACGGAATGGTTCAGCCGATTTCAAAGATTTTTGTACCAATAGAAAAGTATTTAAATCAGCTTTCGAAAACATCTACTGTAAAAATGTTATATTACACTGAAGGTTTTTTTTGTTAAAAATAAAATTTTAAACTGGGAAAACACTTCAAAGGCCAAATGTTAAAAAAAATTTTGTTTTTGGAAGGTCTATTGAATAAATATAACATCTTACCCTTTTTTTAATTTTTTTGCTTGTTTAGGTAAAATGTACCCATTTCGAAAATTTCTAAAATTTCATCAAAATCTGCTAGGGTCGGGTCCAAAATGTGCATTTTTTTATAGGTTTTGATGTGATGTGTCAAAAAATGTGGATGACAGATATGTATTCCTCTGAAAATTAATATTAAAAAATGTAAAATCAAATTCTATTTTAAAAGCGTGGTTTTCATGTGAAGTTTGAAATTTGCCAAACAATTTATAAAATATGTACAAATATTAAATCCAATTTTCTATTTTAAGAGCCTGTTTTCATGTGAACTTTAAAAATTAATACTTAAAAAACAACCCAAAATATCTATCTGGCTGAAAAATAAAAATGTCTTCAGAAGAACTTTTGTTATTTTTCTTATTAAAAATTTAGATTTCGTAATATGCGGTTTATGCAGCGCCAGCAAAATCAATTTGGCAGTATAAATTATAATTATTTCTTGCCATTTTCTGACAGTATTTGACAAATTCGCTTGTGTTAAAATAAATGTACCAATAATGCAACGAATCCCGGTTTTCAAACAGTAGCGAATTCGCTATTTGTTGCGAATATTCCGTTTTTGTTCAAATTTGTTGCCAATTGTGTATGGCTATATGGCTATGCAATCTCGATGGAGCGAGCTGCATTTCGTTTTCGAACTGAGAGGTACTTTTGTTAAGCATCTAAATTTTTTCTTTGGTTTTTTAGATTGCATACAGGGTAAAACACTAGTTTCTGGCATAGTTGATAACACTGGTTAAGAGCCAAAACCCACCAGAGACGTTATGAAATTCGTGTGTAAAACCAACCCCTGATTCCGAGAATCTAGGTTATTTTTGATTATATGGCAACGTTTTTGATATATTTACGATTTACCGTTATTGAAAAAAAAGATAGCTCCACTTAATCAAATATATCTCATGAACAAATTGGCAATTCCAAAACCGTTTAAAAAATATAAAAGCTAATAAAATTTGCTATAACAGTGCATACACTACTTTTCGCACAGGCTTTGCAGTTTCTGAGAAAATGGTTGATCATTACGGATTTTAATATTTTTTTTTGTGGAAATATAAAATAAATTTACTTTGAGAGGGAGGAACTCAAAAACTATTTATTTTTTTTCAGATACTTTTCTTCAGCGCTAAGGTCTTTTTCTTAGAAAAAAAAACTATGATCCAAGAAAATCTATCGATTAATACAAAAGATATAAAAGATCTAATATATAAAGAGCTATATAATAAGTACCTTACAAGTACAGGGTGTTTTTTTTACAGGTTTGTTTTTCGAATAGAGATAAAACTGGCATTTTGTGGTCAACTCTGGCAACTCTAATGTCATTTATGTTCAGTTTGGTTTGCCATTTCATCATGAACAGGTTGACAAAAGAACAACGCTTGCAAATCGTGCAAATTTATTTCGAAAATAATGGTTCAGTTCGCGAAGTTTACCGTGAGCTCCGTCCATTTTATGGTCGACATAATCGTCCATCAGAGCAATTAATTCGGTTAACCATGGATCGTTTTCGCACTACGTTTACTCTATGTGATAATACGCATCCGCAGAGACGTCGAACAGTGCGCACCGAAGAAACAATTGCCGCTGTAGAGCAAAGTGTTGAAGAGGACCCGAATGAATCGATTCGCCACCGTGCACAGCAATTGGAGCTTTGTCCATCAACTTTATGGAAGATTTTGCGCAAAGATCTTGGCTTGCGACCTTACAAGATCCAGCTTGTGCAAGAATTAAAGCCGCGAGACCATGCAATGCGTCGTGATTTTGGTGTATGGGCCGAAAATGAGATTGATTTCGATGCTGATTTTCATCGCAAAATTTTGTTCAGTGATGAGGCTCATTTTTGGTTGAATGGCTACGTCAACAAGCAAAATTGCCGCATTTGGAGTGAAGAGAATCCACATGAGACCCTTGAAACGCCATTACATCCACAAAAACTGACTGTTTGGTGTGCTCTATGGGCTGGTGGAGTCATTGGGCCATACTTCTTCCGCAATAATGCTGGAGAGGCAGCTACCGTTAATGGAGACCGGTATAGAGCCATGATAACCGACTATTTTGTTCCCGAATTGGATGGCATGAATGTGGATGAGTTGTGGTTCCAACAAGACGGCGCTACATGCCACACAGCGCACGTCACAATCGATTTATTGAAGGAAACATTCGATGAGCGCATAATTTCGCGGAATGGACCTGTCAATTGGCCACCAAGGTCGTGTGATTTGACACCATTGGATTATTTTCTTTGGGGATATGTGAAGTCGCTCGTCTACACCAACGAACCAGAAACGTTAGGGGAATTGGAAGCCAACATTCGTGGCGTTATTGCCGACATACGGCCCCATATGCTCGAAAAAGTGGTTGAAAATTGGACCTGTAGAATTGGCTTTATTCGAGCCAGCCGCGGCGGCCGCATGCCCGAAATCATATTTAAACATTAATGGCATAAAATTATCCTTCCAATAAAGCCAAATTGATGGACCTTAAAACGATTTTCTTGTATTTTATTTCAATTCGAAGTTCTATACCCCTAAAAACAACACCCTTTATTAGTATATACATATGCACATATGATACGATAACAATGTGCGTAAGCTTGTATATTTTTGTAAGTTTAACGTCAATTATTATTATTTTTACTTGAAGGAGAAATTTAAAGCAACAAACATATACAGGCTATAGGTATAGTACTATTTCGAAAACAGCAACGATTTCTAGTTAGACTAATTCGTATAGTTTTGCTATATCAGAAGATCTTACGACTAATCGAACCCGCGCACTTCTCATTTTGCAAGCGCAGCTGCCTAACCCATGGGCTACGCTGCGTGTAGTTTTCAAGCTGCTTAAATAAATTTTTCCTTTGATTGTTGTTATCTGCCAACGGTGTACACAATTTTTTAAGCACTCTGTCATGAGTAAATCCTGTATGTTGGACTTTTTGCTTTTGTACATTCTTCTTAACTATTTTTAGAAGTTAGTTATTGTGTAAACCCCTGCTATAATAAAAAACAAAACTTTTGTCTGGACTTTATGATCTTATTTTATATTTGAAATAGTTGTGTTTTATTTTGACGCTTATTTAGATTAGGATCCAACAGTAGTCACCAGAATCCTTGATCCCCTCTCGATTAATTTCATTTGCTGATGAAACTTTTCGGCAGGCTGGTTGTTGCTGTTGTTGTTGTTAACAGAGCTTCGCCCTGCTTAATGGGCACTATCACTCTGAGTATTGTGAGTATTGTCACCAAGCTCATTTAGCGGAAGTACAGGGAAACGGGCAGTTTCAACAGGGTTGGACCAGATTGAAATTGGTGTTAGAAGAGTAGGTTAAATTGAAGAGGAAAACAGATGTTTAGTATCATGAGGGGACAAACCATATGCAGGGCAAATATTTGGTATGGTCGGGTTCACAGTCTGGATATCTATTACAAAATCCTGAACGAAGTTGTGCAAGCATGACTCTAGGTTTTCAGGTTGTTGAATGTCAATAACGTGGATTTATATTGGAACGAATTTTCTTCATCCCTTGTCAATTTTGGTTTTGTAACAAACCGGTTTCGGCGAACCGCCATCTTCAGTGCTTGATTTCGTTCTGATCTGTGTCTATCCGTTGTCATGTATTTATAGTATGGATGCTGTATCAGGTAGTGTTAGTATTCGTGTATATGAGTCGTGTCTTACGAACGTATCCGAACGGGTACCTGCAATGAGGTTTGTTTTTAACGCTCGTTTATTAGTTGTGGTGTTATATCAGATAATTAGTTTGAGGATGTTAGGTCAGGTAATGTTAAGTGTATACTTAAAGGTGGGTTTTGACGCTCGTTAGTCATGTAGAAGCCATTAGTTGTGGTTTTAGATCAGGTAATTAGTTTGAGGATGTTAGGTTAGGTTTTGTTAAGTGTATATGTAAGGGTGGGTTTTGACGCTCGTTAGTCATGTAGAAGTCAGTGATTTTTGTTTTCTGATTTGTTTTGTGTGTGTGCTCTTTTATTGTTACTCGTTTTGTTATTGTACCTGCGGTGTTGTTTGGTCCTCTGTAAATTAGTTTTAGCGGTTCAAATATTGCGTCAGAAATTGTGTTTGTTTGTTCGTTAATTACTCTCCCGTCAATTGTCTTAAGTTTGTATATTTCCATGTTACTCTGTTGTGATAGTGGGTTTCCGTGTTTTTCTGTTGTAGTCCCTGATATGCTCCCGGAATCGTGTACTTATTTTTCGTCCTGTTTGCCCTATATAGCTGTGCTGGCATTCGCAGGTAAGCTTGTATATTCCTTGTTTCCTGAATGGTTCTTCCGAGTTGGTGTTTGTTCTTAGTTTTTCCCCTAAGTTGTTCGATGTTCTGAACACTGTGTTGATATCGTGTTTCTTGAAGAAGTTTGCCAATTTGTGTGTCGTTTTTCCAGTGTATGTCATTGTAGCCCAGATCTTGGATTTTTCTTCTGCGTTGTGTCTTTTTTGTGATCCATGGTTCTTTTGAGTTTTGCCTATTAGGCATTTTTTGTATCCGTTGCTCGTGGCTATGTTGTATATGGTGGTTAGTTCTTTCTTGTATGATTCCTCAGTGAGGGGTGTTCTTTGAAGTCTGTCCACTAGGTGCCTTAATGGCGCATTCTTGTGCTGGTGAGGATGGTTTGACGTAGAATGAATTATGGTGTCTGTAGTTGTTGGTTTCCTGTAGATGTCGTATTTAAACTAAACAAAACCAAGTCAAAAACGTTGTTCACAGGCCGGGATCTGATGGATCTATGTACCGACTCGGGGTGGAGTTATTTAGAACCCGGTTGTGGTTACACAGATCAAACGGCAAGGTTTTGTGGTGCCGGATCTCATCATAGTGCTTACGGAGATGGTAGCTTATGAATCTAGGAAGCAAAACTTTTTAAATAGATTGGATGACAAGGTTTGAGTTTGTCGTTGGAGAGGCCCTTATCTGAAGCCATAATCGTGGGAGCAGTGTCTCTTCCAGGTCTCTTAGTTAGTTAAAAAAGGGCAAGTGTCACGAGCACCGTCCCGTGGTTTGGAGGATGTTGATTTCAACCATAGCTTACCTGCGACGTTATTGCATTCATAGTATATGTTGTACTTTGTGAGTTCGGGAAACCATGTTGGTGTGCGGCCAAACACAGTTTTGCAATGTAACACGGGGGTAGAGTGGTCTCCAATAACTTCGCAACCGGCGACAGGAGATATATCGGACGATATGATTCGGCTTTGTTCACCTGCTTTTCTGGTTTTAGAAGGGGAACCACAATCGCTTGTTTCCAAATATCTGGAATAAAGAAAGTAGTTAGCGAAAGGTTAAAAAAGCCGTTAAATAACTGTGTCCTTCGTAGTCTTGGTGTCTCAACATCTTCATGGCAATACAGTCAGGTGCGATTGATCTTGAGTGTTAGCCTTCATATGGCTTCCTTAACCTCGGCGACAGAGACCGCAATGGCTCGCCTCTTGGCCCTGTCAGCAAGTGGATGCATTATATACTCTTGGTAACAGCGCTCGCGCATAGGCTGGGGTGCGATATGATGTTGTCCCGCACGTAATGGCGATCTTGTGATTGTATTTGGTCGGATTTGATAGGGCCTTGACTTTGGACTATAATTTGCTGATTGCGCCGGAGAAATTGCATGTCTCTGGGTGTTGTTTCCACTTAGTCAATTTATAGTCGTTGACTGTCCATCGGATTTCCGTGTTCAGATCTTTAATTCTGGGATTGCGGGATTGATGAGTCTTAGCTGGTCACGTTCTCTTGCCAGAGCCGCTGCTTCTGTAGGGAAATTCAGTCGAATTTCCGGGATTCTTCCAGCAGGAGTGAAGTGACCGGAGTCTGAATCGATAACCTTGTTTTGCTGAAGTTAATAAAGGTACGGTGTGCGGAAGTCATTCGGTCGCTCGATTGAGAGTATAATTCGAAGGTGATCAGAAGCCAATGTAAGTGTCGGTCGCCAGTTGACGCAGTTGATGAGTCCTGCGCTTACGATGGAGATTTCTGGCAAGTTGTGGCGGTTGCCTGTCACTCTAGTGGGTTCGTCTCCGTTTGCTGCATAGAATGTCGAGGCATCTATTTGTTCAGCAAGCGCACTTATGTCTGGGTAATAGTCCCTCGGACAACACGTAACAGGGGGTATGTAGATGTTAATAATTTGTAGATCGACGTTGCCTGACCGGACCTTGCCATTCTAAGATAGAGTCCGTTGGGTCGATTTCGGGAACAAATAGATTATATTGTACAGTGTGATGTGTGTCATAAACCCAAAACCACCCCCATTACCGCTGGCACGGTCTTTCCGATGCACATTATACCCATCACAAGTTCTTAAGTCAGATCTTATGTTTAGTTTGATCTCTTGAATCGCAGCGATTTGGATGTTTTTTAGCTTCATAAATTGAATTATCTCCGTGATCTTGCCAGCTAATCCGTTACAACTAAGCTGTACAATTTTGAAGTGCGTCGGAGACGAGGTAGGGATCATACTAGGCGTCGGGACGCATGCGTTTGAATAGGTGGTGGTAGGGTGAGTCGCAGTTTAGAAGGTAATGAGCCTTAAACATTATATGGAGAGACCAGATTATCTGGCGTAGAAGGTTGCGGTATATTGCAACAAGGCGATATGAACGTATCAGACCAGAGGTTTCTGTTACCGAGACAAGAGTACATATGAACGTGACATAGGCGAAGGCCATTGTTGCAGTTGACCGATGCCGCAGGCGTCTATAGTCTTTTCCGACAAACAGTGCACGTTATGAAAGGCACAAAGAGATGGTGGTCCTGCCCAATGGGCAAGCTGGAAGTAGGGGGGGGATACTGGGGGTAGAGAGAGAGGACTGACGCTCAGGATAGGAGTGATGAGCGGCTGTGCGAGATGGAAACGCTATTGAGCGTGAGCGGCAGTAGGGAGTAGGTGAGGCGGGCATTGCAGCAGTGCTGCTAGTCGCGGAGACTGGGCCACAATTGTGGTCGCTTGGAGATGGTAGGGGCGGTGGGGGTACACTAGAGCGACATGAGCCCCGGGTCAACCTACGGCTTGAACAACAGAGTGCCTCGAAAGTACTAACGAAAGTACGGGGTCTGTGAAAGGCAAAGTTAAGCATCCAGATCTCTGAAGCCATCACTTACACTTGACGCATTAAACAAAACCGCTTAGCATACATTTTCTTCCAGCAGAAGCAGCAGATACCATCTCTTGGTCCGGGGTTAGATTCGACACCACCCCGTAACAAGAAAAAATGGAGCAACCCGTTCCAAGGGGTTTCTCCAAGGATGGCAGTGTGAGGATTAAAATAAAATAAATAATTTGCGCTGTATATACCTCTTGGGGAGATTAAGGCCGAGCTTCTCTACCAATTTGCGGTGTGCTGCTTCTAGTTTTTCCTACAAATTGGCGTCACCTACAGTTTTTGCCGATTTCGAACGGCCCCTGCAAAGCAGGTAGTTTTTGCTGTGAAGCCTTCCATGGCAGAAATACACTCAGAGAGTGTGGCAAACCACTGCCGAGGGCGACCCCGTTCTGAGAAAACTCAATAATTTTCATTTAAAATATAGCGAATTCCATAACAGAAACCACATAAAAAGAAATTTCAAAGTAAACACAAAGTTCGAGAAAGTTAATTAAACCTTAAAATACGGACAACAAAATCTTCAAATATTTTGGGAGAATTTCTAAAAAAATTTTGAGTACGGAGTTTTGTAGCCGAATCAATATTCGTATACCATGGCGCAAGTTAGAACTCGTTCAAAAATTTCCCTGAATTTTTAGAATTTTTTTCTTCAAGGGTTTATAGTGATATCTTCCATACAACGCATCTCAAGCTCCTTTATTTCACGCTTTTCTGCCTCTCTTTTTTTCGCCCGGAAAAGCCGCCTCGCTTCCCTCTTCAACTCACGGTAGTGTTCACACACACTCCTCGTTGCATTCGATCTCAGCGTTGCCTTGTAGGCTTCGTCCTTTCTTTTCGTTGCAGCGCGGCACTCTTCATCATCATACCAGTGGTTTCTTCGCGTTCGCCGGAATCCAATTACTTCTTCGGCTGCGGTACGGAGTGCTCCTGAGATGTGATCCCACTGCTCATGCATTACACTAGGTTGAATTGTGCTCTCGTAGAGCAGGTGTGAGAGGCGATCTGCGAAATAATTGGCGGTCTGTTGCGATTGCAGCTTTTCTACGTCCAGCTTTCCCCGCGTTTTTTGTTGCACCTGTTTTGTCGTACAGAGGCGCGTACAAATCTTGGCTGCTACTAGGTAGTGATCAGAGTCTATGTTAGGTCCTCGTAGTGTGCGAACATCTAAAACGCTGGGAGCATGCCGTCCGTCTATCACAACGTGGTCGATCTGGTTGCGTGTTTTTCGATCGGGGGACAGCCATGTAGCCCGATGGATCTTCTTGTGCATAAACCTAGTGCTGGATATGACCATGTTTCGGGCACCGGCGAAGTCGATCAGCCTGAATCCATTTGTCGAAGTCTGATCGTGGAGACTGAACTTCCCGACAGTGGGGCCAAATACACTATCCTTACCCATCCTGGCGTTAAAGTCGCCAAGCACGACTTTGATATCATGACGGGGGCAGCGCTCGTATGCTTCTTCCAAGCGCTCGTAGAATGCATCCTTTTCCACTTCGTCCTTCTCTTCCGTCGGTGCATGAGCGCAGATAAGCGATATGGTGAAAAATCGTACTTTTATGCGGATTGCAGCGAGACGCTCGTTCACGGGTGTGAACGACAGTACTCGGTGACGGAGTCTCTCTCCCACCACAAGTCCCACGCCGAATCTGCGCTTGTCTTCATGCCCACTCCAGTAGATGTTGCAAGGTGTTTTGATCGTGTTTCCTCGCCCCGTCCATCGCATCTCTTGTATGGCGGTGATGTCATCTTTTGCTTTCCTCAGGACCTCAACCAGCCGGGCAGCGGCACCTTCCACATTAAGGGATCGGACATTCCAGGTACATGCCCTTATCGCATAATCCTTATTTCGTTTGCGGGTGTTGTCATCTAAAACAGGGGTTCTCATATCCGAGGCTTTGTTGTTGAATTTCATTGGAACGTTGTTTTATGTGGTGGGTCCCAAACCCAACGCACAACCCGTTTCACGTGAGGTTGAATTTTATTACACGTTTGTATAGCGAGCCGCTTGATCCAAGACAGACGCCCGCTTGCAGCCGCACCACATGGTGATCGGACGCTGCTGTTTGAACCCCCCAGCAAGCCCTTAAACCGATTATGTCGGAGTGGCCTTGCCAGGTTGTCGCCTTCTCACGCTTAGCTCACCACCAAACGGGTGTTCGGTGGTTACCCAGAGGATACTTGGGCGCAAAGCCCGGAAGTAGTGAGCTGCTTGAACCGCATGCAAAAGAATCGCTCTGGTCATTCCCAGGTGAACGGGGACGGCCCCATCCTCCATGTGAATCTCAATTTACACAGAAATTATCCAAAAATCTTCAAAATACACATTATATCTATAGGCACATATGGGTACAATTTTTCTATACCTCGTTGTGCTTGTTTTCTATTTTCAAAAGCTTGAATAATAATTAAAAGTTTTTTCTTTATTCAAAATTCTTTGAATAACAAATAACAGTTCACTCTTCTCTAAAATCTTTTTGAATAATGAGTAAAATTTAATTTTTGATTTAAGAAGTTTTTTATTCAAAGTAACCCAACCCTGAACTATACACCAGTGATGTAACGAATGCCACGTTTTGAACATTCGCGAATGCGAATATCCACTAATGATAATCGCGAATGCAAATTCGAATATTCAGTTTTTGTTCAAATTTGTCGATAATTGTGTGGGGATATGCATTGTTTGCATTTTGTTAGCGAATCGACATGTTTCGAAGACTCTTGGGCATTGTTTACTCTTACTAGTTTGACATCTTCTTTTGCTAATCGGAGGGGAAGGCAGTGGATGAAGATACTCCATATACTATGCTCCTGGGTACCCCTCTCGACATTTTTCATGGCGCCGTCTACGAAGTCTTCTACGATGAATTTTTATACATTATATAAATAATCTAGTGTTCCGGGCCCTCCTGGTCAGAGTATATGTCGACAAGTAGCGCTACTTACTCTAAAGCCTCACAACACAAACCAACACAGGGTGGGTTGCATTCAAAATTAAAACAAACAAATTTAAATAATATAATATTGACCAATCGCTAATTTTGAGAAGGGTGGCACCAAAGTGGTATAAAAAATGTGTATCTTTCCAGCGCTCTGTTGAAATTAGATTTTGTTTTTTTATGAACAGTGTGTCTTGTGATTATAATTTCTCACTCGCAGCTGTTTTGATCCGAGACTGTGATTGTACAGTTATAGACATAGAATCCTGTGCTCGGTGACGATACAATTTTGACAAAATTTTTACTGGAAAGTGTTTGGTGACACAAAACAATTGCAGCGAGAGAGCGCATTTTGCCAATTCATTGAGAGAGAGTTGCAAGTTTCCGGTGGGGGAATTTCACTCAGTAAAAATTGCAGGTGATAACAGCAGATCGTGACATGGGAAAGCAACAAAAAAAATTTTTAAATGTGAGCTATTAAGCAATCAAAATGCAACAGAGTTCTACGTCATTCTCACTTTGCTAACACTTCTTTGCAAGTTTTGTCACCGAACACAGCTAATGACTATTGTTATCTTTGTTTTGGTTATGCAACTTTATTTGCAGTGTTCGAAAATTGCAAAATTTAAGAAATTTTTCATCAAATTGAAACAATATCAATAGCAAAATAATTGCCCACCTTTCCAAAAAACTACCAACAATAAAAGCTTTGGTTTTTTTTACATTTCCAAAGTAATTTCGCTTTCACACCAAAAGACAATATTCTTCTTCTTCTTCTTTAAATGGTCATCTAACCGCCTGGGCGATTTTGACCGTCCAACATAGCTCGCCAGTCGTTTCTTCGTTGCGCCAACTGGCGCCAATTGGAAACACCGCGGGATCGCAAATCGGTCTCCACTTGGTCCTTCCATCGGAGTGGTGGTCTCCCTCTTCCTCTGCTTCCACCGGCGGGTGCCGATAAGAATACCTTCTGGGCTGGAGCATCTTCGCTCATTCGCACTACGTGGCCTAGCCAGCGAAGCCGCTGTGTTTTAATTCGCTGAACTATGTCGGCGTCTGCGTAAAGTTCATACAGCTCATCATTAAATCTTCTTCGGTACTCGCCGTCGCCAACGCGTAGAGGTCCACAAATCTTTCGAAGAACCTTTCTCTCGAATACTCCCAGAGCGGCCTCATCAGATGTTGTTAGTGTCCACGCTTCTGCACCATATAGCAGGACGGGTGCGATGAGTGACTTGTAGAGTGTTATACAATATATACAATATTCACATTTATTAAAATTGAGCATTCAAAACTTGAAGCAAGCCCATGATAATTCATGTTCCAATAACCATTAAAACACATTGGGGAAAAAGCATACACTGCACGTATTTGTGTGTGTTATAAATTTAAATTCGCATCTGTAATACGTGATTGCGATTATTGCAGCCGTGATTGAGAACGGAAGCAGATTCTGTCAAAGCCAGTCAGTCACGGGGTTTTCTTTGAAGCTGTTCTCCGATTTATTGTTATATTTCAGTGGCTGAAGCTTAATTATTAACTGACATTGTTATTTTCTAAGAGAGAAGTATTTTTGTTGAAGCGTCTACAATTTTTTATTTGTTTGTTTAGATTACATATATTTATAGTTTATCGTTGAATAGTATACTTTAGTTTGATCATATATTATTAGATGAGTAACTTTTTCATGAATTAAAAAACATTGGAAATAAAGGGATTTTAGTCTTATTAGCCTGGTATTATCTTCAAATTACTTTTTTCTGAAATTCATATTCGCAAAACATTCGCAAAAATTTTGCGAATGCGAATGTCCCGAAACATGCGAATACTCGCAAATGCTAATGCGAATATTCGCGACATCACCGCTACACACATTACATACATATGTAATAAGTACTTTACCTTCCAAATTTTGTGTTCGTCGCTATGAAAATTGCAAGTATTATAGCCCAACCCCCATTTATCGAAACAATCGATTGTATGGGAGCTATGCGTGGTGCTGTTCCGATCTTGTTGGTTCCGGAAAATTATTAATGTATTACAAAATGGCGGCCCCGTAACAAATTTCATCGAGATATCTCTAAAACTGAGGGACTAGTTTGCGTTCAAACAGACAGATGGTAAGACGGACATGGCGATATCGACTCAGCTCATCGCCCTGATTATTTCGGTATACTTATTGGTGGGTTTATCTTTTCTTCTTCTCATACTTACAAACATCGGACCAAAGTTATAATACCATTTCATGATCATGAAAGGTATAATGAAAATATAGTCACTATTCAAAGCAATTTATTTTTGGGAAACATTTATAAAAAGTAATTTTCTTCGTTTTTTGATAAGAATCCATTTTAAATGAGATTTTTAATTGATATCACAGGTATAAATCTTTTAAGTTTAAAAGAAATGTAAATCTCAGATAGAAGCTAATCCATAGTTGTAGAAAATTCAAGTAAAGATTAACTTTATAAGGTGATAATTAAAACTTTCGGAAATTTTTGCATATAACTATTCAGACAACTCAGTTTCTGTTACCACCTTGGTATCGTACGTGTCTCTGCATGCCGTTTTCGTTGTTGCAGCTTCTAAGCGATGCCGTGGGTGGCTCGCTGTTTTTGAGTCCAGGTTTCAAGGTAAATACAACCCAATAAATATAATTTTATTCTATATTTTATTTATTTAAAATGAATTTCGCAATCACAATTAGTCAAACCTTAAAATTAACAACAATTTTATATTTCTTTTATGAATTCTAAAAATTACTCATGCAATTGCTTTGACAAATGAAGTGCCGAAGTGGTTTCAATTGAGCCGTGTTTACTCTTTGTTGCTGCTGCGCCGCTGTCACTATAAAAACTATTATTTACTAGAAAGTTTTATCTTAATTTAATAAAACGAATATTTAAGAACTTAGAATATCAGTTAATCAAAAAGTTCAAATGTAGGATGGCATTGTTAACGAAACGATTGCTGCCCGAATACTGGATGGTTTTTTTCTTCTTTCGTGTATGTATAAATCTATCGACTGTTTTGGAGGGTTGTAGCAGCTTATGATAGTGCAAACGTTGTAGTCGCTTAGCCTGGTATAAATAAGCCTACCAAATTCTAGTTAATGACCTAGAATGTTTGCTGACTAGTTTGGCAGTTAACTGCAGGATACATTCAACCGATTCGTGTATATCAATATTGGAAAATTTGTCAACAACACAGAGTTAGAGAGATATTTTAACTTCGTTTTACTTGCATTAAAGCATTTATATAGTAACATAGATATCTACTTATTAAGTACATTGTTTGGTTTTAGGGTTTGATAATTTTTCAGTTTTGGTCCCGAAAAGAATCGCTTGCGCTTTTTTAATTTCGAAATGCTAGCTACAGCAAAACACTAACCTAAACAGATTCAAGATGGCAAGAACGACGCAGCATCTTGCATATTATTTTGACACATATTCTAAATGCAATGCATTTTTTGGGTCGGCGGTCGTCGTCAGATGAAATATATTTATATTTTTGAAAGGACTCCAAGTTTTTTTCATGTGTCAGAATATAACAATCTTAAAATTGTATATGTAAAAATAATCATATCGAGAATGCTTGACAGCAATAATCGTAAAGTTTTCGTTTTTCGCCTTCGTACTTAGTTCGCATTCGTCGTCTTCTAATTACTTGTCCTGCCTAATGTGTTCAAAGGCAAAGACAAGCAAAATTTGGCTGACTTCCTAAACGTTAGTTGCTCTGCAGAAATACAAAGTCAAGTTGACTGCTGAGGCGAAGATCACCCTTTTTTAAAATCTTGTTTCAAAAACGCCCTATTTGAAAATTTGATTCAAAAACGCCCTATATGAGAATTTGATTCAAAAACGCCCTATCTCGGCTAAAAATATATTGAATTTCGTTCAGATATGTAGGATGTTTTTGAAACTCATTCTGAGATAGGGCGTTCTTAAGCCAAATTTTGAAATAGGGCGTTATTGAAAAAAATGTTGAGGTGGGTCGTCTTCAAAGAAATCCTGAGATAGGGCGTTTTGGCGTTTTTGAAAAATATTTTGAAATAGGGTGATCTTCCACTCAGCAGTCGAAGTGTTCCTAACGTTGCATGCGCAATCGTAAAATCCGCTGCATACATTTAGGCGCGTTCTCGGAGCACATCACATTCGCAAATTGCACATCACAAAATTTGTTGATGCTTTTCATACTCACGCATTTATTGCAATTGAGAAGCTGAAGCGTATACCTACTTACGCTCCCAAAGAAAAACATGATTTATGCAACTATCGCAAGACCATCATGACAATGCATCACTGAGGTTTTCGTATTGCAGTGTTGCATTGCAAACTGATGTTTAGGAAGTCAGGCAAAGGCTGAAAAGGTGATTTTGTTACAAGTACATCACAGCAGCGGTACATTTTAACGGCTGGGAAGTAAAAAGTGAAGGTATTTTTCATGTAAGTGAAAGGGAAATTTATAAAATGTTTAATGAAAAGGGTACAAAAAAATGTTTTCAGTAGAAGGTAAACAAATCGTTTTTTCAATTAAAGGGAGGAAATATCGCTTTTGTTTAGTAATAAGGAGACATATAATATTCCTCAATTCAAGGGGGAATATTATGGTACTTAGAAGAGTTTGGATCCCCGTGCATTTTAAAGCTAAAAACTAAATTATTTAGCTTTAAATTAAAGTAAGTGTGCACGATTTAATGGTTTAATTATGACAGTCGTTCCACAGGTCATACGAGTAAACTATTTCCATGTATATACAAAAAAAAAAAAGCGTATATCTATATAAGTATCTTATAACTTTAAACGAGATATTGGGCCTGTTCGTAAATGCAGTATGTGCAGTGTTGCAGAAAAAGAAGCCTCTCCTAGTCCTGAAATAAGTAAGATAGAAAGGCCTGCATTTCACAACTAAGTTCTATTTGTATAGTTGTGTTTATTTGAGTAAACCAGACATTTCCACAAATAAATTGGGAATAAGGAACTTAGTTTTTTTTTGCAACACTGCACATACTGCATTTACGAACAGGCCCATTCTTGTATGTACACGGCTAGAAATTTTAGCTTAAATTCAATCAATTCGTCGGTTTCTGCAATTTTTTAAACTGTTTTGTAAAAAATTCCAAGCCTTTCAATTACCTACACTAATTTTCAATTTCTTGCTGTTTAGATTTAAAACTGAACTAAAAAAACGTCTAGCATTTTATAAAGTTCTTTTCATTTATTTCTAAAAGCTTTTTCAAGTTATTGAATTTTTCTCTAAACAGTTTTGTCTGCGCCGTAGCTCAGTGGATAGAGCAGACGAGTGCGGGAAGCGTCGGTTCGAATCGTGCCAACTGATACAAATGTTTTTTATTATTTATAATTGTTAAGACATTTCTGGTTTAAAATTTAAACTCTTTTCTTCACGCTCATTTTCTCGAAAACTGGCACAATTTAAAAACTAAACCAAATTTAGGCCCAAATTTTTAGCCGTGTATGTACTTACCACTTCCCTGCTTAAAACGGAAGTATCAGAGTATATCAACACTTATCCTCATTAATATAAAAAGGTGATCCAATTTATGTGGCGATGTCCTAGGGTAGGACCACCTACTCCATCTCGGAGCACTCCATTTCTTTGCTTCTGAGTATTTAGCAACTGAAGCTGAAAAAAGGACGATGATGAGGAATATGAGAACAGGGTTGGACACGAGAATATAGATGGATAAGGCGATATAAAGGGGTATGATTATAAATGATCAGTGCAATAACCCCTTATAGCAGTGACACACATTGTATTATAGTATTATTACCATGATCTATACCGCATACATATCACCTTCCTACCACGAGTAGTTGTAGACTGGTTGTAGTATGCTCTAAACTACAGTATCGATACTGTAATATCTATACCACATGTGTATCATGGGTACTAAGTTGACCTAAGAAAATATACGGTTTTGCTACGCTTTTGCCAATTTTCTTGAGTAGACTGAATCACTTATTGCCAAACGGCACAGATTTTAAGCTAAGGAAAAGCTTAATAATTATTCGTCAAAACATATCATAACAAATATTGAGGGGGAATTAAAAATTGAGGTTACAGCGCAAACGTAATTTTTGCTGTTCGTTCAAAATCGCCCAGGCGGTTAGATGACCATTTAAAGAAGAAAAAATGTTTGCTGTGTGCTTGTAAAAATTTTGACTGTGCTTTAATTATTGAAAAATCACAAGTTCTCTTAAATGTTTTTCAAACTGTGTGATAAAATTAAGTGTAAAAATCAAGTGGTGTGCCAAAAACATGAAAATTTAATTGGTTTATATATTAGTAATTCAATTTACTTTGTTTAATTTTACTTTTGCACAGTCTTCTTGCATATTGTTTTTGTTGCGGTTGATTGGCTTTACTTTATTCGTGCTTTTGTTTTTGATGTTTTTGGCGAACTTTTTGTTTCTTGCTTAATCCTTCTATCACAGCTGATTGCGTTGTGTTTTTAAGCCTTTCACGTCTATGGGAAACATTTTTCCCAAGAATAAATTTGTAGATTTCGGTACAGTTTTGTGTGGCAACTTTTTTTTATAAATGAGCAACAATAACGAAGGGGTATTCCCCGCATATATTTTAAGTGCACTGTCAGCACACGTATGGTCAGTCAAAAAGGTAAATCAAGTCAAAGAATTTTTAAGAGTGTGCTCCTAAAATTTATCTCAATTTAATCGTTTTTTGGTGCTTGAAATTGTGTTTGATCTCTATTAGTTTGTTAATTGGTAAGTATAGAACTAAGAAATAGTCATATTTACTTTATCATTCGTGTAAAAGCATGTAAAAATGTAAACTTTTTGTTATGGAAACATTTTTCCCTGTGGACCACAAATGGAATATTTGAATTAAATTTTACTAATTATATATTTTTGATAGCTTTTGTTTTATTTATTCGCTTGTACTCATTACAGCTGAAATGTCTTCAAAACGACTCAGAGAATTTCACCTTGAAGAAAATTAGATCATTGAACTGCTAATGGCTGATAATAGCGATGGAGAAGATGGGTTGGAATTAGATGAAGAAGACCAAGAATTTATCATTGGCGAAATCTCAAAATCTAACTTGCCATGAAAGTCAGTAATATAAATGAATGATTCATTTCAGAACACCATTTTGACATAATTACGAATAAACGTAGCGAATTTATCTTTAAACACTCAAATCAGCTCAACTGAACGAAAGGATTCTAACACCCCTGCGGGTTAGGGGCTTAGAATATGCCCGAGGTAGGCATACCGGTCGTAAGAGGCGAGGGGTGACATGACCTAGAAGGTTCCACTGGTCATAAATCGCTACCACGACAGTCGGGCAGTACCGCAAGGGAGTACCGGAGCGTACCGGATTCATATCCGGCCAAGGACTGTCAGTTCGACAGCACTCCCCAAAACCTTCGGGGAGTGTTTTTGTCGTTACAACAACAACAACAACAACAAAAGGATTCTAACAAAAAGCAATCAAGAAATGATTTTATACAGCTCAGGCAGAAACTAGTTCTTTCTGACAAGCAAGTTTCACTTGTGTCTTTTAACTAAGTGGAGTTACATATTTGAGGGGCATAAGCTTTGCCAATTTTATATTTACAAACATATACCTGAGTTAATGAATGAATTCGAACATTTATCAGACACTAATTTTCAAATCCCAGAATTTGTTGATCTTATTGTAAATAAAATTTCGGAATCATCGATAAAGATTTAAAAAGGAACTTAATTTCATAGGGAAATAGTTCACATCAATATGCCACGTCACATTCAGATAATTCCAGAGATTAATGACTAAGTTTTCTGATTTCCTGCAGTAAGTCGGGACTTTGGTCTATCCAATATAAATAAAGTAGGGTACAGCGGAGCTATTTGGCCAACTCTTTTCCAACCCTATTATTTACCCTTCAAAGTTTAGTTCAAACAAGGAAATTTCCGCACTGAGAAAACATTATTCATCGGGAAATTTAGTCAGATATGACATGCAGTTAACTTCAGAATTTTCAAAACTCTTCTGCATTTATGGATGACCAAATGCCATGTGGAAGTAGTGTCAACATTACTGATGCAAAGATTGCACACAGCACACTGCGTCTAATTTGAAAAATTGTCAGCAATTTATTTTCCACTTTTACAATGTTGGGATAAATTACTTATTTGCAAAACATAAACACTGTCAAAATCAAAAAAAAGGTCTTTGAACGTGCTTTTTCTAAGTCTTATTTCGTTAAATTCCAGACTTTCGACGGAGTTTAGAAAATTACGCTTTTTTTCTTGCTCTTCTCTTACTATTTGATGGTTGCCAAATAGCCCTGATGTAGTATCCTGTAGTAATATATGTGGTTGGCCCGAAATCACTATAGATTACTATAGTGGTCTATAGTGTTTTTTTTTACAAGGGGGTGCCGAAGAAGCTCCACATGCTGTTTCAAATACAATTTATTGACTAAGTATGAATCATAAAAATCAATACGCGGGTAAAAATCATATACATTGCTCGAAGTACACTTAAGCTCAGACTTAAATGTTTTGAAAATATAATAATTACACTTAAATATTGTGTATATATTATGATATACAAGGTGGCGCAAAAGTAAGCTTCCGATGTTCAGCATATCGGTTGTGGCACGTGCAGTGTGCACTGTTGCACCGTCTTGTTGGAACCACATGTTTTCCAATCTTAATTCATCAAGTTGCAGCAAAAAGAACTCGTTGATCATTGCTCTGTAGCGCTCACCATTCACAGTAACCGTTTGGCCCCAACCGATTATTGGTCAAATAAATAGTCAGCAATATTCCGCGTTCTGGAGCAGTGTAGCGTAACATTGTTTATTAATGTGTATTTCGCATCTGTTTACTACACAAATGTCAAAACAGAACTGACTTTAGGGGCCAATCGCAAAATTTATAGAATTTTCTGATAGGAGGATTACTTTTGCGCCACCTTGTATATACTATAATTTCTTACTATGAGAAAATATAATTATTATACATTTACATTTTAGACAAGCAGACAAAAGAAGATAAGAAATATTTCATTCGATCTCAATTTTACGGAAATCTGAAAAAAATGCATTTGAATTTCGGGCACATTAAGCACGTCCAACATTTCTTCAGGTCTGAGGGGGGGGCGATCATTCTGTTCACATGCGATGCACGTTTTTTCAACTGCATATAGTAAATAAACCCTTTTTTTTTGGAAATATTTATACTGTGAGTTGCGAAGTATTTTCCTCTACTTATTTTTAATTTCCCTTCCAGCATAAAAATTCGTCGGGTCATTTCCGAAATGTCTACTCTATTGTAATTATAATATCTGTCCGTCTATTGTGGTAGCGATTTATGACCAGTGAAACCTTCTAGGTCATGTCACCCCTCCTTCCGTAAGGAAGGATAAGGTGGGTAATGAGAGGTGAGAGGCATCATATCCGTAGATCAACCATCGAGTTGCACGTCATTACCTTTGTGCATATTAGTCGCCTCTTACGACCGGTATGCCTACCTCTGGCATATTCTAAACCCCTAACCCGCAGGGGCATCAAGTGTCCGATCCTTACTAACAATTAGTACAAACTCTGCAAAACTGTTAATTTAAAGAACAATCGATTGTATGGGAGCTATATGTTATGTTGGTCCGATCTGGGTAATTTTCAATACACACATTACACATCTAAAAAGTACTAAACCTGAAGAATTTTACCTTCCCAGCCTTTTAATTTGCAAAATTTATAGCGCAAACGCCCTTTATCGGAAAAATCTATTATATGGCAGCTATGATTAATCTCGTGCAAAATGGCGGCTTCATACCAAATTTCATCAAGATATCTAAACAACAGAGGGACTAGTTTGCGTACAAACAGACACACGGACATGGCTAAATCGACTCAGCTCATTGCCCTGATCATTGGGTATACTTATTGGTGCGTCTATCTCTTCTTCTTCTCATACTTACAAACATCGGACCAAAGTTATAATACCATTTCATGTTCATGAAAGGTATAAAGAGTGCTTATATTGTTTATTAATTCTTGTGAGCTAGTATGTGTACAAAATTTTGCGATATTTTCTGTCCACAAAAATATTTACAAAATACACGCGCAATTTTTCGCGGTTACGCGATTTAACCATTTATTTTGGTGGCTACTGCAGAATACCAAAAGGGTGTACAACTTTCCAAACTATTTATTTGCCGGTATAACGAATGTTGTTACCACAATAGAATTAGGGCGTTAAAGTAAAGTGTGAATTAACAACAGTTATTACACCGCGTTACACACATTCTGTCCTATGAACCAAATATACTTTTTCGAAAAGGGGAGAAAAAATAAAAATCACGTGTATCGGCAATTTTCATGTACACGTCAGCATTTTTTTTAGGTCTTTCACACAGGCGGACAGACGGACACTACGATCTTTATACTTTATACATAAAAAAAAAATTCTGACGTGCACATGAAAATCGCCGATACACGTGTATTTTAATTTTTTCTTCCCTTTCCGAAAAAGTATATTTGGTTCATAGGACAGAGCTAAAGCTCGTTTTTGTAACGCAGTGTTAGACAACGAAAACATAAACGTTGGGACAAAATAATTGCTGAGAAAAAATACATGGTATATAGGGTATAAAAACTATTATGAGAAAAATACAAAAATTTATTTTAAGTTAAAATTTTTTTTGACAACGAAAAAAGTATTTCTCATCAATAACAGTTATCAAGCAAAGTAAAAAATAAACGTTGACAAAAAACTATTGTTTCCAAAAAATTATTTAAAGTTGACAATTCCCAAAAAATAAAACGTTGTAAAATAACTATTATCCCCAAAAAATAAAATAAACGTTGACGTATAACTCTTATTTGAAAAATAATTTTTTTTTTTCATCGAATAATTATTATGAAGCAAAGTTAATTCGATAAAACTTATGTATAACTGGTATGTCTCTGTTTTAGACACGAAACGAAAAGTTAGTTATAACCAATTATGTCGTCAAAGAGCGGTATTTTATGAAAATACGCCTTGTAGAGTACATCTGGGCTTCCAGAGGGAATATAGTAAGACGCACATAAATACATCAAACCACACAACCATAACGTAAGGTGTAATGGTCATGTTGTACGAGCGCTTAGGAAGTACAAATCAGCGCTGCCCCCGACATGATATCAAAGTCTTGCTTGGCAACTTTAACGCCAGGGTGGGCAAATAAAGTGTGTTGGGACCCACAGTCGGACAGTTCAGTCTCCAAGATGAGACTTCCTCAAATGGATGCCGGCTGATCGACTTTGCAGGTGCCCGAAACATGGTCATATCCATAACTAGGTTTATGCACAAGAAAATACATCAAGCTACGCGACTGTCCCTAATCTAAAAACACGCATTTTATATGTACGCACGTCCTTAAATCGCCTCCGATCACTATCTTGTCGCAGCCAAGATTCGCGCGGCTAAAAACATAAGTGTAAAGACACAAGGAAAGCTGAAAAAACTGCAATCGCAACGGACAGCCAATGATTTCGCAACTCTACTCTCACACCTACTCTCTTAGATCACAACTGAACCTATTGGGATATTTAAGCAGTCAGAGCATATCCTGGAACGCACCGTACCGCTGCTAATGAAGGTAACTGGATGTCGGTGGTCCCTATAAGGCTTTGGTTAGGAGAAGTACAACACCAGGAGTATGCGTACAGTAGCGAAAGTAGAAGAAGTACGCTAGACGCCTTTTTCGTAAGAAAAAAAAGAGAGGCAGAAAGGCATGAGTGCGAAGAGCTTGAACTTCTAGCTAGCAAGAAAACCACCCGCGAGTTCTATCAAAAAAATCCTGCAAATGATGGAGGAATTTAACACCGGGACGAAGCCATGTATGGACAAAAACGGCGACCTAGTAAGCGTGTGCAGAGAGTGCTTAGATTATGGAGGGAGCACCCTCCCCTCCTAATTGGAGAAACTGAGCAAATACATAGAGAAGAACCCGACCCCGCAATCGAAGATGATGGAATTAGTGCTCCTCCACCTGAGTGTGACGAGATACGAGGAGCAATGTCGCGATTAGAAAACAGTGAACACTTATCAGTGCGGCTTCAGCAAGCAGTCAGCACATTCGCGTCTTGGCACCCATGCCACTGTTGGCAGCCATAAGTTTGAAATAGTAGAGGACTTATATTTAGATATCCAGGAATAATAATTAGAAATTCAGCGAATAAATGTTGCTTTGGGCTGAGTTGGCAATTGAGAAGCAAAGTCCTCTCTCGACGAACAAAAAGTACGCTCTACAAATAAATAAAATAAATGTATGTTGCGATATAGAACAGGTATATCATCATAAGTTTCCTAAGAGATTTTTGCGCAGAGCTTCTCTCCCAATTTGTGGTGAGCCGATTTGAATTTTTTCCTACAAATTGGTGGGACCTACAGTTTTTTGCCGACTCCGAACGGCATCTGCAAAGGAGATGATGAGAAGTCTTCCATGGCGGAAAAACACTCGGAGGGTGGCCAAACCACTGCCGAGGGGTTACTCCGTTTTTAAACAAAAATGTCAACCCACTTTTGACGTTACGTTTGAGAAGAGGGAGTAGGGTTCTGCCACAAAATTTTGCTATTGGTGGAACAAATAAGACGTAGGGGTACAAACGAACTTTGGAATAAGTTGGCATCTGAGCGGGAGTCGCATTCATATTTTTGTTTGTACTGACCAGGTTCGCGCCATCACATCCCCACTTGCAAATGAGCATCAAGGAACTGCGCTCTTTACCCTTAAGTGTTTCCATTATCTCTTGAAGATCCATCAGCACTATGGATGCTGTGTGGTTCATTAAACTCTGAAGCTTAATTTCGGCTACAGTTTCTGTGACATGGGGTAAGAAGATTGCTTTGCTTCTTGTATTTTGCTGTAGCAAGGATAAATATCAAGGTTAAAGCTTCTACTGATTTTGTACTGGCTTCGTGATAGTTCAGCTTCTATAAACATAGACAAAGCTCGTTGAGGACTTAAATTTTCTTTAACTTTTGCTTGACTTTCACTAAAAGCCTTCTTGTATTTCGTCGCTCTTTGTGGTGACGAATTTATTCCCTTAAGCACTAATGACGCATCTCTTTTTCCTTGCTCGCCTAATTTGGACTGAGTAGCGAGTGTCAAATTAGTGCTTTTACGTAACTCCTCTGTTTTTCTGCTTTTGCTCCTCTCGCTAGAGGCGGAAAAAAATGTATGTGGTCGTCCTGCAGATGGTCTTGTACCTTTAGGTATGCTGAACGTTCCGCCGTGTTTGTTCACGAAATATTCTTCTTTTCTTTGGGAATTTAGCCATCTGGTTTTAAAATCCGATTTTAAACGTTGTGCGTCTCTTGAATTTTACGGCATCCTTTTTAGAAAATGGTCCGAAGTTTAGGAGGTATTCCTCTAAACTGTTTAATTTTGCATTAATATTTGCCGCATGTAGATCCTTAATACGATTAAATAATTGCTTACGAGTGATTACTCGACAGCCAGTTGCACCTTAATCCAAAAGAAGTCTTAAAATAGCTACACACTGAACATCGATTTAAGACAATCATACTGGCATACAAAAAAAGTTGGCTGTAGATTTGTCAATACCGGGATAGACGGGTTTCGTGAAATGTACAGCCTAGTAAATTTTTTGTTTGTGTGCCTGTGTTATTTTTCGCACCACTTAAAATCACCCATTTTTTTAAAAAGCGCAAATACGCGCAACCGATCTTTTCAATATTTAAAACAACAGAAAACAGGCTATCCAGAAATATAAGAATCAATGCCGGGAAATGCCCTGCACTAAACCATAAACCCTTTTGAAAAAAAATAAAATTTGGATAATTTAGTCTCACTACATCAATTTTTAAAAATTGAATTTAAAAGCCGCTAAGTACCAACTAAATCTTAAAATCCATAAATAATGCACACACTTACCTGTTCCATAAGAATCCATGTCTATATTTTCAAAAGCTTCACGTAAACCAGTAAAAATATTGATTAAAAGTCTGAATACTTTAACAACGTTACTAATTTTCACAAGCAATGAACGAATGACCAAACTTACAGTGGATGTAAAAAATTGGTATTTTAATTGTGAAAATAAATTATTATTATAAATAATGCATTAGAGTCTTACCCTACTAAAAATAATATTTTTTTTTCAATTCGGGCCAGTTTTAAGAAATGTGGTTTTGGCCGGCCATATGGATAAAATACCCCAATGTGCAGCGTTCTATGAATTGCGTCGGAGTCGGAAGTGCGCGTTGTTACGCGTATATGAACCCACCAAAAATTTTACGTTTTATTTATGCGATATTTCACTTAATTATAAAAAGCGTTACAGTTTTGGTGGGTACCAATACGCATTATAACGCGCCGTGGCGACACCAACGCAATTCTTAGAATGCTGTGATCATTTTTTGTAGTTATCTTCGGAAACAGATTTTGCATAAATTGCATTTGAATAAATTTTATTAAATGTTGGAACAAAATAATTGTAAATGTTAATTAAATTCATATTGTTTGCGTGGGGTATATCCGGTTAACAACTTCTGCTATCTGCGATTCTCCAGAATAAAAATTTTATGAGTGCTGAAAAAATGAGATTTTCTAGTTTTTTACATATTTATAGGTTTGTATCTTCTCTTCAATTTCTTCCCAACAATTGTTAAAAGCTTTGGTTCTCGTTATAAAGTCCTTTATTAGAAGGTAGTGCGTTGCTATACAACTTTAATATATGACCCGCTAAGGAATCGTGAAGATTCGGTATGTGACCTAAGTTCTTACTGCTTTTTTGCATTACTTAATAACTTTTATTCCGTTAACAGATTTCTACGTAAGAATAGCCGCGGAAGAATATACCATTCCGTATCTACACTCCCCTTAAAGCTTGCCAGTTAGGAAACACCTACTTGCAACATAAGTAAAAGCAGTGGTTGTGGCATTATGTTACGAAAGTGCAAATTCATTGTATGGGACGAATGTACAATGTCACGCAGGCATGCAGTTGAGGCACTTGATCCCAGTTTGCAAACGTTGATGGGCGGAGCTTTTGTTATCGAACGCGACACTCTGGCGCACGAAATCCTTAAAGCCTAACCAATATGAGAGTCTTATAAAAGAAATCTTTAAAAATTTGCAACTGTGGAAAATGTAAATAGTAACATAGTAAAACAAGTATCCCATCTAATTTTTAAACTCTTTAGAGCTATCAGGGGTACCTTCCGACAATTTGGAATTAAAAGTGGAGGTACCTGTTATACTAATGCGTAACTTAGACACACCAAGATTGTGCAATGACACAAGATCTGGCCATCTGCCAGTTAGTAGTGTGATCATGATGGATTTTATGACAGATCAGTTTTTATAAAAATTATTGTTTTTTAGTTTTTAATAATCATTTAATTAATTATTAAAATAGTTATACGTAAAGACAAATGTGGAATATGCTGATTCAAACATAACTTATTTTTCTCAAATACTTTTATTGCTCTAATCCGAAAAGTTAGAAAAGTAAGTGTAACGGGCGGGACAGCCCCTTGTAACGGGTTTGACATGTGCGTATTGAAAGCGCTGAATAAAGTTATCTTATAACTTTAAACGAGCTATTCTTGTATATTTGTATGTATATCAAACTATCCGATTTGTATATCGAAAACCGCTCAACCGATTTGGATGATATTTGGTATGTACATAGGGTACTACATTCTAAGAATTCCTATCTAGCTGTTGCCACATAGGATGTTTTTACGGAGTTTCCACCGACCAGATTTTTTTTTAATTTAATGAGAGTTGACAATATGGGCAACAAACTAAATCAGACGTTGTCCTGCTTAAAATTTGACTTGCCTACATTTAACAAATTGTACTCTTTTCCCTCCACAGTTGGCAGTTCTTCTTTATTTATCCTTATATCTTCCTTTTTCTTTCTACTTTCGCTTTTCCTCCACCACCATATATGGTTACTCTTCTTTACCCTTTTCAGTTTTCCTTAACATCTCAAATGACTATTCATACTCCCCTGCTTCTCCCATTTCCTCTGCGGATTTTGTATACATAGTTTCGAAGATATAGCGAATTAGCTTTTATTTTATTTTGGTGCCGCTTATTTTTACCAAGTTTTTTTAACCACCACCACCAGGACTGAAAGACGTGAAATTTTTGGTATAATATAAATTAATTAAGAGAAGGGCGGATAGGAATAAGGATAGGGATGGGGATAGGGATTGGGCTAGGGATAGGGATAGGGATAGGGATAGAGATAGAATTAGGGACAGCGATAGAGATTGAGATTGAGATAGAGTTTGAGATAAAGATAAAGATAGGGATAGGGATAGACAATATTTCTAAATCAATTCAGGTAAAATTATGGGCAGGACAAAGTCTGTGTAAAATATCACTAACTTGAGCCAAATAAATTCTTAGCTACGCCAAATCGCAACTTTATATAACCTGGGGGCTATCCCGAAAAATATATATGGCCTGTGTCGTTTCACAGAGATCGACAATCAATTATGGATATGAATGAAGGACAAACAAAAACCCAAAAATGTATGGGCATGCAAAGTTATGTAAATCTTGATCAAAAGTCACATATAACCAAATATCATGAATTCAGACAAAATACGTTCAGAGTTATTACTAATTTCAATTTTATATAGCCTGGGGACGTGGCACCGCCCACTTTTATAAAACTATATATAACCTGGGAAAGTTTCATAGAGATTAATTTGAATGAAAGATGTCAATATGGGAACCAAACGAAAGTTATTTGTCTGCGTGTTATGAAAAAATATTTCTATATGGATTGCCACTTTTGTTTGACAACAAAATTCCGGCAAGGTACATGTACCGAGAATAGCACTCTAGGGTGTACCATGCAAGGGCATCAAATTCCAGTAAGGCCAACATTTGCAATGACTGCTCATAAAACATGGACAAACTCTCAAGTTTGTCGGAGTGGAGCTAAATTTATCGATGTTCATGCATGGTATGTTATATGTGGCGTTTTCATGAGTTAAGAGTTAAAGTAATGCTTCCGAAAGAAAGTCAGAGACGTACTCGGAACATGGTAAGGAAAAAAGTGTTGGCTTAGACTTCATATGTATTAAATATGAAAAATTAGTTCTATTTTGAAATGTAAAGAAGGAATCAAAGAATGTTGACCGATATATAGAGCACTAACCGACAAACAATCGACAGCCAATTCAGCAAGAAATCTTGTAAAGACTTGTCGAAAATATGGGGAAAACCTTTTTGAGCAGCCACCAGGAGTAATTATGTGTATTCAAACTTTGTTACCAATAAAAAAAAAATTTTTAAATATCTTTCTATTATCAAGATATGTTTTTAAATATTTTTTTGAAAAGCTCCACTGCTGGTAATTAAAATTATTTTTACAAATTTACCAGAATATCTTTACTGATGAGTATCTGAAGCAAAATAAATTGTATAGCAACCTAAGAAAAGCCGAGCAAAGTTCAGTCGCCCAGGTACTAGAAGCTAAAATGCAGTTTTGGTATGCATTTGGAGCAAATTTCTAATATTGCGTAACTAATATGAAATGTCACGATAATTCCTATTAAGTACAATAACAACTTTTTGACCTTTTTGAAACGGGTGCATAAAACTAATACCACTTATATATTCGTTTAATAAATACAGAAAAGTTACAAAATTTGGCAAATAAACCAAATTAATAATAAAATAATATTAGCTATATTAGCCCTTTTCTAACCACTATTGCCCCATAATTGTAACGGGTGGGACACACTTAATTTTTGAATATTTCTTAACTAACTTCATAAGAGCTAAAATACAATCGTGGTATTTATTCAAAATCCTAATATTGCGTAACTAACATGAAATACCACGAAAACTCCCATAAAGGACTATAGCAACTTTTTGATTTTTTTGTTAAAAATGTAGAATCGGACAAGGCCAATACCGCTTACATATTAGTTTAATAAAGACAGATAAGTTACAAAATTTGCCAAATAAACCAAATTAATTGAATAAAGTTGAGTTCTGTTAGTTTTTTTTCTTATTAATTACTTCATACAGGAATCAGAAATTATTTGACAGCCTTTTTTCAACCTCATTCAGACAGCTAACTTAGTGCTTAAATTTAAAAAGTAAAAAATGTTACTAGAAATTTACCTAAAGCTTAAATTTATTATTCTTTGGCTCATTTAAGCTTTCTACAAATTACTCGTATTTATCGAAATATTTGCTATTTTTATAAACAAAAATTTTTTCACACCAAGGCTCATTTTCTCATGAACCGCCCTTAAAATGTAAATTGTTTTAGGTTGTTTTCTGCCATGTACAGAGAAGAGGCGCTGTTGTAAATTTACTTACTAAAGTCTTATATTGCAAGCCAGGAACCCCGACAGACGTTTCTGAGCCCAAGCCTTGATTTACCGGCATAATATAAAATTGTTATTTTTGCTTGCCCTATCACAAGCTTTTGACACAGTCAATCATGCTCAACTGGTTTCTGATCTGGATAACTATTCTCTCCACCCTGTCTCAAACGCTGGTTTAACAACTACCTAAGTAGTCGACAATCGTCTCTACTCTTAGAGGTGACTTTTAATAACATGCGATTGCCACTAAAGTACAAACAACTCATCGCCGATATTATCGCCGATGCTATAGGGCATAAACTGGAATAAATTGCAGGCCTGCCGGAACATCATTTACACATCGACACAAAAATGATAAATGTAAAAGAGCATATTGAAATCCTGTGTAAGTAGCACAAGGGTTTTAACATTGTGCATTATAATGAAAGGTGAATAGCGATGGACTATGTGAGGTTTGTGTTTGAGAATTCTGCTGTTGATGTCATTTGTGTGACTGAGACGTGGTTTTCACATGATTTGGATGACTCTTATTTTAATATCGCCAACTACAAACTCATTAGAAATGACCGGAAGCATAAAAAGGAGGTGGTGTGGCAATATTCTGTAAAAATAATATTAGTATGAAGCCCATTTTAAAATCTGAAGGTGAAGACGTTGAGTATTTATTTGTTGTTATATATGACAGCTGTACCAAAGTCCTAGCATTGTGTGGTTAGAATCCCTATAAGTCTATTATTCGTGGTGCATTGTTTTCGTCTTTGTCTACATATTTTGTTAGTTATGATTATTTACTTATCTGTGGTGATTTAAACTTTCTTGCTCGGGACATGTGTAGTGACAGATTTCTGGATAATGTTGCCGCGGCTGGCCTTTCTGTTGTTAATAAATCTGTACCTATAAGGTATGCCAGATAGTGTGCTCCCATTTTATTAGATTATTTTATTATTTCTGAGCCTGTCGTGGGGTTAAACTTCGACCAGATAGCTTTTTTATCATACCAAGAACATATTTATTGCTCGCTAGATATAAGCCTCGACCTTTCCAATATAAGTAGTATATATACCTTTAGAGACTACCGATCGCTTGAGAACCATTCTCTAATTCTGACCTATCATTTTTAATTGGTGTGAATATTGGCAACTCCCAGACATAAATGATAAACTCGAATTTCTTAATAATAGAACTTTGGAGGCCTTTGATAAGCATGTACCTGTTCGCACTAGCAAGGTTAGTTCAGCCTCATGCCCATGGTTTAATAATAGAGTATTGGCTTCAGTTAAATCACGAAATAAAGCGTACCGTAATTGGAGGAGGAAAAGGGGTGATGCGGACTGGGAACTGTATAAAGCTGCAAGGAACCTTGCCACAAAGGTTATTAATGGGGAAAAGTCGAAATATTTTTCATCGCCATTAGATCCATCACTTCCACCTAATACCTTGTGGAGAAACTTGTTTGTAATAAAGCTGTACCCGAATGTACTCTTAGCTCAGATACCTCAAACAATGCCTTCGTCAATAGCCCTATAAGTAGTTTCAACTCAATGTATGTTCGGCCGTGTGTTTCTGCTTGCATTTTCGTCTTTATCGGAATGTCATATTATAAGATGTATCCATAAAATAAAAACAAACGCAATATAAGTTAATGGAATTTCGATTAAATTCATTAAAATTATTTCGCCGTTTATTGTAAGCACCCTCACGCATATAATTAACCATGCAATAACTACGTCTAGTTTCCCTGCACTGTGGAAAGTTGCTATGGTGAAGTCTATCGCCAAAAACCAAATAGCAAGCTCACCAGGTGATTTTAGGCCAATAAGCATTTTACCAGTGTTGTCCAAGGTATTTGAGAGTTTCCTTGCGGAGCAAATCTTAACTTTCCCCATTAATCAGGCTTTAGGCCAAGCAGCTGTTCAACTGCTGTTATAAAAATATTAGACGATATACGCATATCGTTCTACAAAGATCAACTTACGCTGCTATGTTTGCTCTATTTTTCGAAAGCATTCGATCATCATAAATAACATTGTTATAAGCTGGAAACTTACTTTGGATTTGGTAACTCTTAGCGAAAAATTATTGAGGGTTACCTTTCAGAAAAGTCACAGTTTGTTTGTAATAGTACTAGTATGTCGGGAAAAAATAACGGACTATGTGTTTATGCTGCCAAATCATATGTGTTACCTTTTTCTAAGGAAAATGTTTCTAGTTAGTATCCCTACAATATGCATTGCGAACACACCTTGTCAATAAAGTCACTAATCTTGGCTATGTAATAAACTCCAATCTCAACGGCTGTGACCATATAAATGCTACTGTGTGTAAGGTATATGGTACCTTGCATAGTTTACGGAAGTCTGCAACCTACACGCCTTTTCAAATAAGAAAAAAAAAACTGGCCATGCAACTCATTCTACATATACTAACCTACTCTGAGTAAGTTTACAACAAGCTAGACATCTGCTCATAAAATTCATGTTGCATTTAACTAGGTTACACGTTACGTATTTGGTTTGCGAAAGTTTGACCATAATTCGGGCTGGAAGTCTTAACTCTTAGATTGCAATATATTCGACTATCAGAAAGCTTGCATTTTCCTCTATCGGTTGATTCAACAACGAACGCCATTGTATTTATATAACAAACTTGTGTTTTGTAAATCCACCCGTTCATGTAATTTAACTGTTCCCTGCTTTACCTACGTTAACTCCACGAGACTGTTCTTTGTCAATGCCACGCGTCTCTGGAACTCCATTCCCGCTGCTTTAAAAAATACCCCAAACCAAAACAATTATAGAGAATCCTTCTTAACTAATTTTCTTTCTGTAAAACCTCTGAGCACTAAAATATGTATTATTTAGTATTATTTACAAATATATTAACGCTATAATTATATTCTGTTTTCTTGCTTATTGCGATTAGCTTAAGTTTTAGATTAAGTTCAAATACTTGCACACAACTCGATATACACTTTTAATAGTAATAACTGTTTGTTGTGCTAAAAAAGATTTCAATATCTTATTGTAATAGTTATAAATCTATATATATAAAAGAAAGTAACGTTAGTTCCAACGCTCATAACTCAAGAACGCCTGCACCGATTTGGATGATTGACACTAATTTAGATTGTTCCCTGCCCAGAATAGGAGAATACCCAATAAAATTTCCGAAAAATTCCTGAAAAAAAATTGTATTTTCCCATACATTTTGTATGGTGCGAATTTATATCTGGGCAGGACAAAGTCTACGCGTTGGCGACGGCGAGTACCGAAGAAGATTTAATGATGAGCTGTATGAACTTTACGCAGACGCCGACATAGTTCAGCGAATTAAAACACAGCGGCTTCGCTGGCTAGGCCACGTAGTGCGAATGAGCGAAGATGCTCCAGCCCAGAAGGTATTCTTATCAGCACCCGCCGGTGGAAGCAGAGGAAGAGGGAGACCACCACTCCGATGGAAGGACCAAGTGGAGACCGATTTGCGATCCCGCGGTGTTTCCAATTGGCGCCAGTTGGCGCAACGAAGAAACGACTGCCGAGCTATGTTGGACGGTCAGGCGGTTAGATGACCATTTAAAGAAGAAGGACAAAGTCTGCCGATCCCTCTAGTCTTTAATAAGTGCAACAAGTAAGGAAGTCTAAGTTCGGGTGGAACCGAACATTATATACCTAGTAGTGATCTATTATGGCATCCCAATTTAAGGAAGTCAAAGTTTGGGTGGAACCGAACATTATATACCTAGTAGTGATCTATTATGACATCCCAATTTACGCAGGCCTATTTTAATACTTTCAGTTAGTATTTGCGTTCATACAGACAGAAAGATAGACGTATCGAAAGACAGACACGCCTACATCGACTCAGCTCATCCTCCTGATCATTTCAGTATACTTTTTGATGGGACTATCTCTTTTTCTTCTCATACGTAAAACCATTTCATGTTCATGTTTTGATATACATTAATAAATATATATCTCGATTCGTTTACACCGAATGAAATAATATACCTTGTGTGCATAACAAAAATAGATATATGACTTTCATAGGCGCCAAAGAACTCAACCGATCTTTATGAAATTTTCACAATATATACTTGGGTTCACTGGGTACAGCATAGACAATATATAGTTTTGGAAAAGTAGGCGGAGCCACGCCCCCAGGCTATATAGAGTTTCAATTCGTCATAACTCCGAACTTTTTTGGTCTAAATTAATGAAATTTGGATATATGTGTCACTTAGTCAATATCTACATAATTTTTCAAAAGTAGGCGGTGCCACGCCCACATATTTTGTGTTATCTTTTTCTCTCGAACCTTAACAATAGGTTCAGGAGTTTGCTGGGCACGACAAAGTCCGTATATAGCTTTTGGAAAAGCCGCCAGGTTATATAAAGCTGCAGTTCGGTGTACTTAGGAGTTTATTTGGTTCAAGTTAATGACGTTTTATATATAGATGTGTTCTATCTATCAAAACGTCAAAACAACGTATACGGGGTTTGCTAGTATATTATAAAATGGCGAAAGCAAACAGCATTCTTTTGTAAAACTGAGAGACTAGTTTGCGTTCAAATAGACAGACGGCCAGACAGACAGACGGACGGAGAGACGGGCATGGCTAAATCGACTCCGCTCATCGTGCTGATCATTTAAGTGAACTTTTCTCATCTTCTTCTTATACTTAGATACATTTAATGTTTATGAAAGTTATTAAAATCAAAAAAGATATATACCTTCGCTATTGCAGTGGGCTATTAATACTTGCCCGAATATTGTGCTTTTGCGTTTTCCGATTGGGCTAATTTTTGGCAGGAGTATATTACTGGGAAGCAGCTGACGAATTTTCATTGAAATATCAAAATTGAATTATAAGCGATTGCCTTTGAAAATAGCAGAAATTTTATGCTGAAAAGTGGGCGGCGCCACGCCTACTTCTTCAAAATTGACAAACATTTTGTGCGGCCGAGTTTTTCTTAAAATGCTTATTATGTGTGCCAACTCTGATTGATATAACTTGCTTAGTTGTAGAAATATCGCTTTTTAAATTTTACAAAAAAAAACTGGGCGTGGACATCAACCGATTTCGCCCATTTTTACAGAACACAGTTACCTTTATATATAGGACATTATCACCAAATTTCGTTTCGACAAATCAGTTTTTGGCGGAGTTATGGCATAAAAAGTTTTGTGGAATAGTCCACTATAAAAGGGGCGGGACCACGCCCATTTTCGAAAATTTTAAGTTTCTGGATTTCTTTGTTTACGGAAACTTTAAAAGTGAAATATAAATGATGTAAAGCTATTTTACGCAAAGTTATTGCCTATTTAATATATCTACAATCTTCTTCAAAATCTTTCATATAAAAGTGGGCGTAGACCTTAACCGTTCCCGCCCATTTTTTTCTGGAGCATTCCTTGCATACCTGGACCCCTGAATGCTGAATTTCGTTTTGATATCTATCTTGAATGGTTTCTGATTTATGATTAATATTATTTCTAAATTTACTTATTAAAAAGTGGGCGGTGCCACGCCAATTTTCGAAAATTTCTTCAAAAATGTATTTTATGCCTTAATCTCAAAGTAGTCACCAAATTTTATCCTTATTGGTGTATTATGTACTGAGTATTAACTTTTTGTGTTTTCGAAAATATTCTATATATAAAAAGTGGGCGTGGCTATCATCCGATTTCGCCCATTTTAAATAGCGCTCGGAGATGGGTGCCAAGGAACCTGCATACCAAATTTCATAAAGATATCTCAAAATTTACTCAAGTTATCGTGTTCACAGACGGACGGACGGACGGACATGGCTTAATCAATTTCTCTTTTCGTCCTGAACATTTTGATATGTAGAAGTCTATATCCATCTCGATCCGTTTATGCCGTTACGTATTGCCGTTAGGCGACTAAAGTTAATATACCTTGTGTGCGTAGCACTACTAGGTATAAAAAAAAATACTCACAGTGTATTGTCGATATCTATGAAACTTCCACGATAGGTTCAAGAGTTCGCTGGGTACGACACGGGCTATATATAGTTTTAGAAAAGTGGGCGGTGTCACGCCCACAGACTATATAAAATTTTAATTCGTCATAACTCTGAATGTATTTCATCTTAATTCATGATAATTGAATATATATATCCTTATATCAGTACCCTCAGAGGAAGACGGAGAAGAAGACGAGTAGGAGTGGAAAACTTGAGAAGTAGAGGACGTGTTAGAGGAAAATGAAGAGGGTGAAAAAAACTAACGGTGTATGGAGGGAGGAAAAAGCAAAAGTAGGTAGAAAAACTAATATATAGGAATAAATTGGCGAGGAAGCGCCAAGCAGGGAAGAAAGAGAGTGCAATTTGTTAAATGTAGGCATGTTAAACTTTAGACAGAACAACGAAACTTCGTATAAAAAGTGCTTATATTATTTGTTAATTATTCTTAACTAGTATTTTTATTGTTTTCTGCCCACAAAACTATTTAAAAAACACGTGCAATTTTTCGCAGTTATATGACTTTACCACCTATTTTGGTGTTTACGAAATTGGACTGCAAACTAAGCCAGCAGAATAACAAAAGAGTGTTAAAGGTTTCAAAATTAAAAAGTTTCCGGGAAAAATAATGTTGTTACCACTCAAGAATTAGGTCGTTAAAATCTAAAGTAATTATATTTTTAATGTTTATATGTCTCTTGTTGATTTTATCGTACCGCCCAAGTGGCCCAAGTCTTACTGGCAACATTAATACTGTTTTAAAATTGGACCAGTTTTCGTTAACACCTGGTCGGATGAGAAATGGAGAGCCTTCAAAGTTGCCATAATTAAAGCTACTTTAGTTTTAAGACGAGAAAAACGGAACAACTTCATATGAAATTAAATCCTTCACTTCCATACAATGTTTTTTGGCGAAACCAGAGAAACCTTCGCGTCCATGTCACTAATAATTTAAAGTGCTCAAAATCGAGACTCTGTCAACGACGCCTAAGCTTTTTGAGTCTTTAATGTCTAAACAAATTTAGTTTCACATTAATAGGTCAAGTTTGTTTTCTCTGTTCCAGTGTGGGTTTAGAGCCAAGCTCAGTTGTACCACGGCTTTGATGAAAATTCTTGATGACATTCGCACATTGTTTGACAACAAGCGACTTATGCGCCAAGCAGATACAACACGGCAATACGTTGAAAAAAACTGACAGCTGAGTATAATACGAGTGTTGCCGTGCGTAGATTTTGCTCTAAATTTTGACGTCGGCGGTAAAGTACTGTATCTGCTTGGCGCATAACTTTGCTATTTCTACTTCACCTTTCTGTCAACCACGAATCACTAAACAGGTAAGATACTTTGGGTTCAGTTGATTCGCTTTGCTTCTAATGAAGAGCTATCCGGAAGGTAGATCTTGCTTACTTAAAATTATCCTCTAACCGCCTGGGCGGTTTTGGCCGTCCAACATAGCTAGCCAGTCGTTTCTTCGTTGAACCAAGTGGTGTCTTTTGTACACGCAGCGGGATCGTTTGTCGGTCTTGACTTGGTCCTCCCACGGAGTGGTAGTCTTTATCTTCCATTGATTCCACCGGCGGGTGCCGATAAAAATACCGTTAGTGCCGTAGAATATTCCTTCTTTCGCACGATATGACCTAGCCAGCCAAGCCATAGGGTTTTAATTCACTGGACTAAGTCGAGGTCTGCGTAAAGCTCTCACGGCTCATCATTAAATCTTTCTCGGGATTCGAAGAACCTTTCTCTGGAAACTCCCAGGGCTGCCTTCAAAGATGTTGTCAGGCTCCAAACTTCTGCACCATATACCAGGACAGGTATGATAAGTGACTTAAAAGAGTGTTGTTTTCATTCCTCTAGAGAGAACTTAACTTCTTAACTTCGCTTTACCCTAGTTCAGATTTTTTCCTCTTCTCTTTCTAGTTTGGAGTTTGTAGATGTTACCGTACGGTGGATAAGGCCAATGATGTCTATGTCGGCAGCGTACGCAAACAGCTTGTCACTCTTATAAAATATTGTTCTAACGGCTCGAAAGGCTCGCAGAGGTCCTTCCCAATTCTAACTGACCTGGTGGTGTTGCTCAACGTCATTTTGCACAGCCGTATCAATTTTGAGCAGAGAGAAAAATTAAGACAAAGGCGGCTTTAAAGTCAACGAAGAGATAATGTATGTGGTGGATTTACCAGCAGCGGAGTTCTGGCCGCCGTGGTGTGAAGATAGTGTTGCCGGCCTACCACACCGAAGGTCCATGGTTCGAGCCCTGGTACAGGTAACATCAAAAGTGATTTGAAAAAAAAGTTTTTCAAAACGGGGTCGCCCCTCGGCAGTGGTTTGGCAAACTCTCCGAGTGTATTTCTGCCATGACAGGCTTCTCAGCAAAAAATTCGTCTCCTTTGTAGATGCCGTTCGGAGTCGGCAAAAAACTGTAGGTCCCACCAATTTGTAGGGAAAATTCAAATCGGCACACCACAAATTGGAAGAGAAGCTTGGCGCAAAAATCTCTTAGGAGGTTTATGATGATATACCTGTTGTATATCGCGCCATAGAGAGAAAGAGGGAGTTCTGGAATTTTAGCCATCTCGTAAAATCCGTATATTTTTCCTGGACATCTACTCACGCTACTTTGTGACTTACTTACTTATTCAAAAGAAAGGTAATAACATTCCTTGGCGCAGAAAAACTCAAAAATTATCTTCCAATCTGGTGAGATTATCAGCTTTGATAAGAGATTTAAAATATAACTGGGAGACACAGTCACCTAGGATGCATCCCAAGGCAATGATTCCACCAGAATAAGGTACTAGTGCGTTAAACGGAGCAACGAAAAAACTTATGAGCCAGTCGGTAAAACTGCAGAGAAAGATCCCAACGGTCGAACTGAGTATGTCCGAGAATAATCTTAGGATCCTATAGGTGTTCTCATAATCCATTATAGGATCAAGGCTCATATAAGAGAATTTAGAAATGTGTACCGCTTTTGTGAAAATTAGGAAAAAACTGCGAAGGACATGCTCAAGAACCTCGAACTTCCTACAGTACAGTGGAAGCGCGTAAGTTAATTTAACCGTTAGGTTTTCTGTAAGTTGGCCGGCTATATGACGTGCCGTGTTCACTATTATTAATATTACCAAGCGATCAACGGAATCTCGCAACGATTTACACCTACCGCGGAAGCTCTCTCATAATATTCTATGGGATTTATTTGAAATCCGATTAGTATATCTTCTGAGGACACCGAGTGAAATTCGACCTTATCTCCGACTAAATCGACAGCGAATCTCTTTACTATGTGGAATGCGCAGATGAGGCAAGAGTAAAACGTCCACGTAGATGAAGTACCACTACCTACTGTCAACCTGGGTGTGACATTTGACAACGGCCTCACCTTCGCCAATCACGCCACCGTGATATCCGAAAAGTTAAAGAGCCGTAACGAGATCCTCAGGTCACTTTCCAGCAGCACTTGGGGAAAGATGAAGAAACATTGCCGATATAGTTGCACAATTTTTCTGACACCAATTTGAAGAGGTTGCAAATCTGTCGCTTTCACCGCTCTCAGAACTGCTACGGGATGTCTCCTTATGTCATCTGGGTCTCACCTCCATCAAGAAACAAAAATGCTCAATGTTAAAGAGCACGTGAAACTGTTGAGCAGTCAGTTTTTACTGAACTGCCATAAACCTAATCATCCAAACCGTCATCTATTTAAACAAATATCTGCCTCCTAGATACATAAGGTACCATCTCCGTAAGCACTATGATGAGATCCGGCACCACATTACCTTGCCGTTTGATCTGCGTACCCATAAGCGGGCTCTAAATGACCTCCACACCGCGTCGGTAGACAGATTCCTGCGGGTTAGGGATTTAGAATATGCCCTAGGTAGGCATACCGGTCGTAAGAGGCGACTGAAATGCACAAAGGTGACGTGCAACTCGATGGTTCATTTACAGATATGATGCCCCTCATTACACATATATGATACTGCTTGCACTGGTCGTATCAAATCGCTACCACGACAGTCGGGCAGTACCGGGTTCATATCCGGCCAAGGACTGTCAATTCGACAACACTTTCCAAAACCTTCGGGGAGTGTTTTTGTCGTTACAAACATCAACAACAACAACAGATCCCTCAGATGTCGGCCTGTAATTGAAATTCAACTACCTGAAATAGCTGTAGAGGAGCGCGTTCTACCCAGGTAGACTATAGTCATGATAACACAACTTCGTTCTGGATATTGTATTAGGTTAACATCTTTTTTTAGCTCTTTAACAGAGCCTAAGAGGTCCGAGATCTCTATATAAATTCATTATGATGTTTTTTTTAGAGAATATATCAATAAATATCGGGATTTCGGAATAAAATGCATCCACTTCGATACAAATATTTTCTTCTAAATGCAGTGAATTTAAAGTTTGATTAACAATCGAAATATGCGAAAACGTGATCCAAACTCAGTTTTCGTAATTTCTTTAGTTAAGATATTCCAAAGATTTATCAATGAATACTAGAGAGTCTTCTATAATATGATCACTTTCAGTTGGTCACTTGGTTTTTAACATAAACAACAGTTTGTGTTACGAAAACTGCATACCAGGATTTAGTATGGTGAACTTCAGAAAATGTTTCACTAACTTATCCAACCATGCGCTGTCCATGAATGAAATAGATTTCTGAATGGTATAGCTTTCTGACTTGCGCAACCAAGTTTTAGTTCCTCGACAGCAAACAGGAGTACAAGGTAAGAAAAAATAAACAAAGTTTAAGAAATATGATTTATTTTGTTGTGTTGATCTTCCGACAGGGTAGTAAGCTGATTTTTGTTGGAACGATTTTCCGTCATCCCCTTGTCAAGTTTGGTTTTGTGACAAACCGGTTTCGGCGTTCTGCCATTTTCAATGCCTAGTTTCGTTCTGGTCTGTGTCTATCCGCTGCGTTGTTTTTATAGTCCGTGGGTGCTGTGGCAGGTAATGTCAATCTATGTGGTCGTGGTAGGTAAAGTTAATATGCGTGTGTGTGTGCGCGGTATTGATACGTCCGAATTGTTATCTGTCCCAAGGGTTGTTTTTGTAGGTATGTAGACATACCGCTCGTTAGCTAAGCGGTAGGTTGAGGTAGGTAGAAATCGGTGATTTTTGCAGTTTGGTTCATATTTCGTTTTTGCTTGTTCATTGTTACGTGTTTGGTTGCTGTACCTGCTGGCTTGTGCTGTTTTTTGTAAACTAGTTTTAAGGGTTCAAATATTTCGTCAGAGATAGTGTTGGTTTGTTCGTTTATGATCCTGCCGTCAAATGTTTTTAACTTGTATATCTCCATGTTCTCAAGTACATTAAGCCGCCGGCCTTTTCCTTGTACGTGAAGTATTCGAGCCGTTGTTTTTATGTTAGCTGGGGTGCAGCAAAGTTCTTTAAAAGATATAACATCAACACAGCATTCAGAACATCTAACAACGTCGGACAAAAACTAAGAACCGACACTAATTCTGATGACCCATTCAACAGACACGGAGTGTATAGGCTTACTTGTGAATGTCAATACAGCTACATAGGACAAACAGGAAGATAAATAAGCACAAGATTCCGAGAGCATATCAGGGACTACAACAAAAAAACACGAAAACCCACCATAATACCAGAATCTAATTTCGCGAACCACATGTTTGAGAACAACTGCACCCCAGCTAACATAAAAACAACGGCTCGAATACTTCACGTACAAGGAAAAGGCCGGCGGCTTAATGTACTTCAGAACATGGAGATATACAAGTTAAAAACATTTGACGGCAGGATCATAAACGAACAAACCAACACTATCTCTGACGAAATATTTGAACCCTTAAAACTAGTTGACAAACAACAGCACAAGCCAGCAGGTACAGCAACCAAACACGTAACAATGAACAAGCAAAAACGAAATATGAACCAAACTGCAAAAATCACCGATTTCTACCTACCTCAACCTACCGCTTAGCTAACGAGCGGTATGTCTACATACCTACAAAAACAACCCTTGGGACAGATAACAATTCGGACGTATCAATACCGCGCACACACACACGCATATTAACGTTACCTACCACGACCACATAGATTGACATTACCTGCCACAGCACCCACGGACTACAAAAACAACGCAGCGGATAGACACAGACCAGAACGAAACTAGGCATTGAAAATGGCAGAACGCCGAAACCGGTTTGTCACAAAACCAAACTTGACAAGGGATGACGGAAAATCGTTCCAACAAAAATCAGTTTAAGAAATATTTTGAAATATGTTATAAAAATTCAAAATTTAATTTTTTTTAGAGTTTATTTTATACAATTTTCGGAAACTACTGTATCAAAAAAAAAAGTTCCACTTTTTGGCAGGTCAAGTGCCACGAGCACCATCCTTTGGTTTGGAGAATGTTGATTCAAACCATTGGCGCATAAAATGGTACCGCAATATTGGATAGTTACTAGTCTATCGAAAATAAGGTCTTCTTGTTGCCGTTGCTGGTGGTCACATTTGTTTGTGAAGTAAAAAGTAAACAAAATGCCGAAGCGTCAATTAGATTTATCTGCTTTATTGTACAAAACCATAACGCAAACGAATAATAAAAGGTCCATCATTGTGGTATAGAGATCTTACGCCTTCCGTGGAAACAGTTATAGACAAACTTGAAGATAAGTCGAGAAAAATTTACATAGAACTTTAATAACTTTATTTAATAGTTTCATTTATTTTAATTAACACTATAATTTTCTTACTTTGGGGACGTCCATAAATTACGTCAGCCGTTTTTCAAGAATTTTTGACCCCCCCTCCCCCTTCGGTGAGACTTTGTGAGATTTGGCTAGGCCTCTCTCCTCATAAATGAGATTTACGCTAAATATCTTCTATCGTTGCAAAGATACTCGTGTACCGTTTGGATTGAAATAATCAAAAAACATGTCATCTGTGGATCCGGTAGTGCAAGAAGACAGTGTTGGGAAGTGTATACCCTCCATTCAAAAGACAAAGCAGCTCCTTAGCACGGCGAGTCACCACACGCGTTGGTTGAATCCTGATGGCAGATTCTCGTTAAAGAATTTTTTTTTCATATTGGAGTTAGTTAATATCTTTTTAAATTGACCTGGGATTTTCGACTACACCCCCCAATTTAAGTAAGGTTTTTCTAAAATTTTGTTGGTGGCCTGCCCCATTTTGAGCTCACGTATCTTATGGATGGTCCCTTTCCAACGTTGAGTATTTTTATGTTCATAACTTTTTCACCTAATGTTAGAATTCCCTGTTAATTTAAGTTAAAATACAGAAAAATAAAATGAAATATATTTATTTTTCTATGTGCAAACACATAAATTTAAGACGAGTAGTCTGAAATGAGTTTTTAACATATCTTTAGAAATTAAACCGATCCCCAAAATAGTTTGCTGTATGCGCCACTTATTCAAACCATAGTTAGTTTGTTATGGCGTTTATAGCAGTTGCTGTGCTACGCTGCTTGCGGAAGCCTTGTTGATGTTCGGCCAAATGCAGTTTTGCAATAAATTAGGGCAGTGAAGTAGTCTCTAGTAACTTCGCACTCGGCAAGAGAAAAGATATCGGGCGATTTGATTCGTCATTATTTGACGGCTTCCCAGGTTTTAAAAGGGGAATTACAATCGATTGTTTACATATCTCAGGAATGACGAAGGTGGTTAGCGAAAGGTTAAAAATAGCCGCAAAATAACTGAGTCCCTCGTGGTCAAGGTGTTTCAACATATTCATGGCAGTACCATCTGGCCCGATTGATTTTGAGGGTTGGCCTTAAATAGGGCTTACTTGACCCTTGTGACGGCAATGGGTGCTGTGGGCCTTTAACCATAGTTTGCCGACTTCGCTGGAGAGGTGCAGATCTCAAGATGTTCTTTCCACATGGTCAGCATGTGTTCGTTGTGTAATGAGTCTCACTTGGTCACGTTCTCTTTCCAGATCCGCTGCTTCCACGGATAAATTCGGAAGAAGTTCAGGTATTCTTCCAACGGGAATGAAGTGACCTGAGGCTGAATCAATAACCTTGCGAAACTTTCGTTCACTTTGGCGTGCGTCTGTCGATGTGGTTAAGACAGCGAAGGAGCGGTCTGTATATTTCGTAAAAGGGTCCCAGTCCACCTTGTTAAAGTTGACATCGCTCTTCTTACTTTTTCTTATTTTTTTCAGCATGCAACAAAATTTATATTAAAAATATCCTCGATTTATTTAAGTGGAAAAAATAATTCCACTTTACGGGAATTTTCCATCCAGATATTTCAAAAGGTTATATATGCTCATTCTCATTTTAAGTTACACTGGACTGAAATTCACTGTCATTTTACACTTTGAATTTTTGTGAAAATCAGTAAATTATTGTGTACACTTTTTTGTTAAATAAGAGGTGACAAATTTATATAAGGGTTGTTTAGTATTTCTTTTGGTGAACGTTATATATTGCGATCATGGTGGCATAGTAAGTAGAGTCCTTGACTTATTTAGAAATGCGTCTGATTGTACCAAATGCGGATAGTATGAAATTTAAAAAGTTGTAGATTTTTTTTGCAGTCCTTCTGTGCGTATTCTGTTAAGCGAACCATCACGTATTTCGTCTAAATAGCTTTGAGATAACACACATTTGCAGCACCATGAAAAAGTAGGGCAAACCTAAATAGACGTAGGCTTTGTTCTATTTCATTTTAAAATCTTTATACTCTTATCTAAATACCCTATACTCCAAAACTTATTTTATAAAATGTAGTGAATTTGACAAACATTGCAAAACATTTTGGAATTGGAAAGCTAGACTGTACACAATTTCAAGATCACACACACTAAATATAGCGTGAGGACATTATTGACAATAATAGTGCCGCTACGCCACGGTATCGGCGGCACATCAATATCAGCTCAATAACCCAGCAAACACAGTCTCAAACGTTAGAGTTTTACATTCAAATTCTGATGTAATTTTCTAATGCGGCCGCCGTGGTGTGAAGGTAGTGTTGCCGGCCTACCACACCGAAGGTCCATGGTTCGAGCCCTGGTACAGGTAACATCAAAAGTGATTTGAAAAAAGTTTTTCAAAACGGGGTCGCCCCTCGGCAGTGGTTTGGCAAACTCTCCGAGTGTATTTCTGCCATGACAGGCTTCTCAGCAAAAATTCGTCTCCTTTGTAGATGCCGTTCGGAGTCGGCAAAAAACTGTAGGTTCCACCAAGTTGTAGGGAAAATTCAAATCGGCACACCACAAATTGGAAGAGAAGCTTGGCGCAAAAATCTCTTAGTAGGTTTATGATGATATACCTGTTGTATATCGCGCCATAGAGATAGAGAGAGATCTATAAAAAATCAGATTATAGAAATAAGCTAGAAATCTATTACAGAGCGCTCAACGCATCGTTGCCTTACACAGGGCTATATTAGCGCGATTTTTTGGCAATTTCATGCGAATTGGCATATTTGGCGTATTTAAATATCAGAATTTGGGCAATTAACAACGGTTTAAATACTTCCTCTGTAAATGGATATTAGGATTCAAACATCAATCGATATTTAAAGCGATTAAGGTTACTATTGACTTTTGAATACTATTAATAAAATCATAGGTTATAGGCTTTAAGTAACACCTGGAAAATGTCAACGGAATCCTCAATCGTGGTATTCAATTTGTTCGATTCTAAGGTTGCATTATTACTATGCAAATCGGTTTCATTGCGAACGAAATTTTTTTTTTTTGATTCGGAACAGTCCATTGGATTGTCAAACTTTTCTCGTGAACTATATTGAAGCCGATGTTTGTTGTCTTATTCCGGCCACCCTTCCCTCTACCACTCTGTATCTGGAGCTGTCAACTATTATGTACGCCAATGATCATAGCAAAAAACGAAAAATGTAATCAAATGCACAATTTTTCCTTCTAGCAGAATTGGTTAGTGAAATATATACTATATACACACGCAATATTTCTTTACTCTACAACGTGATGCAACTGTATAACACATTGTTCAACCCTTCCCACCATCAACTAACTCATGCACAGTGTCCTGTCTGATATCAAATTTCAAGCGAAATACAAACTGTCTCAGCACATTGGACACGAACGAGAGGAGCTACCAGTTTGGTAATATGGCAACATATAGGTTCATAAAATAAACCGCTGTGAATGCAAAGGTAGAAATTTGATATGCTTAAAAGTATTGAGTGGTAGAAGTTTGTTTACAATGAACAAACACAAGAATACAGAGAGCGAATTGAACAGTGGTTTTGAAATTTTAATTGAAAAATTTAGGTGGAAGAAATGGTGCACTGAAATATCGCCTTCGTTTTCAAAAAGAAAATATCACCCGCGGGCGTTATTTCTTTTTGTCGGCAGACCGCAATCCATTTTGCTTTATTTTATTTTATACCGACAAATCAAAAAACAGACTATTCAAAATGCTGAGAGATTAAAACACAGGCAAATATGGCCCTGGTCTGATCCAACACCGGCTTCGTGATCCACAGTTATTTAATTTTTTTTTTAAATAAAGCCCGCTGGCGTTATTTCACTGCACCGAAAAGAATATCTCTCTAAGATCTTTTAGTACACCAGAGTAATCTGAAACTATTTTATTTTATGAAAAAAGTCCAAAAAGTCATTATTTTACGTTGCTGATTTTTAAACCAAAACCGTGGATTGGAGGCTGTTATGGCGTAGATGCCGGACGCCTATTATTTTAGTTATAACTATAATGTATATAATAAAAGTAATTTTTAACTATTATCTTTGACTTTTAAAATAAAAGTAAAATTTTAACTGTTATTTTTTACCTCTATGATAAGAGTAAAAAAGAACTATTAAATTTTAACTTATTAAAAAAGTCATAACCGTTACTATCCCTGAACATATTAAAAAATCGTTGTAGCCAAATAAGAACTAAAATGGCTTCGGACCAAAAGGTATCGAGCGATCGCAAATTGACAGATACCAGCAGATATCGTGAAGAAACCCAATGCCAATGGAAAATATAAATTCGTTTATTACAAAGAGAATTAATTTCCATAACTTTTATGTTATATTGTTTTTTTGTTGCCCCAAAATAGTTTGGGTGAGTGTCTAAAACTAAGTACTTCTTTGGAGGACGAGCTAGCTCATCGGACTTGGGGTCGTTCTTGAGGCTTCGAGGCATGCCAACCGCACCATACACAAAATTCATGCCTTATTTGACAGCTGGTTCTAGGCAGGTCACAAAGAGAAAAATATTTGGTTAGAAATAAATAAATATAATATTTAATTAACAAAAAAAAAAATAATAAATTCTCCGCCTTACACGTTATACTCGAGACACTTACTATCTGGGCTATCGCGATAAGTATACAGGCGGTGTCAAATGCTGCACTTAAGATGTATGCAAGTGTGTTTTCATCAAATATTATTGGGGAACTTTTTGTAATTTTATGCTACAGAATACCGAAAGCATCTGAAGACACAAAAATTGTCTCTAATGAAAAATCCCAAATAAGTTCAAAGTTATGAGGAATTGTAATTTTATATAGCCCGGAGGCGTGCCACCGCCCACTTTTCCGAAAAATATATAACGTCTATGTCGCACCCACCGAACTTCTGAACCGATCGTGATAGTTTCATAGAGATCGACTCTAAACTATGGACATTAATGAAAAACAAACAAAGCACAAAAAATGTGGGGGTGGCACCAGCACATACATTTAAATATCATTAATTTAGACCAAATATGTTCAGAATTATGATTAATTGTAATTTTATATAGCCTGGGGGCGTGGCACTGCCTACTGTTCCAAAACTATATATAGTCTATGCTGTAACCAGTGATCCCAAGATACTGTGAAAATTTTATAAAAATCGGTGAAGTACTTTGGACGCCTAAAAAGGACACATATTCATTTTGAATTATAAAACTAGACGAGTCATTTTGCATTTTGTTTTTGTAGCGGTTGAATGGCTTTTGTTCTTTTTTTCTTGTGCGTACATTTTGTTTTCTTGCTAATTCTTTTATTACAGCTGTTTGCGTTGTGTTTATTGAGTGTCACAATACAGTGTATCTCAAACTGATCGCTACTATTGCTTTTCAGTGTTGCCTACTTTAATTGATTTTCCTAACAATTTTTTTTTTATTATCTTTTTGCAGCCCTATGCTTGAACTATAACAAAATTTAACTCAATGACTATTGTTATAATAGATATGTTTACTAAACACTGTTTAGGTATGCTTGGAAAAATTTAAGGCAGGTTTCTACCTTGTTGGAACGAAACCCTGATGTTTTTTCTGGAACTTTTTTCTTGGAAAGTATAATAGGTAGAAGGATGAAATTTTCGCACAGTTATCGGAAAAAGTTAATGAAGTTTCACAAATGGAACTAGACGAAAAAAACATGAAAAATGCAAAAATTATGAACTTTTGAAAAAAAATCGATTTTTGGCTCTTTTTTTGTTACTAATTATTTTGTTTTATGAACAATTTTCAAAATTTTTGCGCCCTGCAGGACTTCAACCAACTCGGAAAATGTGGTTTTGAGAAAAACGCGTTTGACGCGAAGAGCGCCAGGACCAGCGCGCTTGACACCGCTGCACCAAACGGCCGATAACTTTGGTAATTTGACAGATTTCAACTCGAAATTTTAACAGCGTATTCTTGAAACACCTGAATATGCAGAAAGAATTTGTTTCATCTCACACGGTAGAAACGTGCCTCAAAAGTTTTTTCATATCAATTGTTATTATTTTTGTTATGATCTATAGAGTAGGTAACAATGCTTAAACAAATATTTTCAAAAAGGAGGCACGATTTTGTGAGCCTCTGGAAGCATTATAAGATGCGCTTTATGCTGTTGGTATTAAAGCATCTATTATAAACTCGATAGGGTGGGTTCCGTAGTAGAAATGGTAATCCTGGGAGTAAGTGGGCCAATAGAACGTCAGGGGAAGGTTGGTGTCATTTGAAGACGTTGAAGATACTATTACGCTGTCGGCTCTGTGGTAGGGAATTGCAATCCCAAAGACTTTACAACATCTGTGGAAGAACGGTGCCATCTAGCTACTGTTAGAGCTCTGTTTCAGACATAAAGGGAGTTGAGGGTCATTTGGACCCTCTGCAACCCTGCAAAATAATATTAGGTCAGGAACAAAATGCCAAGGAAAGTTCAGGGGGTTCCAAGGGGTTGATCACGCGCTGAATGTGATATGAAACATGCAGGCTATCTCTCTATCGAAGGAACGGACTGCCGAGTTGGGACTCTGAAAAAAGCGCACACAGGTACAGCTGACTTCTATATTAAAACGGAAGTTGACTGCATCTGCAACAGAACTCTCTCCGATACAAACTTTAAGATTCCTTTCAAGAAATGTCTTGAAAAATGGGGTAAACGCTCAGAAGTTCGATATTTCAGTTTTTAAGGTAGGATCCAAAATGTTCTTGCAGTTTTTCCCTTATCGACAAATAATGCGGTGGGAATCTTGTCTGAAACCCAGGTTGTTGTTTGTGCTCTCGAGTCAATAACCATAACCAGGCCTACAGAGAGTGGCCCATGAACCAGGCGAGTCGACACGTCGTTTCTTTAACATGGTTGCCAGCCCATCGTAACATACAGGTTTTTACCTATTTTCAAAGGGAATGGATGACGCATATTCGCTAACAAGGAATCGAAATAACAGATGGCCTTTCTTGTTGTGGATCGGCTCAGCATGCCTCAGCAGCGAAGAAGGTCCTTGAACCTTTGATACTTAACAGGGCCGTGCCTCCCAACACTGGCTTTGCAAGCCTAAGAATAGATTGAGTGCCTAGGAGTATGTAACACTCCTATAATAAAGCACGATATTTAAATATACTCACCGGACAATGAACTAATAGGGCACCTGCGGCACGAATGGGTCAGGAATACTATCCCCCGTGCAGATGGCTTTTTTTCTTTTCTTTGGGATATGAGATTCAGTAGCAAGAAAGAAAAACTAATGGGTTCACAGGGACCCGCCACACTAACCAACCAACATTCGTATCAGATTTGAGATTTGCATCGTGGATAAGTTTACATATGCGTAATTATGTACATCACACATTTTGTATAAACAAAAAAATTTTCAATTTTCAATTTTTTTGACACTGTTTTTCTTTAAAAGCTTTTCGTTTGTCACTGTTGGGTGTGCATACCCATGATTCAATCACAAGAAGGTTAGCTCTCTAGCTGACGTCTACTTTTGACACTTCCATTTTCTGGGTTTCTTTTGCGAACGAAAAAATAGTAGCAGTATTTTTTTTCATTTGTCGATGAAATGGTAGAAGAAAAATCAAAAAAGTAGGAAATTAGTACAGGGTGTTTTTTTTACAGGTTTGTTTTTTGAATAGAGATAAAACTGGCATTTTGTGGTCAAATCTGGCAACTCTAATGTCATTTATGTTCAGTTTGGTTTGCCATTTCATCATGAACAGGTTGACAAAAGAACAACGCTTGCAAATCGTGCAAATTTATTTCGAAAATAATGGTTCAGTTCGCGAAGTTTACCGTGAGCTCCGTCCATTTTATGGTCGACATAATCGTCCATCAGAGCAATTAATTCGGTTAACCATGGATCGTTTTCGCACTACGTTTACTCTATGTGATAATACGCATCCGCAGAGACGTCGAACAGTGCGCACCGAAGAAACAATTGCCGCTGTAGAGCAAAGTGTTGAAGAGGACCCGAATGAATCGATTCGCCACCGTGCACAGCAATTGGAGCTTTGTCCATCAACTTTATGGAAGATTTTGCGCAAAGATCTTGGCTTGCGACCTTACAAGATCCAGCTTGTGCAAGAATTAAAGCCGCGAGACCATGCAATGCGTCGTGATTTTGGTGTATGGGCCGAAAATGAGATTGATTTCGATGCTGATTTTCATCGCAAAATTTTGTTCAGTGATGAGGCTCATTTTTGGTTGAATGGCTACGTCAACAAGCAAAATTGCCGCATTTGGAGTGAAGAGAATCCACAAGAGACCCTTGAAACGCCATTACATCCACAAAAACTGACTGTTTGGTGTGCTCTATGGGCTGGTGGAGTCATTGGGCCATACTTCTTCCGCAATAATGCTGGAGAGGCAGCTACCGTTAATGGAGACCGGTATAGAGCCATGATAACCGACTATTTTGTTCCCGAATTGGATGGCATGAATGTGGATGAGTTGTGGTTCCAACAAGACGGCGCTACATGCCACACAGCGCACGTCACAATCGATTTATTGAAGGAAACATTCGATGAGCGCATAATTTCGCGGAATGGACCTGTCAATTGGCCACCAAGGTCGTGTGATTTGACACCATTGGATTATTTTCTTTGGGGATATGTGAAGTCGCTCGTCTACACCAACAAACCAGAAACGTTAGGGGAATTGGAAGCCAACATTCGTGGCGGTTTTGCCGACATACGGCCCCATATGCTCGAAAAAGTGGTTGAAAATTAGACCTGTAGAATTGGCTTTATTCGAGCCAGCCGCGGCGGCCACATGCCCAAAATCATATTTAAACATTAATGGCATAAAATTATCCTTCCAATAAAGCCAAATTGATGGACCTTAAAACGATTTTTTTGTGTTTTATTTTAATTCAAAGTTCTATACCCCTAAAAAAAACACCCTTTAGTAATACATTTTGAAGGGTCTACTAAATACAACATCAAAACATTTCATCCCATACTATCACTGTATAAATCGTTGTACATTTTTTCTATAATCAATTAAAAAACCATAAAAAACGGTCACTGCTCAAACAAAAACTAAAATAAATATATGTACGAGGTGTGTTCAAAAAGTATCGCGAATTTTGTGTTTTTTCAAAAATTATTTATTTATTCATGAATATCTATTTTGTCCCCTTCAAAGTAATCCCCATGAGATATTATACACTTGTGCCAACGGTTTTTCCAATCTTCGAAGCACTTCAAAAAATAATTTTTTTGTATCTTGTTCAGCTCCTCCTTCGATGCCGTCTTTATCTCGTCAAGAGAAGCGTAACGTCGTCCTTTCATGGGCCTCTTCAGTTTAGGGAACAAGAAAAAGTCACAGGGGGCCAGATCTGGGGAATACGGTGGCTGCGGCATCATTAGTGTGTTGTTTTTGGCCAAAAAGTCGCGCACAAGCAACGATTCGTGCGCAGGGGCGTTATCGTGGTGCAAAAGCCAATTTTTGTTCTTCCACAAATCCGGGCGTTTCTGGCGGATTGCTTCGCGCAAATTGCGCATAACTTTCAGGTAATATTCCTTATTGACCGTTCTTCCCTGTGGCAAGAACTCATGATGCACCACGCCCCTGCAATCGAAGAAAACTGTCAGCAAAACTTTCACATTCGACCGAACTTGGCGCGCTTTTTTCGGTCTTGGTTCGTGCGGCAGCTTCCATTGAGATGATTGAGCTTTGGTTTCCACGTCATAACCATAAACCCACGATTCGTCACCAGTTATGACCCTCTGGAGCAAATTTGGGTCGTCGCGGACAGAGTTTAACATCTCATTAGCAATGTTCATGCGATGCTGTTTTTGGTCACAATTGAGCAATTTTGGTACGAATTAATGGTAAAAATCGAAGACGATCCAAAACACGTGCAAGCAAAGCAGCTGTCAACAATTAACTGAACATTCAAAATGGCCGAGCTTGTCGGCATAAGTGAGAGACATGAGTACCAACATAACGCCACAAAAAATTCGAAATTCGAATATACGTAACCAGCGAAAATTCAAACTTCGCGATACTTTTTGAACACACCTCGTATATGTGCATACGTATCTGCAATCAAAACTCTTACTCACTCGCCTTCTTGCCAGAATCATGAAAGTTTGATTTCGGTTTACATGGACCGCAAAATATTGTGGTTTCGGTGTAAGCATGATACCAGGGATTTACGTCAAAACTAGAACCTTCAGTGGCTAATACAGTAAACTTGTCAACTCAAACTCTGAATAATAGCACATTCGTACTTCTGTTTTTTTAATAATAATGACAAATTGACAAGATGCATATTTTTTGGAAACTGTTCAGGGCATAAAGACAAGCGGACATAGTCTACCAAGTGGATTGTAAAGTGATAAGGATTGGCTCCTATTATTCATGTAAACTTAAAACAAAAGTTGACTTAAAACTGTTGCTTTATAGGTACATAAGTTAAGCCAGAACTCATTATCACACCCAGAGAATAGTAGTAAAATTTAACAAGACTTCGAATCACATAAGGAACAGCTTTGAAGTCACGATTGACCTAAGTAAGTATATAAGTATGCAGGGACAAAATTTTAAGATAGCCATTGCTACATACCGTAATGTCCCGAGTTTTAAACGTCCACGACTACACTACATCCGCAAAAGTCGATCTAAGTAATAGTGCAAATAAATCTGTTTTCTGAAACCAACTGATTTAAAATTTTTGTATAATATTACATTTTTAACTATTATTTTTACATAATTCCAATAAAAGGCATCCCAGAATGTAAATGACAATTTTTCAGGCAGCAAGATGGCGGAAATTGTCAAAATATGTCACTAAAGAGCTAACCTTCTAGTTATTGAATCATGTGCATACCTATAACAATTTGCAGCAAAAAAATTGTGTCTATTGAAGTATAACAATTGTTAGGTATAACAAAAGGGGAAAAGGGCTGTTAATTTGATAATTAGTGATGTCTTGTATTTATCAAAATTGTCAAATTAAAAGCGAGTCAGAACGCTATGTGTCGTGTTGGATCTGTGGTGGGATTGCCCACATTAATTGTGCTGGGTTAGCCGGGAGGGTCGTGGACCTGGTACATGATGGCAATGGCCTACGTTGGTCTTGTTTGAAATGCCGTCCAACTGAAGTTGATCTATTTAAAATCTTTAGGAAATCCGTGGGTGTTCTGAAATCGGAAATGACCTGTCTTTACTAGCAGAAAAGTTTCATAAGTACGAAACAGTTTTTAAAACTTTAAAGTGTTTGGACGAAATCTTCCCTGATTCAAACATTGATAGCCGTGAAAATAATCGTACAAGTACTGATGATTTCTCGAGTCGGCTAATTCGAAACCCAATTCCAATACCGAATGCTCCCGCACTTTTGTCGATAGAACTTATTGATTTAGCCTCTCCCAATCCATCAACCCAGTCATCGACTTCCAAGGCAGCTCCGTCGAAGTCAAAAAAAACCTGAACCCCAACCTACTAGGTTGGCACCTGAACCAACTGTTAGGAATCTGGTTGTGGTTCCATGAAATAAATCTATTTTTGTGTCTCGTTTTGAAACTGACATTACGGAAGAGGACTTAAAGTTTTACATTCAATCTAAAATCAAACGCGATAATAATAGAAAAATTTAAATTTAATTGTGTGATTTGACACCATTGGATTATTTTCTTTGGGGATATGTGAAGTCGCTCGTCTACACCAACAAACCAGAAACGTTAGGGGAATTGGAAGCCAACATTCGTGGCGGTTTTGCCGACATACGGCCCCATATGCTCGAAAAAGTGGTTGAAAATTAGACCTGTAGAATTGGCTTTATTCGAGCCAGCCGCGGCGGCCACATGCCCAAAATCATATTTAAACATTAATGGCATAAAATTATCCTTCCAATAAAGCCAAATTGATGGACCTTAAAACGATTTTTTTGTGTTTTATTTTAATTCAAAGTTCTATACCCCTAAAAAAAACACCCTTTAGTAATACATTTTGAAGGGTCTACTAAATACAACATCAAAACATTTCATCCCATACTATCACTGTATAAATCGTTGTACATTTTTTCTATAATCAATTAAAAAACCATAAAAAACGGTCACTGCTCAAACAAAAACTAAAATAAATATATGTACGAGGTGTGTTCAAAAAGTATCGCGAATTTTGTGTTTTTTCAAAAATTATTTATTTATTCATGAATATCTATTTTGTCCCCTTCAAAGTAATCCCCATGAGATATTATACACTTGTGCCAACGGTTTTTCCAATCTTCGAAGCACTTCAAAAAATAATTTTTTTGTATCTTGTTCAGCTCCTCCTTCGATGCCGTCTTTATCTCGTCAAGAGAAGCGTAACGTCGTCCTTTCATGGGCCTCTTCAGTTTAGGGAACAAGAAAAAGTCACAGGGGGCCAGATCTGGGGAATACGGTGGCTGCGGCATCATTAGTGTGTTGTTTTTGGCCAAAAAGTCGCGCACAAGCAACGATTCGTGCGCAGGGGCGTTATCGTGGTGCAAAAGCCAATTTTTGTTCTTCCACAAATCCGGGCGTTTCTGGCGGATTGCTTCGCGCAAATTGCGCATAACTTTCAGGTAATATTCCTTATTGACCGTTCTTCCCTGTGGCAAGAACTCATGATGCACCACGCCCCTGCAATCGAAGAAAACTGTCAGCAAAACTTTCACATTCGACCGAACTTGGCGCGCTTTTTTCGGTCTTGGTTCGTGCGGCAGCTTCCATTGAGATGATTGAGCTTTGGTTTCCACGTCATAACCATAAACCCACGATTCGTCACCAGTTATGACCCTCTGGAGCAAATTTGGGTCGTCGCGGACAGAGTTTAACATCTCATTAGCAATGTTCATGCGATGCTGTTTTTGGTCACAATTGAGCAATTTTGGTACGAATTAATGGTAAAAATCGAAGACGATCCAAAACACGTGCAAGCAAAGCAGCTGTCAACAATTAACTGAACATTCAAAATGGCCGAGCTTGTCGGCATAAGTGAGAGACATGAGTACCAACATAACGCCACAAAAAATTCGAAATTCGAATATACGTAACCAGCGAAAATTCAAACTTCGCGATACTTTTTGAACACACCTCGTATATGTGCATACGTATCTGCAATCAAAACTCTTACTCACTCGCCTTCTTGCCAGAATCATGAAAGTTTGATTTCGGTTTACATGGACCGCAAAATATTGTGGTTTCGGTGTAAGCATGATACCAGGGATTTACGTCAAAACTAGAACCTTCAGTGGCTAATACAGTAAACTTGTCAACTCAAACTCTGAATAATAGCACATTCGTACTTCTGTTTTTTTAATAATAATGACAAATTGACAAGATGCATATTTTTTGGAAACTGTTCAGGGCATAAAGACAAGCGGACATAGTCTACCAAGTGGATTGTAAAGTGATAAGGATTGGCTCCTATTATTCATGTAAACTTAAAACAAAAGTTGACTTAAAACTGTTGCTTTATAGGTACATAAGTTAAGCCAGAACTCATTATCACACCCAGAGAATAGTAGTAAAATTTAACAAGACTTCGAATCACATAAGGAACAGCTTTGAAGTCACGATTGACCTAAGTAAGTATATAAGTATGCAGGGACAAAATTTTAAGATAGCCATTGCTACATACCGTAATGTCCCGAGTTTTAAACGTCCACGACTACACTACATCCGCAAAAGTCGATCTAAGTAATAGTGCAAATAAATCTGTTTTCTGAAACCAACTGATTTAAAATTTTTGTATAATATTACATTTTTAACTATTATTTTTACATAATTCCAATAAAAGGCATCCCAGAATGTAAATGACAATTTTTCAGGCAGCAAGATGGCGGAAATTGTCAAAATATGTCACTAAAGAGCTAACCTTCTAGTTATTGAATCATGTGCATACCTATAACAATTTGCAGCAAAAAAATTGTGTCTATTGAAGTATAACAATTGTTAGGTATAACAAAAGGGGAAAAGGGCTGTTAATTTGATAATTAGTGATGTCTTGTATTTATCAAAATTGTCAAATTAAAAGCGAGTCAGAACGCTATGTGTCGTGTTGGATCTGTGGTGGGCTTGCCCACATTAATTGTGCTGGGTTAGCCGGGAGGGTCGTGGACCTGGTACATGATGGCAATGGCCTACGTTGGTCTTGTTTGAAATGCCGTCCAACTGAAGTTGATCTATTTAAAATCTTTAGGAAATCCGTGGGTGTTCTGAAATCGGAAATGACCTGTCTTTACTAGCAGAAAAGTTTCATAAGTACGAAACAGTTTTTAAAACTTTAAAGTGTTTGGACGAAATCTTCCCTGATTCAAACATTGATAGCCGTGAAAATAATCGTACAAGTACTGATGATTTCTCGAGTCGGCTAATTCGAAACCCAATTCCAATACCGAATGCTCCCGCACTTTTGTCGATAGAACTTATTGATTTAGCCTCTCCCAATCCATCAACCCAGTCATCGACTTCCAAGGCAGCTCCGTCGAAGTCAAAAAAAACCTGAACCCCAACCTACTAGGTTGGCACCTGAACCAACTGTTAGGAATCTGGTTGTGGTTCCATGAAATAAATCTATTTTTGTGTCTCGTTTTGAAACTGACATTACGGAAGAGGACTTAAAGTTTTACATTCAATCTAAAATCAAACGCGATAATAATAGAAAAATTTAAATTTAATTACGAAGGAAACGTCTCCTCCTTTAGAATTGATCTTCCATTGAATGACTTCGATTCAATTTTGAAGAGCTCGCTTTGGCGCGCGGATGGCCAAGCGTGAATCTGAACATAAGCCGAAGAGAAACATCAACACTGTAGCTGGGGTCCCACGTGATAATTCAGTGTCAAAAAACTAAATGTAAAATCTGTAAATTTTTACTATCAAACTGTTAGAGGTTCAAACGCCATACTTACTAAACTTTATTTCGAATCTCTTTGCTGTAACTACAATATTATTTCCTTTACCGAAACTTGGCTAAAACCACATATTTTTAACGCTGTTCATTCGTCAATGCCCTCTGAGGAAGTTAATGATCCTGGCATCGAGTCAAGTGAATTCAAGTACGTCCGAATACAGGTGGACAACAGTTATATACTCGTATACTTAGCGGTTTGTTATATTCCTCCCTCATCTGATATCTCAATCTAGATGCAGCATATCTCATTTCTTAAAATTGTAAATTTAATTACTAAACTTTCCTATTCGATGATAGTTCTGGGTGATTTTAACCTACCGCATATATCGCGAAATATCTTTGATGTAAGCTTTGTGCCAAACCCTTTCAAAGCGGGGTATAATGATGAAACGGCGGACTTTTCTCTTAATCAAATAAATGTCATCCCTAACAATTTTGGAAAGATCTTGGACTTAGCCTTCGTCGATGATACATCTAAATTCTGTTGAAGTAGATTTGATCCTCTGGAAGACGTTTACCATCCTTTTTTTGAGATCGTTTACTAAATCGCAACTAATGTAGGAGGTAGGGATACTAAACCATGCGATTCTAGTAGTCTCTTTGACTTAGACTTTGCTAAAACCAACTTTAAAAAATTAAATAAAGAGTTGTCTTAATTAACTTGGTCTGAATATTATGACGATATTGAGCTCAGCGTTTCACATTTTAATAATACTATTTATAGGGCCATGCTTGCGGTTTACTGAAGAACTGAAAGCTTTAAAAAATAAAAAGAACCGTTCATTCAAGCTATACAAGAAATCCGATTTAAACAAAGATTAATTAAAGTACTCCGACCTACGACAGAAATATTTTGAGCTGAATAAAAAATGTTACACAGATTCTCTCTATCTCTATGGCGCGATATGCAACAGGTATATCATCATAAACCTCCTAAGAGATTTTTGCGCCAAGCTTCTCTTCCAATTTGTGGTGTGCCGATTTGAATTTTCCCTACAAATTGGTGGGACCTACAGTTTTTTGCCGACTCCGAACGGCATCTACAAAGGAGACGAATTTTTTGCTGAGAAGCCTGTCATGGCAGAAATACACTCGGAGAGTTTGCCAAACCACTGCCGAGGGGCGACCCCGTTTTTGAAAAACTTTTTTTTTCAAATCACTTTTGATGTTACCTGTACCAGGGCTCGAACCATGGACCTTCGGTGTGGTACGCCGGCAACACTACCTTCACACCACGGCGGCCGCCAATGTTACACAGATTATATCTGTAAAATTAAAAAGAACCTTATCTGTAACCCAAAGTCATTTTATGATTTCGTAAACCCTAAAGGTAATATAAGATACCATGAGACACCACCCCACCCCCCTCCCTCCCTTCGTCAATGAATTACTATTTTTTACTTGCGATTGAATAACACAATACCATTTTATGCTTCTGATTTATAATTTTTTTATTTTAGACTTATGAAAAAGTGCATTTTTATGAATATATGAAATTATCGGTTAGTGGATTATGCGTTTGAATATTAAGCCTATATACAAGGTGCCGCAAAAGTAATCCTCCTATCAGAAAATGCTATAAATTTTGCGATTGGCCCCTAAAGTCAGTTCTGTTTTGACATTTGTGTAGTAAACACATGTAAAATACACGTTAATAAACAATGTTACGCTACACTGCTCCAGAACGCGGAATATTGCTGACTATTTATTTGACTAATAATCGGTCGGTGAAAAACGGTTACTGCGCAAAAGTAATCCTCCTATCAGAAAATGCTATAAATTTTGCGATTGCCCCTAAAGTCAGTTCTGTTTTGACATTTGTGTAGTAAACACATGCAAAATACACGTTAGTAAACAATGTTACGCTACACTGCTCCAGAACGCGGAATATTGCTGACTATTTATTTGACCAATAATCGGTCGGGGCCAAACGGTTACTGTGAATGGTGAGCGCTACAGAGCAATGATCAACGAGTTCTTTTTGCCGCAACTTGATGAATTGGGATTGGAAAACATGTGGTTCCAACAAGACGGTGCAACAGCACACGCTGCACGTGCCACAACCGATATGCTGAACATCGGAAGCTTACTTTTGCGCCACCTTGTACATATACTAGTATTTTCAGACCTTCTACAAAATTCACTAGGCTTTTAAGACGACAAAACCGGTTTCGAGGTATGCGTAGTAATAAAATTACAGACCGAAAAAAAACTTTATTACTGCTAAAACTGTACTCCTTTATCTCTCACGTCTTTAAAAATCCGAATTCAGGCGCTCTAAAAATACTAGAGCAGGAAGAGTCATTAATTTCATCAGAGCACACAATGCACATTGGTCCCAAATCCAAAATTTGTGGCATAAACCCAATTTTTAAACTTTTAACCCATTAAACGCGAAAGCTAAATAGCAAAGATGGAGGAACCAAACTTTGTGTGGATACTACAAGGGTTGATATGTACACAAAACTACAAACAAAAGTTTCGACCCCTATCCGGGGGGGTCTGTACGACCCGTGACATATATGTAACGCTCGCGGGTTTCTGTTATGTAATACAATGTTTGATACTAACATGTAAATAAACACTTCCATTGGATTTAATTCATCAATTTTATTATTTTAATTATAAGTATTACAAAAAGAAAACGAAACAACTACAAACGTATGAAAATTCATGAATTTTTGGTTGAGAAAGCAAACTCATACTGGCCTAAAGTGAAAGTTGTAGAAACAATCCACACACAAACCTACGTCACACTTTACACATTTGGTGTTTATTGATCGCTGGCAGTTGTTTCCAGCACAGCGTCTCCTGGTGGGATTTCTAACTATGAAATGGCCAATTAGGTCCCATGGTCCTCGGACTTGTCCATAAGTACGACAAAAGTGATTAGCAATGGTTCTTCTAAACTGTAGCTGGGTTAGCCCGTGTCCGCCTTTTCTATGTAAGAGCCAAGCATTTTGAATGGAGACATCAACCAACCAGGTAAAAATTGAGAACCACCAATTCTTTCCTCTAGCTCCAATCCTGTAAGCGTTAACGTTTTGGTCCATACGGTCTGTTCCGCCCATATTCTTATTATACATTACGATAGCATTGGGGACTTGAACCTGAATTCGAGCATGTTCTGCCCTAGAGTATCTTCCAGCTGTCCCTACCGGTTCCTTCCCAAATAAAGTTGATGCAACGGAAACTACTGCATTGTCCACCCATTTCGTGACTGTAATATCGCATTCAGAAATCCGAGAACTAGCCATATAACCACGTTCCTTTTTTTCAACTTATCCTTGAGTGGCAAAGGACAAGAAATTGGTATAGAATTTTGCCGAATTGTTCCAGTTCCCTCATATCCCAGTTTTTTTAATCCAACCAAAACAGGTATTGAAGTGAAGAGATTATCGAAAAAAAATTGAAATGGAAGTGGCTTCCACGTTTCATCGAATTCATCGATCATTGAAAACAAAGGTGCAGCGTTCTTCCCATAGTTTGCAGCGTACTCGTCGTTCATCCTAGGGTTTTTTCCCTGATACATCTCGAAGTTTAGAAGATAACCGGAAGGCGTATTTAGACACCACATTTTATAACCAAATCTTAACGGTTTGCCTCTAATAAATTGTTTACAACCGTGCCTGCCGTAGTATTCCACCATTGATTCGTCGTAGGACAAATTCCGCTCTGGATGAAAATTGTTTGCAAACTTCGCTTTCAAAGCATCAGTTAGGGGTCTCAATTTCCATATTTTATCCGATAAATCTGTCTTTCCGGGGTCAATAAAGTGTAGATTTCTAAAAATAGTTCGAAAACGATCACGCCTCATCGAATCAATAATCACAAGATTTTGAATATCTTTGTCAACGCTCCAATATGCTTCTTTGTTTGGAGAATATGTATATCCACTTATTATCAGAATTCCTAAAAATACTTTCATTTCTCCAACTGTAATATTTGGGTTCCCATTATTATTTAAGAGCGAATATCTGTTTGACTCGTCACACAACATTTGCAATAATTCATCATCAAAAAACTTTTGGAATTGCTCATATGGCTCTAAGTTGGTGCAGTCACTGTAATTACCCTCAGGGAAAATTGCAGATCTCGGTTCGATATTATCATCGACCCACGTGAAGGATGGTTTGGCTCTCTTTGCCTTACTATGTGACTGACCTGCAGTTATCTTACGACGACGAGAATTGGATTGTTCCCTAGGCTTTTGAGTTGAACGCGATGTACTCGGCTTTTCGGATGCTTGCTCAGAAGGAAATGATTCCTCCAAAAGGTTTACTTCTAACTCTGAGATAGAATGATTCAAGCAGTCTAAAATTTCAGCGTCCATATCAAACTCGGGGTTCTCTTCGACGTCGGTATTTTTTCTTGTAACAATTTCACAACCCTCGACAAGCTGTGTACAGGGTGGCTGATGAATTTTGCTACATTAAGAAACTCAAATAATTTTTTTCAGTGTATGGAATTCATTTTTCTTTTATTCATGTTAAAGCTCATTAAATTTTATTAAATATAGCTTAATTAGTTTTAAAAATAATGGAATTTAAATGCCCCCCCTGCTCGTCGATGCATGTGCGGCATCTTACCAAAAAGCTGTTCATTACTGCTTGGAGAGTTGAGACAGGAATAGCCGCAATTGTTTCTCGAATGAATTGCCTTAGTTCATTCAAATTTGTTGGTTTTGCTTTGAAGACTTCCTGTTTGCAATAACCCCACAAGAAAAAGTCAGGTGCAGTAAGGTCAGGCGACCTGGGTGGCCAACGGAATGTGGAGTTTCTGGATATCAGCTTATTGGGAAATTTTCGTCGCAATTCTGTCATAACAGGTTGGGCTATATGAGGAGCTGCACCATCTTGCTGAAACCGCACAGAGTTGAAAGAAATTCTCATTCGGCGTAATTCTGGATAGAAAAACTCTCTCAACATGCTCAAGTAACGGTCTCCAGTAACCGTAAAGGTGTGACCGTTTTCTTCGAAGAAGTAGGGCCCGACAATGCAGCGTGATGAAACTGCACACCACACTGTGACACGAAGTGGATGCAATTCCGTCTCATGGAGTATCTGTGGGTTGGAAGCACTCCATATTCGACAATTTTGTTTGTTTATGTTGCCGTTTAAATCGAAATGGGCCTCGTCAGACATGAAAAGACAGTTCAACATGTTTCCATCCTCTTCCACCATTTGAAGCATCTTCTGGCAAAATTCCAAGCGAATCGGCAAGTCTGCAGCGTTCAGTTTGTTGGCCATTTGAATTTTATATGGGAATAAGTCCAAATCTTTGTGCATAATTGACTGTAATGACTGTCTGCTTACACCCATTTGAGCAGATAAGCTTCTTGTCGAAACACGTGGATTGTTTTGTATGACAGCAGCTACAGCAGCGATTGTTTCCTCCGTTCGAACTGAAGGGTTTCGATGGTAAGGTCTTCTGTTGACTGTCCCATGCTCGGCAAAATTGTTTACAAGTCTTATTATGGTCCATCTGCTCGGAGGATTGCCGCCAAACGTGCGCCTATACTCTCTTTGAACCGAAACTACGGACTCCAGTGCGTGATAGCGGCGGACAATCCAATTTCTTGTTTCAGTGTCCCAGTTATCCATTTTTGTTAAATGTAAAAGTCAATCTGCAAAATAAAAAAAAATTAACCAGATTCATTAAATAGAAAAAAAGTTATTTAATTTTTTTTTGGTAGCGGCTTTCATTAGCCACCCTGTATGTGACAAGTTTTCCAAAGTACCGCCGTCTTCATCTCCGGAATCATCACCTGAAAGAGCATCCTCGTCAGGAGCCTCTATATATATAGCTTCCACTTCTTCTTCTTCATTATTTGTAAACTCGTCCAAAACTGCGCAAACTTCTTCAACGGTTAGTTTTGCCCTAATAAAGGAAGAACACGCACATAAATATGTTTATTATATATAGTTATACACTTCATAAGGTGAACCCGCGAACGTGACATATATGTCACAGGTACACAAGACGAAAAAAAAAACCTACAAATACAGTCATTTTCAATTTTTTTTTTTTATTAGCACAAAATTTCAAACACTATCAAAATATACAAAACACACTTTTCACATAAATCGCTGGCACCTTTTTAAAAATCGTACTTACCGACAACGTGTTCACATTTCGACAGTTTTTTTAGGTGTATGAAATCGGCTTCGTGTTCACTGCGCTACTAATTTTGCTACATTAAACGGAAAGGGCAAAATATTGCACATACTTATTCTTTGATTTGTTCACTCAATTCTAATTTATAATTTGGAACATTGAAAATTGCATTTCAAAAAAGTCGTAGATTTATGTGAAAGATCGGAGCGTTACATATATGTAACACTAGCGTTTAATGAGTTAAGTGTTCAAAAAAGGCATGCATTTTCCAATAGTACATATACTATTGCACCTTAAAACCAGTTTAATTCAATACATCTGGCAACCATTAGTTTCTGACAAGCCATCAAAGTCAGCTGTTTCGCCACAATAATATTAAAGTTTTGCGTATTTTTTTTTGCTGTGAACTTTTTAATATTGTAAAATTAAGCTTAATTGAAAACAAGTGCACATTTTTATGTATAACGAAGGAAAAAGTAAGTAGAATTTACTCTTAACAAGTTTTTGCATGTTTCTAAGTATATTAGGGTAGTTTTGAAGTGCTTTGCGAAAAGTATATTATGTTAAAAAAAATTTATAATTTTTGTGTTTCGTAGACAAAAAGTTATATAACTACACAATTCTTCACAAAAAGTTATATAACTACACAATTCTTCACAAAAGTAAAGACTCTATATTATTAAGTAAAGTGTATTTAATAAAGCCATGCAAAAATATTATAGCCGTTTATTGCCGTTTTTAAAAAATTCGATATTTTTCCAGTGAACTTCTATCTCAGCAATTCCGAATTGTGCGACATTTGGGTGTCAAATAAAAAAAAAAAAGAATCAATCTCAAAGTGGGTGTTTGGAAAAATAAGTGCAAGTCTCACAAAACGGAAAATTCAAGAAATTAACAAAAAAATTGAAAATTTTGACACTTATATTAAGAGATTTTTTAAAAAATTCAAGGGAGATATTGAACGATTCGAAAGTTAGAAGTATGGTAAAAGCTGGGCGTATTTAGGAACCTGCTGTCGGTAAAAGTATGTTGCAGGTGCTAATATAGTATGATGTCGCTGTCTTAACCACACAATGTGCGTTGCGGAAGTTACTTATTATACAATTTCGTAATCTGTTATGAAACACGCAAGCTTTAAGGGTCTTGCGTTAAGAAAACCCTCAAAAAACTATTTCGACACACCATATTAGTGCCTAATTTGGTTTTTAGAAATTTAAATTCGCTTATTTATTTGAAATCTACCTTAACATACATAAATATATAGAACTCTGTATTCAATTACGCTAATTTTGACACCTTTTGCGATATCGTATCTCAAAAGGAAATTTTTCTCATACCTGGAATGGACACCCTACTGGCAGTCACGGTGGCCGTGGTCTGATTGATCAGATATTTGCTATTTTTCTTCCATATGCCATTGCTTTAGGATTTATCAACTTTCAACTGCGTAGCTGCATTAGTTGAATTTATGCCAAAAAAAATGGAATTGGGACCATTGTGCAATGGTGGAAATATAGATAGCAACGAGAATTTTTTACACGTTTTTTATAAAAGCATATCCCATTATCTAATAAATAAAAAAACAAGAACGAATTTCAAACTTTGTTCAAAACCTAGGAAAATTTAACCAAGTTCTATACAAATTCTACACTTTTTAATCCGAATTTTTATAAAAAATTTGGATCTGCAGTTTTATGACATATTAAATTTTAGTATTTATAATAAAGTGCCAGGGTGAAGTTGGCAAAAAAAAGTGCCAATTATGGGCATTTATTGATAAATTTATGGTGTCACTTTTAACATTTTCTCTATTACTTAGTCAATTCTTAGGTCAACATTAAAAACTATTTTTTTAAAACCATAAACGCAGTCTTTTAGTATCTTTGTTAACACAATGCGTTCTGCATTTGTGTAATAAACTTCAACAAATAAAGATAGACTTAGCGCTTGAATCAAAAAACTTAGTACTGGGGTCAAATTACGTAGTCCGTGAACTGAACAGCCATCTCTTAAAATTGCTTATTTGGTATTACGTGATACGTGAACGTATAGCTGCTATCGTAATTTGGTATTATGAGTTCAGTGAACGAACGCAAAAAATCGTAAACGTCAAAAACTATCATTCGATAGCAAAAATACATTCGAGTGCCTTTGAAATTGCCGGTTTTTGAACTATTTTGAGGGTTTTTTTTAAATATGTAATTATTTTCAATCAATTCAAAAGTTATAATTAAAAAAAACAAAGCAAAAACGAAAGTGCAAGAGTAACAATGTAAGTAAACAGATATAAATTGGTATAAAATATATGTATATGTAAATATATCTATTTTCTGTTTCATCAAAGGGCACATTTAAATAAATTTAATTAAATTATTATTAAAAATTATTAAGCTCCCAGTGAAAGAAAGTTACAGCTTCAACTAAATACCCTGAAATGATAAGCAATAATGTGTATAGGTATATGCATTCAAAATATTAAGATAAAACTCACTTTAATTTATTCCTTATACACAATAGAATGCATGTATTCCAGCGTAAACACCACCGCTTGGAATATTTTTGCAGCTTTACTAAATCCTTGCTCACTTTCACTAAAGCAGTTCACTCTAGAATAAACGGTATCAACAATCCGAAAGCGGATTTTCAATTTTTTGTTTCAGTGAAAAGTTATTCGCGAAAACCCAAAAATTACCCAGGTCCGATCCCAAATAGGGGGCTTGATCCAAGGTATTTATGTGCAGAACACCTTTCTGCGTAGGCGCCCTTCGGCCGCGCTTCAAAAAATAACCCTTAGCCGGTCCAACACTTTTTGCACTTTTCGGTACACCCTAATCCAAGATTACAACAACCACATGAAAATGACAGAAAATTTTCAACTTTGATTGTTACCGAGGTCAAAACGCGTCTTTTGATACCTTTCCCGATAATATCGGACGTGTTTTAGCAGTTGTCTCCTAAAGGAAACCATTACCGAATAAACTTTTAGTTAAATTACCTTAGATGCTAGATTTTGAAATGAATTTACCTTTTAACGATTTAAAGAATTTTCAATTACCAAAAACTTTGATATGCGATAGTAAATATTTTCTTTGTTTACAAATAGAAGATGACACTTAGTCTATTACAAAACCTCATTCAATCTATTACAGTTTGTCATGGATAACGATACGCTACTGAACGTACGTCATAATACCAATGTTGCAGTTCATACGATTAGTCACGTAATCTTTTTTCGTACGATTGCCGTGTCGATCACGGAATACGTAATTCGACCCCTGGAGTTACGGCGTATTCGTTCCGACGAACATGAATCAAGCTTAAATAAATTTTTGGCATTTTCTTCTCTATGGTTGTTGAAAAACCGAAACGAAATCTCTAAAGATAGTTTTATGTTGAGTGAATCGACTATCTATTTCCATTAAACTGAGGGGAGAAAAAATAAAAATACACGTGTATCGGCGATTTTCATGTACACGTCAGAATTTGTTTTTTATGTATAAAGTATAAAGGTCGTAGTGTCCGTCTGGCCGGCTGTGTGAAAGCCTTTGGATTGAAAAACAAAAATAGATCCAAAGTATATTTGGTTCATAGGACAGAACTAAAGCTCGTTTTTGTAACGCAGTGTAATGGAAATAGATAGTCTATTCACTCATCATAAAACTATCTGTAGAGATTTCGTTTCGGTTTTTCAACAACCATAGAGAAGAAAATGAAAAAAATTTATTTAAGCGTGCTGAATTTTATGAACCACTTGTTCAAAGCAAAAATATGGTGGCCGAAACCAATTTATGGAGAAGGTTCCTAAAGTGACATAATCTTCCGCCAAAAACTGCATTTTACGCATTTCAGAGCTGCTCGTAATGTCTTCTGCCAATTGGCGCCAATTGGAAACTCCGCTTTGGTCTCCAATGGTCTCCACTTTGCCCTTCTATCAAAGTGGTGGTCTGATAAAAATACATTTTGGGCCTGAACATCTTCATTCCTAGCCAATTAAGCGATTGACACATTACTGTATTAAAATTTAATGAACTACAAAACTGCATACTTCAAAAAACTCAAATTGCTTTGAATTTTCGCGAATTTCGCGTACCTTTTTCAAATTTTAGGACTCGTTAAAAATTTGTTTTAATCCCCCACCCCTTCCGCAAATCCTGGCTACGCCACTGACCACAAGACTGTATATCCAACTATAATCAAGATATTGCAAACATTTTTTTGCCCAATTTTTTAAATCTAATTATGTTACTGCAGCTTTTCCTCGATTAATCAAATATCCATATCAGTTAAATACAAACAACTTCATTAATAGCCCAATAATTTCTCCGGGCAATGTTTTATTCTTTCTGAAAACTGTAAAGGAATCAATTCAGTGTGGCCCTGCAAGTTTTCTCAAAAACTGTGCTTACTACATTTACCAGCCTCTAACTGATCTGTTTAATATGTCTTTTAAAGGGGGCGGCTTCACAACTGCTTAGAAAGAATCCTTCCTTACGCCACTTGATAAGAGTGGGAGTAGGTCTTCTATAGATAACTACCGTGACATAGCAAAGCTTTCCGCTATTCTCATCGTTACAAATCAGCGTACAGTTCCTAGCTCCATATTGATTGCAGATTGACAGCACGGCTTTTGTGAAAGAAAATCAGCACGTACCAACCTACTTGAATTCACAACCCATCTTTGAAACGGGTTTAGAGAAAATATGCGCACAGATGCACATTTTAGTAAAGCGCGTGACAAAGTATGCCATTCGTTACTTGTTCATAAACTTGTTCTACTAAGCTTTCAACCCAGTCTCACCCGATGGATATCTTCTTATCCACTTTACAGGACACAAAGAGAAGTTTTTAAGAATGCGCTATCTAATATCATTGTACGCTGACGACCCTAACATTTTTATGTCTTACACGGTGAGCGAAAACCGAGCTTTACTTCAATTAAATCTTGGTAGTCTGGGTGCTTGGTGCGATCTAAACTATATGCCACTCAATCTTAAAAAATTTAAATACATGTGTTTTTCGCGCAGAAATATACAGCCAGCTTCCTACACAATCAACAATCATAGTTTTGAACAAGTGCATGATTTTGTGGACTTGGGAATTACTGTGGATTGTAAACTTAGCTTCATATTAATGCAACTGTCAGTAAATCTAGAAGTGTTCTATCATTCGTTAAGCGATGGTCGAAAGGATTTAGTTACCCGTACGTAACTAAAGCCCTTTTTACAACATTAGTAAGACCGATATTAGAATATGACTCAATTATTTGTAATCCTAGGTACCAGGCCCACGTAGATCGGATAGAATCGGTTCAAAAACAATTCTTACTTTTTGCTTTAAGAGGTCTTTCTTGGGATCCCTTGTATAATTTGCCTCCCTATACTAATCGATTAAAACTTATTAATTTTCCCACCATTTCTAGTCGTAGAGAAATGCTCGGAACAATATTTATGACTAAATTATTAAACGGGTTGGTCTTTAGCCCATTCTTGTTGGGAGAAGTAAACTTTAGCAATCCTTTTCGGCCATAAAGACATTTTAAACCTCTTTTCTTGAAACATTAATTTTTAATCAAATGAGCCTTTCCGATGTTTGTGAGATATTTATAACACTAACTCCAGCACATTTGATATTTCTAACTCGCTTTTTAGCATTAAAACATCGATACTATGCTCGCTTAATCAATAGTAACTTTATGAACAAACCCTTTACAATCGAACTGATTTTTTCTTATGTTTATGTTTTAGTTTCTTGTGTTACTCAGCTGATGCATTTTTCTCTGTAGCTGATCAGTTTTAGATTTCTACACTCAACACACCCCTGCCTTTCAACGACTCGGCAATATACAGGTATGCGTTATGCGGATGCGTCCCTCATGTCGGTTAGGCGGGATGGTGGGTTATCCGATGGGAATTATCTTATAAATAACAAGTAAGGAAGTCTAAGTTCGGGTGAAACCGAACATTAAATACCCAGCTGTGTAAAAGTTGTCGTGGTAAATTGGTAAATTGTTGTGGAGTTATGACCTATAGAGGTGTGAAACTTTTTCTACTGCCATGTGGGCAATCTTATAACTAAAAATGAATGTGTGTGTGTGTCTGGCGTCCAAAGTACTTAACCGATCTTTATGAAATTTTTACAGTAAATTCTTGGATTCACCGGTTACAGCATAGGCTGTATATAATTTTGAAAAGCGTAGATAGTATACCTCGTATCATGTTTCGTAATTTTATTTAACACGGTTCTGAAGTTAATAATAGCTGAAATTTGATATTTTGTTCATTTATATGTGGGCGATGCCACGCCCATTTTCCACAATTAAAAAAAATCATTAGTAAGATTTTCAGGTCATTGTAACTATGAAATTCTAGCATTCTATCTGCATTAGTGAAGGAGATATGGCATGTTCCGGTTTTCTACCCCTCGTTTAGAAAGGTTTGGGCCGAAAGTGGGCTTGGTCGTCCACCGATTTTACTTATTATCCGTGGGCGTACTCTACATGTCTGTAGTATACCTCGTACTAAGTTTCGTAATTCTATCGTACACCGTTCTGAAGTTATTAACAGTCGAAGTTTTAAAATTCCTTCACTCGTATGTGGGCTGTGCCACGCCCATTTTCCAAATTATGCAAAATTATCAATAGGACGACCAACTTAATAAATCTAAAAAGTTTCATTATTGTAGCTGCTTTTATTATTGAATTATCTCTTTTTAAACGTTCTTAGAAATTTTCGATATCGAAAAAAGGGGCGTGGTTATGGTTCGATTTCGCCCATTTTAAATAGCAACCTACCTTGTTTCATTCCAATATCTAAATTTTTACTTAAGTTATCGTGTCTACAGACGGACGGACGCATATATCTTAATGGATTCGTCTGTTCATTCTAAGAACTTTGATATAGGGAACTATATATCTATCTGCATTTTCTTGTATCGTTACAGACCACCGTTATAAGACGAAAACTATAATATCCTGCGTACTAGTAAGTACACGCTGGGTATAAAAATGAATGTGTCCTTCATAGCCGTATAAAGTACTCAAACCGATTTTAATGAAATTTTCACACTATATTCTTGGGATCGCTGCTTAAAGTATATATAGTTTTGCAAAAGTGGGCAGTGCCACGCCCCCAGGCTATATAAAAATTCAATTCGTCGTAACTCTGCACTTACTTGGTCTTAATCAATGATATTTGGATAATGTGTCCTTCACTCAAGATTTACATAGTTTTGGAAAAATGGGCTGTGTCACGCCCACATTTTCTGTGGTTTGTTTTTTTTTTCATTAATGTCCAAAGTTTATAGTCGACCTTTATGAAACTTTCACGATAGGTTAAAAAGTTCGGTGGGTACGGCATAGGCTATGTATAGTTTTGGACAAGTGGGCGGGGCCACACCCCCAGGCTATATAAAATTTCAATTCGTCATAACTCTGAACTTATTTGGTCTTAAACAATGATATTTGGATATACGAGGTGTGTTCAAAACGTATCGCGAATTTTGAATTTTTGTGGCGTTATGTTGGTACTCATGTCTCTCACTTATGCCGACAAGCTCGGCCATTTTGAATGTTCAGTTAATTGTTGACAGCTGCTTTGCTTGCACGTGTTTTGTATCGTCTTCGATTTTTACCTATTCAAAAAAATGGATCAAAGAACCTGTATCAAATTTTGTGTGAAAAACGAAATTAAGTGCGCGGATGCATTCCGAATGTTGACTGTGGCATACGGAGAAGCTACCTTGGACCGAAGCAACGTTTATCGGTGGTACAAAATGTTCTCAGAAGGCCGAGAAGATGTGCAAAGAAGAACAAAAATTGGCTTTTGCACCACGATAACGCCCCTGCTCACGCTCGTTGCTTGTGCGCGACTTTTTGGCCAAGAACAACACACTAATGATGCCGCAGCCACCGTATTCCCCAGATCTGGCCCCCTGTGACTTTTTCTTGTTCCCTAAACTGAAGAGGCCCATGAAAGGACGACGTTACGCTTCTCTTGACGAGATAAAGACGGCATCGAAGGAGGAGCTGAACAAGATACAAAAAAATTATTTTTTGAAGTGCTTCGAAGATTGGAAAAACCGTTGGCACAAGTGTATAATATCTCATGGGGATTACTTTGAAGGGGACAAAATAGATATTCATGAATAAATAAATAATTTTTGAAAAAACACAAAATTCGCGATACTTTTTGAACACACCTCGTATGTGTCCTTTAGTCAAAATTTTCATAATTTTGGAAAAATTGGCTGTGCCATGCCCACATTTGTTGTGGTTTGTTTGTTTTTCATTAATGTCCAAAGTTTATTGTCGATCTTTATGAAACTTTCACGATAGGCACAGAGGTTTGCTGGGTACGGCATAGGCTATATATAGGTTTTTAAAAGTGGGCGGTGCCACGCCCCCAGGCTATATAAAATTTCAATTCGTCATAACTCTGAACTTGTTTGGTCTTAGTCAATGATATTTGGATATATGTGTCCTTTAGTCAAGATTTACATAATTTTGGAAAAATGGGCTGTGACACGGTCAAATTTTTTGTGTTTTGTTTGTCCTTTATTAATGTCCAAAATTTATTGTCGATTGGAAACAGGTACTGGTTTCCGCTTCAAATAAAAGTTAATTCGATATACATATCTACGAATGTATGTACATATCAGTAGGAGTAGGAATAGAAATTTGAGATATAGAGGTGGTGTTAGAAGAAAATTAAGAGGGTAAGAAAAGTAATGGTGTATGGGGATAGGGGAAAGCAGAAGTTGAAAGAAATAGGTTGAGATAAGGATACACGTAGAAAAGCGAAAAGTGAGGAGGGAAAAAAGTACAATTTGTTAAATGTAGACATGTAAAATTTTATGCAGGACAACGTCTGCCGGGTCCGCTTGTTATTATTATTATTATTAAGGACCTTAGCAATATTTGTCGAATTCCGTCAGTGGCAGCGCAGGAAGAATGACTCCCTGTGTTGAAAAAACTGGTGGATAAGGATTTGTTGCCTCGTAGCGATTTTTATCTGCGTCAATGTGTTAAGCAAACTTTATTTATAAAAGGTCCTTTGCCATTATTATTTTTAAATGCGATCCTTTGTATTCTTGCATACTCAACATACAGAGGCTGTGCATGAGGAAACAACTGTGCCTTTTTAAAAAAACATTTGTTCAGAGAACACATTAGAGATTACAACAAAAAGACACGGAAACCAACCATCATACCAGAGTCCAACTTTGCGAATCACATGGTGGAGAATAAATTCCGCCCCCCCCGGAAACATCAAAAAAACAGTCAAGGTCCTACAGGTACAAGCAAAAGGCCGACGTCTGAAAGAACTCGAAAACATGAAAATCTGCAAACAAAAAACATTCGACGGTCGAATAATAAACGAACAGACAAACACTGTTTCCGACACAATATTCGAACCTTTAAAATTGGTTTACAAAAAACAAAGCAACCACTCAGGTACAACAAACACACACGCACCGACAAATAAACACAAAACAGCAAAAGATCAAAAACAACAAACGAGCAAAAAAGGTCAAACAACAAAAATCACAAACTTTTACCTGCCTCAGTCAACCACACAAAAACCGATCGATGCAAACCACCCCCATTTCTGAATGTACACACACAACACATACACACACGTACACAAGCAGACACCCATGCTGACATTACCTGCTACCTACTATAAATACAAGACAAACGACAACAACAGATCAGAACGAAAATCGACAATGACGATGGCACAACGCCGAAACCGGTTTGTCTCAAAACCAAATTTGACAAGGGATGACGAAAAATCATACCAATATACATCAATTATTAACGCTGTCGGAAAAACAACAAATCAAAAAAAATTTAAACGCAAACGTCAAGCTGTGTAGTTCTGTTTATATTATTCTCTGTGATTACATTTAATAAATTAGTAATATCTTTGATATTCTAAAGTTATAATTAAAGTTAATTGTACTTCCCTACTTGGTGTGAATAGTGTTAAAAAGTTTTGATAGTGATTCATTATTATAAATTCATTTTGTTGAAGTTGTGTGTGCCGAGTTTTTTGCATATTTTATTTGTTGCTATTGAAAGGCTTTATTTCATATTGCAATTGTTGTTGTGCTCTGACTTGCTTTTCTTTTTCGTTACAGCTGTATTGCGTGGTTTGTTGAACGTCAGATACAGTGTGTTTAAACTGTCAGGGTTGTTTTTCTTTAATCCGCTAAATTTTTTTTAACTTATAATTTTTCTTATAAATTTATATAAGTATTTATACGAAAATGTTGTGCATGATAGCAAACTGCCAGGTAAAAAGCGAGTCCGAACGCTTTGTAGCACGCTGGCTGTGTGATGGACTTGTCCACGCCAAGTGCACTGTGTTAACCGGTAGAATAGCTGATCTGCCTAACGAGGGAAAAGGCCCGCGCTGGTCTTGTTCCAAATGCCGGTCGACGGAAGTTGATCTCTGTAAAATATTTAGGCATATCAGAAACGGGGTTTCTGAAATAAGCAAACATTTTTCATTGCTGACTGAAAAATTCCAAAAATATGAAAATATTTTCAAAACCTTGGAGAATTCGCCTCCTTTGGAATGCCCTGATAATCGCAAAAACAAGCGCAGGCGTACGGATGATCGGCCTACTACCTCAACAGTCCCGAACTTGCCTCAACCCCTTGAACTTATCGATTTGGCTTTTCCAATTCCTAGTACGGTTGTCCGAGCAACGTCGAAGAACGCCCCTTCAAAAATGTCCACTAGGAAAAACCCGGAACCTCCAACTATTGCAATAGAGTCTGAACCAATCGTTGGTAAGCTGGTTGTGGTTCCTCGCAAAAAATCTATTTTTGTGTCTAGGTTCCATCCAGACACTACCTAGGATGATCAAAGCGTAACTGTTAGAAAATTTAATTTCACATATCAAAGAAGTATGTCTTCGTTTAAGATTGATGTATCTGGGAAAGATTTCGATACTCTTTTGGACAGCTCTTTTTGGCCTCCCGGGGCTCTTGTGCGGGAGTTTGAATACAGACCGAATAGGAATGTTCAAAATGTAGCGAAAATTTCTCGTAATAATGTTGAGTCAAAAAACTGAGCACTAAATCCGTGAATATCTTTTATCAAAATGTCAGAGGTTTAAATACCAAATTAACTGATCTCTTTTTGAAATCTTTTCATTGTAAATATAACGTAATTGCTTTTACCGAAACTTGGCTAAAACCTCATGTCAAGTATATAGAAATGATCGCTTGAAAAGAGTAGGGGGTGGTGTTCTACTTGCCGTTCATTCCTCCATCCCTTCAGAAGAGGTTAATATTCCTTACATCAATTTCATTGAGTTCAAATGCATCGTCATTCAACTAGAGAACGTCTCTATGTACTTATATGTTTGCTACATCCCTCCAGCATCAGATTTTTCAGTCTGCATGCAACATGTCTCTCTTAACTTTATGACCAAAGCTTCAGATTCAATTATTGTTTTGGGTGATTTTAACTTACCTCATATATCGTGGAACATATCTGATGGTAACATTATTCCAAATCCGTCCAAACTGGGGTACAATGACTTTTTAGATGGAATTTCCGATCTTTGCCTTAATCAAATATATATTACCGCTAACAAATTTGGGAAAGTCTTAGATTTAGTGTATGTTAATGATATAAACCAATTTGCTGTAAATCGTTGTGATCCGTTGGTTTTACCAGAAGACCTATGGAAATAGTCCACGAAGCCATAAGTAATGGCCAAGGCACTCAATCCTACTCATGTAGTAGCTTTGATTTTAACTTTTCCAAAGCAAACTACAAGAAATAAAATAAAGAACTGTCTAAATTAACTGGGCTGAATTTGGTTGTGATATCGATCTAAACGTCTCAAATTTCAATCAAACTATTTACTGCCTATTTGAGAAGTTTATTCCTAAACGTAAAGTAACTTATGATCATCCTACGCAAGCTTGGTTTACTAAAGAGCTTAAGGCTCTTGAAAATAGGAAAACGCGATCATTTAATTTATATAAGAAATCCGGATTAAATAAACATTACTTACTGTATTCCATTCTACGTCAGAAGTACATAGACTTAAATAAAAAGTGCTATAAAGCTTATATCTCTAAAACCAAAAGAGACATTATTCTCAATCCAAAGTTATTTTATGGTTTCGTAAATTCTAAACGTAAAGTATCAGGGTTTCCCTCAGCCATGAAATATCAAGACATTATATCTAGCGATAATCAATATATCGCAAATTTTTTTGCTCAATTTTTCACTTCTAACTATTCTGCTGTCCAATTCAAACTTTTAAAACTATCCCTATAAGCTACACGGGACAAATTCAATTAATTCACCAATTATATGCGCCAAAGATGTTCTTATTTACCTGAAAACCTTAAAAGAATCTTTTAAATATGGTCCTGATAGGATTCCTACATGTTTCTTGAAAAAGTGTGCGAACCATATTTACCAACCCCTTACCAATTTGTTCAATCTATCACTAAAGTGTGAAAGAATCGTTTCTTCTACCGCTGCATAAAAGCGGGAGTAGGTCTTTTATAGAGAACTATCGTGGCATCGCTAAGCTTTCTGCCATCCCAAAATTGTTTGAAGCTATTGTTACAACTCAACTTACGGGTCCGATCTCTACTTTGATAGCTGACAGTTACGAATTTACTTGAGTTTACCAGTCATGTCTCAAATGGCTTTAGAAAAAATCTGCACACCGACGTTATTTATACGGATTTCAGCAAAGCTTTTGACAAAGTGTGTCACTCATTACTTACTCATAAACTCGATCAGTTGGGGTTCCAGCCGGTTCTCAATCGCTGGATCTCTTCTTACCTTAGTGACACGACACAAAAAGTAGTGTTTAAAAATTTAGTATCCGATGACATTTATGTCTCTTCGGGGGTTTCTCAAGGAAGCCATCTTGGCCCGATTCTGTTCTTGTTGTTTATAAATGATATTTCTACAATAATAAAATTTTCAAAAATGTTAGTTTATGCTGACGACGTAAAGCTTTTCATGTCATTCGCGTCATTTGAAGATAGAAATAAGCTACAATCAGATCTAGATACACTTGTTACTTGGTGCGATTTAAATTATATGCCACTTAACCTTAAAAAATGTAAACACATGGGTTTTTCGCGTGGAATTTCTCAGCCGGCTTCCTATACAATTAAAAATTATACTCTTGAGCAAGTGTATGATTTTGTTGACCTGGGGGTTACTATTGTTACTCAGTTTCAACCGGCATATTAACACAACAGTCAATAAGGCTAGAGGTGTCCTAGCATTCGTTAAACGATGGTCTAAAGAATTTAGCGACCCTTATGTAACGAAATCCCTCTTCACTACATTAGTCAGACCGATACTTGAATACGGTTCTATAATTTGGAACCCGCGTTACCAGGTTCACGTAGATCGCCTAGAATCAGTTTAAAAACAATTTTTACTATTTGCCTTAAGAAATTTTCATTGGGATCCCTTGAATAATCTGCCACCCTATACGAATCGTTTAAAACTCATTAATCTGCACACACTTTCTAGTCGGAGGGAAATGCTTGGAATTATTTTTATGATTAAATTGCTAAATGGTTCACTATCTAGCCCATTTCTTCTAAGTGAAGTGAACTTCAATGTACCGTCTCGTCCTTCAAGGCATTTTAAACCTCTAGTCTTAAAACAGTGCCGAACCAATTTTCAGTTAAATGAGCCTTTTCGCTGTTTGTGTCAAGATTATAACTCTCTTTCTGGTAGATTTGATCTTTCTATCCTAAATTCATAGCTACTAATTGTTTCTTATTCTTTGACTTCTATATAACCTTCTAACAATAATTTTATTCTGTTAACTAGTTGTTTCTTAATGTATAATCTATCTTATATCTACTTTACTTAGCTGATGAGGTTTTCTCTGTAGCTGAGCAGGTTTAGATCTCGACGATTAACAAACCAAAGCCTTTCAACGACTCGGCACGCGCCGGTCGGGCGGGATATGGTGGGTAATCCGTTTGGGAATTATTATTATATTATTATTATTTCTCTCTTTAAATGGCGCTTAACCGTCTAAACGATTATGACATTCCAAGAAACGCCAAGGTATCGCCGATAGGTCTCCACTTGGTCTTTCCAAAGGAGTGAGGGTCCCCTCTTCCTAAACCAGGACGGGTATGATAAGTGACTTATAGAGTGTTATTTTCATTCTTCGAGAGAGGACTTTACTTCTCAATTGCCTACTTAGTCCGAAGTAGCATTTGTTTGCAAGACTGGTTCTTCGTTGGAAATTATGAATGCCAACAGTGGCCTCGTTACCAAGATGCAAATGCGCTGACTGTTTGCTTGATGACGAGATGCACTTCATTTTGCTCTCCTTCAACCCCAAACCCATTTTTCCGCTTCACCAACAGTTGCACGCTCTTATGAAATATTTTTCCAACGCGGTTAATTTCTGCAGCTTGTATTATTTGCTTCAGCGCCAAGTTACAGATATCGCAAGATAGGGGTTCACCCTGCCTGAAACCTAGTTTAGTTACGAACGGCTCGGAGAGGTCCTTCCCAATTCTGACCAAGCTGGTGGTGTTGCTTAACGTCATTTTGGGTTTTAACAAACCCGTGTTGGTGTAAGAGGATTGGGGGTATAGGGTATGGTCGTCTGTAGAGCCCGGCCCACGTAGTTATGATTTCGTTACGGATTTGCATTGCTTTATTTTTGGGTCACATCTAGACTCATAACAATCTAATAAATACTACAGATTTCGGTTATCGGAAGCATACTTGTGCCTACTGCATCGATGGAAAGTTCGTAGTGAAGCAGTGCTTCGTATCCTAAATCCACCTAAGGCAGCACACGATTTTATTGTATTTTATTTGGTAGCGCTACGCAAGCATCTACTCAACAGACTTTACTAACAGTGAACCCAATATCCGCTCGTTGGAAACCATCAAAGTTACATTCCACAACTTGACTTTAAAAGCACCCAATAAACAATGAAGTAAGCTAGTTTTTAAAAAATTTGTTTCCAAAAGTTGAAATCAATGTTTTCCAAACTAGTTTGTAACTAAAAATTTCACAAACGTTTAAGTATGTTTTCACAATTGTATGGTAGCTTTGTGGAATTAACTTGGGATGAAGTTTCCGTAAGGTGAATAGTTTGGCAGTTTTCAAAAATACTTTTTTTTAAACTATCGTGATTTCTTTAACGTTTCGGAAAAATTTTAAATATAATCGAATTTAGTAAGTGACTTTTTTAAAAACATGCTTTATAAATACAAAAGTGTACGGAACGCAGTAGAAGTTTGTTAAAATGTTTGGGGATGCCAACTGCAGTTTGGATTGTGAAGCTCAGAATCAACAAGGTTATTTTACTATAATTGCATATTTATGTACAGCTGTGCTCCCAGTAATATTTAGTAGGGAAATTTCAAAGTTTAAAGAACGTTAATTAACCTTTAAAAAATAGGTATCAACATCTGTAACTTTTTTGGTAGAGTTTCTAGAAAAGTTCTGAGTACGCAGTTTTGTAAAGCAATCAATTTTAGTAAAATAGTGTGCAAGTTAGAACTTGTTCAAAAATTTGCAGAATTTTTTTCGTCTAGGGTGTTGAGTGAACGCATTAACAAAATTTAATTTCGTATGGAAGAAAATTTTTAAGAGCCTGTACAATAATAATTCTAAAATTTCAGGGAAATTTTTGAGCCAGCTCTGACTTGAAACATTCCTGCACTAAAATTAATTGGACTACAAATTTGCATACTGAAAAGTTTTCTAAAAACTTTGCCAAAAATAATGTAGATTTTGTTGCCCATTTGTGTGAACTTTAAAATTTAATATGATATGGTTTGTGTTATGAAAACGGAAAAAGGTTTTTAAAGAATTCTTCCAAATAAATCACATCTCTCTAAACTTAACAGGTGGGTCTACGTCCGAATGGCCGAATGGATTCCTGTAGGTCAGCAGTTCTTAGAAATTTCAGGCTTCTTAAAGTTATCTGAGAAGCTGCAGCTCCTTGTCGGATATATGTAATAACACGAAGCTATTAACTCGTGAAACATTCAATTTAATCGCAGTTTCCCTACCAAAAAATGTGGCAATCTCTTCAGGATTTACCCTGACAGATATTAGAGCTTCGAAAACGCAAATTACCTTGAGTAATTTGTCAGAGGCGTAACTTCTAAATTGAGTATGTAAATTTGGGCGAAGGTTAAAAATAGCAGCCTTTCCTCGTTGTAAATACAGCCAGTCGGCTTGGCTTATCAGATTAAACCGCGACCCAGAATCAATTATCAGGGAAATTGCATGGCCACCGATCTTGCCCTGTATTGCCTCTTCTTCGTCTCCGCTCAATATCTTAAAACTCAGAACTATGATTTTCTGAATCATCGTCATCGTTGACCAATCGAATGTTACTATAACGGCGTTTGAGGTTAACGTTTTTAGGTTGTACTAGTTGACGCTTCAAACTAGTTCTACACTTTCTTGCGAAATGACCTATACGCCCGCATTTGTTACATTTCTTTGATTTGGCTAGGCAAGATGGGCTATTGTCATTATGACTCTTTTGGCCACACGTACTTCATTCATTTGCCTGGGTAGTCGGAGCCCGTGACTGATATTTAATTTTTTTAACTGAAGCAGTTGCATTTGAATCAGACTTCATGGATTCTGACTGCTTATTAATTTGTTCATCTACCTGATATGCCCCGATGACCTCGTCCAGGGTAAGTTCTTTTTCCAGATGTCGATAATTTTATCTTTTAGCAGATCTTTTAAATTTCGACTTTTGTGGAACCGAAAAAACATTTATTCATCTGCTGACGCAACCTTAAAACAAATTTTGCAAACGTTTCACCTAAATAAATGCCTCTCAAAGGTTGAGTTTTTCTTAGGGAAGAAATAGGAATTGAGCTTATCAACTAAAACTTTATAAACGTCGTTTTTGATCTTTTCATAATATTCTTCAATAGCGCCTGGTAGGGGTTAAGCTACGGTTGGCAATTGAGTACCGGTAAATGTAAAAGCTTGTTTTTCTTTTGTTTCACCGACTTGATATCTTCCGATTCCAAATAGATTTCAAACGCCCGCAAACATTTCTCCCATTAATTGCGCAATACTGACTTTTCAATAGTTTCGCAAAGAAATGGCCTAATAGTGTGCTCTGTCATAATGTGCGTGTAGTCTGAAGTCATGACTAAATAATTTATATGGTTGTCGTAGATGACATAGCGCCTTCTTCCTCATCCACATCTTATGTCAAACTATCATATCTTTGTTTTTTGTTTACAGTTCTTGGAAAAGCTATTGAGTTCGCTTCGTGTTTTATTTATTTTTAATAAAAATTCGCTATGAATTCATATTTGAGTGCATTGTGATAACATTTGAAGAAATTTTGTGATTTATGTGTGTGTGTTATAGGTGGAAAGCTCAGAAAATAGGCGGATCGCTATTGCGCGCTCCCTCGCATGTGCACTTTGACATAAGGGCAATACGTTACCAAACGGTAATTACTGTTGTTGGCCGATTGGGACAACCATATATAATTTAACCATAGTCTGAAATATAAACAAATCGAAATTGAATGGATAACTTTTCCAGTTTCGGCTTCCAGATGTTATTTATACACACATAAATTAAACACATACATATGTGTGTACTCATGTACCCTACAAACCAGATACCGGTTACCAATGTAGCTAAATAATTGGTTTCATTAATTTCTCATATGGTCTACGAAGTGGCTATTTTTGTTCAGGCGGTGTGAAGATTTTAACCATATGTGTGACTTCGCATCTCCCTTGCACACATAGAATTCTCCCATTGACAAAAACTATAGCTGTACTTTTCAATACTTCCAGTCTTAAAAAATTTCCCTTTTCAAAACCAGTTAATGTTTTGGCTAACATGTAGTTAAAAATATTTCCTCAATTGGTTTTTGTTTTGGCTAAATTGTGGTGAAAAATATTCGTTCAGTTGGTTATTGTTTTGGCTAACATGTGGTGAAAATTATTGGCTGAATCGGTTACCAAAGTAGCTAACATATGGTTAATTTTATTAGCTGAATTGGTTAATGAAATACCAGTTATAGTGGTTATTGTTAAATGGAGATACCTACACATTTTTTCCAAATAAATTGCACGAAAATGCATCATTTTTATTAAATATTTATATATTTTATTGAAATTATTTTTTAATACATTCGAATAAATCATATTAAAACTAAATTTTTCAATATTTTACAAATTTGAATAGTTTGTGGGAAAAAGTAAGTAAAAACAAATAGGTTATTATTAAAATTGTTATAAATAATAAATAGTATTTTATTTTACCACTATTAATATTAAAACTTTATTATAATTTTGTATTTAAGTAGTGTTATTCGATTATTAATAAGACTAAGACTTATTTACATTGTTGGAGTTTATAAAAATTAATTTAGAGTACCATGAGGATATCATAACTAGTATTTATTTACATTTGTAAAGTATATAAACATTAATTTAGAGTAGAAAAGGATAGGACCCTAAGTATTTAGTAATACATTTTTTGTTTATTTTGGAATAAAAACATTGCTAAAATTGTATTATGCTTTTTAAATATAATAGAAGATAATATTTACAATATTTTAAATCTATTATCATTACTAGATTTATTTACAAAAGCGGTACTATTTACATTATTCAGATTTTATTGTCGTTCATTGTACTAAAAAAAGTAAAGATGTATTGTTAACAATGCGATAAAACCTAAAGATATATTATTTACAATGCATCTTTTTTAACAGTTAATTATTTGAAGGATAATTTACAAAAGTGGTACTATTTACAATATACATATTTTATTGTCATGTAAAAAGTAAAAATCTGTTATTTGCAATGCAATAAAACTTAAAGATATATTATTTACAATGCATCTTTTTTAACAGTTAATTATTTCAAGGATTATTTACAAAAGTGGTACTATTTACAATGTACATATTTTATTGTCAATTCAGGATAATATAATAAGTATTTATAAAACTAGTTTAAGATAATTATATAGGAAACTATATACATTATTTGGTCAAACACTATAAAGTGGGTGACTAAATACTACTTTGTCGATGTTGTATATCCTTTAGCGGATATTTGCAATCTCAGTTGTTAATATACATGTCCCAAAACAGTTTCTAAAAAAATTTTTCAACGACTTATAAAAAAAATAAGTCACTAAAAATTCTATCCAAAAAAATATTTGGAGCATTGATGTCAACGTCCAATATTTCAAGTATTCACTAAAAGATATACAAGATTGACAAAGTAGTATTTCGGGGCCCACTCGATAGAGTTTGACTCACTATAAAAATAAAAAGAATGCAGTCTTAAAATGCATACGTAATAATCACTTTATGACTGCATTCTTTTCTTTTTTAAAACAACCTGCTTATGCCGGTTATGGCTAAGGGCGACAAACTTCCGTATGTCGTCGATTAGTACGTTTTTAGGCGTACTAGCAAAAGCATCTGTAAGGAAAATATAACATTATAATTTGCATAAAAGCTGTACTTATAAATACTTACCGAAGACTAAGTCCATAATCCTCAACCCCAATAATGCTGCCTTCTTCCCTCTCTCTTCATAGTTGTAGTGGAAGGTCAAAGGGTCCGCTAATATGCCTTTAAGAACATCCTTCACGGAACCCTTTGCTCCATTCATTTTAAGGAGTATGTTGAGCTGGAATGGATAACAAAATAAATAGATGTAGAGAAATTCGCCACCTGGAATTAATTTTAATTCAACTTTTTCTCTACTCGCGCATTATTTTAAGCAAATCTGTTATGTCAGCTTGTGAAAGCTTGTGCCTTAGAGCAAAAGCCTTTACCTTCGCAAACTTGTCAACATTAATTAAAACCCCTTCACCTTCATCATTTTCTACTTCAAAATCATCGAATAGAAAACGATCATCCTCCCCGTCACTCGAATCGCATTGGTCTGCACAGGAATATTCTGATGCTGCTCTACTTGTAGACGGAACATCATCATCGTCTAACCTATGTACATCAGAATACCCCAATACCGATCTGCTTGTAGACGGAATATCGTCGTTTTCTAATCTACTTGCCAGGGAAACATCTTCAGACAAATTTAATTTGCGAAATTTCGCTATATTTTCCTTGTATTTCATGTTTTCTTTGCAAAGTATATTGGACAACGTTCGTTTACTCATACTTAAAGGAACGAATACTTAATTTCAGTGGAAGGTGTCGTCCAAATGCAATGGTGGATCGTATTCTGTGGATCGTGTTCTGTAATAGAATGAAATTATGTTTATGCTTTAATGAAATGTTTATTCGTATATAGGTTTAAGGTGTTTTAGCAGTTGACATATGAGGGATATTATAGTATGTATACATTGACGTGTTTTGGAGCTAATTTTCATTTTCGAGGCAAAGCATGCTGGATGCTGAGGTCAAAACCCGTCTTTTTACATAGCTGCCGACATTTTCGGACGTGTTTTAGCAGTTGTCATTGAATGTAAAGTATTACCTAACTCACGTATAGCTGTTCTTTAATTAATTAAGTTAAATAGTCCCATAGGGTTGCTAGATCGCTGTCATGTGAAAACAAGAATCGCAGATATGAACGCACTTGTATTATGTGAAGGGTTTTATACGAAAACAGGCATTTTATGCTGTAGTGTGTACCTAGTCTTACATAACTAGTGCATAAATCCGACTAATTAGCAGGCGTTATCGATACCTTTTCGACAGATCGATAAACACATTCCCCCTCTCTATGGCGCGATATACAACAGGTATATCATCATAAACCTCCTAAGAGATTTTTGCGCCAAGCTTCTCTTCCAATTTGTGGTGTGCCGATTTGATTTGGGGACCTACAGTTTTTTGCCGACTCCGAACGGCATCTACAAAGGAGACGAATTTTTGCTGAGAAGCCTGTCATGGCAGAAATACACTCGGAGAGTTTGCCAAACCACTGCCGAGGGGCGACCCCGTTTTGAAAAACTTTTTTCAAATCACTTTTGATGTTACCTGTACCAGGGCTCGAACCATGGACCTTCGGTGTGGTAGGCCGGCAACACTACCTTCACACCACGGCGGCCGCCACATTCCATCACATAACAAACAGCTGTTTGATTTGATGACTTTGTTTTGATTTGCTGCAAGCGTTGGAAAAGTTTTTAAGAGACACTGAACATTCGGCTCAAGAACGATTTTTGTTCATTAATTGTATTAAGGTAATTCTATACGACAGCGCCTAACTGCTAAAACATGTCCGAAGAGATAGTGTATATAAATACCGTGGTTAACGCCTCCCATTAGTGTTGATATATAAAGAGGTAAACAAGTCTTTTGAGCCATTTTTTGATATTTTCGGACGTGTTCTATCAGTTATGTGCTGTCGTATAGAATTACCAAATGCTTTATTATGCGAGTTTGCCTGTTGTATTGTTGTAAATTGTTTTTAACCAAATTGGTAATACTTTGCATCCAACGTCAACTGTAACAACTGCACTAAAAATGTCGATATTGGTACCCAGAGATGCGTTACGTTCCCAGGTACCATAATCTGGTGGATGAAACCCAATACTTTTAGTCCCTGAATTGAATTGAATTGAATATCGACATTTTTAGTGCAGTTTTTACAGGTGACGTTGGATGTAAAGTTTTACCACCAAATTGTACCTTTTCCTAATAAAAAGTGGGATAAATTATTAGAAGAAAAAAATATTAAATTGTAAAAGCTTTTTTCATGATATTTTTTTTAATCTTAGCCCAAAGCAATTTATAAAGTAAGGAGTTCAACGCCGAAAATTTATAAGTGCCGAAGATAATACATTTTCGAATACGCTAGGCGGTAATTGTTTCCTTTAGGAGACAACTGCTAAAATACGTCCAAAAATATCGGGAGAGGTATCAAACAACGCGCTTTGACTTCGGTATCAACAATCCGAAAGCGGATTTCCAATTTTTTGTTTCAGTGAAAAGTTATTCGCAAATAACCTAAAAAATTACCCAGGTCTAATTCCAAATAGGGGGTTTGATCCAGGGTATTTATGTGCAGAACACCTTTCTGCGTAGGCCGCGCTTCAAAAAAATAATCCTTAGCCGTTCCAACATCGGCTACGCGGTCCACAGTATTTCTGCGCAGAACACACTTTGCATTTTCGGTACACTCTAATTGTGATTACAATAAGCACATGAAAATGACAGAAAATTTTCAACTTTGCTTGCTAATTTCTCTTCACTGAAAAAAAAACTCGAAAATCCGCTTCCACATTATAGTTACCGAGGTCAAAACGCGTCTTTTGATACCTTTCCCGATAATTTCGGACGTGTTTTGGCAGTTGTCTCCTAAAGGAAACAATTACCCGCTAGGCTGTTTATTTGAAAAATTGGGTAAAATAAGTCCCACTTACCTTTGGATGAAACGGCGAGGAAATATCTAGGTGGACTTCATCATAGTGTCATATCATAGAAAATGTGTCCTTATTCTCCTGCGATGCAGATTTTTGTTGAGTAGACGCCTGTTCGGGTGATGCGGTTTGCAGCAGTTGAACAGGAATTGCCTGGTCAACATCTTGCGATGCTCTTTAACACAGAGCATTTTTACCGAAAGTGCAAAAAGTGTGTTCTGCCCAGAAAAACTGTGGATGATAGCCGGAGTGGAAGCTGTGCCGAAGGCTGTTTATGCAGAAAGATGGCCTGCAAAGGAATACTTTCATTGTAAATATATCTTAACATAGGTAAATATAAAATTCATTTTCCAATTTTGGATTATTGATGCCTAGTTCAAAACGCGCTCCCGACATTTTGGACTTGGCTGAAGTTGTAGCAGAAAATTACCAAATGGTAATTTGATCTGCATCCAAAATTTGTGGCGAAATATAAAATAAATGTTAAAAACTTATTTACTTACCCTTTTTTGCTGCCGGTTATTGTTTGGTGTTTTATGAAAAATCTTTCCGCAATTTTATTAATTTTTTTTTGTTTTGCTTAAAAATGTTTCCATAATTTTATTTCAAGATTTGAAAATAATTGACATTTTTTTTTACAAATGGCGTTAAAATTTTGGGATATTTTAACAAAAGTCATGCTGTTCCGGTCGCACTCATAAAATAATGAATGTTATAAAATCAGCAAGGTTTTCTCTTTTTCACAAACCTTATGCCTATTAACCCTAGAATAGACATTTGGAACTTATGGGCACATATTTCAATATAACTCAGAACAATTTTTTTTTGATCGCTTAAGGTTAACGAAATCATTCCAATATTTTGGAAATTTGGGAAACTAAAAATTCATATGTATTGGTATTTTTGGAAAATGTGGTTAGCAGTGGTTTGTAGGGTATCTACCCTACAAACCAGATACCGGTTACCAATGTAGCTAAATAGTTGGTTTCATTAATTTCTCATATGGTCTACGAAGTGGCTATTTTTGTTCAGGCGGCGTGAAGATTTTAACCATATGTGTGACTTCGCATCTCCCTTGCACACATAGAATTTTCCCATTGACAAAAACTATAGCTGTACTTTTCAATACTTCCAGTCTTAAAAAATTTCCCTTTTCAAAACCAGTTAATGTTTTGGCTAACATGTAGTTAAAAATATTTCCTCAATTGGTTTTTGTTTTGGCTAAGTTGTGGTGAAAAATATTCGTTCAGTTGGTTATTGTTTTGGCTAACATGTGGTGAAAATTATTGGCGGAATCGGTTACCAAAGTGGCTAACGTATGGTTAATTTTATTAGCTGAATTGGTTAATGAAATACCAGTTATAGTGGTTATTGTCAAATGGAGATACCTACACATTTCTCCAAATAAATTGCACAAAAATGCATCATTTTTATTAAATATTTATATATTTTATTGAAATTATTTTTTAATACATTGGAATAAATCATATTAAAACTAAATTTTTCAATATTTTACAAATTTGAATAGTTTGTGGGAAAATGTAAGTAAAAACAAATAGTTAATTATTATAATTGATATAAATAATAAATAGTCTTTTATTTTACCACTATTAATATTAAAACTTTATTATAATTTTGTATTTAAATAGTGTTATTCGATTATTAATAAGACTAGGACTTATTTACATTGTTGGAGCTTATAAAAATTAATTTAGAGTACCATAAGGATATCATAACTAGTATTTATTTACATTTGTAAAGTATATAAACATTAATTTAGAGTAGAAAAAGATAGAACCCTAAGTATTTAGTAATATATTTTTTGTTTATTTTTGATTAAAAACATTGCTTAAATTGTATTATGCTTTTTAAATATAATAGAAGATAATTGTTTTTGCGACCTTTTTTCCTTAAGTGTGTTTGGAAGCTGGCTTGAGGTCAACTAGTTTTAAATAAAACGCAAGTTTTTTTTTTCTTATTTTTTCCTTTTAATTCGATATATTTCAATTACCCACGGTAATCGTCATCAGGAATTTTTTTTCCAAATTTATTTGACCGTCCGCATCAGTTGACGTGGTGTTTTACACTAGTGTAAACTAACTAAAAATTCTATCCGAAAAAAAAGAGCATTGATGTCAACATCCAATATTTCAAGTATTCGCTAAAAGATATACAAGATTGACAAAGTAGTATTTTGGGGCCCACTCGATAGAGTTTGACTCACTATAAAAATGAAAAGAATGCAGTCTTAAAATGCATACGTAATAAGCACTTTATGACTGCATTCTTTTCTTTTTTAAAACAACCTGCTTATGCCGGTTATGGCTAAGGGCGACAAACTTCCGAATGTCGTCGATTAATACGTTTTTAGGCGTACTAGCAAAAGCATCTGTAAGGAAAATATAACATTATAATTTGCATAAAAGCTGTACTTATAAATACTTACCGAAGACTAAGTCCATAATCCTCAACCCCAATAATGCTGCCTTCTTCCCTCTCTCTTCATAGTTGTAGTGGAAGGTCAAAGGGTCCGCTAATATGCCTTTAAGAACATCCTTCACGGAACCCTTTGCTCCCTTCATTTTAAGGAGTATGTTGAGCTGGAATGGATAGCAAAATAAATAGATGTAGAGAAATTCGCCACCTGGAATTAATTTTAATTCAACTTTTTCTCTACTCGCGCATTATTTTAAGCAAATCTGTTATGTCAGCTTGTGAAAGCTTGTGCCTTAGAGCAAAAGCCTTTACCTTCACAAACTTGTCAACATTAATCTCAACCCCTTCACCTTCATCATTTTCTACTTCGAAATCATCGAATAGAAAACGATCATCCTCCCCGTCACTCGAATCGCATTGCTCTGCAAAGGAATATTCTGATGCTGCTCTACTTGTAGACGGAACATCATCATCGTCTAACCTATGTACATCAGAATGCCCCAATGCCGCTCTGCCTGTAGACGGAATAACGTCGTTTTCTAATCTACTTGCCAGGGAAACATCTTCAGACAAATTTAATTTGCGAAATTTCGCTATATTTTCCTTGTATTCATGTTTTCTTTGCTAAGTAGATTGGACAACGTTCGTTTACTCATACTTAAAGGAACGAATACTTAATTTCAGTGGAAGGTGTCGTCCAAATGCAATGGTGGATCGTATTCTGTGGATCGTGTTCTGTAATAGAATGAAATTATGTTTATGCTTTAATGAAATGTTTATTCGTATATATGTTTGAGGTGTTTTAGCAGTTGACATATGATGGATGTTAAAGTATGTATACATTGACGTGTTTTGGAGCTAATTTTCATTTTCGAGGCAAAGCATGCTGGATGCTGAGGTCAAAGCCCGTCTTTTTACATAGCTGCCGACATTTTCGGACGTGTTTTAGCAGTTGTCATTGAATGTAAAGTATTACCTAACTCACGTATAGCTGTCCTTTAATTAATTAAGTTAAATAGTCCCATAGGGTTGCTAAATCGCTGTCATGTGAAAACAAGAATCGCAGATATGAACGCACTTGTATTATGTGAAGGGTTTTATACGAAAACGGGCATTTTGTGCTGTAGTGTGTACCTAATCTTACATAACTAGTGCATAAATCCGACTAATTAGCAGACGTTATCGATAGCTTTTCAACAGATCGATAAACACATTCCATCACATAACAAATAGCTGCTTGATTTGATGACTTTGTTTTGATTTGCTGCAAGCGTTGGAAAAGTTTTTAAGAGACACTGAACATTCGGCTCAAGAAAGATTTTTGTTCATTAATTGTATTAAGGTAATTCTATACGACAGCACCTAACTGCTAAAACATGTCCGAAGAGATAGTGTATATAAATACCGTGGTTAACGCCTCCCATTAGTGTTGATTTATAAAGAGGTAAACAAGTCTTTTGAAGCATTTTTGATATTTTTAAACGTGTTGAATCAGTTATGTGCTGTCGTATAGAATTACCAAATGCTTTATTATGCGAGTTTGCCTGTTGTATTGTTGTTAATTGTTTTAAACCAAATTGGTAATACTTTACATCCAACGTCAACTGTAACAACTGCACTAAAAATGTCGATATTGGTACCCAGAAATGCGTTACGTTCCCGGATGAATGATTCGGATGAAACCCAATATTTTTAGTCTCTGAATTGAATTGAATTGAATATCGACATTTTTAGTGCAGTTCTTACAGTTGACGTTGGATGTAAAGTTTTACCACCAAATTGTACCTTTTCCTAATAAAAAGTGGGATGAATTATTAGAAGAAAAAAATATTAAATTGTAAAAGCTTTTTTCATGTTATTTTTTTTAATCTTAGCCCAAAGCAATTTATAAAGTAAGGAGTTCAACGCCGAAAATTTATAAGTGCCGAAGATAATACATATTCGAATACGCTAGGCGGTAATTGTTTCCTTTAGGAGACAACTGCTAAAATACGTCCAAAAATATCGGGAGAGGTATCAAACAACGCGCTTTGACTTCGGTATCAACAATCCGAAAGCGGATTTCCAATTTTTTGTTTCAGTGAAAAGTTATTCGCAAATAACCTAAAAAATTACCCAGGTCTAATTCCAAATAGGGGGTTTGATCCAGGGTATTTATGTGCAGAACACCTTTCTGCGTAGGCGGCCTTTGGCCGCGCTTCAAAAAATAACCCTTAGCCGGTCCAACATCGGCTATGCGGTCCACAGTATTTCTGCGCAGAACACATTTTTTGCAATTTCGGTACACTCTAATTGTGATTACAATAAGCACATGAAAATAACAGAAAATTTTCAACTTTGCTTGCAAATTTCTCTTCACTGAAAAAAAATCTCGAAAATCCGCTTCCACATTATAGTTACCGAGGTCAAAACGCGTCTTCTGATACCTTTCCCGGTAATTTCGGACGTGTTTTGGCAGTTGTCGCCTAAAGGAAACAATTACCCGCTAGGCTGTTTATTTGAAAAATTGGGTAAAATAAGTCCCACTTACCTTTGGATGAAACGGCGAGGAAATATCTAGGTGGACTTCATCATAGTGTCATATCATAGAAAATGTGTCCTTATTCTCCTGCGATGCAGATTTTGTTGAGTAGACGCCTGTTCGGGTGATGCGGTTTGCAGCAGTTGAACAGGAATTGCCTGGTCAACATCTTCCGATGCTCTTTAACACAGAGCATTTTTACCGAAAGTGCAAAAAGTGTGTTCTGCCCAGAAAAACTGGATGATAGCCGGAGTGGAATCGGCTAAGGGTTATTATTTGGAAGCTGGGCCGAAGGCTGTTTATGCAGAAAGATGGCCTGCAAAGGAATACTTTTATTGTAAATATATCTTAACATAAATATAAAATTCATTTTCCCATTTTGGATTATTGATGCCGAGTTCAAAACGCGCTCCCGACATTTTGGACTTGGTTGAAGTTGTAGCAGAAAATTACCGAATGGTAATTTGATCTGCATCCAAAATTTGTGGCGAAATATAAAATAAATGTTAAAAACTTATTTACTTACCCTTTTTGCTGCCGCTTATTGTTTTGGGGTTGATTACAAATCTTTCCGCAATTTTTTTTTCTTTTTTTTGGGTTTTCCGTAATTTTATTTCAATATTTGAAAATTATTGAATTTTTTTTTACAAATGGCGTTAAAATTTGGATTTTGGGATATTTTAACAAAAGTCATGCTGTTCCGGTCGCACTCATAAAATAATGAATGTTACAAAATCAGCAAGGTTTTCTCTTTTTCACAAACCTTATGCATATTAACCCTAGAACAGACATTTGGAACTTATGGGCACATATTTCAATATAACTCAGAACAATTTTTTTTTGATCGCTTAAGGTTAACGAAATCATTCCAATCTTTTGGAAATTTGGGAAACTAAAAATTCATATGTATTGGTATTTTTGGAAAATGTGGTTAGCAGTGGTTTGTAGGGTATTTTACCATTATTACTACAACAGAATTCTGCTTTTGAACTTTGTCAACTAAGTAAATATTGTTAACAATGCGTTTACGCATAGGTTTTTGTTTCGGCTTGTTTTTATTACTCAGCCCCTGACATTTGTCAGATACAAATTTTGCAGCCCACTCTTTATGCGCAGCTTCTGACCTTTGTCAGATAATCGCTGTTAACTCATTAAGTTAATATTTTGAAACATACGAATAGTGAGTAGCAGCGCGGCACCAACTCGCAACTGAGTAACTCACCACTGAGTAACTCACCACTGAAACAATTAACATTGGGCGCGTTCCAAGAGCACCACACAAAATAGTTCAGCCATACTTCAAATTGGTGATCATAAAAATTTTCTGCTACATTCACTTTACTTATCTGATTCCTGGTTCACAGTTGGCTCAACGTATAGTTTCTGGTGGCGCTTAACTTGTCACTGATCAGTTGGTTTTCCGAACGCGCTCATTATTGCTTTTTTGTCTTTGATGTTTTTTTTTTACGTTATCTACTGACGTGGTGAGTTTATCAGACACCCTCCACTTACATTCGCTATGCCCGTTTCGGTTGGTTGCTTTTTTTTCCTTTAAATGCTTATGTCACGAAGCCAGCGCAACGAACACACATATGACGAACATCTGCCGCTACTGCACAAGACAAGGCAATACATCCACGCAAAACAGTTACACTATTATTTTTGGTTGTTTTCTTTCTTCTTTTTTTACGTATTCTTATGCTAATTTATAGTTATTACAACAAATAAATTTACTTGCTATTTTGTGAACAAGGGTACAATTTAGTAAAATAATGTTAAAATAAAGCTTAAAAATTATTTAAAACATGTATAGTACTGGCCTTAGGTTGTTAGGAACGCCAGGAGAATTTAAATGCGAGAGCAATCCGGAGGCAATTAAAAGACAAGTCGAGCCCTTTGGAGCTAAGTGATTCACTGTGAGTAGGAAAAAGTTGTTTTTGGCACTTTTCAATAACAAATTATTTGTTTCCTTACTCGTTTTCAACAATAGTACAGGCTAGATAAGCCAGCATTTAAATATTTGCTGGATATTCTGGCTGGCGCGTTGCCGCCATTGAAGCAGAAATTTGGCATTCCAGCAATCGATAAGTTGAGCGCTTGTCTACGTTTTTTCGCAGAAGGCGTTGGCAATGACCATGAGGTGGGTCTTAGTAGTCTTTCAGTGAGGTTCTGTCAGAGATGCTGTGTATTTTGGAGCCATTGCTTTTTCCACAATGGATAAATTGGCCTTCCTTAGAAGAGCAACGCCAGATTGTACGCGAATTTTATACCAAGTTCGCAATACCAGGAGTTGTAGGCTGTGTTGATGGAACCCGCGTTACCATAAAATCCCCTTCAAAGAATATTCACCAATTCTACAATAGGAAAGGCAAATTCAGTTTGAATGTTATGCTCGTAAGTACATACATATAATTTAATTCTAGATAAAATATAATTGTATTCATAAAATGGCTTGCCAGGTATGTGACAGCAACCTTAGAACTCTTGCTGCCACGATGCATTTATATGGAATATAAGCAATGTAAGATCGGAAATGGAACAAAATTATTTAGAAACTCACAGCAATGTTCGACTACTAGGTAACAGTTTTAAATCAATAAAACGAATGCATTTAAAATTCCGAACATTTTAGGGTATCCCCTAGAGCCTTGGCTACTTACTCCATACAGAACACCAGAAGGTGGATACCCTGATGCAAAATTTAATGAAGTACACACGCGGGTGTGCTTAAAAACCGATGGAGGTGTCTGGCAAAGCAACAAAAATTATCAACGTTTGCGCAGCTTTACATAACATTTGCATTCATTAAAAAAGTGAAGCTAATTTTCATAATCCATCTGATAATGCAGATTTTAACGAGACTTCCACAGTAGTTACTCAACAGGTCCACGAAGGCAGCAGTACCTATCTGGCCACTCTTTAAATAAAGTATGTACATTGATTAATTTATTATTTTTATTTGAAATCAAGCAAAAATAACATATAACATTTAATAAAACTTAAACCTAAGTTACGTAAAAACAATTCATTGCATTAAGCCTATATACATATATAGATAAATAAAAATACTTTATTTCAAGAAACTTAAACCTAAGTTATGTACATACAAAAATTTTAAAATTAATATGCAGTGATTAAACAAAATAAATCAGACTTTAATTGACTACATCTATTTTATAAAGTAATAAATAAAAAATCAGGCATAACTCAGTTTCTTGTTTTTTTCTTTAGAACTTCTAATTTTAATTGTTTTAAGTCTAAAGTGTTTCGGTTAAATTCAATTAACTCTTCAATTTCTCTCTTACGCATGTTCTCCATTGTATGTATAATTGTGGCGCGCTAGTTCCGTTATTTTTTCTTCTTTCAAATCTCACATCACCTTATTGTGTGATTTTATTTCCGTCGCGATTTTATCCAGTTTGTCACAAATTTCTCGTTGTGTATCGAGTTCTTTTAAAACTAACTCAGTACTAGAGATGTTTTTTGAGCTTGCTCTACGAAGCTGTGCGCTCTTATCACTTTGTTGAGCTCAACAGATTCGATATCAAGCGTAGTTGCAGGAAAATCCGTGCTACACCCAGGAATTTCGTCGCTCCGTATTAAAATATCTGACAAAATTTCAATATCCAAGTTTGTCTTAGACCTTTTTGCCGCCGGCCCGTACCTGTGGGAGCCTTCAACACCGTCAACAGTGTCTTTGAGGTGTAGTAGTTCATAGATAGCTTCCTCGTCACTTGTAAGTATTTGGGTATTGTTGAGTCCGCCCCCTGTACCCCCTTCACACAATTTCTTTTGTGACGCCTTCTTCCTTACATATTTTTTGCTGGTCATTCCACACCTAGTTAATAGATACATTGTTATATTAAATAGATTTTGCATACATTACTACAAAGAAATGTACCTTTTTCCATTCAAATTCACTTTCAACAGGTGAGCCCAGGCTATTCATCGCGATTGTAAGCTGCTTCCAGAAGTCTGCCACTTTTCCTTTGTTTTCTTTTGGGGAATTTTTAGCAATTTCAGGCTTTTCTAACATTTTCCCCAATAGCATTTCCGACTGTGCTTTATTTATTGATTTACTCCTAAAAAATAACACCATATTTCATTAAAAGAATATCTAATATCCAAAACAAACCGTTGCTTACATTTTGTTTCACTCTTGTTCGCCTGTAAAACAAAATTGAACAAATTTGGCATTTTCCGTTGTTCATTTCGCCCGAACAAAGCGTTGCCAATAAGGCGGAAAGCTTTTCGAACACGAAAAAGGTATTCGCCAATATCTGCGATAAGGCGAACAAAAAATGCGAACCTTTTCGGGTGAAAATAAAACTCGCGATAAGGGTGACTATTGGATTATGACTATACACTTTTGATTACTTCACATGTTACACTCGCAGCATATCGAATACATCTGAATATCAAATGTCATTTTCTCTCAGCAGCATCACCGTCAGTGCTGTTTGACCTGGGGAGCCACACTTAACATAACTGTTAAACCAACATTTGGCTTTAATGTTAACCACAAGTTGATGTTAGATATAATGTTTAGTCAGTCTAGCCTGATAATATGGACTACTCGTATGTTAGATATATTTTCGATAATTCGTTGGTAGATATTGTTTGTATATCTGAGACTTAGTTCAGTGAACACGTCACTGATGTACAGTGTTGCACCAGCAACTACAACGTTGTACGAAATATAGAACGTCGTATCGAAAGTACAAAAAAAAGATGGGGTAGCTATACATTGCAGAAAATCGCTTAAAATCAAACTTCTTGTTATATCTGAAAATTGCGGTACAAAGTATATTATTTCAGAGGGTATAACCAAAGTTCTAGTTTCATGCGTATACAACCCGCATAAATGCTTATCTTTAGATGGCTACTTCTCTGAATTATCTGTTTATGTTATTTAGTAAGAAATGTTATGTTATATGTGGGGATTTTAACGAAAATTTATTTGTAAAAGATTCGTATAGTTCAAAGCTGCGTGATCAAATATCAGCAGCTGAACTATCTATTGTTAATTAAGAAGCTCCTACAAGATATACTAATAAAGCTAGGCCAAGCCTTTTAGATTTTTTATTACCTCTGACTTGACCCTAATCCTTAAATTTGACCAACTATTTTGTATATCTGACCATGATTTGCTTTTTTGTACTGTTGAGTTTGAACGTCCTCCTATTGATGTTGTTTTCTTGTACCGTGACTTCCGTTCTGTTGACACTAGTGCTTTGTTTACTGATTGCAACGATATTTATTGGAATCTGTTTGGCACGACAGCCGAATAAGTAAGCCGGTTCCAACTCACCAACGAAATTCCAATGAAAATCAGAAATAAAAAGAACGATGATTAAAAAGTTGAATAGAAGAAAAGTAGGTTTCTTTATTGAATAGAAAAGCTGTATATATGCCAGTAGGGGTATATTTACAGATGGTAGCAAATAATCCAAAGAGGAGGATTATGATGAATTTACCTTGTAAAATCGCTTAAAGCTCGAATTGTTGTTGTAGCTAAACTGCGAGCGCACGAACGGATATGGATGTCGAACAAAGACTGGTTTTCCATCACAGACCGCCTCGAGTCGCAAGTCAATTTCGAAGAGTGGCGCACCGGTATTCTTCCCATAGCGACTCAGCTTTGTAGCTGGAGTTGATGTGGCAAGCCTACGAGGGTTCCCCAATATTGAAGGCGGTTTGGCTTCAACAGAATCAATGTTGGAATTACGAATCGGTACACTCAACGCTTGAGTTTCTAAACAATCAATTGGTTACATTTTTTGATCGGCACGTACCCTCCGCAATGTTAAAATGGTCAATAAATCTTGCCCATGGTTCAACAAGGAGATTAGTCTTCCAATCCAGAAACGAAACAGATTGCATGCCAAGTGGCGAAAATTGAACACGGATGCATCATGGTGTGATTATAAAGCTGCAAGAAACACACCCACAGTTGTCACTTGGCAGTCAAAAAGATAAATGGAGTCCTTCTCTCCTATCTGAAAAGTTATGGCGCAGCCTCAAAAGTCTGCATATACATGGGAAAAATAATGTACAGTGTGAAATCGTATCTGATGTTCTAAATGAATATTTTACGGCCAATGAAAGCCTCACCAGTACTAGCGGTGTCGAAGCGTCGCCCGCCCAACTTCTAATTCAAAATCTCTCTGAACTCATCTGTGTCAGTGAGAGTCACGTTTACAAAGCTGTTATGGCCATCAAGTCCCAGGCAGTTGGATTGATGGTACATACCTGAAATTTGTTAAAATCCTACTTCCATTTATAATAGCCCCCCCGACCAACGCTCACAAGAATTCTTAAGTTTTCAAAGCTTTAGCAATACTTTTTCTGACAAAAGTATCGAGAACGGATTCCGCAAAACTATCGTAAATATATCACCTTTAGTGCAGTTTGTGGCAGCAGACTACACTTTCTCGACATTCTTTTTCGATTCAGTTTACGATCCTTTCTCGGTGTTGAAAATGGATTGCAAACGATGTATTGTCGATGCGGTATACTGTCGAGAAAGTGACTAAACTAGTATCGAAAACGGGTCGAGAATGTTTACTTTAGCGATCAGTTCCAACTCATTCTACACTCAAAAATGATAAATTTTTTAGTTATATTTTTTTGGTTTTATTTTCTAATAGTAAACACGTCCCCGCTTCGCTGCGTCACAGAACTTATTATAGACTAAGTCCGATTTTAATCATTATATATCCCACACATACCACATAAGATATGGAACTTAATTACATCGCTTATTGAGGCACTCATTATCACCTTTCATTTGATACCCATATTGTACTAAACACATTTTCGGTCACCTTGGTCCACATATTGGTCGATATCTTCGAAACTGCTCCAGATATAGAAACATATGATATCTTAAATTTTAGCGTCTAGTAATATAACGGTAAAAGTTCCATTCAGCAGTTTTTGAGTGATGCGCGACCAAACATACAGACAGACAGACAAAAATTCTAAAAATGGTTGATATGGCTTGTACTGGCTCAATAATGATCCCTCTTTTCGATTTTTCTTAAATATCTGCAATATACAGACATCGACCTTTTACAATTTATGTATCGATTATTATAATTTTAAAACCTATACGATTATAAAAATAATAAAATACAAACATAACAGGACTATATATCCTTCCTCCGGGCCTCCAGATTCTACAGCGTTCAGAAAGAAAATAATTGTTTGAAATTAAATGTTTAAAAGTTAAAAGTGTGGGGATGTTTGGAAAAAAGCAATTTTCATTGCAGTCTGGGTTTAGACCAAAGCACAGTTGTACTACAGCTATGGTAAAAATAGATGACAAAACAACGCCATTTCATAACGGGGATCTAACTGTACTCTGACTCTTAGATTTCTCGAAGGGGTTCGACTCAGTAAACCATTCTGTGTTGTATTGAAAACTTAGGCATCTTTCTGGGTTCTCGGAAAGCGCATCAAAACTCATGTTCAGCTATATTATAGGAAGGCTGCAACGAGTTAAATGTCCTGTCGAAATTCAGCAAAGGCGGGTGATAGTATGTCGTTGACGAAACTATACCAGGTAGCCCTCGGAAGATACCACCATAACAATACTACCTCGAGCTCCAGCAGCCAGACTCACGAAGTCGCACCGCCGCACATGCAGCTGTTTCACATATGTGAAGGTCCAGTAGTAACTGGTTGGGGATAATGTTCAGTGCGTCAGTTGTACACGACCGTGGCCATCCAGTCACTCAGCCGAGGGCCGCCTGCTGTAGTTTGTTTAGCTTGTTGGCCTTATATTGTCTGTCTACCTTAGTACGGGTCTAACCACGGCTGTGTAAAGCCACGTCATGAGTTTGCATTTCAAACCCCTGTTTCTGCTGACTATTCTTCAATTCTATCAATTCCACCAGGGTTGAGGGGAAAGGACCTGATACTGCAATGACGATGTCGTCTACGTATGTGACTACCTTTACTCCATTTTTGTTAAGTTCCAGTAGAATCTCGTTCAGTGCAACGACCCATAGCAGTGGGGGAGAACACCGCCCTTGGGGGCCCCTTTGCTTATCCTATTTTCTAGCATCGACTGAGTCCAACTGCAGATAGGGTAGTTTATTCCCGCTCTGCTAAAAGTGCCAGTCATCGTGTTAACTTTTATATTGTAGAAAGCACCATCTCTGTCTAGAAAGGGTATACTCCTTGAAGTGTAGGGATCCTTTTATGGGACCAATGAGCACGTGTAGTGCGGTTTCGGTTGGCCGGCCCTTCATGTATGCATGCTGTGCCAGAAAAAGCTTCGGTTCGGTTAAAATCGACCTTATGTGGATTGTAATAAAAAGATCACGATTGGTGTTGTGCCCTTAATCGGCACCAACCATCAATTAATTTATTGAACATCTTTTCGTTCTATTTATACAAATAATTCTTATGTACTACTTATTTACCATAATACATATTTACCTAAATTCTAAGCTCAACCAAAGTATGTAAGCCAGCGTATGCAAACGCTCGCTGGTACATTCATACCTACATTCATACACAAACATTGGCTTGTGCATTCGCACATATGTTCATACATATATTCGTATGATTGCAACGCATTTGTGGGCATTGCCGCATAGCGTGTGACTTTGCTGACAAAGCGTATTCGACAGTTTTTAATAGCTGCGTGCCGAGTGTTTGTAAGTATGCATGCATTTATGTATGCATTTACTTTGACTACACTACATCTACATACCTTTTCAAAAAGTTTTATATAAATAAATATGTAAAACTCCAATTCGATTATTTTATAACTTGCTTAGATTTTGTGTTTATACTTTACTTTTTAAATATAAGTTGATACAGTTTTTTTTTTTTTTGTTTTGGTTTGTTTAAGTCACAAAATTTTGTTCTTTGTTTACTTTATTTTCAAGTGGACTATTAAATAATTTATTTCGGTAAAATGTTTGTTTGTACATTGGTGCATTTTTACGACTTTTCTTTTGACCATTTTTCTTAAGTGTTGAGTTATATTGAGGGTAATTAAATGAAACAATTTTATTTTAATTAGTTTTTATTTGTATACAATAAATTTCCTAATTTATGGGTTTGTTTGTAAGTGTACAATAAAAATTTATGCGTAAACATGTGAGTCAAAATGCAGTGTATTTATTCTAATAATTTAAGTCTATTTTTGTGTATTAAAATTTTCTTATTCTCATTGCTTATAATATACTTATTATTTCTATCTATGCTTTCTACCTTATAAGGAATTAGAGTAAAATTATTGTTTCTATCAATATTTTCTACCTTATAGGGAATTAAAGTAACTTTCCTTACTAACATTTGTTACTTCTAAAGTGTGTTAAAGTAATTTTCCTTACTAATATTTTCCTTACTGATATTTTCCTTACTAATATTTTTTTTATTCTGTAGGGTGGAGGTCAACTGAAACGGCGCTTCATTCCGTTGTAAAACTAATAGAGGGGTCTTTCCAGCACAAAGAGTTCGTGCTGGGGGCCTTTCTGGATATCGAAGGAGCGTTCAATAATGTTTTGCCTTCTGCCATTGTACGGGGCTTAGCGAGTCTGGGAGTTGAACCAAGTTTGATAGAATTTATCAACAGATTACTTTGTGGCAGGATTGTCAGGGCGGAGTGGGGGGGTGCTGGGGCTCAGAGAGGAGTGGGAAGGGGCACGCCGCAAGGGGGTGTTCTTTCTCCGCTTCTCTGGGTCATAGTAGTCAACGGCTTACTCCGGGACCTCGAGCGTAGGGGCTGTCAAGTGATAGCCTATGCCGACGACCTGGCAATCCTGTGAAACCTATCCTATTTTATGGGGTATTGGTCTGGTGGGGCGCACTAGACACTACATCCTCCACGAAGAAGATGGTCACGGTGCAGCGAATGGCCATGGTTGGGATCAGTGGGGCCATGCGCACCACTCCTACCCGCCATAAAGGAGGCGGTGGATGGGATGCTGTCCAGCGCATTCGCTGTCAAGGAGTTCAACATCTACTCCGACAGTCAAGCGGCAATTAGGGCGCTGAGTGCAGGCAACGTTCAATCGAGGACAGTGAGCGACTGTCTGGAATCGCTTGCGGTTGCATCCAACTATTTTAAAATAAAAATTATCTGGGTGCCAGCCCACTGTAACATTCCCGGCAATTGCCATGCGGATCTCTTGGCCAGAGCGGGCACTCGTGAGGCAGATGTGGCTGCCTCCAGAACACTGGGTATTCCCATTACCACCTGTAGGTTGCTTCTGGGCAGGTGGGCTTCGGATCAGCTAAGCAAACGCTGGGCTGACACCACCTTATGTCAGGTGTCGAAGTCCTTCTGGCCGGTGGTTGACTCCGGGCGTTCAATGGGAGTACTAGGGTTCTCCAAGTTACATCTTTCCATGTTTATTGGGGTGTTGACTGGGCACTGTCCGATGGGGGTCCATGCGGTTCGGTTGAATATTCTTGATAACCCGAGCTGCGTGAGCTGCATGGAGGATGACGAGGTGGAATCATCAAATCATTTCATGCTCAGGTGTCCAGCGTTTGCTAGGACCAGGCGCAGGTATCTCGGCTCGGATGTTCTTAGGTCTCCGGAAGACGTGTCGAAAATCGATGTGTGCCAAATCCGGAGTTTTATTGTCGCTACGCAGCGATTTGCTAAGCTATCTTAAGTTAGTGTCACCGTTTAAAATTGTGGTATCACAACGGACCTTGTAAGTGTCCAAGTGAGCTGCCCTCCTAGTGAGACAGCTACCACCTAACCTAACCTAACCTAACCTAGGGGTTCTAAAGCTATTTTCTTTACCTTCCTAAAAGTGATTAAAGATATTTTCCTTATCTTCCTAAAAGGTTTTTTAAACTGTACCTATCACTACTTTCTATACTATAGGGATTTAAAAGTTTAGTTTTCTTACCTTCCTAAATGTACCTGTATTATTTTCCTTAAACCTATTTTTTATTCTATAGGGCCCTCTAAAGCTACTACCTATGACCTGCTTCATTTTTAGTTAAATCTAAAGTTACTAAACTTATTTCCTTATACTGTTTTTTCCTATAATAACTAATTTTGTTTTTCTGTTTAGCATGTTTTTCTTCTATATGTAAGCTTATTAGTGTGCTTACTGAATCTTCTAACATTAGGGTGTCCCGTTTTTTCTTTAAAAAGATTTTTTTTGTATTGATTCTATTTTACTGCAATCGGGGCCTTTTTTTCATCTTCCGATATCATGCATTTCCAGTGCTCTTTTTAATTTACTTTATTAGTTATACGTTTGATTCCTGGGCGGCCACCAAAAACAGGATCATCGTGATACTTTTATTTAGTATATTAAAAATAATATTTTTTTTTCATTTTCGTCACATGCATAACCTGCAGAGTTAATGCTATAGTTAGATGTTTGAGAACTTGGGTACCTTATTTTTATTTTAAATGTGCCTACTCGAGTATAATTATTTTTGAACAATTTGTCCCTAAGGACAACTGTATTTTTCCTTTTTCCAGATTGCCGGCTTTTTTCATCCTGGCAAAGAATCGGTTTTTCATATTTATTTCGCGACAAATTTTCTTTCGAATTTCACTCAGTAAAAATTGCAAGTGATAACAGCAGATCGTGACATGGGAAAGCAACAACAAAAATTTAAAAATGTGAGCTATTAAGCAATCAAAATGCAACAGAGTTTTACGTCATTCTCACTTTGCTAACACTTCTTTGCAAGTTTTGTCACCGAACACAGCTAATGACTATTGTTATCTTTGTTTTGGTTATGCAACTTTATTTGCAGTGTTCGAAAATTGAAAAATTTAAGAAATTTTTCATCAAATTGAAACAATATCAATAGCAAAATAATTACCCACCTTTCCAAAAAACTACCAACAATAATTATAAGTTTTGGTTCTTTTACATTTCCAAAGTAATTTCCCTTTCACACCAAAAGACAATATTCACATATATTAAAATTGAGCATTCAAAACTTAAAGCAAGCTCATGATAATTCATGTTGCAATAAACATTAAAAAACATTGGGGAAAAAGCATACACTTTTTTAGTCTGCACGTATTTGTTTGTGTTATACATTTAAATTCGCATCTGTAATACGTGATTGCGATTATTGCAGCCGTGATTGAGAACGGGAGCAGATTCTGTCAAAGCCAGTCAGTCACGGGGTTTTCTTTGAAGCTGTTATCCGATTTATTGTTATATTTCAATGGCTGAAGTTTAATTATTAACCGACATTGTTATTTTCTAAGAGAGAAGTATTTTTGTTTAAGCGTCTACAATTTTTTATTTGTTTGTTTAGATTACATATGTTTATAGTTTATCGTTGAATAATATACTTTAGTTTGATCATATATTATTAGATGAGTTACTTTTTGATGCATTAAAAAACATTGGAAATAAAGGGATTTTAGTCTTATTAGCCTGGTATTATCTTCAAATTACTTTTTTCTGAAATTCATATTCGCAAAACATTCGCAAAAATTTTGCGAATGCGAATGTCCCGAAACATGCGAATACTCGCAAATGCTAATGCGAATATTCGCGACATCACCGCTACACACATTACATACATATGTAATAAGTACTTTACCTTCCAAATTTTGTGTTCGTCGCTATGAAAATTGCAAGTATTATAGCCCAACCCCCATTTATCGAAACAATCGATTGTATGGGAGCTATGCGTGGTGCTGTTCCGATCTTGTTGGTTCCGGAAAATTATTAATGTATTACAAAATGGCGGTCCCGTAACAAATTTCATCGAGATATCTCTAAAACTGAGGGACTAGTTTGCGTTCAAACAGACAGACAGACAGATGGTAAGACGGACATGGCGATATCGACTCAGCTCATCGCCCTGATTATTTCGGTATACTTATTGGTGGGTTTATCTTTTCTTCTTCTCATACTTACAAACATCGGACCAAAGTTATAATACCATTTCATGATCATGAAAGGTATAATGAAAATATAGTCACTATTCAAAGCAATCTATTTTTGGGAAACATTTATAAAAAGTAATTTTGAAAGTAACTGAACACTAAGTCCGATCGAATAAAAAAAAGAAAAAATTATTGAAATCGGTCAAGCGGTTATTGAGTATTAGCTAAGATATTATTCAATTGACATTTTTTAAAAACAAGTTCATTCATGCACACAAATTCATTTTTATATATAAAGATGGAAATGCGTTCCAGAGCCTCACAGCGTTAATACAAAAACATTCTAGACGATGCCAAATAAGTATATCTACGAATAACTAAACTATGATGTCTACTGGACTTGGTACGTTGTAACTTCTAGTATAAATGTTTCGGAGATTGCATCTGCATCAATTTATATAAGAAAATGCAGTTCCTTGCCGAAAGATAGCTGTCAATATTGCATCCCAGAACTTTATTCCTCCACAGGGACATGTGATCAAACTTCTTTATTCCATAACATAACGAGTTACATTGTTGAAGACAACATTAATCATGTGGGCCGATATCGAGTCAATATTACTATATACAATTTCAGAGTAGGTGATGAAGGATAAAATTAATTGCTTTGCCAATTTGAGTCTGTTATTTTGTGGTGCAAAAGACGAAGAAATTCTAAGGCAAGGCAAGACTGCATTTGCATTACTCACAACTTTGTTTATGTTGTCAGAAGAGTTCAACATAGAATTAATGACAAATCCAAGATTTTTAATCTTCTCGGTAACCGTCAGGGCACTGTTACCAATAACCAGTTCGGGGATATCGTTAAGATTAATCACACTGTTACTAGGACTTAGGTAGGACGGACGACTTTAAAGCATTTGAACACAAACAGTTATCACTAGCCCACTTCAATTTCGCAGACAAATCACAATTAACTATGAAATAGACAACAAGACCTAAGGCTAAAACACCTCTAGCCTTATTGACTGTAGCCTCAATATGAGGAATGAGACTAAGTTTGTTGTTCATCGTCACACCCAAGTCTACAAACACATTAACTTGTTCAAGACTGTTGGTAGTTGCATAAGAAGCTGGCATACATATAGATCTTTCCATACTTTACAGCCGTATAGACATGGTTTATGAACAGCAAAAACAGAACCGGGCCAAGTTGGCTGCCCTAAGGAACACCTTACTACACATCAATGGCATTAGAAAAACATTTTTGAAAATTCCTATTTGTGTTCTACCACTTAGATACGAGGAGGTCCAGCGGGTAAGACCAGGTTGAATGAATGAACAATGAAGATCGAGTCCTAGGACAGGTAACATTAAAAAATATTGTACGAAATAGGTTTTTCAAAACGGGGGCGACCCTCGGTAGTGGCTTGAAAAACTCTCCGAGTGTATTTCTGTCACGGAAGGCTTCTCAGCAAAAATTCGTCTGATTTGCAGATGCCTAGGTGAATTTTTTTTTTTTTTTAAAGAGTGAAAAACTTTGCCTAAGCCCATTCGAGACGTGGGTAGTGAATTCGAGTAAATTGGTTATTGTCGATTCAATCAATGTTGAGATAGAAAATATTAAGTAGGTTGCTTCAAATAACTTGGGAATAGCGGATAGCTTTGCTGAAGAGGCATAAGAAAAGACTTTACAAGACAGATTTGACAAATCGGTTAAGAAGGCATGTCGGGATTCAATCTGGGCCATATTGGAACGACTACTTGAACATCTTCAGAGTTTAAATTTGGAAAGTAGATTGAGTTAATTTAATGGGGTGGATACAGGTATTTATTGTGTGATGAAACAATTTCAGTAGAATAGTTAGACTTGCTTAACTGAGCAAAGAAATTAGCAACGTCTGCATCGTCGCTAGAGACTCTAAACCCTGGACATTAATGAAGCACAAACAAAACACAAAAAATGTGGGCGTGGAACCCCCACTTTTCCAAAATTATGTAAATCCTGACTAAAGGACACATGTATCCAAATATCATTAATTTAGACCAAATAAGTTCAGAGTTATTACGAATTGTAATTTTATATAGCTTGGGGGCATGGCAACTCTTACTTTTTCAAAGTTACACAAATAGACAACTCTGGAAAGTAGTCAGTTAATCTTTGGTTTGCTCGATAAGTGGTGCCGCTATATTACGGGCGCTTAATAGCGGTCGCAATTCTTTCCATCATTAGCGGCATCGCTTTGCTGTAAAGCTAGAATAATGAAGACAAACTATTTATTTTTTCTTTGTTTTTCTGACTTGTTACGAGTTTGAGTATTTTCACAAATAAAACTAAAATCATTTTAGTAAACACATGCGAAATACACGTTAATAAACAATGTTACGCTACACTGCTCCAGAACGCGGAATATTACTGACTATTTATTTGACCAATAATCGGTCGGGGCCAAACGGTTACTGTGAATGGTGAGCGCTACAGAGCAATGATCAACGAGTTCTTTTTGCCGCAACTTGATGAATTGGGATTGGAAAACATGCAAGCAGTACAATGACTCTTCCTCTTCACCGCGCAAAATTCTTTGTTTGCGATTCTCTTCGCTTGAGTTTAAGAAGAAGGTAATGAGTGCAAAAAATGTGGCGAAAAAGAAGCTAACAATCGAGCTTTTTACGGGCGCCAGCAGTAAGCACAAAATTTACATTAATAACAGCCTCACACCCTCTAACAGAGCTCTGTATAATGCTGTTAATAAAATTAAAAAGGAAAAAAATATAAATATGCATGGTTTAGTAATACTAAGTTTATGTTGAGAAAAGCTGATAATGCTGCAGTTGTTGTTGTACGATCATTTGATGATTTGTCTGGTATTCCGGACTAACTTTATATTTTTATCGTTTTTATTATTTTGTTTTGAATTCTTAACTTATAATGGATTTCAATGATCTCTACATCGACAACCCTATCATTAACAGCCATTTAAATAATGTTAACCAGCTTATTTATATTGAAAATTGTATTTATATATTGCATCAAAACATACGTAGTCTGCGGCAAAACTTCGATTCCCTACTGTGTAATGCAGAAACGTTTCCAGTCTACCCAGACATAATATTTGTGTCGGAGATATGGATATATTCTCATGAGACTAGCTTTTATGATATTCCTAACTATAACTTTTTTGCAAATAATAATGACGAATATTCTGCTGGAGATGTAGGAGCTTTTGTGCGTGACACTTTCGATTGTACTATTGCTAAATACAACTTGCAAAGTGCTGATATCTTAAAAGTTTTGCTAAAAAATGGTGATAAAAATTTAGCCTTAATATGTGTATATAGGTTTCATTCTGAAACTGGTCAGGCCTTTCTGGAAGAGTTCTCAGATTTTTTGAATAGTTTAAAAGAGAGGGATGCAGTCATATTAGGTGATTTGAACATAGATATAATGCAGTTGAATGCGGTATCTGAAAGCTACCTAGCACTATTGGCCAGTCACGGTTTTACTTCGTACTTAAACGAGCCGACAAGGATCTGTTCTGGCACATGTCTGGATCATATTTTTTGCCGTCTTAGCAGCTTGTGTGCGTGCACTGGCATTAATTTAGAACTAAAGAAAAGTGAGTATGATAAACTATTCCATGCTTAATGAAAAGTTGTATTATGAGGATTGGGTTGTTGTCTATTCTGAGAAGGATATTTCAAAAGCATACTCTCTGTTTCTGAATATATTGCATGGTCACATAGAATTCTCTAGTTGCACTTGTGTTCGACGTAAATCACAAACCAAACTTAAGCCTTGGATGCATTCTGCCCTTTTGAAAAGTATTAAATTGAAAAATAAGTTAGGTGTTAAGTGTAGAAAGCATCCAAGAAATCTTGCGCTTCGATCTCGGTACAAAAAGTTGTGCAAAAAATTTAATAAAGACATAAAATCGCACCGAGATACTTATTTTCGGAGTAGACTTTTGAGCTGTCATGGCAACACTAAAAAGGAATGGGAAGTTGTAAATAGCATTATCAACCGAAATGGCTCTGGTAGTGAACGGGTTATCGCTTTGAATAATGGTGGCAATATGATTAACGACCCCTCTGCGGTTGCCGATATTTTTAATGATTTTTTTGTGTCTGTTGGTCAATGTAATATTTCTTCCTGCAACTGTATCATGTCTAGTGGCGACGCAGCTAGTTCTAGGTGCAGTTTTATGTTTGAACCTTTCACGGGCACTGAGCTCCTTGCAATAATAAAAAGTCTAAGCAACTCTGGTTCTAGTGGATACGATGGTATTTCAAATAAACTCCTTAAAAACATAGCCCTTAATTTGCTGGACGTACTAAAGCATCTATTTAATACTAGTGTTTTTACAGGAATTTTCCCCGATGCTTTGAAGTGTGCAATTATTATACCCGTGTTTAAAAAGGGTAACAGGGAAGATAAAAATAACTATAGGCCTATTTCACTTCTATCCTCTATATCTAAGGTCTTTGAAAAAGCACTTAAAAATCGAATTATGCAGTTTCTGGAGAGCAGAAGCTTTTTTAGTCCAAAACAGTTTGGTTTTAGAGCAAACCGCTCTACGGAAGATGCTCTCCTAGAATTCTGCTCTTTTATTTATCAAGAGTTGGACAGTAAAAAAAATTCCGCTGGTCTTTTCGTAGACATAACCAAAGCTTTTGACACGGTAGATCATGCTATTTTACTAAACAAATTATATGATGCCGGTTTTCGAGGATTTATACATATGTGGTTTCAATCATACCTTTCTGGAAGGGTACAATGTGTCAGAGTTGGCGGAAAGCTGGGAAAAACTAATCCAATAACAATAGGGGTTCCGCAAGGCTCCGTGCTCGGTCCCATCTTATTTTTGATTTACGTCAATTCAATTTTTGATATGCCCTTCTTGGGGAAGGTCACTGCATTCGCCGATGATCTTGCGATGGGCTATGGTTCTCCTAACACCCTTGATTTAATAAGTAGTATAAACCATGATATACATCTTCTGAGAACTTGGTTTGCAAAGCATAAGCTCGTTGCTAGCAATAAGACCAAACTCATGAGTTTTAGTCTAAATATAAAAAAACCACCAGATGTAAGTATTATTTTTCATTCTGCGATTTGCGAGCGATTTGCTGTACATGACAATATGTGCCAATATTTTCAATCCGGTTCCTTCGCCTCGCTTGTGGCCTGTAATAAGGACTCCTTCACGATAGACTATGTAGATGAATTTCGGTATCTGGGTGTAACGGTTGATACAAATACAGGGTGTTTTTTTTAGGGGTATAGAACTTCGAATTGAAATAAAACACAAGAAAATCGTTTTAAGGTCCATCAATTTGGCTTTATTGGAAGGATAATTTTATGCCATTAATGTTTAAATATGATTTCGGGCATGTGGCCGCCGCGGCTGGCTCGAATAAAGCCAATTCTACAGGTCCAATTTTCAACCACTTTTTCGAGCATATGGGGCCGTATGTCGGCAATAACGCCACGAATGTTGGCTTCCAATTCCCCTAACGTTTCTGGTTTGTTGGTGTAGACGAGCGACTTCACATATCCCCAAAGAAAATAATCCAATGGTGTCAAATCACACGACCTTGGTGGCCAATTGACAGGTCCATTTCGCGAAATTATGCGCTCATCGAATGTTTCCTTCAATAAATCGATTGTGAGGTGCGCTGTGTGGCATGTAGCGCCGTCTTGTTGGAACCACAACTCATCCACATTCATGCCATCCAATTCGGGAACAAAATAGTCGGTTATCATGGCTCTATACCGGTCTCCATTAACAGTAGCTGCCTCTCCAGCATTATTGCGGAAGAAGTATGGCCCAATGACTCCACCAGCCCATAGAGCACACCAAACAGTCAGTTTTTGTGGATGTAATGGCGTTTCAAGGGTCTCATGTGGATTCTCTTCACTCCAAATGCGGCAATTTTGCTTGTTGACGTAGCCATTCAACCAAAAATGAGCCTCATCACTGAACAAAATTTTGCGATGAAAATCAGCATCGAAATCAATCTCATTTTCGGCCCATACACCAAAATCACGACGCATTGCATGGTCTCGCGGCTTTAATTCTTGCACAAGCTGGATCTTGTAAGGTCGCAAGCCAAGATCTTTGCGCAAAATCTTCCATAAAGTTGATGGACAAAGCTCCAATTGCTGTGCACGGTGGCGAATCGATTCATTCGGGTCCTCTTCAACACTTTGCTCTACAGCGGCAATTGTTTCTTCGGTGCGCACTGTTCGACGTCTCTGCGGATGCGTATTATCACATAGAGTAAACGTAGTGCGAAAACGATCCATGGTTAACCGAATTAATTGCTCTGATGGACGATTATGTCGACCATAAAATGGACGGAGCTCACGCTAAACTTCGCGAACTGAACCATTATTTTCGAAATAAATTTGCACGATTTCCAAGCGTTGTTCTTTTGTCAACCTGTTCATGATGAAATGGCAAACCAAACTGAACATAAATGACATTAGAGTTGCCAGACTTGACCACAAAATGCCAGTTTTATCTCTATTCGAAAACCAAACCTGTAAAAAAAAACACCCTGTATGAGCTGGGCTAACCATATATCCCGTCTAAAAAAATATCTTCAATCCTCTTTACGTTGTTTTTATCACCTAAGAACTTCCTGTTCCAACAATATTCTCAAAATAGTTTATTATGCGCTCTTTCACTCTAAATTACAATATGGAATCAGCTGTTGGGGTGGCGCCACCCTTAACAAAATCCAGCCCATACTAGTATTGCAAAAGTACGCTGTTCGAAAAATATCTAATGTTAGTCGGCTGCATCCATCGAGAGAGCTTTTTAGAAGTCTAGAGATTCTTCCAGTCAAGGACCTGTATTATTTTAAAGTTATAAAAAATTTTTTTATTAGATGTGGTTACCTGCAAAGTATGAGGTCGGAAACATATAACCTGAGGACAAACTCACAAACTAGAGTCGTTGTACCGTCGACAAGAACCACACATTCAAGCAAGTTTTTCACAATTGTTTCGCGAAAACTCTTTAATCTACTTCCTGCTGAAATACGTACTTTGCGAAATCTTCGGCAATTTACAGAAAGTGTTAAGTCCTTCCTCTTAGGCCTTGCACACAATGAAATCGAAGTTTTGCTTCGGCCAGCTACATAAACCGTTTTTAATAACAAATGCTTCATAACTTTTCTGGTAATTGCTTTTCCTTTCATTTACCCATGGGTTTGTTGTAACTTTAGCTAAATATTTTTTATATATTATAATTAAATTAAACAACATTTTATATTTTCATCACTTTATTTAACAGTCCACCCCACTGTATTATTTTTCTGTATTTTTTATATTTGCTAAAATGGACATTTGTCACTATGCTGAATTGGCATAAAAATGTCCTAACTTTTCCAATATCTACTGTACATAAATTCCATATACATAAGATTAAATTGTTTGATTTTTATACGATATTATTTTAAGATGTACATACATATGTAGATATAAGGAAAATGCCTAATAAATGAATGAATGAATGAATGAACATATTTACATGTTTTCTACGCATATATATATGTATTTGTGTAAAAGTCAACAAAATATTATTACTTATAAAGCGCGTTTCAATATTCTTTGCTTAACAGAAATTTTTGAATTACTTCTTGTGTTGTAATGGGCACATTTTTATTGTATAGGGATAAATAAGGATATGCAACAATTGTAAAGCAGGAAGAGTTACGTAGGCAAGTTTAACCTTTTTAGTGCCGTTTGCTCAATGTCTGGTTATAATAAACTAATCATGGGTTGGCTCAGAATGACAATTTCATTTAGACAAAAGTCTGATTAATTTATCATGATAAAGTTGGTCATTGTGAACGTTGACAGCTGCTCTTGTTAACAATTTTAAATGAACCATTTTGGCGTACGAATTTCGATTGTCATATTTATTTATATGGATATTATTACATTTTTAAACTCCAATACTCGCAGAGTTTGTTAGGAAAACAATTTATCACAAACTCTGATTTTTTATTTGTTTTGCTAAGCACATAATCAGAGGTCCATCCTTTGATAACTTTTATCAGAAGATAATCAGCGAACCGTCGACAATCAGACGGAATTTTTTACCAGGGAACCAAAATTAACACCAACAATAATGTCATCCTAGACATCCACCGAAGAATCACTTTTGCAAACAAGTGCTTTTTCGGACTGAGCAATTAAGAAGTAAAGTCCTCTCTCGAAGAACGAAAATAGCACTCTATAAGTCACTTATCGCACCCTTCGAAGTTTGAACACTGGCAACATCTGATGTGGCGGCTCTGGGAGTATTCGAGAGGAAGGTTTGTTGGCTAGGCCATGTTGTGCGAATGAATGAAGATCCTCCGGCCCAGAAGGTGTTCTTATCGGCCGGTGATAGCAGAGGAAGAAGTGTTTCCAGTTGGCAGAAAGAAGTAACGACAGGCGAGCTGTGTTAGAAGATCAAAATAGTTTAGGTTAAGCGCCATTTAAAGAAGAAGAAGAGTTGACAAGGTGCAATCTGTTGTTGAAGTCTAAACGGGGAGAGTTGCAAAAATTTCTAGCAATTTGTAGGACATATGAAATGACGTTTTGTTGCTGTTGTGAAGTGCAGTTTTTGGCGAAAGATTACGTCCCTTTAAGAACCTTCTCCATAAATTGGTTTCGGCCACCATATTTTGGCTCTGAACACTGTGGTTCATAAAATTCAACAAGCTTACATAAATTTGGTTAGTTGAGGTTTTAAAGTAATGTTCGTCTGAGCGAATACGACGTAACTCCGCCACTAAGGCATTTGGGAAATTCACTACAAGCTCTAAATCTGTCTTTATCTGTTGGAGTTTAGTAGGAAGACAGAACGCACCGTTTTTGGGTAAGGGATTTTTAATTTTGTGTTTACAAAAATATTAAAATACTGGTTTTGTTATTTAAAAAACAAGTAGTTTTTAATGTTGACCTAAGAGTTATACAATACTAAAAGCCGTTTTCTTGTCCTAAAAATTACCTCTTCCTTAAACAAAATTATGTTTTCTGTAGAGCTTGTTATGGCAGAAAATGCAACGTTTAAAATTTGTCGGTTCGAAAAACTAAACACAGCTGATTGTCAATTAAAATGATTTCGGCCATAAAGTTATAAAACAAATAAAATTTATAATTGCTTTTCTTTCCGTTCGTAGTGCTGTCATTTTTTCAAAAATTTTATATAAGTATATAACAGGAGGTTGAAATTTTATAAATTTTGCTTCCTTAGCATAAGAAAACTGACACCATAAATTTATCAATAAATGCCCATAATTGGCACTATTGTTTGCCAACTTCACACTGGCACTTTATTCTAAATACTAAAATTTAATCTTGAAATTTAATTTAATTTTTTTTTTATTTCTGATTAAAGAGTGTGTTAAATTTTGATAGGACTTCGTTAAATTTTCCTAGGTTTTGTGCAAAGTTTGAAACTTGTTCTGGCATGTTTCTTATTAGAAAATATGCTATGCTTTTATAAAAAACGTGTATAAAGAATGTGTCTCGTCGATATCTATTTTTCCGCCACTGTGGGCTCTGATTACATTAATGAGCCTGCACACACTAGTATTTTCAGATCATCTGAATTTGGATTTCTATAGACGTGAGAAATAAGGGAGTAGAGTTTTAGCTCAGCAATTTCAGACCACGAAAATTACAGTATTGTTTCGGTATGTTATTTTATTATTATTTACTACCAGAAGCAATATGTACGCATACCTCTTAAAAGGTCTGAAAAGACTAGCATATGTATATAGATAGGCTTAATATTTAAACGCATGATCGACTAACCAATATCTTCAAATATGTAAATGTACCTCGTCAGTAGACTAAAATAAGAAAAAATAAATCAGAAGCATAAAATGGGGTTGTGTTATTAAACCATATGTAGTATTTCGTTGACAAAGGGGGGATCTATCCCACAATCCCCCCGGCTACGCCACTGCTGTCGTAGTTACATTTAAATTTATTTATAACTATACCGTCAACCTTTATTTTTGATTTAATGTAACACAAACACAGACTTTTTCGGCGGGACTGCAAGCAGTTTCTTAACTACTGGTTGAGTTGAAATGTCAACAGTTTGAGGCGCATGATTTCTTTTTGAGGCCCTGGAGGTAGATGGAACCACTGCCTGTGTATAAGGCGAGGCCAAATTTATAAATTCAACCCCTTGGGGTGTGGGATCGTTTTCAGTGCGGTTAAATTTAGAGAACTGGGAGAATTACCACTACGATTTTTCGCAATATTAGGGGGGTTATCTTTGCGTTGGAGCTTTTTCGGGTCATTTCGGTGTCGGGCTCTGGATTTTTTCGGAATTATATTGGAACTTTGTCGGGACTGTTTTATGGATCATTCTTCGACTTTTTTAAGGTAATTTCGGGATTGTTTTGCGGGCTTTTTCGTTAAAGTTTTTGAAATACTTCGCCTTAAGTCACACATGATTTTGTAAAACGGCTGTCTGTTATCCAAAAAGTAATTTTATGTTAAAATTTTCTGAAAACATATACTTCTACCAAACCAATAAAAAATCAATTGAAAAGCAGAAGAACTGTTTCCATACAAAGAAATAATTCCACAGTTACGGAGATCTACGTTTATGGAGCTCTTCACTGGTCAGAAATTCAATAAGATAAGCAATAACAATCCCGAAGTGACCCGTATTTTGTCAGGCAATGCTCCCGAACTTAAGTCAAATCACCTCAGTTAATCTCAATTTATAGAGAAATAATCCAAAAACTCTTCATAAACACACATTATATCTATAGGATATAGTTTTTCTGTATCTCGTTGTGCTTATTTTTTATTTTCAAAAGCTTGAATAATAATTGAAATTTTATTCTTTATTAGAAATTTTTTGAATAACAAATAAAATTTCACTCGTCACTCAAATTTTTCAAAACGACCATTCCTGTTCTAGCCTACTCGTTATTTCATGACCTATTAAATTTAAAAAATTAACTTACTGTATTTCTTTAATTAATTAGTTTGTGATTCTTTTTTTTTTTAGTGGAAGTTTATAATGTATAATATCTTCGTTGTTTTATACTTCAGGGCCTTTACTCTGTAGTTCTATTCGAAAGGTTATTCTACTCGAAAGCAAAAAGCGATTCTAATACACATAGGCAATCTGTAGTTCGTTAGAATTTACTTTAGAAAATATTCCATAATAGAAGGCATCACTGTTTCACAAATTTCAAGGGCAAAGCAAAATACAAAAACACTTTGCATAAATCTCAAGTGCAGTATTAGGCAGCGTAGTTTAACATGTCGCAGTAGCGCAGTTGATAAGAATCTCGACTACCACGCGTGCGGTTGCAGGTTCGAGCGTAAGTGCTTGCACAAGTAATTATAATTCTTTTATTTTATTTTTATTAAATAAAATTTAATTTTTTTAAATATGTACATACTTCTAATCTGTAAAAATTTTGTTTTCTTGAATTTTTCCAATTTTTTACATAGAATTCTTCAATTATTTTCTGTCAACAGCGATTGCTTAACTCTTTCTGCGATAAAAATGATTTCTTGATGAAAAAATAATAATTGTTTTATTATAATGATAAGAATCTACGCTTTTGCGAATTTCCGTTTACTAAATTGTTGTAGAATAGGATTTTCTAACTTTCGACCATATTGGCATATGCTTTCGAAATAGTGAGTACAAAATTTTCTACAATCAAAATCAAATCCGAAGGGAACAGAATTACACTCGAACAACGAATACGTTCTACTCGAAAACTTCTTACAGATTTCGAATCACTCGAAAGCGAACAAATTTTGTTTCGAATAGAACTACAGCGTGAGGGCCCAGGTTTTACACATGTTTTTTACGCGCACATATAAATATGTATGTACAAGTCAACAAAATATTATTATTTATAAAGCGAGTTTTAATATTTTTTGGCTAACATACATTTTTTAAATTAATTCTTGTATTGCAATGGGCACATATTTATGTAGCGCCAACGTCGTTAAACCATTCAACCCCTTCCTTAATTGTATAAAATTATATATAAAAATAAAATAAGATGGGATATTCATCAATTGTAAAGCATAATGTACATATCGATATTTTAATTACTTGTCCGATAGTTAGATAGATAAGTTTTTAAACTCTTTAGATTTTTTATCTGGGAACCAGCATAAGCCTAACTACAGGGTGGCGCAAAAGTAATCCTCCTATAAGAAAATGCTATAAATTTTGCGCTTGGCCCCTAAGGTCAGTTCTGTTTTGACATTTGTGTAGTAAACACATGCGAAATACACGTTAATAAACAATGTTACGCTACACTGCTCCAGAACGCGGAATATTGCTGACTATTTATTTGACCAATAATCGGTCGGGGCCAAACGGTTACTGTGAATGGTGAGCGCTACAGAGCAATGATCAACGAGTTCTTTTTGCCGCAACTTGATGAATTGGGATTGGAAAACATGTGGTTCCAACAAGACGGTGCAACAGCACACACTGCACGTGCCGCAACCGATATGCTGAACATCGGAAGCTTACTTTTGCGCCACCTTGTATAATGTCAGCCTAGAAGTCCAACGAAGTATCGCTTTGGCAAACAAGTGCTACTTCGGACTGAGTAGGCAATTGACAAGTAAAGTCCTCTCTCGAAGAACGAAAATAGCACTCTTTAAGTCACTTTTACCCGTACCCGTCCTGGTATATGGTGCTTAAACTTGGCAACTGACAACATCTTATGAGGCGGTTCTGGGAGTATTCGAGAGAAAGTTTTTCGAAAGGTGTAGAGATCATTGCGCGTTGGCGACTGCGAGTTCCGAAGAAGATTTAATGACGAGCTGTATGAGTTATGTGCAGACACCTACATAGTACAACGAACTAAAACCCAGCTGATTTCTTGGCTAGCCCATTTCAATGAAGATGCTCCCGATCAGAAATTATTATTTTCGGCACCCGCCGGTGTTCGCAGAGGAAGAGAGAGACCCACACTCCGATGGAAGGACCAAGTGGATGTCGATTTGCGATCCCAATTTGCAGAAAAAAGAAACTATGTTGGACGGACAAAATCGTTAAAGATTGTTAAGCGCTATTTAAAGAAGAAGAAGAGTTGAAAAGGGCGTACTGCTGTTGAAGTGGAAACAGGGATAGTTGCAAAAATTTTGCAGCAATTTGTTAAGTCATATTTTGGCTTTGAACAAGTGGTATATAAATTTTAGTAAGCTTAAATAAATTTGTGGCATTTTCTTCACTGTGGTTTGTTGCAAACTCCAAGCGAAACCTTTGAAGACCGTTTTAAGTTGAGTGAATCGAGTATCTATTTCCATTATTATACGATCAATGAGTGGATAGAAAACAGAAATCTTGAAATAAACATCTAGATTACATGCTTGCAGATTTTGAGTTCTTTTTGATTTCAATATCTATGTCGTTTGCATTTTTTCACAAGTTCTGAACAATTTTTCAAAGATCGTCGGAACGAATACGTCGTAACTCCGCCACTAAGCCATTTGCGAAATCCACTACAAGCTCAAAATCTACCTTTATTTGTTGGAGTTTATTACACAAAGGCAGAACGCACCGTGTTTGAGTAAGGAATTTGTTGTTTTGTGTTAACAAAAATAGTTTTAAATGCCGACCTAAGAACTTTATAATACTAAACAACAGAGAAACTGTTAACATTTTATAAATTTTGCGTCTTACGCATTATAAAACTGACACTAGTGCCCATGATTGGCACTGTTTTTTGACAACTTCACACTGGCATTTTATTATTAATACTAAAATTTAATAGGTCATAAAACTACATATTCCCATTTTTTATAAAAATTCTGACTAAAGATTGTGGAATTTCGATGAAACTTTGTTAAATTTTCCAAGGTTTTGCACAAAGTTTGGAATTTGTTCTTGCATGTTTTTTTATAAAAAACGTGTAAAAAATTCTTTTCGCTATCTATTTTTCTGCCAGTGTGTGCTCTGGTTACATTAATGAGCCTGCCTACTCTAGTAGAAGTGAAGATAAGGCAGTAGAGTTTCAGCTCAGCAACTTCAGACCGGTACGGTATTATTTAGATCTGTTATTTCATTCCTTTCAATGTGTACGCATACCTCGAAACCTGTTTATCGTCTTGAAAGCCTTGTGAATTTTAGAAGGTCTGAAAAGACTAGTATATGTATAAAGGCCTGATATTCAAACGCATAATCAGAGTGACCAGGTTAGCCTTTTCGAGGCTAGATTTTTTTTTTTTTATCCTTTAGCTTCATAATTTTAGTTTTAGCTTCGTGGCTTTTTTCTAGCCTTTTTTTACTCCAAACATTTTCTGGCCCTAACACCATATTTTTCATACAAATTCGAGAAGTATATAAAACTAAAGTTGAATAAAGGTAGTATTGACGACGAAATACAGAAAATGATTCGTAAAAATTAGCAATGGAGTTAATAACCCAATTGCGACATCGCCTACTTGATAATATGAACTCTTTACAAAAGATACATTTTTTTTCAGTTGATAATTCTTTGAAAGTTACAAAGCCTGGTGTATTTTATTACTTTCAAAAAGAAAAGTCTAGGTATTCTCCAAGTCAAGTAGCATTGATTGAGCTGCAGTGGCGAAAGCTAATAACCGTACAGTGGACAAGTGTGACCTCTACCATAGAATTTTGGGCGGAAGTCCGAGAACATAAAAATTCATTAAACCAACCCTTTTTTTAGAACTGGTCGAATTCGAAATTAACTTTTTGGTATTACCTTTCAGTAATGCGGAGGTTGAAACAATTTTTGGTGCCATGAACATTTTAAAAACTAAGTTAAGGAACAGATTAAAAATGAAAATGCTTAACTCTTATGCTTAATATTAGATGTTCGTTAAAAAGCTTATCGATCGACATGTTGCACTAATTTTGAAATAACCCTGATCTCATCTCTATAATAAATACCCAAACTTTGTACGCAGATAAACCAATAGTTTAAACTAAAATAAAAAATTTGAAATAGATTTCGTAAAAAAATTTCTGACTTTTTTAGCCTCTTTTTTTAACACCTGGTCACACTGCTCATAATCCACTAACAGATAATTTCATATATTCCTAAACATGTATTTTGTCATTAGTATAAAATGGGAAAGTTATACATAAATCAGAAGCATAAAATGGTATTGTGTTGATACAATCATAATGGTAAAGTATAAATAGTTTTCCGGTTTAATTACGTGTTTGTCTAATCTATAATATAAATGCGCAAGTTGAAGGGAAATCCCACTTTATGGCTAAACTATACCTTTAAGGTATTAACAATTAAATATGTATGGATAGGTATGGCCAAACTGCAGTACCGGTAATCAAATAAGCTTAAATAAAAATTAATTATAATATAGAAAACTTAGTTTAAAAATAGCACCAACACAAATTCCAAAAATATATTTACTCTATAAAGCCGTAGTTGTGGGAGTAGACATGTCATGCATGTTTTTGTATTACCCTGTAAAAAACGAAATACTCCGTTCCATACTCCAAAGAATACTCCTAAAGGAGTATCAGAGTACTCCAACACTTAACCTCATTCATATAAAAAGGTGGTCCAATTTACATGGCAATGTAATGAGCAGGGGTCGTCAAAATTGCAAATAAAGCAGTATTGGTGACAGCCCTTTGAACGCACGAACCAGTTGGTAGGTATTTTAGTTCCTCGCTAGACAGCACCGAGCAAACACATATGAATGATACCGTCGCATTTTATGCCTAGTAGTGCAAGGCATATTAACTTTAGTCGCGTAACGGTGGTATGTAACGGCAAAGACGGATCGATATAGATATTGACTTATATGTATCAAAATATTTAGGAGGAAAACTGAAATTGATTAAGCCATGTCCGTCCGTCCGTTTGTGAACACGATAGCTTGAGTAAATTTTGAGATATCTTAATGAAATTTGGTACTCAGGTTCCTTGGCACTCATCTCCGAGCGCTATTTAAAATGGGGAAATCGGATGCTAGCCACACCATATAGAATATTTTCGAAAATACAAAAAAAGTGATTATTCAGTACATAATGCTCTTATAAGGTTTAAATTTGGTGTGTACATTAATGTTAAGGTAAAAAATAAATTTTTGAAGAAATTTTTGAAAATGGGTTGGGCATCGCCTACTTTTGATTAAGTCAAATTTAGAAATAATATTAATCATAAATCAAAAACCTTTCAAGATATTGAAAGGAAATTTAGCACACATATTTATTAATACAGGGTATGTCCCGAAAAAAATGGGCGCAATTGGTTAAGAACCAGGCCTACTTTTACACGAAAGATTTTGAAAAGCCTCATAGATATATTTAATAGGCAATAACTTTGCGTACAAAAGCTTTATATCATTTCTATTTCACTTTCAAGCGTGGCCCCGCCCCTTTTATAGTTTATATATATTATATTTATATTCTAGATTATTCCACAAAACTTTTTATGCCATAACTCCGGCAAAAATTAATTTATCGAAGCGATATTTGGGGAAAATGTTGAATATATAAACGTAAATGTTTGTAAAATGTAAAACGCGATATTTTTATTACCACGCAAGCTATATTCACAAGATCTTGTACACATAATAAGCTTTTCAAGAAAAACTCAACCGCAAAAAAATGTTGGGGATTTTGGAGAAGTAGGCGAGGCGGCGCCCAGTTTTCAGCATAAAAATTCTGCAAGTTTTTAATACTGCACTGCAATAGGGAAGTTATATACCTAGTTTGATTATCATACTATTCATGAATATAAAAGGTTTGTAAGTATGAGAAGAAGAAGAGATGGGCCCATCTATAAGTAAACTGAGATAATAAGGACGATGAGCTGAGTCGATTTAGCAATGTCCGACCCTCCAAATATAAAATGTGCATGGATTGGTATTTTGAAAAAATGTGGTTAGCAGTTGTTGTTAGGGAAGCTATTTATATACAAATAAATTAATGGCGGTCACCGTGGTGTGGCGGGAGTGTTTCCGGCCTACCCAACCGAAGGTCCAAGGATCGAGTCCTGGGACAGGTAACATCAAAAGTGGTTTGGAAAAATTTTTCAAAACGGGGTCGCCCCTCGGCAGTGGTTTGGCAAACTCTCCGAGTGTCTTTCTGCCATGGAAGGCTTCTCAGCAAAAATGCATCTCTTTTGTAGATGCCGTTCGAAGGTGGCAAAAATCTGTAGGTCCCGCCAATTTGTAGGAAAAAATTCAAAACGGCATACCACAAATTGGAAGGGAAGTTTGACGCAAAAATCTCTTAGGTGGCTTATGATGCTATGCCTTTTGTATATTAAATTAATTTACCCCTCAAAACTCATAACAGAAGTGTTTTTATTGAAAACAATCAGCTGCCTTTATAATACGAACTGAAAGGTATTAAAATATACTTGCGTAATTTGGTGTGCCATAATAGATCACTACTAGGTATATAATGTTCGGTTCCATCCGAACTTAGACTTCCTTACTTGTTTTGATGTAAACTGCAAAATTAAAATTCAATAATTAAATAGTTCTGTTTAAATTCTATGAATATACATGAAAAAAACTATTCATTTTATAAGATGCATTTACTTGATAAAAACTTTACGTACATACATGCACATATTACTCGCCGCTCAGCGGCACCCACGTTCGATGTTGCCATGCCACTTGCTTAGTGACGACTAACAGCCCAACCTAATACAAGGTGGCGCAAAAGTAATCCTCCTATAAGAAAATGCTATAAATTTTGCGCTTGGCCCCTAAGGTCAGTTCTGTTTTGACATTTGTGTAGTAAACACATGCGAAATACACGTTAATAAACAATGTTACGCTACACTGCTCCAGAACGCGGAATATTGCTGACTATTTATTTGACCAATAATCGGTCGGGGCCAAACGGTTACTGTGAATGGTGAGCGCTACAGAGCAATGATCAACGAGTTCTTTTTGCCGCAACTTGATGAATTGGGATTGGAAAACATGTGGTTCCAACAAGACGGTGCAACAGCACACACTGCACGTGCCGCAACCGATATGCTGAACATGGGAAGCTTACTTTTGCGCCACCTTGTATAATGTCAGCCTAGAAGTCCAACGAAGTATCGCTTTGGCAAACAAGTGCTACTTCGGACTGAGTAGGCAATTGACAAGTAAAGTCCTCTCTCGAAGAACGAAAATAGCACTCTTTAAGTCACTTTTACCCGTACCCGTCCTGGTATATGGTGCTTAAACTTGGCAACTGACAACATCTTATGAGGCGGTTCTGGGAGTATTCGAGAGAAAGTTTTTCGAAAGGTGTAGAGACCATTGCGCGTTGGCGACTGCGAGTTCCGAAGAAGATTTAATGACGAGCTGTATGAGTTATGTGCAGACACCTACATAGTACAACGAACTAAAACCCAGCTGATTTGTTGGCTAGCCCATTTCAATGAAGATGCTCCCGATCAGAAATTATTATTTTCGGCACCCGCCGGTGTTCGCAGAGGAAGAGAGAGACCCACACTCCGATGGAAGGACCAAGTGGATGTCGATTTGCGATCCCAATTTGCAGAAAAAAGAAACTATGTTGGACGGACAAAATCGTTAAAGATTGTTAAGCGCTATTTAAAGAAGAAGAAGAGTTGAAAAGGGCGTACTGCTGTTGAAGTGGAAACAGGGATAGTTGCAAAAATTTTGCAGCAATTTGTTAAGTCATATTTTGGCTTTGAACAAGTGGTATATAAATTTTAGTAAGCTTAAATAAATTTGTGGCATTTTCTTCACTGTGGTTTGTTGCAAACTCCAAGCGAAACCTTTGAAGACCGTTTTAAGTTGAGTGAATCGAGTATCTATTTCCATTATTATACGATCAATGAGTGGATAGAAAACAGAAATCTTGAAATAAACATCTAGATTACATGCTTGCAGATTTTGAGTTCTTTTTGATTTCAATATCTATGTCGTTTGCATTTTTTCACAAGTTCTGAACAATTTTTCAAAGATCGTCGGAACGAATACGTCGTAACTCCGCCACTAAGACATTTGCGAAATCCACTACAAGCTCAAAATCTACCTTTATTTGTTGGAGTTTATTACACAAAGGCAGAACGCACCGTGTTTGAGTAAGGAATTTGTTGTTTTGTGTTAACAAAAATAGTTTTAAATGCCGACCTAAGAACTTTATAATACTAAACAACAGAGAAACTGTTAACATTTTATAAATTTTGCGTCTTACGCATTATAAAACTGACACTAGTGCCCATGATTGGCACTGTTTTTTGACAACTTCACACTGGCATTTTATTATTAATACTAAAATTTAATAGGTCATAAAACTACATATTCCCATTTTTTATAAAAATTCTGACTAAAGATTGTGGAATTTCGATGAAACTTTGTTAAATTTTCCAAGGTTTTGCACAAAGTTTGGAATTTGTTCTTGCATGTTTTTTTATAAAAAAACGTGTAAAAAATTCTTTTCGCTATCTATTTTTCTGCCAGTGTGTGCTCTGGTTACATTAATGAGCCTGCCTACTCTAGTACAAGTGAAGATAAGGCAGTAGAGTTTCAGCTCAGCAACTTCAGACCGGTACGGTATTATTTAGATCTGTTATTTCATTCCTTTCAATGTGTACGCATACCTCGAAACCTGTTTATCGTCTTGAAAGCCTTGTGAATTTTAGAAGGTCTGAAAAGACTAGTATATGTATAAAGGCCTGATATTCAAACGCATAATCAGAGTGACCAGGTTAGCCTTTTCGAGGCTAGATTTTTTTTTTTTATCCTTTAGCTTCATAATTTTAGTTTTAGCTTCGTGGCTTTTTTCTAGCCTTTTTTTACTCCAAACATTTTCTGGCCCTAACACCATATTTTTCATACAAATTCGAGAAGTATATAAAACTAAAGTTGAATAAAGGTAGTATTGACGACGAAATACAGAAAATGATTCGTAAAAATTAGCAATGGAGTTAATAACCCAATTGCGACATCGCCTACTTGATAATATGAACTCTTTACAAAAGATACATTTTTTTTCAGTTGATAATTCTTTGAAAGTTACAAAGCCTGGTGTATTTTATTACTTTCAAAAAGAAAAGTCTAGGTATTCTCCAAGTCAAGTAGCATTGATTGAGCTGCAGTGGCGAAAGCTAATAACCGTACAGTGGACAAGTGTGACCTCTACCATAGAATTTTGGGCGGAAGTCCGAGAACATAAAAATTCATTAAACCAACCCTTTTTTAGAACTGGTCGAATTCGAAATTAACTTTTTGGTATTACCTTTCAGTAATGCGGAGGTTGAAACAATTTTTGGTGCCATGAACATTTTAAAAACTAAGTTAAGGAACAGATTAAAAATGAAAATGCTTAACTCTTATGCTTAATATTAGATGTTCGTTAAAAAGCTTATCGATCGACATGTTGCACTAATTTTGAAATAACCCTGATCTCATCTCTATAATAAATACCCAAACTTTGTACGCAGATAAACCAATAGTTTAAACTAAAATAAAAAATTTGAAATAGATTTCGTAAAAAAATTTCTGACTTTTTTAGCCTCTTTTTTTAACACCTGGTCACACTGCTCATAATCCACTAACAGATAATTTCATATATTCCTAAACATGTATTTTGTCATTAGTATAAAATGGGAAAGTTATACATAAATCAGAAGCATAAAATGGTATTGTGTTGATACAATCATAATGGTAAAGTATAAATAGTTTTCCGGTTTAATTACGTGTTTGTCTAATCTATAATATAAATGCGCAAGTTGAAGGGAAATCCCACTTTATGGCTAAACTATACCTTTAAGGTATTAACAATTAAATATGTATGGATAGGTATGGCCAAACTGCAGTACCGGTAATCAAATAAGCTTAAATAAAAATTAATTATAATATAGAAAACTTAGTTTAAAAATAGCACCAACACAAATTCCAAAAATATATTTACTCTATAAAGCCGTAGTTGTGGGAGTAGACATGTCATGCATGTTTTTGTATTACCCTGTAAAAAACGAAATACTCCGTTCCATACTCCAAAGAATACTCCTAAAGGAGTATCAGAGTACTCCAACACTTAACCTCATTCATATAAAAAGGTGGTCCAATTTACATGGCAATGTAATGAGCAGGGGTCGTCAAAATTGCAAATAAAGCAGTATTGGTGACAGCCCTTTGAACGCACGAACCAGTTGGTAGGTATTTTAGTTCCTCGCTAGACAGCACCGAGCAAACACATATGAATGATACCGTCGCATTTTATGCCTAGTAGTGCAAGGCATATTAACTTTAGTCGCGTAACGGTGGTATGTAACGGCAAAGACGGATCGATATAGATATTGACTTATATGTATCAAAATATTTAGGAGGAAAACTGAAATTGATTAAGCCATGTCCGTCCGTCCGTTTGTGAACACGATAGCTTGAGTAAATTTTGAGATATCTTAATGAAATTTGGTACTCAGGTTCCTTGGCACTCATCTCCGAGCGCTATTTAAAATGGGGAAATCGGATGCTAGCCACACCATATAGAATATTTTCGAAAATACAAAAAAAGTGATTATTCAGTACATAATGCTCTTATAAGGTTTAAATTTGGTGTGTACATTAATGTTAAGGTAAAAAATAAATTTTTGAAGAAATTTTTGAAAATGGGTTGGGCATCGCCTACTTTTGATTAAGTCAAATTTAGAAATAATATTAATCATAAATCAAAAACCTTTCAAGATATTGAAAGGAAATTTAGCACACATATTTATTAATACAGGGTATGTCCCGAAAAAAATGGGCGCAATTGGTTAAGAACCAGGCCTACTTTTACACGAAAGATTTTGAAAAGCCTCATAGATATATTTAATAGGCAATAACTTTGCGTACAAAAGCTTTATATCATTTCTATTTCACTTTCAAGCGTGGCCCCGCCCCTTTTATAGTTTATATATATTATATTTATATTCTAGATTATTCCACAAAACTTTTTATGCCATAACTCCGGCAAAAATTAATTTATCGAAGCGATATTTGGGGAAAATGTTGAATATATAAACGTAAATGTTTGTAAAATGTAAAACGCGATATTTTTATTACCACGCAAGCTATATTCACAAGATCTTGTACACATAATAAGCTTTTCAAGAAAAACTCAACCGCAAAAAAATGTTGGGGATTTTGGAGAAGTAGGCGAGGCGGCGCCCAGTTTTCAGCATAAAAATTCTGCAAGTTTTTAATACTGCACTGCAATAGGGAAGTTATATACCTAGTTTGATTATCATACTATTCATGAATATAAAAGGTTTGTAAGTATGAGAAGAAGAAGAGATGGGCCCATCTATAAGTAAACTGAGATAATAAGGACGATGAGCTGAGTCGATTTAGCAATGTCCGACCCTCCAAATATAAAATGTGCATGGATTGGTATTTTGAAAAAATGTGGTTAGCAGTTGTTGTTAGGGAAGCTATTTATATACAAATAAATTAATGGCGGTCACCGTGGTGTGGCGGGAGTGTTTCCGGCCTACCCAACCGAAGGTCCAAGGATCGAGTCCTGGGACAGGTAACATCAAAAGTGGTTTGGAAAAATTTTTCAAAACGGGGTCGCCCCTCGGCAGTGGTTTGGCAAACTCTCCGAGTGTCTTTCTGCCATGGAAGGCTTCTCAGCAAAAATGCATCTCTTTTGTAGATGCCGTTCGAAGGTGGCAAAAATCTGTAGGTCCCGCCAATTTGTAGGAAAAAATTCAAAACGGCATACCACAAATTGGAAGGGAAGTTTGACGCAAAAATCTCTTAGGTGGCTTATGATGCTATGCCTTTTGTATATTAAATTAATTTACCCCTCAAAACTCATAACAGAAGTGTTTTTATTGAAAACAATCAGCTGCCTTTATAATACGAACTGAAAGGTATTAAAATATACTTGCGTAATTTGGTGTGCCATAATAGATCACTACTAGGTATATAATGTTCGGTTCCATCCGAACTTAGACTTCCTTACTTGTTTTGATGTAAACTGCAAAATTAAAATTCAATAATTAAATAGTTCTGTTTAAATTCTATGAATATACATGAAAAAAACTATTCATTTTATAAGATGCATTTACTTGATAAAAACTTTACGTACATACATGCACATATTACTCGCCGCTCAGCGGCACCCACGTTCGATGTTGCCATGCCACTTGCTTAGTGACGACTAACAGCCCAACCTAATACAAGGTGGCGCAAAAGTAATCCTCCTATAAGAAAATGCTATAAATTTTGCGCTTGGCCCCTAAGGTCAGTTCTGTTTTGACATTTGTGTAGTAAACACATGCGAAATACACGTTAATAAACAATGTTACGCTACACTGCTCCAGAACGCGGAATATTGCTGACTATTTATTTGACCAATAATCGGTCGGGGCCAAACGGTTACTGTGAATGGTGAGCGCTACAGAGCAATGATCAACGAGTTCTTTTTGCCGCAACTTGATGAATTGGGATTGGAAAACATGTGGTTCCAACAAGACGGTGCAACAGCACACACTGCACGTGCCGCAACCGATATGCTGAACATGGGAAGCTTACTTTTGCGCCACCTTGTATAATGTCAGCCTAGAAGTCCAACGAAGTATCGCTTTGGCAAACAAGTGCTACTTCGGACTGAGTAGGCAATTGACAAGTAAAGTCCTCTCTCGAAGAACGAAAATAGCACTCTTTAAGTCACTTTTACCCGTACCCGTCCTGGTATATGGTGCTTAAACTTGGCAACTGACAACATCTTATGAGGCGGTTCTGGGAGTATTCGAGAGAAAGTTTTTCGAAAGGTGTAGAGACCATTGCGCGTTGGCGACTGCGAGTTCCGAAGAAGATTTAATGACGAGCTGTATGAGTTATGTGCAGACACCTACATAGTACAACGAACTAAAACCCAGCTGATTTGTTGGCTAGCCCATTTCAATGAAGATGCTCCCGATCAGAAATTATTATTTTCGGCACCCGCCGGTGTTCGCAGAGGAAGAGAGAGACCCACACTCCGATGGAAGGACCAAGTGGATGTCGATTTGCGATCCCAATTTGCAGAAAAAAGAAACTATGTTGGACGGACAAAATCGTTAAAGATTGTTAAGCGCTATTTAAAGAAGAAGAAGAGTTGAAAAGGGCGTACTGCTGTTGAAGTGGAAACAGGGATAGTTGCAAAAATTTTGCAGCAATTTGTTAAGTCATATTTTGGCTTTGAACAAGTGGTATATAAATTTTAGTAAGCTTAAATAAATTTGTGGCATTTTCTTCACTGTGGTTTGTTGCAAACTCCAAGCGAAACCTTTGAAGACCGTTTTAAGTTGAGTGAATCGAGTATCTATTTCCATTATTATACGATCAATGAGTGGATAGAAAACAGAAATCTTGAAATAAACATCTAGATTACATGCTTGCAGATTTTGAGTTCTTTTTGATTTCAATATCTATGTCGTTTGCATTTTTTCACAAGTTCTGAACAATTTTTCAAAGATCGTCGGAACGAATACGTCGTAACTCCGCCACTAAGACATTTGCGAAATCCACTACAAGCTCAAAATCTACCTTTATTTGTTGGAGTTTATTACACAAAGGCAGAACGCACCGTGTTTGAGTAAGGAATTTGTTGTTTTGTGTTAACAAAAATAGTTTTAAATGCCGACCTAAGAACTTTATAATACTAAACAACAGAGAAACTGTTAACATTTTATAAATTTTGCGTCTTACGCATTATAAAACTGACACTAGTGCCCATGATTGGCACTGTTTTTTGACAACTTCACACTGGCATTTTATTATTAATACTAAAATTTAATAGGTCATAAAACTACATATTCCCATTTTTTATAAAAATTCTGACTAAAGATTGTGGAATTTCGATGAAACTTTGTTAAATTTTCCAAGGTTTTGCACAAAGTTTGGAATTTGTTCTTGCATGTTTTTTTATAAAAAAACGTGTAAAAAATTCTTTTCGCTATCTATTTTTCTGCCAGTGTGTGCTCTGGTTACATTAATGAGCCTGCCTACTCTAGTAGAAGTGAAGATAAGGCAGTAGAGTTTCAGCTCAGCAACTTCAGACCGGTACGGTATTATTTAGATCTGTTATTTCATTCCTTTCAATGTGTACGCATACCTCGAAACCTGTTTATCGTCTTGAAAGCCTTGTGAATTTTAGAAGGTCTGAAAAGACTAGTATATGTATAAAGGCCTGATATTCAAACGCATAATCAGAGTGACCAGGTTAGCCTTTTCGAGGCTAGATTTTTTTTTTTTATCCTTTAGCTTCATAATTTTAGTTTTAGCTTCGTGGCTTTTTTCTAGCCTTTTTTTACTCCAAACATTTTCTGGCCCTAACACCATATTTTTCATACAAATTCGAGAAGTATATAAAACTAAAGTTGAATAAAGGTAGTATTGACGACGAAATACAGAAAATGATTCGTAAAAATTAGCAATGGAGTTAATAACCCAATTGCGACATCGCCTACTTGATAATATGAACTCTTTACAAAAGATACATTTTTTTTCAGTTGATAATTCTTTGAAAGTTACAAAGCCTGGTGTATTTTATTACTTTCAAAAAGAAAAGTCTAGGTATTCTCCAAGTCAAGTAGCATTGATTGAGCTGCAGTGGCGAAAGCTAATAACCGTACAGTGGACAAGTGTGACCTCTACCATAGAATTTTGGGCGGAAGTCCGAGAACATAAAAATTCATTAAACCAACCCTTTTTTAGAACTGGTCGAATTCGAAATTAACTTTTTGGTATTACCTTTCAGTAATGCGGAGGTTGAAACAATTTTTGGTGCCATGAACATTTTAAAAACTAAGTTAAGGAACAGATTAAAAATGAAAATGCTTAACTCTTATGCTTAATATTAGATGTTCGTTAAAAAGCTTATCGATCGACATGTTGCACTAATTTTGAAATAACCCTGATCTCATCTCTATAATAAATACCCAAACTTTGTACGCAGATAAACCAATAGTTTAAACTAAAATAAAAAATTTGAAATAGATTTCGTAAAAAAATTTCTGACTTTTTTAGCCTCTTTTTTTAACACCTGGTCACACTGCTCATAATCCACTAACAGATAATTTCATATATTCCTAAACATGTATTTTGTCATTAGTATAAAATGGGAAAGTTATACATAAATCAGAAGCATAAAATGGTATTGTGTTGATACAATCATAATGGTAAAGTATAAATAGTTTTCCGGTTTAATTACGTGTTTGTCTAATCTATAATATAAATGCGCAAGTTGAAGGGAAATCCCACTTTATGGCTAAACTATACCTTTAAGGTATTAACAATTAAATATGTATGGATAGGTATGGCCAAACTGCAGTACCGGTAATCAAATAAGCTTAAATAAAAATTAATTATAATATAGAAAACTTAGTTTAAAAATAGCACCAACACAAATTCCAAAAATATATTTACTCTATAAAGCCGTAGTTGTGGGAGTAGACATGTCATGCATGTTTTTGTATTACCCTGTAAAAAACGAAATACTCCGTTCCATACTCCAAAGAATACTCCTAAAGGAGTATCAGAGTACTCCAACACTTAACCTCATTCATATAAAAAGGTGGTCCAATTTACATGGCAATGTAATGAGCAGGGGTCGTCAAAATTGCAAATAAAGCAGTATTGGTGACAGCCCTTTGAACGCACGAACCAGTTGGTAGGTATTTTAGTTCCTCGCTAGACAGCACCGAGCAAACACATATGAATGATACCGTCGCATTTTATGCCTAGTAGTGCAAGGCATATTAACTTTAGTCGCGTAACGGTGGTATGTAACGGCAAAGACGGATCGATATAGATATTGACTTATATGTATCAAAATATTTAGGAGGAAAACTGAAATTGATTAAGCCATGTCCGTCCGTCCGTTTGTGAACACGATAGCTTGAGTAAATTTTGAGATATCTTAATGAAATTTGGTACTCAGGTTCCTTGGCACTCATCTCCGAGCGCTATTTAAAATGGGGAAATCGGATGCTAGCCACACCATATAGAATATTTTCGAAAATACAAAAAAAGTGATTATTCAGTACATAATGCTCTTATAAGGTTTAAATTTGGTGTGTACATTAATGTTAAGGTAAAAAATAAATTTTTGAAGAAATTTTTGAAAATGGGTTGGGCATCGCCTACTTTTGATTAAGTCAAATTTAGAAATAATATTAATCATAAATCAAAAACCTTTCAAGATATTGAAAGGAAATTTAGCACACATATTTATTAATACAGGGTATGTCCCGAAAAAAATGGGCGCAATTGGTTAAGAACCAGGCCTACTTTTACACGAAAGATTTTGAAAAGCCTCATAGATATATTTAATAGGCAATAACTTTGCGTACAAAAGCTTTATATCATTTCTATTTCACTTTCAAGCGTGGCCCCGCCCCTTTTATAGTTTATATATATTATATTTATATTCTAGATTATTCCACAAAACTTTTTATGCCATAACTCCGGCAAAAATTAATTTATCGAAGCGATATTTGGGGAAAATGTTGAATATATAAACGTAAATGTTTGTAAAATGTAAAACGCGATATTTTTATTACCACGCAAGCTATATTCACAAGATCTTGTACACATAATAAGCTTTTCAAGAAAAACTCAACCGCAAAAAAATGTTGGGGATTTTGGAGAAGTAGGCGAGGCGGCGCCCAGTTTTCAGCATAAAAATTCTGCAAGTTTTTAATACTGCACTGCAATAGGGAAGTTATATACCTAGTTTGATTATCATACTATTCATGAATATAAAAGGTTTGTAAGTATGAGAAGAAGAAGAGATGGGCCCATCTATAAGTAAACTGAGATAATAAGGACGATGAGCTGAGTCGATTTAGCAATGTCCGACCCTCCAAATATAAAATGTGCATGGATTGGTATTTTGAAAAAATGTGGTTAGCAGTTGTTGTTAGGGAAGCTATTTATATACAAATAAATTAATGGCGGTCACCGTGGTGTGGCGGGAGTGTTTCCGGCCTACCCAACCGAAGGTCCAAGGATCGAGTCCTGGGACAGGTAACATCAAAAGTGGTTTGGAAAAATTTTTCAAAACGGGGTCGCCCCTCGGCAGTGGTTTGGCAAACTCTCCGAGTGTCTTTCTGCCATGGAAGGCTTCTCAGCAAAAATGCATCTCTTTTGTAGATGCCGTTCGAAGGTGGCAAAAATCTGTAGGTCCCGCCAATTTGTAGGAAAAAATTCAAAACGGCATACCACAAATTGGAAGGGAAGTTTGACGCAAAAATCTCTTAGGTGGCTTATGATGCTATGCCTTTTGTATATTAAATTAATTTACCCCTCAAAACTCATAACAGAAGTGTTTTTATTGAAAACAATCAGCTGCCTTTATAATACGAACTGAAAGGTATTAAAATATACTTGCGTAATTTGGTGTGCCATAATAGATCACTACTAGGTATATAATGTTCGGTTCCATCCGAACTTAGACTTCCTTACTTGTTTTGATGTAAACTGCAAAATTAAAATTCAATAATTAAATAGTTCTGTTTAAATTCTATGAATATACATGAAAAAAACTATTCATTTTATAAGATGCATTTACTTGATAAAAACTTTACGTACATACATGCACATATTACTCGCCGCTCAGCGGCACCCACGTTCGATGTTGCCATGCCACTTGCTCAGTGACGACTAACAGCCCAACCTAATACAAGGTGGCGCAAAAGTAATCCTCCTATCAGAAAATGCTATAAATTTTGCGATTGGCCCCTAAAGTCAGTTCTGTTTTGACATTTGTGTAGTAAGCACATGCGAAATACACGTTAATAAACAATATTACGCTACACTGCTCCAGAACGCGGAATATTGCTGACTATTTATTTGACCAATAATCGGTCGGTGCCAAACGGTTACTGTGAATGGTGAGCGCTACAGATCAATGATCAACGAGTTCTTTTTGCCGCAACTTGATGAATTGGGATTGGAAAACATGTGGTTCCAACAAGACGGTGCAACAGCACACACTGCACGTGCCACAACCGATATGCACTCCGGCAATTTTCTGTCAAAAATTTCTTATGCACATACAAGTTGTATGAGAGCAACGTAAACTAACCGCACAGCGTAAAAACCTAACTCAATTTCGTTGTTTTGCGTGACATATCGATTTGACTTTTGCGCTCAGCTGGCACGTCGTTTATGCCCTGCAGTCAACTTCTAAACTAGTTAGGAAACATTCAATTCATTCATAAGAATTTCGTGAGCTTATTCATACCAGTTTCAGCGACTGTAACGTTTCCGCTATCATAAGCAGCATCAACCCTCTAAAATTGTCGATAAATGCATACACGAGCGAAAAAGAAAACAGTTCAGTATTCGGGCCGCAATCGTTCAGTTAACAACGCCGTCCTACATTTGAATTTTCTATTTAACTAATATTCTGAGTTTCATTTAATTTATTTAAATTTAAAACTTTCTTGTAAATAATAGTTCTGATACTAAAATCATAATCCTTTTGAGAATTTGGTGGTTTAAATAGTACATTTGGGTTCCGTGCATGCAACAAAATCACCCTTATTTTTTTCACGTCGCTACTGCAATAACGGCGCAGCAGCGAATCAACAACGAATAAGAAATGTTCAAATGAAACCACGAGGAAAAGTGAAAACGAAACGATCATTTGTCAAATCGATTGTGTAAGTAAATATCATCTCTTTTTGGAATAATTTAAGCAACTTTTTCTAATAAAATAGTTTTCAAAAATTTACAAAACAAATATTGAGTTATTGTTATTTTTCAGGGCTGATTTATCGTGATTGTGAAATGAGTTTTTATAAATAAAATAACAGTGAATCTCCAACGGAATCGTTTAAAAGCTGCAACAACGAAATTGGCGAGCAGAGGCACATACAATAACAAGGTGGTCAAAATAGCACTTTTTATAAAATTTAGTTACTAAGAACTTGCACATTATGTATTGGAATTCCGTGCTCGAGTTAGCATGGTTATTTGCAAAGAACTCGAAAACATAAAATTATCACCATGAAAAGCTAATCTTCCCTGAATTTCCTTAATTTTATGTAAAGATATTTTTACAAGTATGGATTAGATTCTATCTGAGATTAATATTTAAATTTCAAAATAAGTAATGTAATATTTAAATTTTCGTGTATTTTTAAACCAAAAATGAACTAACCACCTAGGAAGTGGTGCAGTAACTGGTCTGATTCTGGTGTATGTACTAACTAGTATGTAAACTTGTATGATCCTGATGTATATATATGATGACTAGTATGTCAACTGGTATATTGCTGATGCAGAGACTGACTAGTATGCCAATTGGGACGGTGCTGATGCAGAAGGGGACAATTGCCATCTCGTACCAGTTGCTAATATGGAAAAATTACAGAACTTGTACTAGCTGAGCCGGTTTGGCAAACTAGTATTTGATAAAACTAGTAAATTGACTGAAGGGTGTATATGGGAGCTACTAACGCACGCAAATTTATTTCGATTAGAACCAAAAAAGTCGTTTATTTTCGTGCGGTGAAAAACCCTGTGTGGTTATATTAGGTTGGGTTGTAAAATTTACAGTGTAAATCAACCACCAAAGAAAGATCGTAACCTATCTGTGTGAGCTGAGCATGAAGAATTGTTCTATGAAACGCCGACCATTTCCATAGAGTGATCTTTTGGCAGCAAATTGAATGTACTCTCACGTAGGTTCTCCCTAGAGTATTCAGAAGCAAAGTAAAGGGTACTCCGAGAAGGATTAGGTGATCCAATCACCGGACATTGCCATGTTAATTGGACCACCTTTTTTATAGGAATGAGGACAAGTGTTGGAGTACTCTGATACTCCATCGTTTTTTACAGGGTACTCGTGTGATAGGATCTCACTGTGAGTGCGAAGAGTTGGTAGTGGACCAATGAAAACCAAGTATTCGAACTATAAACCTCTGTTGTGTGAGTGAACGTGTCATGCATTTTTGCTTTAGTTATTATTCTATTGATCAGTGGCTACAATGCCCAGTGTCAGCTCTCCTGAAAGCAAAAAAAATTCGCTTTGTTGAGACATTAAACAAGCAATGTAAAATACATATGTAACCTTCATTGCTGATACCTACAACCAGTGTTTACACAAACAAAATAAATGATTATTCATAAAGAGTATTCAACACCGGAGTTTGTTTTGTTTTTGTAGTTGTGGTTGAGCTTGTGCGCATGGAAATAAAATAAAATAAAACAAAATAAATGAAATAAGATAGAATAGAATAAAACAAAATTTATTAAAAGAAAGTGAAGGGAGGGACAGGAAAGGCAAGGAAAGGAAGGGAATGGAAAGGAAAGGAAAGGAAAGGAAAGGAAAGGAAAGGAAAGAAAAGGAAATTAAAGGAAAGAAAAGGAAAAAAAAATCATAAAGAGTATTCAACACCGAAGCTTGTTTTGTTTTTGCATTTGTGGTTGGGTTTGTGTGAATAAAATTTAAAAAAATAGAATAAAGCAAAGTTTATTAAAAGAAAGTGAAGGGAAGGACAGGAAAGGTAAAAAAAGGAAAGGAAAGGATAGGGGATAGGAAAAGGAAGGGAATGGAAAGGAAATGAAAGAAAAGTAAAGGAAGGGAATGAAAAGAAAAGAAAAATAAAGTAAAGGAAAGGCAATGTAAGAAATGGAAAGGAAAAGAAAAGAAAGGAAGGGAAGGGAAAGGAAAGGAAAGGAATGAAAATAAAAGAAAAGGGAAGTAAAGTGAATTGGTAAAGCAAGTAAATGAAATTAAAAGAAAAGAAATTAAAGTAAAGGAAAGAATAAAATAAATTTAAAATAGAGACTGTAGAGAGTAAAAGAAGAAATCAAAGAAAACGAAAATGTGTTAGGGGTAAGGACCGGCAGAGAACGGCGAATGAAAGGTTTAGCAAATAATTAAAGTAAAATAAAGTTTTGGCGTTGAATTTCAACCACTGGGCGATCTCTAGTTACTTTAAAACAGCCAAACTATCCTCTGCTCTCTCGAAAACGGCATAACCGATCTTGAAATAGTTTACGTGCTACATTCTTATCCTTGTATATAATAAAATTGTAACAGGTCGATGTCTGTACATTGCAGATATTAAAAAAAAATTATAGGAGGGATCATTATTGAGCCAATAGAATCCAAATCAAGAGGTTTTAGAAATTTAATGTATCCTTTATTTCGATAAATCTATCGGTTTCGAAGTTATAGAACAATAAGTGGACGCAAAGTGTATTAGTACAATATGGGTATCAAACGAATATCTCAAATGTATCATGCCCCGGGCACGACTCACAAAGGGGCGCCAAATGGTTCGCAAAACAATAAATGGCTGAATGGTTTTTATTTGTATTATAATTGGTTCATTCAATTTGATTTTAAAGTTAGTCTCAGAGTGATATAATGAGTGTTAATCTCTACATATAATAAAATTAAAAAATTTATACGAGGGTTCTTTATTGAGCCAATAGAATCCAAATCAACAGATTTTAGAATTTTTGTCTGTCTAATTGTAACTTGCATCGCGTCACGCCTATCTTGAAAGTTAAGATATTCTTTAATTCGATATCTCGACCGGTTCGGAGTTATCGACCAATATGCGGACCAGGGTGACCCAAAATGTATTGGTACAATATGGATATCAAACGAAAGGTGTTAATGAGTGTTGCAATAAGCGATGTGATTAAGTCCCATATCTCAACTGGTTTCGGATAATCAATGATTAAGACCGGACACAGTTTATTATAAGATCTGAGACGCAGCGAAGCGTGGTGGTCTGCTAGTAGACTTATATTTATCTAGCCTGTAGCCTAGTGGTTATTGGCTCTTACATATTTACATACATGTAATGGTATATGGTTTCGAAGTTGAGGGGACTTTTTATTAAGTTACGTTAACTCATCTGTGTAAATTGCATTCCTTCCTCTTCTGGTAAAGAGCACGCAACATACCCTTAACTTAGTGTATTTTCTTATTTATGTATGTGAGTGATTAACTGCGTATAATATCAAAATACCATTAAAATCGAAATTTTACTTTATATCATATTTTTTTTATATTTTTGAAACGCTTATGACTTTTTGAATTACATTTCTAAATAAAATGTAAATATGAATGCCTTCCTTAAAAAAAATATATATGTATTGTAATGTTTTCGGACGGCATTAACTCTCACTGCTAATATACAAGGTGGCGCAAAAGTAAGCTTCCGATGTTCAGCATATCGGTTGTGGCACGTGCAGTGTGTGCTGTTGCACCGTCTTGTTGGAACCACATGTTTTCCAATCCCAATTCATCAAGTTGCGGCAAAAAGAACTCGTTGATCATTGCTCTGTAGCGCTCACCATTCACAGTAACCGTTTGGCACCGACCGATTATTGGTCAAATAAATAGTCAGCAATATTCCGCGTTCTGGAGCAGTGTAGCGTAACATTGTTTATTAACGTGTATTTCGCATGTGTTTACTACACAAATGTCAAAACAGAACTGACTTTAGGGGCCAATCGCAAAATTTATAGCATTTTCTGATAGGAGGATTACTTTTGCGCCACCTTGTAGAACTATTCAATACTATCTCGAGTTAGAAATGTTAAATTAAGTGTTAACTATTGATTGAATAGAGCATCAGCTAATTCGAAGTAAACTTTTGATCGCACAAAACTGTCGACAGGTAAAAAAAAAATCATGCAAAAGTGAAGGCTAAAAAAAGGGTGATCATCTTTCCAACGTTCAAATGTACGTACGCCGTTCTTACCGTAACTTTTTTTTTGTCTGCTCGTTTATTTCATTGAGTATTCACGACTTATTAAAATTTAATAATTAACATACTGTATTTTTTAATTAAGTAGTGTGTAATCCAGTTTTTTTTGTGGAAGCTTATGATATATAACACTGTACAACAAGATTTTTAGTAATTGATGAAACCAACAAAATCTGAAGCTCTATACCTCTCGTATCAAAACCTCATACCAGGTGTTTGGCCTATAGGTCTGGTTTTTTTTATTTGAGTTTAAAGTTTTTAACCCTTTGTATAGGAGTTAAGTGAGGAAAACGCATGTTAGCAGATCTATGCTGGTGGTTACAGATAAGAAATGAAGATGATAATACGAATGACGAAGAGGATCCAGAAAATGAGAGAGAGGGGTATAGCAGTGATGAGTTAAACTTACCGGCTTCAAAAAAATTAATATTATAGTTTTAGGCTTCATTTTTACTAAGAGATGAACCCTCATTTTGTTATACAGTGTAATATCTTCGTTGTTTTATACTTCTCATTTTTAAGAGATGCACCCTCATTTTGTTATACAGTGTAATATCTTCGTTGTTTTATACTTCAGTTTTTACCCATTAATCGTATCTACATGTTTTTATTTACGCGTTCATATATTTATGTACAAGTCAACAAAATAGCATTTCTTATAAAGCGAGCTTTAATATTCTTTGCTTAACACACATTTTTTCAATTAAATGTAAATGTGCAGATTTTTACGCACCGCCAATCGCTCCTTAATTGTATAAACGAAGGGATAAATAAAACTTATACTATTGTTTCCATTTTAATAACAACAACAAGGGTTAAATAAGATAGGATATTCACAAATTGTAAAGCATAATGTATAAAATATATTCACCTCGATTTTAAACAAAAAATCAGCATGTGTTTTTCCGCTTCTCCCTATTCCCTTATTCTGAACACAAAATCCGCAAGTATTTGGTAGCTTCTCGCTCTTCGCCTATCCTAAACACTGTTCGAAAAAGCAAAAATTGGTTTGGAGGGTAAAGTATGTATCACAAATGAAAAGAAAAGGGTGAATACACAACAGTTTTTTTGCGAGATATTTCACCAGGCAATTTTCAGTTAGCGCTGAACAAAATGTAAGTAAATGTAACTTTTAATAATAAAAAATCACTTTTATACATTAATATCGTATTGCTTTTGTGTTTTTAGAACGAAAAGTATAAATAACCTGTAAATATACTTTAGTAAGCCTTATGCAAGGGCAGCCGGAAATTCTGCCCCTTCTATAAAGGAAGAAAAAAAGCGATGAATAGATTTTGGCAAAATGGGAAGGAGTTAAATTTGGCAGGACCACCGACAAAATCTGTTGTGGAATGGAAAAATGCACCTACTTATTTATAACACAGGTTTCATCAATAGGAGCTTAATCGGCGAAACTGCAACTGCCTTTTGGTCTGTTGTGTGTGCGTTGGTAAAATGTCCAACAAATATTTATGTATATGCGGACTTATTTATCCTATAGTTTTAATAAATCTGATAAACAATTGAATCAATAAAATGCACTAAAAATAAATTGTTTACCACTTACAATGATTCCGGCAACTGTGTGTTCTTATAGACCTCTGTTGAGATTCCTGTGCTACATAATCTTCGGTTTCTTCTTCTGCTACTATTCCAAAGGCGATACTATGAATTTTTGTTATTAATTTATAATTATTATTAATTAATTATTTATAACTTTTTATCAAAAACTATTACTTTTGATTCACTGATCACAAAAGGTAGTGCGAAAACCAAACATAAAATAGCAACATAGCTTGAAAATTGGCGGAAATTTTCCTGGCGAATAAAAAATTCCGCAAAGAAAGAAACCCGAGCGGATATTTAGAGTTGGGCTGATTAATTACCTGTCCGGTAGAGGTACGTAGATGAATTTTTTACCTCTTTAGAGTTTCTAACCTGGGAACACCAGCAATAATGTCAGCCTAGTAATCCAATGAAGAATCATTCCTGCAAACAAGTGCTACTTTGGACTTTCGGCACAGAAGGTCTTGTTATCGGCACCAGCCGATGGTAGCAGAGGAAGAGGGAGACACCATGTAAGGACCAAATCGATACCGATTTGCGGTACCTGCCCAATCATCATTTCCCTTGCCTAGCATCGTCATCAAGCCCTTCTAACGTTAGTCCCAGGGTTGGACTACAGTGAAATTGCTGTTAAAAGAGTTGCCTCAGTTGACACGGGGTTCAGTCTGGATAGGGAAGAGTTTAATAATAATAATAATTCCTATACGGATTACCCACCATATCCCGCCCGACCGGCGCGAGGGGCGCATCCTCATAACGCGGATTATTTGTTCGTGCCGAGTCATTGAAAGGCTTTGGTTTGTTTTTAATTTTATAGGAAGCCGGCTGAGAAATTCCACTCGAAAAACCCATGTATTTACATTTTTTTAGGCTAAGTGGCATATAATTTCAATCGCACCAAGTAACTAGTGTAACTAGATCTGATTGTAGCTTATTTCTATCTTCAAATGACGCGAATGACATGAAAAGCTTTACGTCGTCAGCATACATTAACATTTTTGAAAATTTTATTATTGTAGAAATATCATTTATACACAACAAGAACAGAATCGGGCCAAGATGGCTTCCTTGAGGACAGGAGACATAAATGACATCGGATACTAAATTTTTAAACACTACAAAGAGTCACTGAGGTAAGAAGAGATCCGGCGATTGAGACCCGGCTGGAAGCTCAACTCTTTAGCCTGTTACAATATCCAGAACGAAGTTGGGCCAACATGACTCTTGTCTCCCTAGGCAGTTCGCGTTCCTCTTCGGCAACAGCTGGAGCTTGTGCTTGAATGTGACTGGGCGAAAGCTGACAAAAAGGAGTTTACGGACTCTGTGTGGATGAGTTTGAAGGCCTGTGGATGCACCTTTGGATCAACAGGAGAAAAAATATGATGTCGGATCTCATCACAGTGCTTACGGAGATGACTGCTTATTCCCCTGGGAGGCGGATTTTCCTCGAGAAGGCGCCTGTTTGGATGTTACGGTTTGCAGTAATTGAACAGGCACTACCTGGTCAACATCTCACTATACTCTTTAACACCGAGTGTGTGTCTGCGTAGCTCAGCACCGGCTGGCCAATCGCCTTGTTGTCAGTGAAGTTTCTTTATCTTTTCACCAAGTGCTACGAGCTTTTGACTTGTTGCGGCTTTGTACTTTGGTGGCAATCGAGGCTACGTGAGCACCGTAATTGAACATGTTATCAAACGTGACCCCTAAGATTTTTGGATGTGTGACAGTCGGAAGATTAGTGCCGTCGACGTAGACGTCTAATTCAGTGCTCATCTGCGTAAGGTGGCCGAGGATTTGGTCGGTGACAGTGCCAGATTCCGTTCAGCGAAAAAACCGGACAAGGATGAGTGGTAAGAGTTTATTTTTGAGCACAGGTCATTTACGGAGGGGCCCGTCGCCAAAATCGTGCAGTCATCGGCGTAAGAGGCGATCGAGACACCCTAGATGACTGCCGACCACTCAGATAATTGGCGGTCCAACGCTTTAGACAGGGGGAAGAGTTGACTCTTTAAGGTCATTAGTAAGTTGCGCGTGATTGACCGTGTAGAAAGCTTTCGGCAGGTCAAGTGCAACCAGTACAGTCCTGTCATTAGGGCGATTTTAGTTGAAACCAACACTTATCTGAGTGGTAATGGCGTTAAGCGCAGTGGTGGTGCTATGCATTTTAAGGAAACCATGATGATATTTGGCGAGCCGCAAGTCTTCACTACTGGCGAGAGGAGCGATATCGGCCTCCCCTTAGTTAGCTGGCTTTCCAGGTTTAAGTAGCGGCACAACCTTCCCTTTCTCCATTTTCTGTAATTACAAAAGTGGTCATGGAATTGAAGACACTTGTGAGGTACCTTACTCCCTCATCGCCGAAATGTTTTAATATCAGCATGGATATAGCGTCGGAGCCAAGCGCTTTTAAGCCCTTGGACCTCCAAATGGCCTCCTGAACCTCTGTGGTGGTGATGGCAATGGACGATTGACTATTTTTTTTTGTCTGCGCGCTTCCCTGGTGGCGCGACTGATTTCCTTGTCAACCGGAGGATGCAGTACAAATTGCCGGCAGAAATATATTTTGTCGTTAGGTGTAATCCGATTTGACAAGGATTTGAAAGTGGACCATAATTTGCCAACACCAGCAGATAGGATACAAGACCTTAGGTGCTCCTCTCACTTTGCGCGTTGGTGTTGATCCACCACCCATCTGATTTCCGCATTGAGATCCAGCGTCACACATGGTCACGTTCATTTGACAGGGCCACTGCCTCTGCGGGGAAATGCGGACCCACCTCCTTGATACTCCCTGACGGAATGTATTTATTTGAGGTGGAATTTGTGAAAGAAAAGCAGCGAAGGATCTGTTAGTGAAGTTAAGAAAACCCAACTCAGTGAGCTTTGTAGAAATTAGTGCAAGTGCGATTTTCGGAGGTGACAAAGTCAGTGAGATCATCGCTTAAGAGGACAATCGGCAAATGATCTGATGCAAGAGGCAACATCGGTCGCTAGTCAACGCAGTTTATGGGGCCCTGGCGAGGTTGAACAATTTACCACGACTCTAGTGGGGTACCCCCGTTCACCGTGCAGAACATCGAATCATCTAATTGTTCAGCCAGCTCCTGTCCGCTATCATCGACCTGTAAGATTGAGTGCCAAAGGTCATGGTGTGCGTTAAAGTCTCCGAGGATTACACTATTGTCGCCTCTGAGTAACGCACTAATGTCAGGGAGGTATTCACTCGGACAACAGGTGACAGAAGGTATGTAAATGTTAATTATTTCAAGATCGAGGTGTTGTCCCTCTTGTCGATATCAGGCAGAAATTCACGGTATTGCACAGATTGATCAGTGATGAAAGCAAGTCCGCCCCCAAGTCCTCTCGCACGGTCAAGAAGATCTGATCGGGCACCGACCTGTGTCTCATGTAACGCAGCAATCTTGATATTTTGCCGCTTCATAAAGTTCACTATTTCACCAACCTTGCCGGGTAGGCCGTTGCAGCTTAACGGCAGGACACGAAAGTGCGACGGGGGCGAAATAGTCCAGGTGTCAAGGACTGGTTCGTATGCCTAGGTGGAACCAGGCTAGGTCTCGTGCGCAGCTTGGCAACATGGCGCAACGTACGTATCAGTCCATAAATTCCTGTTTCCGAGTTGAGAGCATATAAGCAGGTGACATAAACCAAGGGAAGAATTGCATTTGACTGGTGCCGCCGGTGTATATTAACTCAATCGACAAAAAGTGCACGTGGTGTAAGGGACCAGGAGCTGGTGGCTTTGACTGACATTTGTGCTAGTGCTGGAAGAAGAAGGAGAAATTGTTAGTGGGGACGGGGTGGGCTGTCGCTCAGCGTTACTCACATTCAAGGGGAGGTTCTACGGACAAAGTAGGTGTGAAGTGTTGATGGCGGGTCGCGTGAGCGGCAGCGGGAATTGCACACTACTTGCTGGGTAGTGTTTGTGCTGTTAGTCGTGGAGACTGTATCTGGAACATGTGGCTGTGCGACCGTGGATAGACGTTGGCCACGGGACCCCCTGGGGCGCGAACAGCAAGGGGCCACAAAAGTTTTCAAGAAACTAGCGGGTCTGTGTGTGGAGGGACTTAGCCCGGAGCAACTTGTTTTGTGCAGCCACCTTTTACATTCGTAACATTGGACGGAGTGTGAACGTTTGAAATAAATCTATTTCCAGCAAACGCAGCAGATCCAATCTCTTAGAAACGGGTTAGGTTGAACACTCGCCCGGAGCAAGAGAGTATTGAGCAGCCCTTCTACAAGGAGCTGCTCGGAGAATGACAATTTTAGGTGTGAAAATTACTAGTTAGACGAGTTACATCGATAGAACCGGCTGTTGTGGGAATGGCGATGCCGTGGTGTTTCCTATTGGCGCCAATTTGCAGAAAGAAGTAACGACTTGCGAGCTATGTCGGAAGGCCAAAATAGTTTAGGTTAAGCGCCATTTAAAGAAGAAGAAGAGTTAAAAAGGTGCGATCTGCTGTCGAAGTGGAAACGGGGAGAGTTAGCAAAATTTTTAGCAATTTTTAAAAGTTATGAAATAACGTTTTGTTGCTGTTCAAAGTGCAGGTTTTGGCGGAAGACTATGTCAATTTAAGAACCTTCTCCATAAATTGGTTTCGGCCACTTTATTTTATCTTTGAAAAAGTGGTTTATAACGTTCAGCAAAGTTAATTAAATTTGTGTCATTTTCTTCACTAGGGTTTGTTGAAAAAACGAAGCGAAATTTCTGAAGCTCGTTTTATATTGAATTAATTGAGTATATACACATCTAACTTGCAAGCTTGCAGATTCTGACTAGATTTGTATCGGTTCTTTTTAATATCAATAACCATGACGTTTGCATCACACAAGTTCTTAACAGTTTTTCAGACCACTAAGGGCCGGTTTCACCAGCTCGACTTAACTAAGTTAAGTCGAGTTTTTCACTTTTTCAGTTTCACCATCTAACTTAACTAAGTCACAAATTAGTCAGCCTGCCAGCTGACTTATTCTCGACTAAGTCAGTGTTGCTGTCGTTCAAAACCTAAATGTCAGTAAGGCTCCTTATTTGTTTTGTACAATATCCCAGCCGGAAAATTCGTCAAGCATAACTTTTACGGCATATGCGTAAAACTTTTTCGAACGCCTGTTTTCTAGCATGCAACCATAACGAAACTATCGTTTTCAATTAAGCGCTAATTTAAGTACCTTCCAAATAAAGAGAAATGGGTGCAAGATCAATACATTCCTTCGTGAATGGCCATGCATTCTCATTTCGCACTGGGGTATTGGGATGCGCAGAGTTGTCTGGTATGAAAAATACTACTATGCCTAAAACAGCTGATCGGGTTGTGGAGTTCAAAATTATTTAAGTCGCTCAGTTGGTGAGACTCAAAATTAAGTTAGTTTCGAATCTGGGTGATTTTCACCCGATCTGGGTGATTTTCACTACACACATTGCATATATAAAATATATACCAAACCTGCAAAATTTGGTTTTCCTAGCTTTTTAATTGCAAAATTCATAGCCCAAAACCCATTTATAGAAACTATCGATTATATGGGAGATATATGTTATGTTGGTCTGTCCTGGTTGATTTTCACTACACACATTACATATATAACATGTACTAAAACTGAAAAATCTTACGTTCCTAGCTTTTTAAGTTCAATAGTTTGTAAACTTAGAATTGTAAGCCTCTATAAATATAGCGAGCTGTTAACGTAGCCTAAAATTAGTCTGTAAATGTAAACGTAGCCTAAATATAGCTTGTGTAAAATAGTATTAGTAAAACTCATGGTAACTCTGTAAACAATGTAAGTTATGGCAACACTAAAATAACAAATAAAAATCATGGCGGAACACTTCCGGTGAAACTATAGAAACGATAAGACGTGTTTTACGCACAGAGAAACGTATCTAAAAGCATCGAGCGTAAAATAAAGAAATAAAGCGTGTTTATAACTTCAGGTGTGGGAAGAACCCTCGTACAGCGATTTTGCGGAAAAATTAACATGGCTAACCCGAGATAAGAGATTATCAATGCTCTTAATCAGGCCCATGTGTGTTTTTCACCATCGGCCACTACAATACAACTTCAAAATTTGTTGGCTACTATTGTCGGAGATGCCACAAATGCCAATGATGCTGATGCCAATGCCGATACTAATGCCGCCACCGATTCCAATGCTGATGCCGCCACTATTGCCGATGTAGATGCGTATACTAATGCCGATGCTACCAACAATGCTGATATTGCCATAAACGCTATAGCCGCTAATAATTCCGATTCTGCTACTAATGCCGAAGCCGTTACCAATGCCGATGCTGTTATCAATGCCGATGCTGTTACCAATGCCGGTGACGTTACTATTGCCGATGCTGCTACTGCCGTTCCCATTGGTGTTAATTCTAAAATTGAAGGTGCTGTTGCCGCCCGTAATGACAATGTCGCCGCTTCCGCTCCTGATGCCGAAAAAATAAAAGTAGGTAGAGTCGACGAGGAGATAGCCTATCGCCATAAAAGGTTAGAAATGCTGAGGTTGATGAGACAGATCGATGAGTTTGAAGGCCGTGCTGTAGTAAAAAGCAAGCGCAGGTTGGATTTGGCCGATATTGAACATGCGCTGCCCAAGTTTAGTGGCGACGCTGTTGCTTATCCTGTTCACCATTTCATTCCGGATTTGGAGGAGATCCTTGAATCAACTTCAGCAGATGATAATTTCAAGCTACTCGCTCTTCGACGTTGTTTGAAGGGCACCGCACGGGTGTTTCTGAACACCACAGTGGCATTGTCTTAGGACTGCCTAAAAATGCAGTCATAAAGGAATTTGATTTCTCTGTAACGAGACAAGAAATATACAAAATGCTTTCCCAGCGGAAATGGCGCAAGAAGGACGAAACCCTTCATTGCTATATTCTTCACATGCAATCTATTGCAAAACAGGCCAACATATCAGAGGCGGAAATAATTGACTTTGTCATCGACGGCATTGGGAATTCGGGGCCGAATGCCCATTTTTTGTGGACGGCTCGAAGAATCGACGAATTGAAAGGACTGATCAGCCGCTACCAAAGTAAGTAAGACCATCGGATTTGCCCGAACCCTAAGAAGGTACTGAAAAAGAAAGAGGAAGTAGCTGCAATAGCTGAAGCCGATGCCGATATTGATGATGACTTTGCCACGGTTGCCGCATACAATTATGTAAGCATAATATTTATGTTAGATGGAAGGGTAGATTCTAATAAGTTTTTTTTCTCTTTTCGATACCGGTAGTCCGGTTAGCTTTATCAAGAAGTCAGTCATCCCAAAACAGCTGATCGATGGAAAAACGGAATTATATCCAAATACAGAGCGATTGGTAGAAATTTAATTAAATATTTTGGAAATATAAAATGTAACAATGAATTTTTTGGAAAAATAAAAAAAATTGAACTTAAAGTACTATCGGATGAGCATATGAATCTTCCAGTTATTTTGGGACGTGACTTCTTAGATTTATTTAATATAAAGTTAACTAAAATTAATAAGCAGTATTAAGGTAAAAAACTTCTAAAGTCGAGTTATGATGTTAGACCGATTTCCATTAAACAAACAGACATTGTGAGCGCCTCCAACGTACAAAATGCCGCGACTAATGATGATGTATGCAATATTAAATCTAATTACCCTTTAGATAGAGCAGAGGTCATTGGCGCTGATATTCCAGATTTTTCCAATATCGATTTGAATATAGCAGTAGATAATAACTTTCCTGATGTAAATTCTAAACTTTCAAAGAAAGAATACGAAAGCTTGAAACAAATAATTGAAAATAGCTATATTAGCGCGGATATAAAGGTTGAACCACTTAAATACCAGATGAGAATACACCTGACAACAGATGTTCCGTTCCATTGTGCCCCCCGACGTCTTTCTTATGCCGAACGAAGTAATGTGCAATCAATAGTAAATGAACTGCAGACGGAGGGAATAATAAGACCTAGTAAATAACCCTATGCTTCGGCTATCGTACTAGTACGCAAGAAAAACGGGAAAACCCGTATGTGTGTTGATTATCGCCCTCTAAACAAAATAACTGTTCGGGACAATTACCCGCTACCCTTAATCGATGATTGCATTGAGTTTTTAGAGAATAAAAAATATTTTTCCATATTAGACTTAAAAAGTGGTTTTAACCAAGTAGAGATGTCACCCGAATCCATTCCATACACCGCCCTTGTAACCCCTAATGGGCAAAATGAGTATCTGAAAATGCCGTTTGGTTTAAAAAATGCCCCTGCAGTATTTCAACGGTTTATCAATACCGTATTCCGAGATTTAATAGATAGTAAGACAATTATAATATATATGGATGATATTGTTATTGCCACACTCGAGTTTGAAGAGCACAAAACTTTGTTGGAAACAGTTTTAGAGAGGTTATCTCAGCGAGGACTAAAACTTAATTTAGATAAAAGTAAATTCGGATATCTCGAGATCGACTATCTAGGGTATGAGGTGACCCAATCTGGAATACGACCAAATGGCGCCCATATCCAAAGTATTGCTAACTTCCCAGTGCCTGTTAACCATAAGCAATTGCAATCTTGCATAGGATTATTGTCATATTTTCGACGTTTCGTTCCGTCATTTTCCCAAATCGCTAAGCCCTTACAAAACCTGCTTAAAAGCAATACCGATTTTAATTTTGACGAAAAGTGCCTCATTGCTTTTAATGAATTGAAGTATCGACTGACTAATAGTCCAGTATTAGCTATTTATAACCGGGATAAAGAAACTGAATTACATTGCGAAGCTAGTTCGATCGGTTTTGGCGCTGTTCTCTTACAGCGACAGGATGATAAGAAATTCCATCCTATTCCATATTTTTCAAAACCTGCATCTAGCGCCGAATCCAAGTACCATAGCTTCGAACTAGAGACTCTAGCAATAATTTATGCCCTAAGAAGATTTAGAACCTATCTTGAGGGCATGCAGATCAAAATCATAACTGACTGTAACTCGTTAACTATGACCCTTGAAAATAAACAACTAAACCCCAGAATTGCCAGATGGGCTCTTGAGCTGGAGAATTACAATTATAAAATACAACATAGGAAGGGAGCGTCTATGGGCCATGTTGATGCCCTAAGTAGGACGCAAATTGCCCATATCATAAACACTGAGGATGTTGAGTTTCAAGTGCAGATCGCTCAGGAGGGTGCCGAATATATAAGCGTCCTCCGAAGCCGGTTCGAAAACGGTTCTCTCAAGGACTACGACCTCGTTGACGGTCTTGTGTACAAATGCGAGTCTAATGGAAAGAAAATGTTGTTCATCCCGGGAGATATGGAATCTAACATAATACGATTGATTCACGAGAAATTAGGCCACCAGTTAGTCGACAAGACTATTGAGAAGCTGGTAACATATTATTGGTTCCCTGGTATGAGGAAAAAAGTAGAAATATTCATCCGAAATTGCCTGAAGTGCCTCATGTATGCTACACCCCCTCGTGCCAGAGAGAACTTCCACCCCATCCCTAAATCTCCCCTGCCGTTCGATACACTCCATATTGACCACTTCGGTCCACTGCCGCCTATTAATTCGAAACGAAAACATATTTTAGTAGTCGTTGATGGTTTCACCAAGTTTGCGAAACTCTACCCAACTAATTCGACTAGCACACGAGAGGTAACTTGTGCCCTTGAGAAATATTTCAGTTACTATAGCCTAGACGAATTATTAGCGATCGTGGTACGTGTTTCACATCCTTGGAGTTCAGTGATTTCATGTCTAAACGAAATATTGCTCATGTAAAAGTAGCAACTGCCTCTCCTCAAGCGAATGGCCTAGTGGAGCGTGTAAATAGAACAATTAAAACAATGTTAGGAAAAATTACTGATCCAATTAACCATGCCGACTGGTGTAAGAAACTGTTAGATGTAGAATACGCTATTAACAATTCTGTACATAGCACTTGCGTGGATACTCCTAGCCGGCTCTTATTCGGTGTTGAACAGCTGGGTGTAATTGTTGATGAGTTTACTGAATATTTTCATGGGAAGTTATGCCCAGACGCCGGCCGGGATTTAACGTCCATACGCGAACAGGCATCCAACGGTGGCTAGATAAATCAAACGGCATTGACGATGGAGGCACTGATGTGGATCCCTTAGAGCTTTCGAGTCTTAATACAAGGTGGCGCAAAAGTAAGCTTCCGATGTTCAGCATATCGGTTGTGGCACGTGCAGTGTGTGCTGTTGCACCGTCTTGTTGGAACCACATGTTTTCCAATCCCAATTCATCAAGTTGCGGCAAAAAGAACTCGTTGATCATTGCTCTGTAGCGCTCACCATTCACAGTAACCGTTTGGCCCCGACCGATTATTGGTCAAATAAATAGTCAGCAATATTCCGCGTTCTGGAGCAGTGTAGCGTAACATTGTTTATTAAAGTGTATTTCGCATGTGTTTACTACACAAATGTCAAAACAGAACTGACTTTAGGGGCCAATCGCAAAATTTATAGCATTTTCTGATAGGAGGATTACTTTTGCGCCACCTTGTAGAAATAAGCAATAGTAATAAGTAGAATTGTAAGCCTCTATAAATATAGCGAGCTGCAAACAAAGCCTAAGGCTAGTCTGTAAATGTAAACATAGCCTAAATATAGCTTGTGTAAAATAGTATTAGTCAAACCCATGGTAACTCTGTAAACAATGTAAGTTATGGCAACACTAAAATAACAAATAAAAATCATGGCGGAACACTTCCGGTGAAACTATAGAAACGATAAGACGTGTATCTAAAATCATCGAGCGTAAAATATAGAAATATAGCGTGTTTATAAGTTATAGGCCAAAACCCATTTATATTGTGCAAATTTCATAAAAATTGGTGGAGCACTTTGGAACCCTATAAAGGACACACATTAATTTTTATTCATCAGATGTTCGTGTAAAACTTATTTTAAGATAATGTAGCTAAGAAAAACAGTGATAGCAAGATGATAATTTCTATGATTTTTGTTGGAACGATTTTCCGTCATCCCTTGTCAAGTTTGGTTTTGTGACAAACCGGTTTCGGCGTTCTGCCATTTTCAATGCCGAGTTTCGAAACTAGGCATTGAAAATGGCAGAACGCCGAAACCGGTTTGTCACAAAACCAAACTTGACAAGGGATGACGGAAAATCGTTCCAACAAAAATCATAGAAATTATCATCTTGCTATCACTGTTTTTCTTAGCTACATTATCTTAAAATAAGTTTTACACGAACATCTGATGAATAAAAATTAATGTGTGTCCTTTATAGGGTTCCAAAGTGCTCCACCAATTTTTATGAAATTTGCACAATATAAATGGGTTTTGGCCTATAACTTATAAACACGCTATATTTCTATATTTTACGCTCGATGATTTTAGATACACGTCTTATCGTTTCTATAGTTTCACCGGAAGTGTTCCGCCATGATTTTTATTTGTTATTTTAGTGTTGCCATAACTTACATTGTTTACAGAGTTACCATGGGTTTGACTAATACTATTTTACACAAGCTATATTTAGGCTATGTTTACATTTACAGACTAGCCTTAGGCTTTGTTTGCAGCTCGCTATATTTATAGAGGCTTACAATTCTACTTATTACTATTTCTTATTTCTACAAGGTGGCGCAAAAGTAATCCTCCTATCAGAAAATGCTATAAATTTTGCGATTGGCCCCTAAAGTCAGTTCTGTTTTGACATTTGTGTAGTAAACACATGCGAAATACACTTTAATAAACAATGTTACGCTACACTGCTCCAGAACGCGGAATATTGCTGACTATTTATTTGACCAATAATCGGTCGGGGCCAAACGGTTACTGTGAATGGTGAGCGCTACAGAGCAATGATCAACGAGTTCTTTTTGCCGCAACTTGATGAATTGGGATTGGAAAACATGTGGTTCCAACAAGACGGTGCAACAGCACACACTGCACGTGCCACAACCGATATGCTGAACATCGGAAGCTTACTTTTGCGCCACCTTGTATTAAGACTCGAAAGCTCTAAGGGATCCACATCAGTGCCTCCATCGTCAATGCCGTTTGATTTATCTAGCCACCGTTGGATGCCTGTTCGCGTATGGACGTTAAATCCCGGCCGGCGTCTGGGCATAACTTCCCATGAAAATATTCAGTAAACTCATCAACAATTACACCCAGCTGTTCAACACCGAATAAGAGCCGGCTAGGAGTATCCACGCAAGTGCTATGTACAGAATTGTTAATAGCGTATTCTACATCTAACAGTTTCTTACACCAGTCGGCATGGTTAATTGGATCAGTAATTTTTCCTAACATTGTTTTAATTGTTCTATTTACACGCTCCACTAGGCCATTCGCTTGAGGAGAGGCAGTTGCTACTTTTACATGAGCAATATTTCGTTTAGACATGAAATCACTGAACTCCAAGGATGTGAAACACGTACCACGATCGCTAATAATTCGTCTAGGCTATAGTAACTGAAATATTTCTCAAGGGCACAAGTTACCTCTCGTGTGCTAGTCGAATTAGTTGGGTAGAGTTTCGCAAACTTGGTGAAACCATCAACGACTACTAAAATATGTTTTCGTTTCGAATTAATAGGCGGCAGTGGACCGAAGTGGTCAATATGGAGTGTATCGAACGGCAGGGGAGATTTAGGGATGGGGTGGAAGTTCTCTCTGGCACGAGGGGGTGTAGCATACATGAGGCACTTCAGGCAATTTCGGATGAATATTTCTACTTTTTTCCTCATACCAGGGAACCAATAATATGTTACCAGCTTCTCAATAGTCTTGTCGACTAACTGGTGGCCTAATTTCTCGTGAATCAATCGTATTATGTTAGATTCCATATCTCCCGGGATGAACAACATTTTCTTTCCATTAGACTCGCATTTGTACACAAGACCGTCAACGAGGTCGTAGTCCTTGAGAGAACCGTTTTCGAACCGGCTTCGGAGGACGCTTATATATTCGGCACCCTCCTGAGCGATCTGCACTTGAAACTCAACATCCTCAGTGTTTATGATATGGGCAATTTGCGTCCTACTTAGGGCATCAACATGGCCCATAGACGCTCCCTTCCTATGTTGTATTTTATAATTGTAATTCTCCAGCTCAAGAGCCCATCTGGCAATTCTGGGGTTTAGTTGTTTATTTTCAAGGGTCATAGTTAACGAGTTACAGTCAGTTATGATTTTGATCTGCATGCCCTCAAGATAGGTTCTAAATCTTCTTAGGGCATAAATTATTGCTAGAGTCTCTAGTTCGAAGCTATGGTACTTGGATTCGGCGCTAGATGCAGGTTTTGAAAAATATGGAATAGGATGGAATTTCTTATCATCCTGTCGCTGTAAGAGAACAGCGCCAAAACCGATCGAACTAGCTTCGCAATGTAATTCAGTTTCTTTATCCCGGTTATAAATAGCTAATACTGGACTATTAGTCAGTCGATACTTCAATTCATTAAAAGCAATGAGGCACTTTTCGTCAAAATTAAAATCGGTATTGCTTTTAAGCAGGTTTTGTAAGGGCTTAGCGATTTGGGAAAATGACGGAACGAAACGTCGAAAATATGACAATAATCCTATGCAAGATTGCAATTGCTTATGGTTAACAGGCACTGGGAAGTTAGCAATACTTTGGATATGGGCGCCATTTGGTCGTATTCCAGATTGGGTCACCTCATACCCTAGATAGTCGATCTCGAGATATCCGAATTTACTTTTATCTAAATTAAGTTTTAGTCCTCGCTGAGATAACCTCTCTAAAACTGTTTCCAACAAAGTTTTGTGCTCTTCAAACTCGAGTGTGGCAATAACAATATCATCCATATATATTATAATTGTCTTACTATCTATTAAATCTCGGAATACGGTATTGATAAACCGTTGAAATACTGCAGGGGCATTTTTTAAACCAAACGGCATTTTCAGATACTCATTTTGCCCATTAGGGGTTACAAGGGCGGTGTATGGAATGGATTCGGGTGACATCTCTACTTGGTTAAAACCACTTTTTAAGTCTAATATGGAAAAATATTTTTTATTCTCTAAAAACTCAATGCAATCATCGATTAAGGGTAGCGGGTAATTGTCCCGAACAGTTATTTTGTTTAGAGGGCGATAATCAACACACATACGGGTTTTCCCGTTTTTCTTGCGTACTAGTACGATAGCCGAAGCATAGGGTTATTTACTAGGTCTTATTATTCCCTCCGTCTGCAGTTCATTTACTATTGATTGCACATTACTTCGTTCGGCATAAGAAAGACGTCGGGGGGCACAATGGAACGGAACATCTGTTGTCAGGTGTATTCTCATCTGGTATTTAAGTGGTTCAACCTTTATATCCGCGCTAATATAGCTATTTTCAATTATTTGTTTCAAGCTTTCGTATTCTTTCTTTGAAAGTTTAGAATTTACATCAGGAAAGTTATTATCTACTGCTATATTCAAATCGATATTGGAAAAATCTGGAATATCAGCGCCAATGACCTCTGCTCTATCTAAAGGGTAATTAGATTTAATATTGCATACATCATCATTAGTCGCGGCATTTTGTACGTTGGAGGCGCTCACAATGTCTGTTTGTTTAATGGAAATCGGTCTAACATCATAACTCGACTTTAGAAGTTTTTTACCTTAATACTGCTTATTAATTTTAGTTAACTTTATATTAAATAAATCTAAGAAGTCACGTCCCAAAATAACTGGAAGATTCATATGCTCATCCGATAGTACTTTAAGTTCAATTTTTTTTATTTTTCCAAAAAATTCATTGTTACATTTTATATTTCCAAAATATTTAATTAAATTTCTACCAATCGCTCTGTATTTGGATATAATTCCGTTTTTCCATCGATCAGCTGTTTTGGGATGACTGACTTCTTGATAAAGCTAACCGGACTACCGGTATCGAAAAGAGAAAAAAAACTTATTAGAATCTACCCTTCCATCTAACATAAATATTATGCTTACATAATTGTATGCGGCAACCGTGGCAAAGTCATCATCAATATCGGCATCGGCTTCAGCTATTGCAGCTACTTCCTCTTTCTTTTTCAGTACCTTCTTAGGGTTCGGGCAAATCCGATGGTCTTACTTACTTTGGTAGCGGCTGATCAGTCCTTTCAATTCGTCGATTCTTCGAGCCGTCCACAAAAAATGGGCATTCGGCCCCGAATTCCCAATGCCGTCGATGACAAAGTCAATTATTTCCGCCTCTGATATGTTGGCCTGTTTTGCAATAGATTGCATGTGAAGAATATAGCAATGAAGGGTTTCGTCCTTCATCGATAGCAAGATGATAATTTCTATGATTTTTGTTGGAACGATTTTCCGTCATCCCTTGTCAAGTTTGGTTTTGTGACAAACCGGTTTCGGCGTTCTGCCATTTTCAATGCCGAGTTTCGAAACTAGGCATTGAAAATGGCAGAACGCCGAAACCGGTTTGTCACAAAACCAAACTTGACAAGGGATGACGGAAAATCGTTCCACCAAAAATCAGCTTACTACCCTGTCGGAAGATCAACACAACAAAATAGATAATTTCTATCTTTAAATTGAGAGAATTTTTTGTAAATTTAAGAAAAAAAATTTATAACATTTTTCGAATTCAGATCAAAATATATGTAGTATCAAAATCTAAAATTATAGCAAATGTGTGTATAACATTTTCATTATTTTTAAGGTAAATTTTAAGTTATACTGCTTCAAAAAGTTGCGCATACACAACGGGCAGGGATTGGTGGTTTAACTCTTTTTTATAAGGTTAACTTGTATGTGGATATGTATGTTTGTTACTATTTAAACTAGGGACTTGTAACGCGTTTCTGTTTAGTTATTGTTCCACAGGTAAGTAACGAAACAAAACTGTATTGATAGATGCTGTACCAAAAGGTGTTACGAATTTGTGAAATGCTAGTCCTTTGTAACAAATCTATTAACAATTTTCTTCGAAGGGTACCGAAACTGCCTACAGATATTATCACAATAACATAACCGCTAGATCCAGAAAAAAAACTAGTGACCCTACCTCAGTAACGAAACTGTAATGAAAAGTTCAGCTATAGAACTTAAACTTGTAACGAAACATCAGGAAATTAATCAAAATTATAATATCAAAGACTTGTAACAAAACCTTGTGTAGAAACGAAACTTCGTTTCTGCTATCATTGTTCCAAGTAGCACATAAATATTGAAACATTATTAGAAACCGAATGATTGGAAGCGTCCCCAATGAGTAACAGCAGTGTAAAGAAAATCTATGTAGCAAAACTGCCAGAACCATAAACTGTCACGAAACACTGGACACAGAAACGAAACCAGAAACGCTACCTGTATAACAAACCCGTGGCAAAAACTTTTCTGTATAGGAATAAAACTATAAATGTTTCTCGTGATCGAAACTGTCTAGAAACCTCAGGTATAAAAACAATACTTGTAGCGTTCCTTGCAAACCGAAACTGTAACAAAACCATTTGCGTTTCTATACAAGCTTTTGTTACAAGCCTATAATTTTAACTCTATTTTGATTCGTTTTAAATGGTCAGATTTAATTTAAACTTTGTTTATCAAGTAATTTTTTAAGTTAATGGGCAGAACTAGGGTTTAATACGGTGAATGTTAATATTAACGTTGCAGAACTTTTAAAGACCGATGGAAAAGCAATAACTATTCAGAATAGTTACAGATAGGCAGTTCACTATCACTATCAAACGTCGAAAGTGTTAGTTTTCTTACGAAATTTTTAAATTGATCAGCTGCTTATGTGACACTATCCAGTGTGGCTTCACAACTGTTTTCAACTGTCGTCGTCATCAGCAGTTGTTATCCAGCGTCAGTTAAACACTCTAGCGTAACCCATATTTACCATAATTGTGTACATACTTTAATTTACTTTATTTTTTTGTTCTGTCGTACAATTAGGGCTTTCTCCTGTTTGTACAAAAACTGCAGTGCGAAAAGTGAGTCAGAGCGTTCTATGGCGTGCTGGTTGTGCGATAGTGTAGCTCAAATTAAATGCTCTGGTATGACCAGTAGGGTGGCCGACTTGATCAGTGATGGGAAGGGAATTCCCTGGACATGTCCAGATTGTAGAGCTGCTGATTTCGAACTCTACAAGTTGTTCCGCATAGCCAGGAACGGCTTCAATGAAATCGGTAAGGAGCTTAAACTTCTCAACGCTAACTTCGAGAGCTAAGAATCAGCATTTAAATAGTTTAAATGCCTGGATCACTCACCGGTGTCTAGATGGAAGGAAATCCCAAAAAAATGGAAGTATGCCGATGATACATTAGTTCCTAATCCTCCTTCTGCCGTTCCCACTCTCATTTCTCTTCTCATTCCTATTCTACGCTCCTGTTTCTTCACCAGCTTCTACTCCTGCAGGCAGTGATGGAAATGATCTGATTTCTTTTAACACACCCGACGCGCAGTCGAAATCCTCTATTGGTGCTTTAACCAGATCGAAACCATCCTAGCCCAGGAGGGCCGTTCAATGTCTATGGCAACGGCCACGTCTTCTGCTATATCCACTTCCTCATTAGCTTCTACGTCATTTACGTCTGCAATTCAACATACAACAGCTCCAAGAGAGCTTGTCGTAGTCCTTTTGGATAGGTCGATATTCGTTTCTCGAATTGCGAAAGAGACTGCCGTTGATGATTTAAATTATTATGTAACAGTGTATTGAATATTAGGTAGTTCAAGTTTCCTCATGAAAAAAGTCTTTCTTCTTTCAAAATTGATGTTTCTTATGAATGCTTCGCAAAACTAGTTGACAAATCATTCTGGCCAGATGGAGCGCTAAGAAGAAAGAAATCGTAATGTAGCACGCATTCCTCAAGTTGGTGCCGCTTCCAAATGTACAGGGTTTAAACACAAAGCTCGTGGATCTTTTCATTAGTCCCCACGACATTACTTACGACATCGTCGTGTTTACTGAGACTTGGCGCATACCTCATGTATTCAACAACTAAATTCTGTGGAACAGCTTTGAGGTATTTCGTAAGGATCGAGGGATCAAGTTTGGAGGGGGTGTGTTGATCCTGTAAATTTCGTCGCTGAGATAATTACTTTCACTAAAGCTGATAACATCGAATTCCTGTGTGTGCGTGTAAGGTACTTAAATCGCTATATTTACCTCCCTGTAAGCTATGTTCCTCCCCAATCAGATCTTCAAATATATTTAAAGCATTCATTGATAGTGAAGTCTGTTTTTGCTCTGTATAACCCCTTCGACTCGGTTATTGTACGGGGCGATTTTAATTTGCCTTGTGTCTCCTGGAATATGATCGATGGTATCTCAAGCCCTAGCTCCTCTAGAGATTTGTTCAATGAATTTTTACACGATCTGGCGGATGTTGGACTCGGTCAAATAAATAGTATTCAAAATAAGTACGGCAAATGTATCGAAATTCTCTCTTGCTCGGTGCGATCCACTTGTACTGCCTGAAGATGTATATCATCCGGCTCTTGATCTGACTGCTAAATCTTCCAGCTTTCGTAATCTACGTGTTGGCAAAATCAAAACTTCCGTTCGGTTTCTATTTAGAAAGGCAGATTATTGCAAACTCATCACGGAAGTGTGTCTAACATAATTTGGGCGTAACATTGTAGGAAAGTCGATGAAAGTGCTTTTCATTTCAATAATACGTTACACAACATATTTCTCTCATGTGTTCCTCAATCTCGTAACGCAGTTGCATCCTTAAACACTGGATGGTGCAGGAGGTAACTCAAATACTTGAAAAACCAAAAGACCCGCTGGTATTAACGATATTCACAATCGGGCACTTTATCCATTATCCATTTATCGCCATAAATATATTACCCTTAATAACAAGTGCAACAAGGATTATTTGGCTAAAATTAAGCTTCAAATATCTACTAACCCTAGGGCTTTTTATGATTTCGTTAAATCAAAACGTAAGACTAATGGCTTCCCATCAGTAATAAAATTCAATTATTCGACGTCGAAAGATGGTGCTGGTATTGCGGACATGTTTGCGGACTTTTCCAACTATGCTTGTAGTACGGGTTTGCCACCGAGCTACCCATTCAGAGTACCAACGCTGGACTTCATAAAAGTCCCTTCTATATCTGCCGATGATGTGTTAACACATCTGGAAAGTCTTCGTATTTCTTACAATAGTGGTCCCGATGGGATTCCTACTGCAATTCTTAAATGTTAAATTTCTGTATAAACCTTTGGCACATAGATTTAATGCGTCCACAAAGTAGGGGTTATTTGCTGGAATCTGGAAGGAATCATTCATTACTCCCTTTTATAAAAGTGATAGCAGATCGAGTGTCATAAACTATGGAGGAATTGCAAAGTTAAGTATTATACCTAAGCTGTTTGAATCTATTATCGTAAAGCAATTGGCGTATGCAGTTTTGTTATATATTGACCCATCTCGGCATGGTTTTTGCAGTGGAAAATCCACCGTGTCTAACTTGTTAAAGTTCACTACTCATGTCTCAAATAGCTTCAAAAACAACATGCGGACTGATATCATTTACACTGACTTTAGCAAAGCTTTTAATTAAGTTTCCCATTCTATCCTATTATATAAACTTGACCACCTATTTTCCTACGTTAGATATCCTCTTACTTGAATGGTAGAACACAGAAGGCATACCTCGCTTAACTGATGTAACATGTGGTGCGCCGCAAGGTAGTCATCTTGGTCCTATTTTGTTTTTGTTGTTTATTAATGATCTTACTACAGTTCGGAATTACTCCAAGCCGTTAATGTTTGCCGATGACGTCAAACTCCTATCCGCAGCTTAGAGGATAGACTTCAATCTGATGTAAACAGCTTAGTCAATTGGTGCAGTGCGAACGACATGGAACTCAACCTAAAAACATGCAAATCCATGTGCTTCACTGAGAAAGTTCTGCCGGCGCATAGTTATAACATTGGTGACTACGTAATAAAACAGACAAATACCCTCATTGATCTAGGAGTTAAAATAGACCCTAAACTTGGTTTTAAATCCCACATTGAAACTTGTGTGAACAGGGCTAAAGGAATATTGGCTTTGGTTCCAGGACCCTTAAATTACTAAAACGCTTTTTACCTCGTTAGTAAGACCGATTTTGGAATATGCTTCATTAGCATGGAAACCGTGTTATCAGATCTATTCCTACAAATTGGAATCGGTACAAAAACAATTTTTAATTTTTGCGTTGAGGAACTTACAGTGGGATCCGTCGAGGAGCCTTCCCCCATACTGCAACCGTCTACAACTTCTACAGCTGCCTACATTACAGACGGTGAGAAATGCTTGGAGTTTTGTTCATGGCGAAACTTTTGAAAGGCATAATGAATAGTCCATTCTTGCTTGGCACGATCACGTTGAAAGCCCCTCTCAGACCATCGAGACATTTTCAAACGGTTTTTTTTGATCACTTGCAGATCGAACTTTGAATCGCACGAGCCTTTTGTACTTTTTGTCAGGATTTCAATAATCATTGCAGAAACATTGATACCTCTGACTCGCTTTACTTAATTAAAAGATATCTACTTACTACTTTAAATGATTAAATCGATCGAATGAAAGGGTAGATTGGAGACACGGCCTCTCCAACCATCCGGTTAGTCCTAAAGATTTCTACTCTCAACTCCAAATAAATAACGCGACTGAACGAGGGGGTGGATTTAAGACATGGCCTCTCCAACAATCCAGTTAGTCCTACAAATTTCTACTCACAACCTTAAATGATTAAATCGATCGAGTGTGGGGGTGGATTGGAGACACGGCCTCTCCAACCATCCAGTTAGTTGAACACAGCCAAAAGATTAGGCTCGCTATTATTAGGCAAAATTTATGACTCAAACTTTATATGCTTCTTACAATATTCTTTAAAATAAGTATCGAGCGATCCGACTCTAAACAGTTTATTGTTTATATATGTATTTATGCATGTCAATTACGCCTAAGCTCATGCTATAATGTTCATTAATTATATTTTACTTTATATTTCTCATGTCTAGTCTGTAAGATTTGTTCAATCTGTAGACTTAAAAATAAATAAATAATAACCAGAGTAAGGCTGGTCATGATCGGTTGCATATGGTTTGACAAAACTATCGTATTCAAATTCATCGAATTGTGAGCTATCTATTAGGTAACCATAGCAAACCGTAAACAAACACAACCCTACAAGATGCCATACGGTAGTGGACACATGGGCAAGTGATTTTACTTCAAAGAAGTAAGGAAAGAGCTGTCTTCGACTGCGCCTAAGTTTTTATAGCTTTCATGAATACGCATCACGATTTTAAGTGTCCGATCCTTACTCACATTTAGTAATAACTCTGCAAAACTGATAATTTAAAGATACATAGCCCCTTATCGGAACAATCAGTTGTATGGGAGCTATATGTTATGTAGGTTCGATCTGGCTGATTTTCACTACACACATTACATACATAATAAGTACCAAACCAGAAAAATTTTAAGTTCCTAACGTTTTAATTACAAAATTTATAGCCCAAAACCCATTTATCGAAACTATCGATTGTATGGGAGCTATATGTTATGTTGGTCCGATCTCGGTGATTTTCACTACACACATAACATATCTAAAAAGTACTAAATCTGCAAAATTTTACGTTCCTAGCTTTTTAATTGCAAAATTTATAGCCCAAAACCCATTTATCGAAGCTATCGATTATATGGGAGCTATATGTTAAGTTGGTCCGATCTGGGTGATTTTCACTACACACATTACATATATAATAAGTACCAAACCTTGTATGGGAGCTATGCGTTGTATTGCTCCGATCTTGCTGATTCCGACAAATGGTTAATCTCATGCAAAATAGCGGCCCCATACCAAATTTCATCAAGATATCTCAAAAAAAAACAGATAGAAGGACATGGCTAAATCGACTCAGCGCATCGCCCTGATCATTTCGGTATGCTTATTGGTGGGTCTATCTCTTTTTCTTCTCATACTTAGAAACATCGGACCAAAGTTATAATACCATTTCATGTTCATGAAAGGTATAAACACGTTAATTAAACCGCTTGCCATTTAATTTTTTAACATCAATTACTTCAAAATCACTGCAAAGAGCGACCTCGTTTTTGAAAAATAATTTTCAAATTTATATTTTACTCAATTGCTATAGAAAGTGAAGTTTACACGGTCTTCATAAAAGTTTTCATGAATTTCCATATACAACGCAATAATTTACACAAAATTTTACTTTAGTACAAAGCGATTAAAAGAAAATTATGCTCATTGTAAAAAAATGTGGGGTACTCGATATCGATTGTTTAAATATGTAATCAGTAGTTTTATAAGAACGGCGGCCGCCGTGGTGTGAAGGTAGTGTTGCCGGCCTACCACACCGAAGGTCCATGGTTCGAGCCCTGGTACAGGTAACATCAAAAGTGATTTGAAAAAAGTTTTTCAAAAACGGTGGTTTGGCAAACTCTCCGAGTGTATTTCTGCCATGACAGGCTTCTCAGCAAAAATTCGTCTCCTTTGTAGATGCCGTTCGGAGTCGGCAAAAAACTGTGGGTCCCACCAATTTGTAGGGAAAAATTCAAATCGGCACACCCCAAATTGGAAGAGAAGCTTGGCGCAAAAATCTCTTAGGAGGTTTATGATGATATACCTGTTGTATATCGCGCCATAGAGAGAGAGAGAGAGAGATAATATAAAAATGTGATAAAAAGCTACCCAAGCTTTCATACATTTACTTCTAAATAATTTTTGTTTTTAAATTTCCTAAATTTTTTCAACGTCATTTTAACTTCACGTTAAAATAACAATTGTCAATCTGACAACGTTAAATGTATCGAGTGAGTAAATGAGAGTTGACAAAAGCTTATGAATAGCAAATCAAATGCTGTTGCAAAAGTTAGGGATTCGCGCTACAGAACTGGGGTTACATGAACCGCAGTACCGACGGTAACTGGTTTCGGTCACATAATCCTCCAGATAGGAAATGCCGGTTGCGCTGTGGTGAATACGACCGGCAGAATTTTTCTCCGCACTGTTTATTATCTGCCACACCATTTAAGAAGATAATTTCTATCGCGAGTACTTTGCCACAAATGTTTTTTTTTTCCAGACCAATTGCCACCACACGATATTTATGTATGTGCTTTTCAAGTTAATCTCACTATCCTCACGCACGCTTGCGTGATGAAACCAAATTAAATGCTAATGCCGTAGTACTGCGAAGTGACTTCAGTTGCTAAAAGCCAGGGCTCCAAAATAGGAGTCAAGGGATATTAAGGATTCTCACCAAAAGAGCAAGAAAACCAATCTTTTTATTGGTTACACTGGTTTACAGCCGAAACTTACTAGAGATGCGTTATGAAATTCGGACGTAAAACCGCTTATTCAGAAGGCGAATTAATTTTTGATTCTATGGTTACGTTTTTAAGTTATCAACGGTTAACCGTTATATAAAAAACAAGAAAAGATGGATCCACTTAATCCAACTGATTTCGCAATTTTAAAATGGTTTATAAATAAAAATAATCAAATTTTCTATAAACAGTACATACGAGTACACTATGTTTGGTTAGACCCAAAGTATATTAAACAAAGTAGTAGCGAACTTGACAGTTCCCTCATTTCTGTAGGAGTTCTTGCGTCAATAAAAACAAATTTTATCAGGAGAGAAGAAATAACAAATCGTTTCCATATTAATATATTTGCTCTTTTTTTAATGTTAGCAAGAAATGTCGAGAAACTATGTAGAAAAGGAAATTTTGAAACAGGTGCCTAGCCACTATTAGGAAGAAAATTAATTTTTTTACGGTTGGATAAACAAGAGAATATGTGAGTCTTAGCAACCATACCCTTACTTTATCAATAAAATAAAATCTATAAAGGCAATGGCGAAGAAGTTTCCCAACCTAATTTATTGCCTGAACTGTTTGAGCCACGTAAAAACATAAACATGGAAGAGCATTTGAAACAGTTTCGTTTCTTTTGATACGGGATATTTTTAACCAGGGTTCGAAAATGCTTAAAAAATTTTAAAGCACATGATTTTACTTTTGCTTGGAAAAAAAAACGAGCAGCATGAAAAATGCTGACAAGCAATCATGTCCATATAAAACGGCTGATGCAATTAGCTGAGCAATATGCAGACATCTATATATATAAAAGAACGGCTGAATCGATTTGGCTTAAAATTGGAGGGGAGGTAGCTTAGAGCCAAGAAACGGACATGAGATACTTTTTTCCGGGAAGTGGACCAGGGAATGACCTAGTCCAACATTTTTTTATTCAAGGAGCGATTTGATTGAAATTCGGCACATTGGTAGCTATTTACTTTTATTAATATTTAAGTATGGTTGAAAATTTAACAATTTGAATTTTTTAAGTTGTCCAGTAGATGTATTTGTTTCGAGTTTCTATTAACTTACTGTGCCAATATTATAACAATATCATGCCGCGACCAGGACGATTAAATCTTTCACTACCAAATTGTAATACAAAAAGGATTCGATACAGTGCGCACGAAAGTACTGAAGAAGAAAAGGAAATTGCACGTGGCTGGACTACGTGCTTTTAAATCACAAGAGCAAAGCGAGGCAGCCCATGAAACGGCTCGGTTGGCAATGCCAAATCGTCTAGCAAACCTCTGAGGACAACAGTTTTTGATTTGAATCGGGCATAGTCCAACTAAAAACTAAACTTAACTAAATTAGACCAGCTAATTTCTACTTTGTTTTTGATAAATATAATATAAAAACAAAAATTAAAACAAATGTAATATTAGAATTAAGACAAAAGTGAAGAAAAGTATGAATAAAGAAGAGTGAAAACAAACAAACAACACTCTGCATCTGAAAAGATTTACTGCTTCCCCACTCATCTACCTTTTCCTATTCTATGCTCCATCTTCCTATTTTTCCACATCGCCTTTTTCCTATTTCATTTCCCTATCCCTATCCGGTCCTTCTTAAAACCCTCATTAACACCTTTCATTTGATACCCATATCTTGTAAACACCATCTGCGGTCACCCCTGGTCCACATTTCGGTCGATATCCCCTAAACGGCTTCACATATGGACCTGAAAACCTCTCCTTTTTCAAACACTCATCAACAACTTTCATTTAATACCCATATCGTATAACCATCTTCTGGGGTCACCCCTGGACAACGTTTTGACCGATGTCTGGAAAACCCGGAAAATATTTAAATTTTTGGTAATTGTTTCCTTTAGGAGAGAACTGCTAAAACACGTCCAAAAATATCGGGAGAGGTATCACACAACGCTGATGTGTCCGAAATGATTACACCTAAAGCAACTTCTTCCATTTTCTTTATTTTTGTAATCTTTTGACAGAGACACTTTTTGCCTCAGTTAAAGCAAATAAATTCTCTCTTCTCGGATCTTTTGTTTCCACATCTCTCAATTTAGCATATTTATTCGTAGCACGTTTATGCATAATTTCATAAGACTTTAATTGTTCTTTACAGTTGCTCATATTTTTTGCACCGTATAGCATAGATTTCTTTACACTCAAGTCATTTAAATAAATAAAAATGGGGAGACTAAGGCCGAACTTCTCTACTGCTACAAGTAAAAATTAGTAGTATAAGTAGGGTTGGTGTCGAAATTCTGTATGTACAAAATTCTAAAAACAAAATTCTGCTTTTTAAAATTCTGCTTTTTAAAATTCTGCTTTTTTAAAATTCTGCTTTTTTAAAATTCTGCTTTTTTAAAATTCTGCTTTCTAAAATTCTGCTTTCAATGTTCTGTATTACAAAATTCTGTATTAAAATATAATGTTAACAATGTTAAAGAGGTAATGTAATTATTTTGAAAAAGTGCGCAGCTACGCGAACTACAGTTATTCTGTACAAAAGACCTTTCTGCATAGGCGGCCTTCGGCCGCGCTTATTTAAATAACCCTGGGCTACGCCATGCCAAGTCCAGGTGGTTGCCCTGATCGGTGGCAACATGCCACCGATCCGACTCTTTTGCGCGTTTTTAAGTACAGCCTAATAATTTACAACAACCACATGAAAACTTGCGACAAAACAAATAAAATATATACATATGTACATGTGCGCACTTTTTCAAAATAATTACATTACCTCTTTAACATTGTTAACATTATATTTTAATACAGAATTTTGTAATACAGAATATTGAAAGCAGAATTTTAGAAAGCAGAATTTTAAAAAAGCAGAATTTTGTTCAAGCAGAATTTTTTTGCAATTTACAGAATTTTGTCACACAGAATTTTGTAATACAGAATAATGACACGCTCCCGTATAAGTATTTACTTTTAGTAGCATAAGCGTTACTTTAGTACTATCAGTTGCCAACGGCAACCCTTTTAAATTAAAAGCAGTAAGCTACGTTCCACACAGCTGTAAGTTAAAATCCACTAAAGCTCTTATTTTTAAAATCATACAAGCAAAAGCCCAGTATCAACAGCTACAAAAAAAGCATTCTCGAGTGATCGCCATTCACTTTGCGATTGCCGTTCCCACGAGAGGTAAGTTAAATAAAACAATTAAGGAAGTCTCAGTTCGGGTGGAACCTAACATTATATACCTAGTAGTGATCTATTATGTCATCCCAATTTACGCAGGTCTATTTTAATACTTTCGGTTCGTATTTGTGTGCAAATAGACAGACGGACAGACAGATAGACGTATCGAGAGACGGACATGGCTACATCGACTCAGCTCATCCTCCTGATAATTTCAATATGCGTACAAACATTTCATGTTCATGAAAGGTATGAATATCAAAAAAGATATACAACTTCGCTTTTGCAGTGGGGTATTAACTACTTGCCCGGACATTTTGCTTGTGTGTTTCCCGATTTGGCTAATTTTTGGCAGGAGTATAATACATACTAAGAAGCAGCTGACTAATTTCCATTGAAATATCAAGATTGAATTATAAGCGACTGCCTTTGAAAATAGCAGAAATTTTATGATGAAAAGTGGTGCCTACTTCTTAAAAAGTTACAAAATTTTTTTGCGGCCGAGTTTTTCTTAAAAAGCTTATTATGTGTGCAAAATCTGATTGGTATAACTTGCTTAGTTGTAGAAATATCGCTTTTTAAATTTCACAAAAAAATATTTCCGAACTATGTTACAAAACTGGGCGTGGACATTAACCGATTTCGCCCATTTTTACAGCAAACTGTTACCTTTATATATAGAACATTATCACCAAATTTCGTTTCGACAAATTTTGTGGAATAGTCCACTATAAAAGAGGAGGGGCCACGCCCATTTTCGAAAATTTTAAGTTTTTGGATTTCTTTGTTTACGGCAACTTTAAAAGTGAAACATAAGTGATTTAATATATCTACGATCCTCTTCAAAATCTTTCATATAAAAGTGGGCGTACCCTTAACCTTAACCAATCCCGCCCATTTTTTCCTGGAACATTACTTGCATACCTGGAAACCCGCGTGCTGAATTTCGTTTCGATATCTTGAACGGTTTTTGATTTATGATTAATATTATTTCTAAATTTACTTAATCAAAAGTGGGCGGGACCACACCCATTTTCAAAAATTTCTTGAAAATTTTATTTTATGCCTCAATCTCAATGTATTCACCAAATTTACTCCTTATAGGTGTATTATGTACTGAGTAATCACTTTTTTGTTTTCGAATATATTCTATGTATAAAAAGTGGGCGTGGCCATAGTCCTATTTCGCCCATTTTAAATAGCGCCCGGAGATGAGTGCCAAGGAACCCGCATACCAAATGTCATTAAGATATCTCAAAATTTACTCAAGTTATCGTGTTCACAGACGGACGGACGGACGGACACGGCTTAATCAATTTCTCCTGAACATTTTGATATATATAAGTCAATATCTATCTCGATCCGTTTATGCCGTTACGTATTGCCGTTAGACGACTAAAGTTAATATACCTTGTGTGCGTAGCACTACTAGGTATAATTATTAAGGGCCATTTTCAAAGTTGCGAGTTAACTTACGTCCCACAGTTAACTATCGATTCACAAATTTATTTTAATTATTTTGATAAATATTTACTGCCCAATACACAATAGGCAGCCTTATGAATTCTAACCCGAACTTAAGTTAACTCGCCACTGTGAAAATGTCCCTAACAATGTTTAGTTGAACAGTGACAAACTGGTCGTTAATGTTGTTAACAATAAAATCAATAAACTACTTTAGTAATATTTAGTTGAACAGTGTCAAACTGGTCGCTAAGCTTTCTTTGTAAAAAATTAATTAAATAGTAATAATATCAAACTGTTGAAGGTTTCTGAACTCTAAACCTCTATTCTAAATAAATAAATATACATACGTTGCGATCTCAACTATAACCTCATATTTGGAATCAATATTATATCATCATGAAAAATAAACATGAGAACTTAAAATACGTGAATAATAAGAACTTTCAATCGTAAACCATTATTACGATTGCGCTTTGGTCGCTCAACTTTTGACGACTTCGGACTAACACTTCGGTTTCGTTGTTTGTGTACGGTGTTTTCATCGATCGCTGCAGCTGATGCAGACCCGTATGAAGCTGGCGCTCTAGAGCTTTCGTCGTGCTCAGTTTTGCTGGGAACTCTTTCCTATTGTCTTGGATATTGCTGATAAAAGCTTCCTTTCACATGCGAAATTTTTTTTGCTTTGCCATCATAGTACGATATAGTTGTGGGCATTTTTGCTTAATTTTGTCATACACGTTGTTTTATAGTTACATTCGATTGTTCTTACCTACATGTCTATCTTGACCAGAAAACATTTAGTAACATAAAACAAACCAACTAATAATGGCATTGATCAACTATCACAAGATCCAAAGCAAGAAGGATTAGACAGGTGTGCCACAGGGTGGTGTCCTATCCCCCCCTTTTGTATTTATTTGTTTCGAGGCTACCCTTTCCTAAGCTTACGACTGTACGGTTATGGCTTCGGGCAAAGGATCCTCCGTTGACGAACTCTGTACTAGGATCAATTGTTATCTCCGAGGCCTCTCCACTTTTTTCATCGAGCGAAATCTGACCTATTTCCGACCAAATCGGTGGCGACTCTCTTTATGGCGTGGAATGCGCAGATAATAATAATAACACTTGCACAATTAAAAAATCAGCAGAGAGGAGACATATCTCCTAAAGATAACTTGGGTAGGCTGAGCACGATAGTACTATTTATTTGTCTGTGTTAGCTCTTGTTTAGAAGATATAGGTCTTTAAAATATCTTACTAAATGGCAGATTTCGGTTCATGAAAGCTTCATATAATTGACCATTTCGATATGATATCGGAGTAAAAAAACAAAAGATGCATCTTTTTGTAAAGATTATACATCACAACAGATATTTCATCAAAACTATTAACATTCGGATAATTTTGAACAAAGGTTTTTTACACAAATATAATTTTTTTCTATTTTTTCTCATATTTTTTACTTTTACATCGATGTTATGGATTTAAGTTGAGCCAATATCTATTGCTTTAAAAAATTCATACTTAAAACAAAATATTTAAGCTAAAATATGGAACGTTCGTTTACTTTTGCATGCTTTTTCACAATCTTCTTTTTATCTATACCTGCCAACAAATGGTTGTTTCACTTCAATTCTTAACAAAAAAAAAAACAATCATTAAATTCACAAAAAGATTTTTTGAACTTTTCAATATTCAAATTAACAACATTAACATTCAAATTATCCTTAAAACATTTGTTTCAAAGTGACAGAGCAAGTGCCTGCTATGCGGAAATAGTATAAAACATTCTAACGCTTTCAACATTGAAGAATTTTGTCGTCGCATCCTTGAGTAGCTTTGTGTTCATAAATAAAATCATAAAATTACTGGTGAAAAATAATTAAAATGATTGAAAGTGCAAATAGGTCCTGTTAGAAATTTAATCACTATTGATATGTAATCATTACTAATAAACGCATAAATTAAGAAAGAACTGTATCTACAATATTTCGGTATGAATATGCTTCTTAATATGGAATGGGCATCTTCTATTATATGTATAACATGCGCAACTAATTTAAAATGGTGCAGGTGATGGTAAGGCTGGATTTATGCCATTTGGTGTACCGATGGTTTCGATAGATCCATAAGAATATAATCGAGACAATTGCTACGCATGTTAAAATTATGTTGTTGGAATGAATCGATTGAAAATTAAACTGATGCATACACCGCATCAACTTATGTTCAATTGCCGTTGGAGCATTCAGATGCAGTACCATATTCAAGAGGCCAAACCTAGCCGAAGAATATACGAGTACATCACGTTCATATACAACTGCTGAAGAATCGGATACAAAAATAAATTAACCATGCCATAAAACTGCAGCATACAATCACTTGGAACTTTCGCAAGATCGTTTGGATATTATAGTGCGCCCTTAATTATCGCAAATGAATTGGGTGAGTTGGATATTTTATTTTTATAATATTCTCACAATTTTTCGAAGCTATTGGAAATAATTAATTTGCTTACTTCACAAATATTCATGGTTTAGTTATATCAATGCATAACGAATATCGACTGCCTCTTCATTGACTCATCCAAAAGCAGTTCTTTTGCATATAACTAACTCAAAAAGTTCAGTTCCGATAGCACGAAGCACAAAAACAAAAAAAGAAAAACAAGTAAGGAAAGGGCTGTCTTCGACTGTGCCGAAGACTTTAAATCTTTCATGAATACGATTCACGGTTTTAAGTGTCCGATCCTTACTCACAATTAGTAAAAACTGCAAAACTTATAATTTAAAGATACATAGCCCCTTATCGGAACAATCAGTTGTATGGGAGCTATATGTTATGTGAGTCCGATCTGGTTGATTTTCACTAAACACATTACATACATAATAAGTACCATACCTAAAAAATTTTACGTTCCTAACTTTTTAATTGCAAATTTTATAGCCCAAAACCCATTTATCGAAACTATCGATTGTATGGGAGCTATGCGTTGTATTGCTCCGATCTTACGATTCCGGACATACGGGCATGGCTAAATCGACTAAGATCATCGCCCTGATCATTTCGGTATACTTATTGGTGGGTCTATCCTTCTTCTTCTCATACTTACAAACATCGGATCAAAGTTATAATACCATTTCATGTTCATGAGAGGTATAAAATTATGCGTCACGAAAAACATGTGTTTATGGAATATCCGTTTTATATACATAGATATATAGGTCAACAGCCCTTAATAGCTGTTTGCTTAACCGTCTAAACAACGATTTAACCTTCTAACAAAGCGCGCCACCCGACTGTATCCTTTGCCAGAGTTAACGACGTTAGTACAAAGATACATATGTATGTATATAAATATATACACTGCATACATTTTCACATAACTATTTTTTACAAACAAAAATGGCGATAAAAACAATATGCCCTTTAACCTTGTATGATAACAATATACACAACACCAAAACAACAGAACTTGTCTCAACATGATTTACCACGAACTGCAACGGACAAATATTAACATTATAACAATAGAAATGCACTATCACTAAAACAAACAATAATAACCCAAATAGATACGAGTATCTACTAGTAAACAGATAACGACCGACGCATCTCAATAATATAAGTAGCACTAAGACTTATGTAAACGAGTTAGTCTAAAGATTATGAATAAAGCGTGCACATTTCGGTCTAACCAAAAAATATTCGTTTTTCTCAAATATCGACCAAACGATATTAACTAGGGGCTCAACCGTTTTTCTAACCCACTTTTATAATTAAATATGAAAATTATAAAAAAAAACTAGTTCCACGGGAAATAAGATTTCCAGCACTAACATTTGAAAAAAGTGCATAAATAACTAATGAAAAGAAAAAAAACTGTATAAAAACTGGAATCGCGAAAAAAGCGACAACACATCTTTGACTCAACAAGTTTATCATCGGACGCAGAAATGAGCGCACAAGAGATAGCAAGCCTGAAGGCACAAATACCTGCCTTGACCACAACCCTGACTGAAACCCAAGAGAGGATGAATTCTCTTGAAACCAACGAACAGTCACAGTCACAGATCAATACCAAGACTGTGCACCCAACATTACTGATGCGTCACAAATTAACTTGGAAATTTTTAAAATGCTACCAATATTCACAGGCGACACGAACCATTATAGATCGTGGAGAAAACGTGCCTGGACACACATGGAGAACATCAAGAGTTACGATACTACACCCACGTATTATACGACGCTCTCAATCGTTCATTCCAAAATTCAAGGAGAGGCGGCCGATATTCTAATTAACCACGACTTAAAATTTAATTTTTACTCCATAATTAACCGTCTCGATTATACCTATTGTTAACGGATACTGAATGCTGGATCACCGTGTAATTAAAACAAGTTCATTTGTCAGGATGTATGATCCAGAGTTATATACTTTAACAATGTTTATTATAGTATGTTGTATTTCAACTTATTTAAGATATATATATATTGATCAAAGAATAATTATAAAAGAAAAGGTTTATTCAATTACGATGGCGTTGCAATTTAGCTTAAGAAGTGGTACGTGTCGCGACGTTAGACGTTAACCGAAGACTCTCGAATACTGTTGGCACTTGCTGTTGTCACTTCACAGAGTGATTAGGGTGATGCGTTATATGTATAGAGTAATTCGTTTACACTATGCGGACCAAAGGCCCTGTATGTGTTGCTCGAAGCAATGAAAAAAATGAAACGGAAAAAGGACGTTGGCGGAGCTCCATAGCGAAGTTAGTAAATCGCTTAACCTTGCACTCACTAAAGTCGAGATGGATAGCTCAGGAAATCCCTCAACCATGAAAGAATACTCAAACCAGGAAGCATTCTTTCTCGTCCTGAACAGCAAATACACCAGCGGCACCCTCTATAGCCACAGTCCAAAGCTCTTGGAAACCGCTTACGCTATCGCGAGCACTATCAATTACGACAACGTGAACTTACAGTTCGACTTTCCGCAATACAAGCACAGACAATATAATACAGCGCAGTATCAAAACCCACTAGAAGATATTGCAGCAGGTACCGCTAAGATACGAACCATCAGGATGTAAAGAATTTCTATTTACCGGAGTTTATAACAAATGACAACTTTACATTTAAAGCTGCACAACTGAAAGAGAAAAAAAAAAAATTAACAAAACATATAGTCGACACAGATGCTGATGCTGACTTGGATGTTATTGTTGATATCGAAACATATATAATTGTAGATGTGGGAGGCACATCGTGGAAGAATCCAATTAAGAGAGCAGAAGTAACGAATGAATATGTTTTATTTGAAGATAACGTCAAAAAGGATCCATCTTGGAGTACAAATGCATTAAAGAAACCGGAGAATTTAGTGAAGGCGGCAAAGGCTCCACCAACTACATCCTCAAGTACTCCACAAAATCCTACTAATAACACAGAAAAATCACGTAATGGGGCATTCTGAAGGTTAAAGCTAATGCAGGTAAAAATAAAATATCCACAAAACAAACTGAAGCAAAACAAGCTACAAAGAAAGGAAAAGAAACTACGGCAGGCAATGCACCGAAAGCAAGTTCGCTCACCTGTAGAGTTGGTATCGGACAAGGTGAGAAAAAAAATTGGACGTAATAACCAACAATAAAAACATGGACGAAGCTGACAGTAAAAAACAAAACAATCAAAAAGATGAAGGCAATCCATTTGGTGACTAACGAGAAACCTGAGGACGTGTTCTTCAACCAAAGACAGCATCCTGATATGAAAGAGCGCCTTCAACAAAACCAGGACAGAATTTTGCGATCCCACAACCGATCAGGATACAGCTTTCCTGTATCACATATCCAATTTATAAAAAATACTTGAAACTTGGATTTTAGTCAATAAAATTGAACTTTTAAAAACCAGCTCGTTCCAAATATCTACAGACCCAAAGGATCACTTAACTTTCTTGGATCTGTATTTATAACTGGCACACCAGATCACGATGATCTCATAGAAGCCAAAACATCCTTTAACATACCTATAGAAAATAAAAATATAAAAAAAAAATGCATTCACAGTTCGAGAGAATACACGAAACATCGCCATATCAGAAGTCTACAATGAACTCCAATCAATAACGAATGCTATAAATGTTGCGAAAAAAAACAAGTTTTATTCTGGCACTTGCCTTAGCCTTGAGCTCGTTTCATGAATACTTGGCACAATAAATTTTATAGACGTGTATGAGTTAGTAAACCATGAACAGCTGGATCTTCTAATAATTAATATATTAGAATATGCTGACATTCATATCTGTTACCTATAACAAGCTATCATAGCAATATACAAATATCCTAACCTTGAAACTAAATGTAGCCTATTTAATGTATATCCTTTAGCACATAAGCATGGTAAAATTTATTTAGACCCTAAGATTGCAAAATGTAGTGACTATCAAAGAAAATCGAAATTAACCGTCTTCAACAGCAACTCGTAGCAGCATCATAGCGGGGACGCTTCGTTTTAAGAGGGAGGAGAGTTAACGACGTTAGTGGATACATATTATAAACGTAAAGTGACAAATGAAAATCAGCCAGATCGGACCTACAAAACATATAGCTCTCATAAGATCGATTGTTCCGATAAATGGGGTTTGGGCTATAACTATTGCAATTTAATAGCGAGGACCACAACATGTAGCAGCTACAGTACTTATAACATATATAATGTGTGTAGTGAAACTGATCAAGATTGGACCAATATATCGTATATCCCCCATATAGTAGAATATTTTTCCGATAAACGGGGTTCGGGAGTTTGTACTTATTGTAAGTAAAGGTGCGACACTTAAAACCGTGATGCGTATTCATGGAAGGCACAAAGGTTTCGGTAAAGCCGAACACAGCGCTTTCTTTACTTATTTTATTATAAAAAGCGAGTTAGAGATATCAAAAGTGCCTGACTGGGCCGGCTCGTGTATTGAAAATTTGTTCTACATTGCTTCAGAAGAAAAGGTTTAAAATGTCTTGAAGCTCGGAAGGAAATTTTAAAGTTAACTTCGTTCAAACGAAATGGGCTAGAAATTTATCCATTTAAGAGTTAAGACATAAATGTTACACCAAGCTTTTCCCTACGATTTACCAGAGTTGGGAGATTTATAAGTTTCAAACGATTGGTATAAGGTGGGAGGCTATAGAATGAAACGCATTGAAGATTTCTCAAGGCAAAAAGTAACAATTGTTTTCAAATCGATTCTAGCCTGTCAACATAAATTTGATAAGCGGATTCTAGATAATCGAGCCATAATCCAATATCGGTCTAACTAAAGTAGTCAAACATAGTAACATAAGGATCGCTAAATTCTCTTTACTAAGGCTAAAACACCTCTAGCCTTATTGACTGTAGCCTCAATATGAGGTATGAAACTAAATTTGCTGTTCATCGTCACACCCAAGTCAACAAAAACATTAACTTGTTCAAGTCTGGTTGTTAATTGCATGAGAAGCTGGCTGTATATATCTATGCGAAAACACATGAATTAACATTTAAATTAAGCGGCATATGGTTCATGTTGCACCAAGTAACTAAGAAGTCTAAGGCAGCTATTCTGAGCTTGCTTTTCATCTACAAAGGAGGTGGTGACAGCTGCAATGACTATTGCAAATTAAAGGAACAAGTGGAATTGGGATATAACAATTGTCAGTAGCCACGGTGATAAGCTGCCCCAGAATAGAGTAGTAAAACCGTTTGAAGCAAAGAATGATCTTCCGGCGACGCATATAACTTTAATAGCGTTACATCGTCTACATACATCACGATTTTTTTATACTTTATTGTTGTACAGATATGAACAGCAAAAGCAAAGCCGGGTCGAGATGGCTGCCTTGAGAAACACCTGGGGTAACACGAATGGTATTAGAAAAAACCCTTTTGAAAATTACTTTGTTTTCTACCACTTAGATAGGGGGAGATCCAACGGGTAAGACCAGGTTAAAAGGCAATCAGCTCCAGCTTAGAATAAGTAAAGAGTGGCAAACCTTGTCGAATGTTTTACTAAAGTCCTTGTATATAAAGTCGGTGTGGAGACTATCTCTAAACCCATTTTAGGCGTGCCAAGAAAATTCGAGTAAATTGGTTATTGTAGATGTACCCTTACAAAATCCATGCTGAGAACTTGCAATCAGTGTTAAGATAGAAAATGTCACATGAGTGGTAACGATTGTTTCAAATAACTTGGGATTAGCGAATGCTTTGCTATTCCGCTATAGTTTTCTGTAGACGATCTACTACTTTTATAAAGGTGTATAAGAAAAAGACTCTTTCCAAGTAGTCGGGAAAACTCCGCACTATAAAGATAGATTAAACAATTCGGTTAAAGGCTGGTAGATGTGTTACACACACCTTTTAAGAAAGCATGTCGGTATAAAATAAAGTTGTTGGTTACCCACATTTTGAGTGGTGGAACCAGTCTTGTTGATTAAACACCGCCTTCCGTGCACTTTCCACTTTAATAAAAAACGACTCACTTTTTACATAGTTTACTCAGTTATATTTTTATTTAATTTTATGACACTAACAGCCAGTTTCACGAAGTAATTTAAGTGAAAAATAATTTTTTTCGCTGTCAGATTTCATATAAAATTTGAGTAAAAAAATTATTTTTCATTTAAATTTCTTTCGTGAAACCGACTGTAAGCCCCATGTTCATAAAAAATAAAATTGGTTTATAAAGCTTTTTAAAATTACATTTCCATACAAATTTTGAATTATAAGATCTTTATAAACCAATTTTTTTTTATGAATATGGGGATAAGTGTATATGTTGGAAAAACAGTTACCGGCAAACAGTCGGCGCGTTCAACTTCCCAATCTAAATTGTTCGCCGGCTCTTACGCTTACCCACGCCAAAGGCCCCGTTCGCTGCATTCCTGCATACAATTGGTATCTCTGCCGCTAAGTCAGCTGTTTTTCGGAGTACCATTTGTATACAGGGCTGCAACGACACCTTTAGTGTTGGTAAGCGTATGCCCTTAATTTCAAAGTATTTTAAACTTACAAACTAACGTAGACGGAGAACGTAGTCGCACTACATCACCCTTCCTAGGAAACGAAGAATTTTATGAGGTGATCAGGCTAGTTATACTCTTCTTGCCCTTAATACCCACTCAAGTAAAATTTTTATGAAGGAACAAGTCTGGAAAGTATTTAGAACGTCTTTTCCCTTTTTTTCGTTCGTTCACAACAACCAGAGCTGGGTAAATTCAATTCCATTACAATCACAATTACATTTCTCAGTAATTGGGAAAAGTAACCAATTCCTTTGACTCACAAAAAAGAAATTGATTACATTTCAATTCCTCCAAAAAATTTACCAAAAGTATTTTTCTCTTTTTCAAGCTCTATCGCAAAAAAAATTGTTTTTTTTTTGGAATTGAAAAAAAAAATACTTTGCGCAGATGAAATTCGTTCCCCAATACCTTGAAAAGGAATTGAAAATTGTTTCAATTACATTACAAGGAATTCGAAAAGTATTCTCGAATTTCACATTACATTCCTCAAAGGAATTGTGAAAGTACTTGAAAAGCGAAAATTTAATTCGTGTATAAAAATGTATTCCAATGGATATTGATGGGCTTTCATTATTTCAAAATGGATACCTTCAAAACGATAACTACCCACATTCGAACACACCAGGGAGCATAAAGTCGTCCTGATTTTTCCAGCCAAGTAGAGGCGTCCTCTTCCCTCTGTTGTTAAAGGCGCATGTAGACAGGGATTTAGCCGTTGAGTAAATTTTTTTTTAATTCCTAACTTAAACAACCAAAAATATGAGAACCGTTATCTCCAACACTACAAGGCCCATATGCTACTGAAAGCGTCCACGATTTCTTACAAATATATCATGGCGGGGTTGAGGAACGACTTATAGAACGTGACCTTTATTCATCGAGCTTGACTTGTCAATTTCCGCTAATTTCCATTAACCCATTTACGCCCAAACAAAGACCGTTAGTATTTTTTTATATTTATTTGCATTTTTGTCATCTTACAAATCACTTTAATTAAGTTTAGTATTAAAAATTTACGAAAAAGTGATAAAAGTTGACTTTTGAGGGTGTACTTTATTTAGTACAGCGGGCACTTATGAGTGATATACAGGGTGGCGCAAAAGTCATCCTCCTATCAGAAAATGCTATAAATTTTGCGATTGGCCCCCAAAGTCAGTTCTGTTTTGACATTTGTGTAGTAAACACATGCGAAATACACGTTAATAAACAATGTTACGCTACACTGCTCCAGAACGCGGAATATTGCTGACTATTTATTTCGGTCGGTGAAAAACGGTTACTGCGCAAAAGTAATCCTCCTATCAGAAAATGCTATAAATTTTGCGATTGGCCCCTAAAGTCACTTCTGTTTCGACATTTGTGTAGTAAACACATGCAAAATACACGTTAATAAACAGTGTTACGTTACACTGCTCCAGAACGCGGAATATTGCTGACTATTTATTTGACCAATAATCGGTCGGGGCCAAACGGTTACTGTGAATGGTGAGCGCTACAGAGCAATGATCAACGAGTACTTTTTGCCGCAACTTGATGAATTGGGATTGGAAAACATGTGGTTCCAACAAGACGGTGCAACAGCACACACTGCACGTGCCACAACCGATATGCTGAACATCGGAAGCTTACTTTTGCGCCACCTTGTATTTTAAAACATTATTTTTCAATGCATAACGTTTTTTGGCATCCTGTACATTGCCATTTTATTCGCGTATGACACAAAACACATCGTAGCTGTTTGGGAAGCTTTCCAGGGTTATGTCCGTTGTTCCTGTTTGGACCTGCTACGATAGAGCCGGATGGACGAGCTTTGTTGACGTTACGGTTCTTAAGGTAGCTCCTAGCAATGTGCCTTCTGAAAGCCAATCGGTCGAACCTATCTTCGCTAGATAAAGTATGTAGACGCCAAGCGTTAGACATTCTCATATCACGCATGTATGTGAAGATAACCCACCACCATTTTTTACCACGAATACTAACGCGGCACAGAGAAATAGATCCGTCCATTTCATCAACACCTACTCACATCTACTTTTTTCTTAATCTGTGAACACCAGCATTTTACCTTACCCATGGGTTCAATTGCATCAAAATTGGTTCCTATTGTGCACACACTATTATCTTTCCACCTCACGACCAATAATTCGTTCATAGTATCGAATCTGTAGTCAAACTCAGCTCTAGGTGACTTTTTCATATCTTTCACCGATCGCAAAGGACAATTTTTGGTGCGATTTTCACGCATTGTTCCAGTTGCTTTATATCCAGTTTCTTTCAAGTCTCGCAGTAAATCACAATTAGTAAAAAAATTGTCAAAATAAATTGTATGTTCCTCAGGTATCGAAGGCATTTTTAGTAAAAAAACTCTATGACCAAGAGGTTCTTTTGAGCTGACATTTTTTTTCCGCAATATACATCAAAAATACCAGTAACCAACAAAACTGGCTGCTACCCAGTTTTTGTAACTGAATCTAATTGGCTTGCCTCGGATGAATTGCTTAGAGGGAAGGTGGCCATAATATTTTATCATGGATTCGTCGATCGAAATGTCCTCATGAAATATCCCCTTCTGACAAAACTTTTGAGTCAATAGGTCACACAGGGGTCTAATTTTGAACATCTTATCATTGGAAGTAGATGCAAGGCTATTATCAACTAAGTGAAAGTTTCTCTTGATTTCTAGAAATCGTTTTCGTGGCATACAGTTCCACACAATAGACTCGACAAGATCTTCGTCATAACTCCAATATTGGGGCTCACGTGGTAGTCTATGATAGCCAGATAGTATTAGGATACCCAAGAATCTCCATAGGTCATCTTCGTCCAGTACGATGTCATGCCTATTATTTTGGGCAGCATAAAGGTAAGTGTTCTGCTTGATCAAATGGAGTACCTCCTCATCAACTATTTTTTCAAAAATCTCTACTGCGAAAGGTTACGTAGCTGTTCAATAACTTCGACTTTTCGCGATGGGCAATCATTATTCATAAACTGGGAGGAGTAAGACGGCGTGCATTTTTTCCATTTTGGCCGTGAGTCAGACGGATTTAAACGTCGTATTTTGCTACACAAGGGTTCGTCATCACTATCTCCCATTCAGAATCGTCATCAAAATTCGCATTACGGTGCATGACCTCAATAGTCCCAGTAATGTCTGTTGGTAAAGTTGACGTTTGCAAATCCTCTTCATCATTTTCTTCGTCGGTTACTTCATGAGGATCTGGCGGCAGTATAATGATGTCATATTCATGGTCACCTTCTTCCTCCATAATAGCGTTTACAGCTTCTTCAAGACCCAAATAACTATTTCCACTTTTGAATTTCGACATTTTCTTCTAGATCCTAAAAAAGGAAAACGTTCATCATACGTATCACATGTGCCCATTGTATTAAAAAAGCGACAGTTGACAAAATGATTTCCTAAATTCTGCAAATCACAAACATTTACACTCACCGCACTAAATAAGATTAGCTTTGTCTTTTTACACTTTAAAATTATGAATATTTAAATGGTAATTCCAATATCTGAATCAAAAATTGCTAATTTTTCTTCTGACTAACTCCGATGTGAAAACTGCATGTGCAAATGTCAAAATCTGGAGTCAGCTGTTATACCAATTTATCTGTAATCTTAGGCAAAATGAAGATAACATTACAACGTGGCTGCACATCTAAATAGTTTTGTTATAAAAGTCGTAGCAGAGTTTTAGGCATGGCTTGTATTGGTGTCGTTTATATAAGTTAAGGCTGGTTCTCAAGTAGTCGAACTTCTTGACAGCATCCGCCACAAATAAGCACAAACTCGAGGTTCTTCAGTATTTGATTTATCTACGCCCTCGCGCTGGAGGACCAGAAGAAATACGAGGAAAGGGAGTCCTTCTATGAAAAATTATGTAAAGCAAATAAGTGCTGACCCCGCCATGATATCAAACTTTGGCTTGACGGCTTCAACACCAGTCCAAGGGGGTCTTTCGTTCTATAGTCGAAATGCTTTGCCTACACAACTTCTATCGGGAAGACACCAAAAAAATTGTCGCCTGCGATACTAAGCTGCAGCATAAAAAGATCCACAAAGCGACGACTGCAACTTGATAACGTTGGGATCAACTGCAACAGGGCTCCAATGTCTTCGTTGTGCGTAATTTTCGAGTTCCAAATAACGATCGAGAGTCCTTGCAGTCGGTAGTGTGCTCTAACAGCACTTAGGGTAATTTTTGACATAACCACTTATACCTGTGGCTATATACCCTCACGATTCAGAGAAGACATCAAGCATTTTCTGCATGTAAAGAGTCGTCAAACGGCTGTAGCCGAAGAAGTGTAAGCTCTGCTCGCATTTGGGTTGAACCACAGCTACCACGAAACTCCCATAAGGGCCGTTCCCACCGAACCCATTCACGCACACAATCTAAGTGCCGAAGTACCGCATGTGTGGTTCAGCACACACCCTAAATGCCGAAGCATAGCACGCGTGTGCTGTGGCTGCCCTATGGGCTTGTTGCATGTGGTTCCAAAGCAGTTCCCTGATAGGACTCGCAAGTAGCCTGCACCGCCCGGACGCAGTTTATATAAAACAGGCCACATACGAGGCAGTCTCCTTTTACGACTGGCATGCCTTACTCGGCTATATTCTACTCCCTACCCGAAGGTGAGAGATATGACAATAGTCGGTTACAGGGCCTCAACAACATCCTGAAGGCAGTACTTGGAGAAGATATAAGAAAAAAGTTGCTGGATACATGTAGGAACGGATAAGAAACGTACCAGGAGTGGACGTACCTACGGAGACATACAACCCTTGCGCACCAGCAACCCAGACATAAATATGCAACCGTGCAACAATAAATAGGCAACTCTTAATTTTGAAATAGAAAGAAAACGGACGTTCGAGAATTTAGGGAGTCAGTTTTAGATTTTTGACGAAAGAGGTCGATACGCGGACATTCACGAAGCACCACGCAAAATAAGCATTTAATTATAGTTACCACATATTTTCCGTTTTAACAAACTATACTAATTAAATAAGTACTGCAAATTACATTTAATAAACTATATAATATAATATTTGAAAGGGTTAATGAACATTTATTCAAAACCTACAAATAAATTGGGGGCTCAACCGGAAAGTGGACTAAAAATTTTCTATGTTGAACAAGCGTGTGAGCGTCATTAAACGCTGTTATATCGCCCGGAAAGTGGACTAAAAATTTTCTATATTGTGCAGTGTGTGAGCGTCATTCAACGCTGTTAAGTGCGTGAACGTCCAAAAAACGCAAACTAAGCAAAAAAGCGTCTCCAAACGCTGTACATTTGTCGAGCGTCGTTAAACGCTATAAAGTTGAGTGCATAAACGCAATCGAAGCAAAGTGCGTCATCAAAAGCCGTGTGCAATTCGTGCGTACCAAGTACAGGGTGGCGCAAAAGTAATCCTCCTATCAGAAAATGCTATAAATTTTGCGATTGGCCCCCAAAGTCAGTTCTGTTTTGACATTTGAGTAGTAAACACATGCGAAATACACGTTAATAAACAATGTTATGCTACACTGCTCCAGAACGCGGAATATTGCTGACTATTTATTTCGGTCGGTGAAAAACGGTTACTACGCAAAAGTAATCCTCCTATCAGAAACTGCTATAAATTTTGCGATTGGCCCCTAAAGTCAGTTCTGTTTTGACATTTGTGTAGTAAACACATGGGAAATACACGTTAATAAACAATGTTACGCTACACTGCTCCAGAACGCGAAATATTGCTGACTATTTATTTGACCAATAATCGGTCGGGGCCAAACGGTTACTGTGAATGGTGAGCGCTACAGAGCAATGATCAACGAGTTCTTTTTGCCGCAACTTGATGAATTGGGATTGGAAAACATGTGGTTCCAACAAGACGGTGCAACAGCACACACTGCACATGCCACAACCGATATGCTGAACATCGGAAGCTTACTTTTGCGCCACCTTGTACATACAACATACATACAAACATACAAGCGTCTACAAACGCTATACAAACTGTGGGCATCCATAAACGCGTTCAATTTGTTATCAAGCAAGTGTCGTCAAACGCTTGTGAAATTCGGCAACAAAGCCAAGCAAAAATTTTGAATTCAGTAACGACTGAAAACGAAACGTAGTTCGTGCAAAGAAGAGAACATTAGAAGAGAGCAGAAAAACGTAGAGCAGAGACATTGTTGGGAACGCAAATACCAAAGTCGCAGAGAAAGAAGTTAAACGTCAGTTGTTAAATCTCAATGACGAAGTTGGAAGCGAAGTAGAGTCGAAAAGCAATTGGCAACGCAAGCAGGAGTTGATCAAAGAATCAAAACAAACAAAAAAAACTGACAAGCAAAGAAGTGAATTTTACGAAGAAGAACAGAAGTGTCATAAACAGAAGCAAAGACAAGAAAATCGTTGGCAGCAAATTCACTGATCGTAGTAGAACAAAACAAATAGCAAAAATCCGAAACCAAACGCAGTGGACGAAGCAAAGCAGAGAAGCAGCTAAGTGGAAAGCAAAACAAAATACATACCTATATTCATATTTCTGTAGTTTGTTTAGAACATTCAGTAGTTTGTTTGATTATTTATTTATTCATGAATATCTATTTTGTCCCCTTCAAAGTAATCCCCATGAGATATTATACACTTGTGCCAACGGTTTTTCCAATCTTCGAAGCACTTCAAAAAATCATTTTTTTGTATGTTGTTCAGCTCCTCCTTCGATGCCGTCTTTATCTCGTCAAGAGAAGCGTAACGTCGTCCTTTCATGGGCCTCTTCAGTTTAGGGAACAAGAAAAAGTCACAGGGGCCCAGATCTGGGGAATACGGTGGCTGCGGCATCATTAGTGTGTTGTTTTTGGCCAAAAAGTCGCGCACAAGCAACGATGCGTGAGCAGGGGCGTTATCGTGGTGCAAAAGCCAATTTTTGTTCTTCCACAAATCCGGGCGTTTCTGGCGGATTGCTTAGCGGAAATTGCGCATAACTTGCAGGTAATATTCCTTATTGACCGTTCTTCCCTGTGGCATGAACTCATGATGCACCACGCCCCTGCAATCAAAGAAAACTGTCAGCAAAACTTTCACATTCGACCAAACTTGGCGCGCTTTTTTCGGTCTTGGTTCGTGCGGCAGCTTCCATTGAGATGATTGAGCTTTGGTTTCCACGTCATAACCATAAACCCACGATTCGTCACCAGTTATGACCCTCTGGAGCAAATTTGGGTCGTCGCGGACAGAGTTTAACATCTCATTAGCAATGTTCATGCGATGCTGTTTTTGGTCACAATTGAGCAATTTTGGTACGAATTTCGCGTAAAAATCGAAGACGATCCAAAACACGTGCAAGCAAAGCAGCTGTCAACAATTAACTGAACATTCAAAATGGCCGAGCTTCGAATATACGTAACCAGCGAAAATTCAAAATTCGCGATACTTTTTGAACACACCTCGTAAGTCGGTGCAGAGTTAAAATGGACAAAGGGACAATATTGGAATTTAGTGTAAGGGAGTTGCAGGAAGCACTCCGTGAGGTTAATATTTCAGTTACAGGTCGTAAAGCAGATTTGCAAAAAAGATTGTTGTTACATTTGTTTTGTTGTTTTTCCGACAGGGTGAATGATTGATGTATATTGGAACGATTTTTCGTCATCCCTTGTCAAATTTGGTTTTGAGACAAACCGGTTTCGGCGTTGTGCCATCATCAGTGTCGATTTTCGTTCTGATCTGTTGTGGTCGTTTGTCTTGTATTTATAGTAGGTAGCAGGTAACGTCAGCATGGGTGTCTGTTTGTGTACGTGTGTGCATGTGTTGTGTGTGTACATTCAGAAACGGGGGTGGTTTGCATCGATCGGTTTTTTGTGGTTGACTGAGGCAGGTAAAAGTTGGTGATTTTTGTTGTTTGACCTTTTTTGCTTGTTTGTTGTTTTTGATCTTTTGCTGTTTTGTGCTTATTTGTCGGTGCGTGTGTGTTTGTTGTACCTGAGTGGTTGCTTTGTTTTTTGTAAACCAATTTTAAAGGTTCGAATATTGTGTCGGAAACAGTGTTTGTCTGTTCGTTTCTGCAATAGGCAGACGTCTGAACGTACTCGAAAACATGGAAATCTACAAGCAAAAAACATTCGACGGTAGAATAATAAACGAACAGACAAACACTGTTTCCGACACAATATTCGAACCTTTAAAATTGGTTTACAAAAAACAAAGCAACCACTCAGGTACAACAAACACACACGCACCGACAAATAAGCACAAAACAGCAAAAGATCAAAAACAACAAACAAGCAAAAAAGGTCAAACAACAAAAATCACCAACTTTTACCTGCCTCAGTCAACCACAAAAAACCGATCGATGCAAACCACCCCCGTTTCTGAATGTACACACACAACACATGCACACACGTACACAAACAGACACCCATGCTGACGTTACCTGCTACCTACTATAAATACAAGACAAACGACCACAACAGATCAGAACGAAAATCGACACTGATGATGGCACAACGCCGAAACCGGTTTGTCTCAAAACCAAATTTGACAAGGGATGACGAAAAATCGTTCCAATATACATCAATTGTTGTTACACTACGGACATGAAACGACGTATGAAGATGACAATATAGATTCGGTTAGTACATATGATGATGCGCCAGATACGAACTCCGCTGCCGCCGTCACCATCGTACCGATAGGCAGAGCAATGTTTACATTTAAAGACATACAAGAAAGTCTTACTCAATTTAGTGGCGATGATAATTTTGATGTTCAGCTATGGATAAATGAATTCGAAGAAAACGCGTCAGTAGTAGGGTGGAATAGTGTTCAAAAATTCATATATGCTTAACAGCTACTAAGAGGGGCTGCTAAATTATTCATTCGTAGCGAGGGCTGGTAAGTTGGGAATTGTTAAAAGAAGCACTTATTAGTGAATTTGGGAAAAAAGTGTCTTCAGTTGAGGTGCATAATAAGTTGAAAAGTCGTAAGAAGAAAGCTGGTGAAACATTTAGAGAGTATTTGTATGTGCTCACGGAAATCGGACAGCCGATAAATATTGATGTTGAAAGTTCAATTTCGTATTTCATCGAAGGTATAGTAGATACGAGATTAAACAAAGCGGTTTTGTATGAAGCCAGGACGATCAGCGAACTAAAAGAAAGAATCAAAATATATGAGAAAATCAATCGTAAGGAGGGCGGTCAAATTTCGAGGCCAGTGCAGAGTTCGGTAAGTACTTCTGGTACTCAGAAGGTGTCAAAGACATGTTTTAGATGTGGAAGTACCACACATCTTATTCGTGACTGCAATAGTCAACAAGCTAAATGTTTTAAGTGTAATGGCGTTGGACACAAGTCTTTTGAGTGCAAGAGTGCTGATACCGTGAAAGTTAAAAAAGAATCTGACAAAATTAATATTGCAAATGTAGAAAAAGAAAGAATTCAGTTGCCAGTAAAAACAGTGAAGGTAGGAGGTTTAGTGACTGATGCATTAGTGGATACCGGGTGTTGCTTATGCTTAATTCGACGTGATGTTTTTAGCAAAATAAACTTTAGTGGTGAGGTTGACAATGACAAGCGAACCTTATATGGAGCTTGTGCAAAAGAATTTTCGACACTTGGTAGTTTTATAACAGAGCTTGAAGTAGATGATTTGAAGTTTGAACAAAAGTTTCACATTACCAGTGAAAGTGCTATCCCATATTCCGTATTTATAGGTACATCAGTACTTGATAAAGTTAATATTTGTGTAAAACCTGAAGGTACAAAATTTTTGAAATGAATTAATTACAACGCGGATGGAAGTAGACAAGGAGAAGGGTTTGAGTTACTAGAAGAGTTTGAAAGTTTATGTATGACTGCAGACGATTTTGGTGAAAACGTAGTAATTCAGGAGATGATTAAAATTAAAAGCCACAACGTATCGAAAAGTGTAAAACTGAAATGAAGATTATTTTGAGTGATGAAATACCGGTGTTCCAGCGTCCAAGAAGATTATCTGTAGATGACAAAAAGTTCGTTAATCAGCAAGTCGAGGACTGGTTGAAAGCAGATATTATTCAACCAAGTTTCTCGAACTATGCTTCGCCAATTGTAATAGTCAGCAAAAAAGACGGTTCAAAAAGATTATGCTGTGACTATAGGTTGTTGAATAGGAAGATAGTCCGAGATAATTTTCCGATGGCGCGCATCGATGACGTTTTAGATAGGTTGCAAAAGGGGAAAATTTCTACAACATTAGACTTGGAAGATGGATTCTTCCATGTTCCAGTAGCTGAGGATTCAAAAAAGTACACAGCTTTTGTAACACCGGACGGGCAATATGAGTTTAAATATGTCCCGTTTGGTATATGTAACTCGCCGGCGGTATTTTGTAGATTCATAAGCTTTGTGTTCAGAGAGCTTATACAAGATGGAACAATTGCAGTTTATATGGATGATATCATCATTCCATCTAGAGATGTCGACGAAGGTATAAGCAAACTGAAACGAGTTCTAGAAGTAGGTTCGCGGTACGGTGTCCGTATCAAGTGGAAGAAATGTCAATTTTTAGAGAAAAAAGTTAATTTCCTTGGATATATTATTGAGGGTGAGATCCAGGCAATCGAGCAGTATCCAATGCCGAACGACAGAAAAGGTGTCGAAAGATTCCTTGGATTAACTTCATATTTTAGAAAGTTCATTAATAGATATGCGTTGTTGGCAAAACCATTGTCCGATTGGTTGAAAAAAGGAAACATTTTTAAGATAGGAGAAGAACAAGTGGAATCGTTTAAGAATTTAAAAAGTTCTTTGACGACTTCACCCGTTCTTCGGTTGTACAATCCAAACGCGGAGACAGAGATCCACACGGACGCATCGAAATTTGGGTATGGAGCGATCTTCATGCAAAGATGGAGTGAGGATCAAATTTTCCATCCAGTCCAGTTTTTAAGTAGGAAAACAAGTCAGGCAGAAGAAAAGTATAGCTCGTATGAGCTGGAAGTGTTCGCAGTCATTGCTGCACTAAAAAAATGGAGAGTCTATTTAAAAGGTGTCAAGTTTACAATCGTTACAGATTGTAATGCTTTCGCACTTACGATGCGGAAGGAAGATTTACCACCTAGGATAGCTAGATGGGCCCTCTTCTTGCAAGAATTTGATTACCAAATTGTGCACAGATCTGGAACACAGATGAGACACGTAGATGCATTAAGCAGAATGCATTGCTTACAAATGGAAGACACGTTGAGACATCGATTATTACAAGCCCAGTTGAATGATGACTGGACAAAAGCAGTGAGGACTATTTTAGAAAAGGGAAACTATGAAGATTTTTACATATCTCATGGAATTTTATGCAAAAATCCTTCCCAGGAACTTGTCGTAGTCCCTAGTCAAATGGAAGGAGACATAATGAAAACTATACACAGGCAGGGACATTATGCTGCGCGCAAAACACAGGAGTTAATAGAGAGATCATACTATATTCCGCAGTTAAGTAGAGTGCATTGTGGGAAACGCGAAAATGGGTAGAAAAGAAGGGTTTCTTTCGCCAATTCCCAAAGATGATCATCCGTTATGCACTTACCATTTAGACCATTTAGGACCGTTGACAGCTACCGCAAAGTGTTATAATCATATTTTAGCAGTTGTAGATGCATTCTCCAAATTTGTTTGGTTATACCCGACAAAAGATACAGGAGCATCAGCAGTAATTGATAGGTTGACCAACCAAGCAGCTATTTTCGGAAACCCGAAAAGATTGATAACCGATAGAGGTGCAGCTTTCACCTCGCAAGCTTTTAAAGATTATTTTAATGAGCAGGCTTTACAACACTTGTATACAGCAACAGGAGTTCCGAGGGGAAACGGGCAAGTGGAGCGCATCCAGCGAACCGTAATCCCAATGTTGACGAAACTTTCTTTGAACAATCCGGAGCAATGGTATAAAAACATTGCAAATGTACAGCAGTTTTTAAATAACTATCCCAGTCGTAGCACTTTGAATATGCGTTTGGAAAAGCATATAGATTTAAGTGACTTTATAGTGGAAGACGCAGCTATTCACCTGGAAACAGAACGCGAGCAAATTAGGGAAACAGCTAGGGACAACATAAAAGCCATTCAAGAAGTAAATCGGAAAAATTTTACCGCAAAAAGAAAAGCTGAGCAAACGTACGAAGAGAATGAGCTAGTAGCTATAAAACGAACGCAATATGGTCCCGCGCTGAAAATTAAGAAAAAGTTTTTAGGGCCGTATAAAGTTATACGTAAATTGAATCACGGTCGGTACGACGTCGAGAAGTTAGGTGAACACGAAGGGCCGAACCGGACGACGACGGTAGCGGAGTTTATGAAAAAGTGGCACGCGTCGTTCGGGGACGAACGAATGTCAGGACGGCCGAATGTAGGAACGGATAAGAGACGTACCAGGAGTGGACGTACCTACGGAGACATACAACCCTTGCGCACCAGCAACCCAGACATAAATATGCAACCGTGCAACAATAAATAGGCAACTCTTAATTTTGAAATAGAAAGAAAACGGACGTTCGAGAATTTAGGGATTCAGTTTTAGAGTTTTGACGAAAGAGGTCGATACGCGGACATTCACGAAGCACCACACAAAATAAGCATTTTATTATAGTTACCACATATTTTCCGTTTTAACAAACTGTACTAATTAAATAAGTACTGCAAATTACATTTAATAAACTATATAATATAATATTTGAAAGGGTTAATGAACATTTATTCAAAACCTACATACATATAAGGCTATTCGCCGGTCGGTTATTGATTACGCCAATATGGCACCAAATCCAAGCGACGACAGCTGGAGGAATCAGAACTGCTACGGGTTGTCTTCTTGCGGCGTTTGAGTCTCACCTCCACCAAGAGACTTAAATGTTTAATGTTGAAGAGCGCACGGAAATGTTAAGCAGACAGTCTCTGTTAGGCGAAGATCCGCCATCCAAATCTAAAAGAGCTGAAGAAGAGAGCGCCCTTCCCAGGGAGAGTAGAGTCAATTTTACCTATCCAAATACCCCTGCAAGTGATATGCACATGCACGACATCAAACATCTCTTCAACTGCACAGTTAATAATAACAACAAACATATTTATTTTGTGCAGAATGGCCAGACACAACCACATCTTCAATCGCGAACAAATTTTATACGCAAATAAACATTCATCAGTTTTTCAATTACTTTTGCAATTCCTTTGAGGAATGGGAAATTGAAAATTACCTTTGGGATTCCTTGCAATTTAATTGGAAAATTTTCAATTACATTTTCCATTCCTTTCCATTGGCGCAAAGTATTCAATTCAATTCCAAAAAATATATTTTTGTATTCGAGCCTCAAAACGACGAAATTACTTTTGGTAATTTTTTTTTTCAGGAATTGAAATGTACTCAATTCCTTTTGTGTGGGGTAAAGGAAGTGATTACTTCTCCAATTACTTTTAATTGGGAATTGAGAGTAATTTGATTCCTAAAGTAATGATTACTACCCAGCTCTGACAACAACTCACTTGATGCAGGAAGAAAAATATTATTATTTTGTTTTTTTCTAAATATATATAGCAATATTTACATAAATTTTAAAACATAAGTAATTAGTTTTTTAACTAATTAATTTTACATATAAATTTTTAGTTTTAAATTTTAATTGCATTTTGCTACAACTTGCTTCTAAATCTTCATTTTACTTTCTTTATTCTATTTTTGTGTACAGTATTTTATTTTTTTTCTATTTTATCAAGGACCGTAATATTAGGGTCTATCAGCTATTCCGACGGACTGCCGGGTGGGAATAATTGTAATAGAGTTTTGTGATTTCTATCGACTTTATCGAAATTCACTTGCAATATCCAATAAAATCGATTGAACTTTCTCATGATCTATTACATTTTTCTCGTCGGCAGTTCCGTCGGAATAGCTGATAGACCCCATTTATTCCATCAATTTTACTTACAGAGTAAGGCTCTTTATCTATATTTGTATGCTTATTTCTAGGTTCTACCTCTATTAGAACTTTATCATCTACTTTAATATTTACCGGTCGTGCCGTTTTATCGTATAAAGTCTTATATCTAGTTTTATGTTTATTAATTAATTGTTTTGCCATTTCATGAGATTTTGCATCATAAATCTAACTTCTTTACTATAATTTTACATTATAAATAGGATATATTTGTTCTTTCTGTAATTCATGAGGCAAAGTAGCTTTTTTGCCAAAAACTAACTTAAAAGGAGACACCTTTTTTGAAACCTGTATTTGTTGTTGTGTTATGCACAAAAGTAAAATATTTAAGATAAGTATCCCAATAAGTATTCTTGTGACGTGTACCCGCCAAAAAATTGCGGTGGCTTTGATTTGGATAAAATTTGGTGGGGATGATCTGCTATATAATAGCGTAAATTTCACTGTAGGGGGAGGAAATATTGAATAGTTACCGAGATATGGCAGTTCAAAATTTAGATTTTTTTGTGCAAGTCTTTTTTTTTAATTATAAGTCAAATAATTGACTTTTAAGGGGAAAAGAAATAAACTGTGATTATAAACTCTTTACTAAAATCAGGGTATTGTAAAAGTTGAGGAGACATTAGAGCAGATCTCAGTTTATTAAAAGCTGTTTCACACGCTTCGTCCCGCTTTGTACAAGGTGGCGCAAAAGTAAGCTTCCGATGTTCAGCATATCGGTTGTGGCACGTGCAGTGTGTGCTGTTGCACCGTCTTGTTGGAACCACATGTTTTCCAATCCCAATTCATCAAGTTGCGGCAAAAAGAACTCGTTGATCATTGCTCTGTAGCGCTCACCATTCACAGTAACCGTTTGGCCCCGACCGATTATTGGTCAAATAAATAGTCAGCAATATTCCGCGTTCTGGAGCAGTGTAGCGTAACATTGTTTATTAACGTGTATTTCGCATGTGTTTACTACACAAATGTCAAAACAGAACTGACTTTAGGGGCCAATCGCAAAATTTATAGCATTTCCTGATAGGAGGATTACTTTTGCGCCACCCTGTATAATTCTTAATCGCATGTATTTTGGAGTCTTCTGGCAGCAACCCTTTCGAAAAACATTTGTGACCTAAAAAGGTTACTTCTGACCGAAGGAAATTGCATTTGTTGGGATTCAGCTTAAAATTGAATTTTTTGCAAGTTTCGAAACATTTTTCTAAACTTTTTAAATGATGTGTCTCGCTACAACCAACTACAATAATATCAACAATATTCATGAAAGCTTGATTAGGTGCGATGCCTGAAAATGCTAATGACATCATACATGAAAAAGAGTTGGGTGCTACATTTAATCCAAAAGGTAAAACTTTTCAACGAAAAACTGTTAACAACAACAACAACGAAAAGCTCCTTTATCAGTACGGAAAGATGTTACGTCCCTAGAGTTAGAATTAAGCGGAATTTGGTGAAAACCAGGAAAAATAACTAATGTTGAAAAATATTTAGCTCTACCAAGGTTGTCAAGTATATCGTCAACGCGTGCTAACGGAAATTTGTCAGCGATTAGCTTTTTGTTAACCGCTCTGAAATTTACGCACATACGATATGACTTTTGACCTGTCGGATCTTTCTCTGGTACTAAAATGAGTGGGCTATTAAAATTAGAAAAACTTGGTTCCATTAAATCATTTCGCAATAAATTATCAACCTGGTTATTTATTTCTTGTCGCTGTTGTGAGTAAGGCAAACGATAATTTTTTATGTAAACTGGTGTTTTGTCAGTCAATCTAAGTTTCTGTTCGCAAAAGTTGTTAAAAGTCATACGGTCCGTTTTTAAAGCAAATACATCGGCATATTTTAAACATAAATGAAGCAATTCGCATTGAGCCTAGTTTGGAATTTGTTTTTGCAAAATACTTTTTAATTTCGCTAAGCGTTTTGAACTTTCCGAAATTTCGTTAATTTTGTAGACGGTGTAATTGGTGATATCTTCAGTTACTCTACTACAATTGTTGACATATTTCATCTCATTGGTTATATTTAAAACTTTTAAAATTGGGTTATTTGTGTCAACAATGTACTATGCTGTGAAAACACCACTACAAATTTTTTGCGCATCTACTAAAACAGGCTTTTAAGATTTTTTCAAATTAAATAATCGATAAACTTCGCATCTTGGAGGAATTACTAAAGTTTCGGTAGTAAAATTTGAATACTATAATTTTTTGCACCAATGCTAATAGTTATGCTATTGTTTGCTTAGTCATTATGCACTTTATGTTTTTAGAAAATCTTTGCCGGGTATGCCGTCTGAAGGTATGTTAAAGTCGTCATTAACTAAATTTAATTTATACGGAATGAAAAAATTTGAAGCTATTAAATTAGTATTTACTGTACCTAAAGTTGAAAATGTATCTGTTATTACACCTGTTATATTTAGTACCTGGGTGACCGAGCCTTGCTCGGTGGCAACCCTAGGTGGCAATCCTACTTAAAAATATTTTGGTTGGTATACGGCCTCAAATACCTTACGTTTGATACCCATATTGCCATATATTGCTTAATATTTAAAAAAAAGTTGGAAATCTGGCAACCCTCTAAGCTTCTTTTAGTATCCAAGTAGAAAATCTTAGAAGGAAGCATACTATCCATCTACCAAATTTAATCGAAATAGGTTTAGCCGTTCCCGAGATAGTGGTCGATATCTGAAGGAATAAATAAAAAACGGTCAGCGGTGGCAACCCTACTCGAAAATACTTTGGGTGGTATACGGCCTAAAATACTTTCATTTGATACCCATGTTCCCATATATTGCTTAATATTTAAAAAAAAAAATTATATAGGTGGCAACCCTGTGAACCACCCCAAGTGGCAACACCAAAGTAGAAAATCTTAAAACAAAGGATACTACCCATATACCAAAATTCATCCACATCGGTTAAGTCGTTCCTGAGATAGTAGTGGATATACAAATATACAACTATACAAATATACAAGAACTAGCAACCCACACCTTGTTTCACACAGGTTGAATTCATTATGTAATATACATACATAAAGGGTGTTTTTTTTAGGGGTATAGAACTTCGAATTGAAATAAAACACAAGAAAATCGTTTTAAGGTCCATCAATTTGGCTTTATTGGAAGGATAATTTTATGCCATTAATGTTTAAATATGATTTCGGGCATGTGGCCGCCGCGGCTGGCTCGAATAAAGCCAATTCTACAGGTCCAATTTTCAACCACTTTTTCGAGCATATGGGGCCGTATGTCGGCAATAACGCCACGAATGTTGGCTTCCAATTCCCCTAACGTTTCTGGTTTGTTGGTGTAGACGAGCGACTTCACATATCCCCAAAGAAAATAATCCAATGGTGTCAAATCACACGACCTTGGTGGCCAATTGACAGGTCCATTCCGCGAAATTATGCGCTCATCGAATGTTTCCTTCAATAAATCGATTGTGACGTGCGCTGTGTGGCATGTAGCGCCGTCTTGTTGGAACCACAACTCATCCACATTCATGCCATCCAATTCGGGAACAAAATAGTCGGTTATCATGGCTCTATACCGGTCTCCATTAACGGTAGCTGCCTCTCCAGCATTATTGCGGAAGAAGTATGGCCCAATGACTCCACCAGCCCATAGAGCACACCAAACAGTCAGTTTTTGTGGATGTAATGGCGTTTCAAGGGTCTCATGTGGATTCTCTTCACTCCAAATGCGGCAATTTTGCTTGTTGACGTAGCCATTCAACCAAAAATGAGCCTCATCACTGAACAAAATTTTGCGATGAAAATCAGCATCGAAATCAATCTCATTTTCGGCCCATACACCAAAATCACGACGCATTGCATGGTCTCGCGGCTTTAATTCTTGCACAAGCTGGATCTTGTAAGGTCGCAAGCCAAGATCTTTGCGCAAAATCTTCCATAAAGTTGATGGACAAAGCTCCAATTGCTGTGCACGGTGGCGAATCGATTCATTCGGGTCCTCTTCAACACTTTGCTCTACAGCGGCAATTGTTTCTTCGGTGCGCACTGTTCGACGTCTCTGCGGATGCGTATTATCACATAGAGTAAACGTAGTGCGCAAACGATCCATGGTTAACCGAATTAATTGCTCTGATGGACGATTATGTCGACCATAAAATGGACGGAGCTCACGGTAAACTTCGCGAACTGAACCATTATTTTCGAAATAAATTTGCACGATTTGCAAGCGTTGTTCTTTTGTCAACCTATTCATGATGAAATGGCAAACCAAACTGAACATAAATGACATTAGAGTTGCCAGATTTGACCACAAAATGCCAGTTTTATCTCTATTCGAAAAACAAACCTGTAAAAAAAACACCCTGTACATACATACGTCTGAAGTAAAGTAACGCTACCGAGCTCTTTCGCGAATTCATCAAATGAATGGCTCACCAAAGCTGTCGCTTAAAGTACGCTGACTTATTCGGTTGGCAGCGAACAAGCACACAAACAGATTTTTTTGGAAAAAGTGCTGCTTTTATTTATACAATTTTGGGTAAATTAGAAAGAAATCAACTATTTTTTTGTTGCAGAACGAAAGTAAATATTTCAAAGTTTAGCTTCAAGGAAGACTCATTCTAATCGGTTGATTAGGTTATGATGTATGGCTGTGTAAACCAAAAATTTATGTTTTTTTACCACATTTTTTCCGATTGCCACGCCCCCTTTATATATTCCCTCACATTATATAAAAAAAAGTCCATCTCACACAGCTAAGCTTTAAAATGCAAAAAACCGCTTTCAAACCGGAGCATTCTGTGCGAAGCCAATTCCGTACATAGCTTTTTAGCGACTTTATTTTATAAGTAGTAAGATAACTCGTTTAAAGTTATAAGATAATATCTGTACCGTTAATTTGAACTTTGTCTGTTAAACTTGAAAATTTAATAAAATAAATATCAGAGAGTCTACTAGAAAAATAAATGGCTTGTAAGAATAACTACATTTTCATTCAATGAAATTGGAATAGTTTAGATTCAAACAGTAGACGGATTTTTTTTGAAAAAGTTGTATTTAGAAATCTAGCTGTTGCTCCCTGAGCGTTCGCTCCTGAGGGGCATTTAAAGCACGCACATTAGTAGTATTACTCGAATTTCCACGTCTGTTACTATTGTTTTCCCTATTACTAGACCGATTTCCGAAATTATTCTTACTTGAATTATTATTATTACTAAAATTGTTGCCTCTTCTATTGTTGTTGCTATACCTATAACTGTTTCCATTATTATTGTTGTATCTATTGTAATTGCTGTTAAAACGACTGTTATTGTTATTATATCGATTACTAAAATAATTGCCTCTAAATCCTGCTCGAGAACTATTTGGCCTATTTACCTAACACTTGACGCTGTTTAATCTCATTATTACGTTCAGCTATCATTTTTGCAATTACGTCCTTTGAAGGTAGTGGCTGCCAAAATTGATTTTACTAACTCCGAACGAGTATTTAGCCTACGTACATTCACAGTTTGTTCAATTGCCATTTCATGGGCTTTCGCTTACGTCATACCTTCCCGTGGCCAACGTCGATCCAGTGTCGCACCGCCACAAGTTCCAGATAAAGCCTCCACGACTAACATCACTAATACTAGATTGCGACGCAGTGCGCGACCCAGCCTGCTTCCACCGAGGCATACGCACCAGTCCTTAACTCCCAGTGTGATTATTTCTCCCCCTTCGTACTTTCGGGTCCTACACTTGAACTGCAATGGCTTAACCGGCAAGGTTAGTGAGATAGTGAGTTTCATGATCTCTTCCTCGCCTCCGGCGTACTTCCAAATAGTACATTACACACCACACTGTAAAAGATAATCTATTTGTCCCCGACATCGACCTCAAGGACTATACCTTAGAATGCCAAGGCATGTCGATTTACAAAAATTTTACCATCTACATACCGTGTGGCCCGAGGGAAACCCACCCCACCATCAGTGCGTTACTGTCAGGTGATAACCGTTTAATTCTCGGTGTCATCAAAGCACACTCTGATCTCTGGCACTCAACTTGTGAGCTTCATTCCCGCTGGAAGAATCCCGAAAATTCGACCGAATTTATCCGTGGAAGCAGCGGTTCTTGCAAAAGAACGTGACCAATGGCGACTCATCAATCCTGCAGATCCCCGAATACAATACTATGTGGAAACAACAACAACCCCAAGCGATGCAGGAGCTCATTTTGCCGACAGTTTATAATTCATCCACCAAATGCCAAGAGACGAGCCATCCGTCGGGCGCATAAACACAACACAGCGCCCGAGGTCGAGGAAGCCAAATTAAAGGAAAATCCTTCAAAATCAATTAGACCCGACAGTATTGCCATGAAGGCTTTAAAACACCTTGGCCATGAGGGACAGAGTCATTTAGGGACTCTTCATAACCTCTCTCTAACTAACTTCGTCATTCCTGAGATATGGGAACAGGCGATTGCAAAATTTTCACTTGGCCCAACATGGCCTTCGCAAGCTACACAGCGAAACTTCTGATTTTAATGCCATAACGTCACAGATAAACAATGGCTTCAACCAACATCCTGCAAACAATAGCCCGGTGCTCGTGGAACTCGACTTATGGAAAGCCACATCACTAAAAGACCTTGAACAGTCACCGCTCCTTGCTGGAATAAAAAGGTGGATCGGTAACTCCCTCAATGGTAGTGGAACGTTACTCGTGCTTCAAAAAACTTAATAACGAACGCTTCAAGAGCAGCTCAAGCGTAAATAAGGATTTGAGCTGTTAAATGTTTTTTTCCTAAGTAGTTTCGCTTTTACAGCGCAAATTGTCGCTCTTACTGAGACCTGACTGAAGCCTGACAACTTTAATTCAGAGGTTTTCTCAAGTATATTTTTTATTATGGAGCTGTCCTTGTTGCTGCTGAATCAGGCTTTGTATCTGAACTGGTTTTGTTGGACGTCGAGCCTGATATAGAATTCATAGCAATGAGACTTGCGTTCTTTTCATTTAATATATTCTTTTGTTGCTCGTATATACCGCCAGGAAACATGTCCTTTCCAACCTCCCAACTAAATAGGAGCATTAACTGTGTTGATTGGAATATGTCGCATTCCGGTACCTAATAGGATAAAACTAAAACTAATAAAGCTAATCAAGTTAAGATTTGGAATAAGGGAGGATTGGAAATACGTCCTTTCCAACCTCCCAACTAAATTGGAGCATTAACAGTGTTGATCGGAATCTGTTGCAATCCGACAGCTTATATGATAAAACTAAAACTAATATAACTACTAAAGTTAATATTTTGGATAAGGGAGGATTGGAAGCACCTTCTTTCCAACCTCCCAACTAAATTGGAGGGTGGAGCCGCCTGTAGAAGTTCACGCAAGTGGGGGAAAGTTTCTGATTGCCATTCCCCTGGAAATGACCAGAGCTATTCTTCTACATGCGGCTCAAGCTGCTCACTACGTCCGGACGCTTCCGTCCACGTATTATCTGGATAGACACTGAACACCTGTTCGGTGGTGAACTAAACGTGAGAAGGCGACAACCTCCTCTCTCTTGTCTCCTAGGCAGTTCGCGTTTCTCTTCGGCAACAGGTGAAGCTTGTGCCTGAATAACTGCGTTCACTGGAGTAGAGCTGACAAGGGAGTTAACCGACTCTGTGTGGATGAGTTTGAGGGCCTATTGGTGCACCTTTGAATCAAACGGCGAAAAAATATGGTGCCGAATCTTATCATAGTGCTTACGGATATGACTCCTTATTTTCCTGGGAGGCGGATTTTCGTTGAGCAGGGCCAGTTCGGGTGCTGCGGTTAGCAGAAGTTGAACAGAAATTGCCTGGTCACCACTTCACTATGCTCTTTAACGCCGAGGATTTTTGCCTCGCTATGAAGATGGTGTTCAGGTGACGTACAGAGGCATCTCGTGACAGTTCTGAGTGCGGTGTTTTGACAGGCCGGCAACCTCCTCCAGTATATGCCTGTTAGCCGCGTAGCTCAGAACCTGCTGGCTAATTGCCAGTAACGTTTCTTTACCTTTTTCCCAAGTGATGTCAGCTAGTGACTTGAGGATTTTGTTGCGGCTTTGTACTTTGGTGGCAATCGCGGCTACATGAGCACCGTAGTTGAACATGTTATCAAACGTGACCCCTAATATTTTGGGATGTGTGACAGTGTGTGCGCGAGAAGGAGCTGCCTATATGACGCTATGACTAAATTTGGTTTCCCAGCAAAACTTATACGGTTGACGTTGAACAAGACCACAGGCTCAGTCAGAATCGGAAAGGACCTCTCAGAGCCGTTCGAAACTAAACAAGGCTTCAGACAGGGTGACCCCGTATCGTGCGATTTCTTTAATTTGATGCTGGAGAAAATAACACAAGCCGCCGAACTACACCGCTCAGAAACCATCTATTAGAAGAGTGTGCAATTGCTGGCATATGCCGATGAAATTGACATCATTGGTTCAAATAACCGCGCCGTAAGTTCTGCCTACTCCTAATTGGATAAAGAAGCGCAAAAAAGGGTTAGGAGGTGAACGAGGGCAAAACGAAGCACCTGCAGCATGCAAAGAGTCAGCGCATTCGCGCTTGGCAGCCACGCCACTGTTGGCAGCCATAAGTTTGAAATAATAAAGGACTTTGTTTACCTAGGAACCAGCATTACCAACAACAATAATGTCGGCTTAGAAATCCTGCCAAAAACTACCCTTGCCAATAAATGTTACTCTCGACTGAGTTGGCCATTGGGAAGCAAAGTTCTCTCTCGACGAACAATAACCAAGCTTTACAAGTCGCTCATAATACCCGTCCTGCAATATAGAGCAGAAGCATGGACGATGACGCCCTTGAAGTATTCGAAAGAAGGGTCCTTAGAGGGATTTATGGGTCCCTACGCTATGTCGACGGTGTTTACAGAAGAAGATTTAATGATGAGTTTTATGAGCTCTACGCAGACAGCATTGTCCAACGAATAAAAGCACAGCGGCTAAGTTGGCTTAACCTTGTAATACGAATGGAAGAAGATGCTCTGGCCCGGAAGGTATTATTGTCGTAACCCAGCTATGGAAGCAGCGGAAGATACCTTGGCGGTTCCAATTGGCATCAACTGGCAAAGCATACTCGTAGAGTCAGGACGCGCTTTGTTGGAAGGTCAAAATCGTTTAGACGGTTAAACAAACAGCTGTTAAGGGCTGTTGACCTATATATGTATGTAGGTACGTAACTAAATTGGAGCATTAACCGGTTGATCGAAATCTGTTGCACTCCGACAGCTAATATGATAAAACAAAAACTAATAACACTAACCAAGTTAACCTTTGGAACAAGGGGGGATTGGAAACACGTCCTTTCCAACCTCTTAAATAGTTGATCAGAATCCAGTGCTTTCTGACAGCATTGGCATAGTTATTTTTGTATATAATTTTAGTTATTCTATTGTTATGTTTTCAATTCATATGTAATATTAGTAATAATTTAAGCTTAATTAATGTCTTGTATATATACCTTTTCATTTTTAAAGCGCTTACTTTAAAGCGCCTACTGAAAAATTTAGAAAATAATTACTTTGGTTTTAACCTTACTTCCACAAAAATGTGTGCATGTTTACCTTTTTTATTTTGGCTCAGTGGCGCATCCACGAGGGGTTTTCGGTATCAATCCCATCCCCCTTCCAGAAAATCAGCAACCACAACTTTTAATATTTCCGCGCAATAAAAAAAAAGCTTTTAACTTTTTATGAATTTTACGCAACATTAATTCTGGGCGAGAATAATTGTGTCACCTCATATGATAACTCTTCAATCCTCTGCTGATGTTAACACGCCAACTCAGCAGTATTCACGAACACAGTCAGTATTATGCGCCAAGCAGATACAGTCGTTTACCGTCGGCGTATCCGTCATACATCAAAATTTAGAGCAAAATCTACTTTGCCGTATTCGTCGAATCTATTGTTACGCACACAAACACTCGCATTCGTATCGCATCTTCTTGGCGTATTAGTATTCACGAGCATAGAAAAGGATTCGTACGAGTAATCGGCAGTGCGCGTACGCGAGTACAATTTCTATCCTGACAAATTTATTAAAATAAATGTATCTTAAGACTTTGATAAAACTCTTCTTAATTAATATATATTGTAAGTCTACGCGTAGTATCCGTCAGTTCCGTATACTTTCGACCATATTCGTACACCGCCGGTAGTACCGCATTACTACAATCCATACGAAAATGTGCGCGATATTGTTGAACTCTTACCGCTTTTCGATCCATCGTCTGACCGTTCATTAAATTCAAAGAAGTTCTTTAAACGCGTAGAAAATCTTAAGAGTGGAGAGAAAGCACACTTTTGTTTGCCGATCAGCCAAATACTGAGTAGATTCTGTGCAAGATGTGTTCGCTTCCTGGCCGCAATTCTGTAAATGTATGGAATTGGCCGCAAGTCTTTAACAAATTTTTTTTAGATTTCCCGTGTGTCGAAAACGAAGCCGATGTTCATATTACGGTGGCACAAACGAAACGCCAAACAAACGAGTCCGCGCAAGAGTTTTACTCCCGTATACTCACCTTGGGTGCAAAAAGTGGGTTGTGTGACTCAAGCATTGCGCGCCATATTATAAATGGTATTAATGATTCCGATCTACGTAAGAAAATAACAAACGCGTTGCCCAGACTTACTAAGTGACATTATAAACTTTAATATATATAATGACGTGAAAACCGCGCAGCCCAAACCCGTACCGAAACTAATCGCGACGCTGAAAAAGCCTACTTATTCAAAATTTCCTGTCGTGGAATATCAAAAGCCGTCTACATAATTACCGATGGAATAGGTAAAATGTTTCAATAGTTTTAAACTCGGAAATTATTCGATTAATTGTACGGAACCACAACGTAAGCCGCGCTGTAAAAAAATGTCAGCGTACAACGCACAAAAGCGCAGATTGTAACGTGGAAACGACCAACCCCGTCAATAAAATCGAGCTACGCGCATGTGACCATACAATTGCTAAAGCGATAAAAGTGGACGAATTTGAAACGATAGCATTTGTTAGCCCCGTTAGTAGGCGCACACTTATTCGAAAATCGTTCGCGCAGAAAATAGGAAACGCCCGAAAACAATTAACTACCTTAAAGTGATTCGCGGGTGTACAATATGCTAGTACCGAGATTATAAGTGCAACTATCGAAATAGACGGTGATAATAATGATAATCATATGACTGACAAGCCAGTCATTGACGATGATTTATTGTGTGAACCCGTTTTGCTCGGAAGAGACGTTTTATGCCGCACGGGAAAACGCTTGGTTATCGTGCAAGATCAATTCCGCGTTGGAGAAATAAATCAAATTGAATGCGCCAATGGGCTAAATTCTACCGAACGCCAGATTTTTGAGCAATTATTCACAACATATTACAACGTTTTTGCTAATAATTTATCTAATATTGGTAAGTGAGATATATCTAAAATGACTATTGAATTAAGGACAGGCATACCTATTTGCCTAAAACCTTACCGCATTCCGTTCGATAAACGCGAAATTGTCTCAGAAGCCATATCTGATTTGTTTAAAAACAATATCATCCGCCGTATTGAATCCGCTTACGCCGCGCCAATCGTTTTTGTCGAGAAAAAGAATGGTGAACATCGTTTATGTGTCGATTACCGCAGCCTGAATAAGGTTACCGTAAAAAACCGTATCCCATGCCAATCATGGAAGAACAATTTGCGCAACTTTCGGGAAATAATTTCTTTACGAACTACCGATAGGTATTACGAATATAACCGCAAGTTGTTTGGTCTCGTTAACGCGCCCGCTGTGTTCCAATGTATTATGGACAAAATCGTTGCACAAATGCCGCGTGGAGAAGTGTTAGCGTACTTAGATGACGTTATCATCCCAAGTAAAACTGTCCAAGAAGGACTGAAACTTCCTCGAAAGTTTTCTAAAAATATTGTAAGAAAATGGACCTACGCTTCGTATTGAAAAGGAAATTGAGCATTTGGGCCATATAATTAATCGAAATGATATAACGCCGGGTAAGCGTAAAATATCCGCCGCCGAAGAACGTCAGCGAAGTCCGAAAATTTTTAGGACTTACCGGGTTTTTTCGAAAATTCGTTCCAAAGTAATCGTTAATCGCTAAACCAATAACGCAACTTCTACATAAACACAAACGAAATAATTTGGTTCGGGGCGACGCCCAACAACGATCTTTTACAGAACTCATACAAAAGTTATGTAATGAACCTCTTCTTGCACTCTACGATTCGTCCGCTTAGCATGAAGTACATACAAATACGTCTAGCGTCGGGCTCGCCGGAGTTATGTTGCAGACAACCGAAGGCAAGAAGTGGCAACCAGTGTTTTATTATAACCGACATTGTACTGACGCCGAAAGCTGCTACCATAGCTATGAGCTAGAAGCTCTCGCCGCTGTTGAAACGCTCGACCGCTTCTGTATATATCTCCTCGGCAAACCGTTCCGCCTCGTAACCGATTGTTCCGCGCTCGAAAATGTTACAGAAAATAAAGAGCTTTTTTTTATTATTGCTGTTTCCGACAGAGTAGAAATATGAATTTTTCTGGAACGATTTCTCGTCATCCCTTGTCAATTTGTGTTTGGAGACAAACCGGTTTCGTCGTTGTGCCATCTTCAGTGTCTTTCTTCGTTCTGTTGCGTTCGTGTTTATTTGTCTGTGATTCTGATTTGTTTGGAGAAGCTTGACTGTGTTTTTGATCTGCATCGGTTTGAATTTGTTTGTGATCATGTGGTTTGCGAAGTTTGAGTCCGGTGTGCTATTGGGTTTTTGTACTTTCTTACTGAAATCTCTTATGTGTTCTCGGAATCTAGTTCTAATATTCCGTCTCGTTTCCCTATATAGCTTTGTTGGCATTCGCATGTTAACTTATATACACCCTGTTTGTCTAATAGGTCTTCGTCGTTTGTGCCATTGTTTAAAATTTTTCCTACCTTGTTCCTCGTTTTGAAACCAGTCTGGATGTTGTGCTTTTCGAATACCTTTGCTAATTTGTAAGATACTTTCCCCGTGTATGTTAGTACAGTCCAATATTTCTCCTTTTCTTTCGGCTTGCTATTATTTTGGTGTGAAGGTAGTGTTGCCGGCCTACCACACCGAAGGTCCATGGTTCGAGCCCTGGTACAGGTAACATCAAAAGTGATTTGAAAAAAGTTTTTCAAAACGGGGTCGCCCCTCGGCAGTGGTTTGGCAAACTCTCCGAGTGTATTTCTGCCATGACAGGCTTCTCAGCAAAAATTCGTCTCCTTTGTAGATGCCGTTCGGAGTCGGCAAAAAACTGTAGGTCCCACCAATTTGTAGGGAAAATTCAAAGCGGCACACCACAAATTGGAAGAGAAGCTTGGCGCAAAAATCTCTTAGGAGGTTTATGATGATATACCTGTTGTATATCGCGCCATAGAGATAGAGAGATATTTCTTTTAATTTTATTCACCACATGTTTTCCGTATTCACTGTTTTTAGCGCTTGAATATATTGTGCCTAGCTTCCTTTTATATACCTTCTTAGTTAGCGGGGTTCGTTCAAGTCTCATTATTAGCTGTCTAAGGGCTGCGTGTTTGCGTCGCTCTGGATGGTTTGAGGTGATATGTAGTATTATCATGTCGGTCGCCGTGGGTTTCCTATATATTGCAAACTCCAGTTTATTTGTCGATTTGTTTATTTTTCTGGTGAGATCCATATAATTTAATTTTTCTTCGACTTCTTTCTCCGTTGTAAACATTCTTTTTCTGTGCTGTCAATTCTAAAAATTAAAAATTTTTTCTTCATTTTCCCTCCTTATAACGCATATAATGTCATCATCATATCTGGCGTAGAAAGTTACGTCTAGTTCACCTGTAAGATACTTCTTGTACTGTTCCTCTAAGTTTTGCATGAACACCTCCATGAGTATAGCTGAAGTTTGGTTGCCCATTCCTAGTCCGTTTGTTTGCCTGTATATTATGTTATTGAATTTGAAATAATTCTGACTTAATGTTATTTTCAAGGTGTCCACAATTTCTTTTGTCATGCTCTTGCTTGTTTTGTTCATCAATACTTTGTGTAATGCTTCCATTGTTTCGGGTATTGGTATCGATGGGTATAGATCTTTTATGTCGAATGATATGAGTTTGCTACTGTTTGTGAAAGCCAAATATTCCATTTTCTTTACCAATTCCGCTGTGTTTGCGATGATGTATTTGTTAGGTAGCTGAGAGTTTATATGCCGGTGCTGATCGGTATTTAATTTTTGGTCTCATATGGTGGTCAGGCTTGTGAATTTTTGGTAGTGTCATCATTGGAGGCGCCGATGGGTTCATTAGTGTTAGCGATGATATTCGGGTCTCTTTTATCAGCGCTGTAGCTTTTCTTATGGTATTTTTTATAGCCGTTTGATATTCTTCTGTTGGAACCTTTCCTATTTTCTTGCATCCTAAATTCTTTATTACTTTTTCGGTCCTTTCTATGTAATCTTTCTTGTTCAAGAGTACCGTAGTGTTCCCTTTGTCCGCTTTCGTTGTTACTATGTTGTTTTCCCTTATACTCTATTTTAGAGACCTGATTATTTTTACTCTTTTTCTATGTTGCCTTTGTTGTTTGATCTTGCGCATTTCTCAATGATCTGTCGGCATATGTGTCTTTTGTGTTCTTGTTCATCTGTGTCCACAATGGTATTCTCCATGTCTTTTTTAACGTCATACTCCTTGATGTTATGCTTTAATTCCTTTTTAGTATTTCAGCTTCCTGTTCGTTAATGGGGACTTCTGTCAAATTCACAAACCTTGGGTGAAACTGTGAATCTGTTTCTTTGGCCAAATAATAACAAAATCGACCACTGAGGCAAGTAGGAAGATTAAACAAAAAGCGGAAATGGACCACTTCCGGCACGAAATAAGGCTGTACTCAAAAAAAGAAGCTACTAACTCAGAACTACTCAACATCCACCTACAAATAGCTGAGCGCCTCCCAGTTTTTATTCCAATGGATGTCTTGTAATAAAAAGATTACGATTGGTGTTGTGCCCTTAATCGGCACCAAACATCAATTGCTTTATTGAACATCTTTTCGTTCTATTTATACAAATAATTCTTATGTACTACTTATTTACCATAATACATATTTACCTGAATTCTAAGCTCAACCAAAGTATGTAAGCCAGCGTATGCAAACGCTCGCTGGTACATTCATACACAAACATTGGCTTGTGCATTCGCACATATGTTCATACATATATTCGTATGATTGCAACGCATTTGTGGGTATTGCCGCATAGCGTGTGACTTTGCTGACAAAGCGTATTCGACAGTTTTTAATAACTGCTTGCCGACTGTTTGTAAGTATGCATGTATTTATGTATGCATTTATTTTGGCTACACTACATCTACCTTTTCAAAAAGTTTTATACATATATATAAATATGTAAAACTCCAATTCGATTAATTTTTATAACTTGCTTAGATTTTGTGTTTATTTATTTTACTTCTTAATTGTAAGTTGATACAGTTTTTTGTTTTGGTTTGTATAAGTGACAAAATTTTGTTCTTTGTTTAGTTTATTTTCAAGTGGACTAAATAATTTATTTCGGTACCATGTTTGTTTGCACATTGGTGCATTTTTACGACTTTGTTTTTTTTTTTTTTTTTTTTTGAGTGTTGAGTTACATTGAGAGTAATTAAATGAAATAATTTTATTTTAATAAGTTTTTATTTGTATATAAGAAATTTCCTAATTTATGGGTTTGTTTGTAAGTGTACAATAAAAATTTATGGGTAAACATGTGAGTCAAAATGCAGTGTATTTATTCTAACAATTTAAGTCTATTTTTGTGTATTAAGATTTTCTTATTCTCAATACTTATAATATACTTGTTATTTCTATCTATGCTTTCTACCTTATAAGGAACTAGAGTAAAATTATTATTTCTATCAATATTTTCTACCATATAGGGCCCTTTATACCTAATGTCTAACTTATGGCCTGCTTCATCTTTAACTAATACTAAATCTCCTATATTTATTTCCTTATACTGTATTTTCCTATCATAGCTAACTTTTTGTATTTGCTTAGATTACTGTACTAATTTTCTAGCATTTTCTTGTGCTAACTCTAACCTATACTTAATTTCCTTATCGTAAGCCTCATGATTATATACTGGGCTAATTACATTTTCTTTTAAGAAGTCGTAAGTCAAAGGTGTCTTTCCAAAAACTAGTTCAAAAGGACAATAGCCGTGAACTGTTGAAGGTGTTGTATTGTAACAATACGAAAAGTATTTAAGGTACTCATCCCAATCGTCTTTGTCAATGGATATGTAGGAACGCCGTAAGTTACCTAAAGTTTGATGATGGTAGGGTATTGAGGTTTTATGCTCTATTTTTAAGAGTTTGCACAATTCCTCAAATAAACTATTTTTGTATTCGGTTCCCATATCCGTCATAATGGCCAAGGCACTCAATGCTACTCATGTAGTAGCTTTGATTATAACTTTTCCAAAGCAAACTACAAGAAATTAAATAAAGAAATGTCTAAATTAACTTGGCCTGAATTTGGTTGTGATATCGATCTAAACGTCTCACATTTCAATCACACTATTAACTGCCTATTTGAGAAGTTTATTCCTAAACGTAAAGTAACTTATGATCATCCGACGCAAGCTTGGTTTACTAAAGAGCTTAAGGCTCTTAAAAATAGGAAAACGCGATCATTTAATTTATATAAGAAATCCAGATTAAATAAACATTACCTACTGTATTCCATTCTACGTCAGAAGTACATAGATTTAAATAAGAAGTGCTATAAAGCTTATATCTCTAAAACGAAAAGAAACATTATTCTCAATCCTAAGTCATTTTATGGTTTCGTAAATTCTAAACGTAAAGTATCAGGGTTTCCCTCAGCCATGAAATATCAAGACATTATATCTAGCGATAATCAATGTATCGCAAATTTTTTTGCTCAATTTTTCACTTCTAACTATTCTGCTGTCACCAATTCAAACTTTCAAAACTATCCCTATAAGCTACACGGGACAAATTCAATTAATTCACCAATTATATGCGCCAAAGATGTTCTAATTTACCTTAAAACCTTAAAAGAATCTTTTAAATATGGTCCTGATAGGATTCCTACATGTTTCTTGAAAAAGTGTGCGAACCATATTTACCAACCCCTTACCAATTTGTTCAATCTATCACTAAAGTATGGTGTTTTTCCAACTGCGTGGAAAGAATCGTTTCTTCTACCGCTGCATAAAAGCGGGAGTAGGTCTTCTATAGAGAACTATCGTGGCATCGCAAAGATTTCTGCCATCCCAAAATTGTTTGAAGCTATTGTTACAAATCAACTTACGGGTCCGATCTCTACTTTGATAGCTGACTGCCAACACGGGTTCAGTAAGGGAAAGTCCACAGTTACGAATTTACTTGAGTTTACCAGTCATGTCTCAAATGGCTTTAGAAAAAATCTGCAAACCGACGTTATTTATACGGATTTCAGCAAAGCTTTTGACAAAGTGTGTCACTCATTACTATTTCATAAACTCGATCAGTTGGGCTTCCAGCCGGGTCTCAATCGCTGGATCTCTTCTTACCTTAGTGACAGGACACAAAGAGTAATGTTCAAAAATTTAGTATCCGATGTCATTTATGTCTCTTCGGGGGTTCCTCAAGGAAGCCATCTTGGCCCGATTCTGTTCTTGTTGTTTATAAATGATATTTCTACAATAATAAAATTTTCAAACATGTTAATGTATGCCGACGACGTAAAGCTTTTCATGTCATTCGCCTCATTTGAAGATAGAAATAAGCTACAATCAGATCTAGATGCACTAGTTACTTGGTGCGATTTAAATTATATGCCACTTAACCTTAAAAAATGTAAACACATGGGTTTTTCGCGTGGAATTTCTCAGCCGGCTTCCTATACAATTAAAAATTATAATCTTGAGCAAGTGTATGATTTTGTTGACCTGGGGGTTACTATGGACTATAAACTCAGTTTCAACCGCCATATTAATACAACAGTCAATAAGGCTAGAGGTGTCCTAGCATTCGTTAAACGATGGTCTAAAGAATTTAGCGACCCTTATGTAACTAAAGCCCTCTTCACTACATTAGTCAGACCGATACTTGAATATGGTTCTATAATTTGGAACCCGCGTTACCAGGTTCATGTAGATCGCCTTGAATCAGTTCAAAAACAATTTTTACTATTTGCCTTAAGAGATTTTCATTGGGATCCCTCGTACAATCTGCCACCCTATACGAATCGTTTAAAACTCATTAATCTACACACACTTTCTAGTCGGAGGGAAATGCTTGGAATTATTTTTATGATTAAATTGCTAAATGGTTCACTATCCAGCCCATTTCTTCTAAGTGAAGTGAACTTCAATGTACCGTCTCGTCCTTCAAGGCATTTTAAACCTCTAGTCTTAAAACAGTGCCGAACCAATTTTCAGTTAAATGAGCCTTTTCGCTGTTTGTGTCAAGATTATAACTCTCTTTCTGGTAGATTTGATATTTCAGACTCGCTTTTCAGCATAAAAAAATCAATTCTTTCTGCCCTAAATTCATAGCTACTAATTGTTTTTTATTCTTTGACTTCTATTTTAACTTTTAACAATAATTTTATTCTGTTAACTAGTTATTTCTTAATGTATAATCTATCCTATATCTACTTTACTTAGCTGATGAGGTTTTCTCTGTAGCTGAGCAGTTTTAGATCTCGACGATTAACAAACCAAAGCCTTTCAACGACTCGGCACGAACGAATAATCCGCGCGTTATGCGGATGCGCCCCTCGCGCCGGTCGGGCGGGATATGGTGGGTTATCCGTTGGGAATTATTATTATTATTAATTGTTTTCATACAACCATAAACTAGAATGAAATGTTCAAATATTGCCTTAGCAACCGCTACAGCATGTTTGCTTTGGACGGGTACTGTAACCAAGTTTTTGGTTAGGTCACATATAATAGTGACTGCATATTCATTTCCCTGTATCGATTTTGGAAATGGTCCTATTGTATCGATCTGTACTATATCGAAAGCCTATGGTGGCGTCTCCGTTATAGTCATTCGTTCTTTCAGGTGTTTATTGGTTTTATTTTTATTGCAGTGAATGCAATTTTTGATATGTTTTCTTATGTCATTTTTCATATTATTCCAGTAATACTTTTGTCTTATTTTATTTGACGTGCGATTTATTCCCGGGTGGCCACCAAAAACAGGATCGTCGTGATATTTATAAAGAATTTCTTTAATTTCTTTGTTATTCGTCACATGCATAACCTCCGGAGTTAATGCTATAGTTAGATTTTTGAGAACTTTGGTACCTATTTCTTTAAATTCATCTACTCGAGTATAGTTATCTTTAAACAATTTGTCTCCTAAGGACAACTGTATTTTTACAATTTTCAAATTGCCGGCTTCTTTCATTAGCCTGGAAAAGAATTGTCCTAAGTCAATCTTCGCCTCAACAATTTGGTTTTTTATATTTATTTCACTACAAATTTTCTTTCCTTTTTTGAAATATAATTTCGGAGGATTGAAAACGAGCTTGACATGTCTTTTAACTTCATATTTATTAAGCGCTTCATATATTATAGGGTTCTCATTGTGACTTTGTTTTTCTTTTGTATTATTACTGGATATATTACTGGTTTTTTGTTTTGTTTCAGATCTGGTTGTAACCTTTAATATTTTGCACGCTTCTAATGAAATTTCCTTAAGATCTTTGATATCTATGCGTGATAATGCGTCTACTACATAATTTTGTTTTCCTGCTATATACTCCACCTCGAAGTCATATTCTTCCAAATCTAGTCTGATTCTAGTTAATTTTGATGAGGGGTTTTTCATTGAAAATAGGAATGTTAAAGGTCTATGGTCTGTCTTGACTAAAAATTTTCTACCATAAACGTATGGTCTAAAATATGTTATGGCCCAATGAATGGCCGCTAATTCTTTTTCAATTGTTGCTTTGTTTATTTCTCCTTTTGTGAATGATCTTGATGCATAAGCAATTGTCAATTGTTTTTCTTCATACTCTTGGCTTAGCACTGCTCCGCAGGCGTAACCACTTGCGTCAGTTGTTATACAAAATTGTTTACTGAAATCGGGGTATTGTAAGATATTAGGGCTTATTAATGCAGCTTTCTTGCAAAGCCTTGTTATTATCCTAGAATATTCTACAAAGTTTGGAATAAATCTTCTGTAATAATTGCAAAATGCGACGAATCGTTTCGCTTCATACGCATTTTTAGGAGCTGGATAATTTTTAACAGTTTCAAATTTACTTGGATCTGGCCAAATTCCTTTGCTTGTACACTTATGACCAAGGTATGTTACTTCTTGATTGAAAAATATGCATTTATCCGGATGTAACTTTAAATTATACTTCCTACAAGTTTCGAATACATCCCGTAAGTTTTTAATCATATGTTTTTCGGAGCATCCTAATACGACTAAATCGTCCATGTATAGAAATGCTTGTGAAGGTTTTAAGCCTGAGAATGCCAATGTCATCATTCTCTGAAATGAATTTGGGGCAACCTTAAGATGTGATATCCCTTGACTCTAAACTGAGTTCTATTTGATGAAAACCGAACATTAAATCCAAGCACGAGAAATATTTAGCTCTTCCTAATTGATCTAGTATGTCATCAATTCTTGGCAGCGGGAATTTATCTGCGGTTAATTTTTTATTTACTTGTCTGTAGTCGACAACCATTCTCCATCTTTTTTCTTGGTGATTAGGGAGTGATTTTTTGGGTACTAATAAAATTGGACTATTAAATTCTGACATTGAAGGTTCTATTATGTCGTCTTCAATTAATTTATTTACTTGTTTATTTATTTCGCTCTTGTGGGCTTCTGGTATTCTGTAGTTGTTTATATAAACTGGGTTATTGTCCTTCATATGAAGTTTTTGTTTGTAAAAATTATTGGTGGGAATTGGTTCTGTTTCTAATGAGAAAATGTCAATGAATTCCGCACATAATGCATTAAGTGATTCATGGGCAAAGTGTGGAAAATGTTTATTTAATCTTTCTAATTTTTCTTTACTGTTCTGCTCATTTTCCAGATTATTATATTTAACTATTAAATAATTATCCAAATTTTCTGTTTTTATATTAAAATCATGAAGTGTTACATTTTCATCTGTTGTATTTATAATTCTGACGAATGTTTGTTGTGAATTTACTAGGGTGTTTGCAATAAATATGCCATCAGATAATTCTTGTTGTGGAATTAATAAATCAGAATTTTTATTTTTAATGTGGATTTGTCGGATTACTTCCGATCTTGCGGGAATTGATATACTATTTATTGTCGGTTTATTAGTCATTTGAATTATTATATTTTCTGGATAATCATATGGTCTTAATAATAGGGTATCCCCATCTTTTTGGTAATCTAAAATGCAATTATATTTTTTAATAAAATCCAAACCCAGTATTCCATCACATGGGATTGGAAAATTGTCTTCTACTACATGAAACTTGTGTCTAATCAATAGGTAATCATCCTTTAAATCTGTTTTAACTGTGCCAATAGTGCTTGTTATGCCTTGACCAATTCCTCTTAAATCTGTTTTTTGTGAATTATTAATAGTGACATGACTGTCAATTTGACCCTTTTTTATAATTGATATATCCGCTCCTGCATCGATTAGGAGGGTTGAAATGGAATCATTCAGAGTTGTTTTGGAAGTTATGTAGCTATTTAGGTGTAAATTGAAAACATATAACTTTTTATTTATTGAGGTGGAGTTTGCTGGTTTTCCTGTTGGGTAACATTCCTTACATTTCTGGTGTTATTCCGGTTATAACCTCTTGATCCAAAGTTTCGACCAGATCTTTGATTACACTGGATCACAAATTCCAACTTTTTTTCTGCACCAGAGACGCCATAGTGAAATTCCTATGTAAAATCACCTCCTAATTCCGAAAATCAAGGTTATTTTTACTTGAATGGTACCGTTTTTGAGATATTTACGATTTACCGTTATTTCAAAAAACAAAAAAGATGGCTCCACTTAATCGTGTATATCTCAAGAACAAACTGAGCTCTTCCAAGACGGTTTGAAAAATTTGAAAGCTTATAAAATTTACTATAATCAGTACATACAACACTTTTTGCTAGGTCCTGCAGATTCAAACATATTGAACAATCATTACGGATTTTTTAAATTTTTTTTGTAAAAATATAAAAAAATTTGTACTTTGCGAGGAAGCATCTCGAAAACTTTTTGTTTTTTTGCAGATATTTTTTCCCCCCTCTAAGCTCTGTTTTATTACAAAAAAAATAAGCTATCAGTGAACAAAATCGATGAACTAATACAAAAGTTATAAGCATTCAAGTAAATATATCCATTTAATACTTAAGTACCCTACAAATAATAGCATATGTACATATGGTTCTGTCTTAACTCTATGATCTTATTTTATAATTGAAAAAGTTATGTGTCTTGTTTTGACGCTTATTTAGATTAGGATCGGTTTCTCTTATGAGAAACCAACAGTAGTCGCCCATCATAGCGACATCCCAGAATCCTTGATACCGACTTTCAATCACTTTCATTTGCTGGTGAAACCTTTCGCCATGCTCGTCACTTTCGTCGCCAAGATTTTGCGGGAAAAAATTTAAGTGGGAGTGTAAGAAATAAATTTTTAAAGACATATTTACTCCTGAAAGAAAATAAAAAAGTAAATTAGATAAATACATAAGTGACACATTAGTATATAATTTTCTTAGGCTGGATTTATCTTTCAATTCAGAACAAATTTTTTGTTTATATTTTTCCCGTTCTTGCTTGTTCGGAACTGGACGATGAATTCAGATTTATGGCTATATATTCTCATGTAAATTTATGTAATATATAATTTATTATAATATGTTTTTTTCTTTACCCATTTCCGCATAGTTTTTGATTAAGTCGTTCACTATCATCTCGTAGTTAGGACTTTTGTGTTTGCCTAAAAAAGAAGTAACGACCTTTTCAAAAGAATCCCACGCTGCTGCCTCCACTGGTGACAATAGTTCTTTGAAATGGTTATTGGTCATCATTTTCCTTATTTGCGGTCCCACAAAAATCCCTTCCTTTATTTTTGCTTCTGAAATCTCTGGGAAGATTGTCTTCAAATGATGAAAAGCTTCGCCTTCTTTGTCCAAAGCCTTCACAAAGTTTTTGATAAGGCCGAGCTTGATGTGGAGCGGAGGTAGAATTATTTTTTCCTTCTTTATAAGTGGAGAGTATTTTATGTTATCTACCCCAACTTGAAACTCGATTCGTTCTGGCCAATCCTTTATGATGTAGTGGTCTTGACGAGCTCGGCTATCCCATTTGCATAGAAAGCAACAGTATTTTGTGTATCCACTTTGTAGACCACATAGCATTCCAACGACTTTAAGATCGGCACATATTTTCCAATCATGTTCTTCGTATTTGATTAACTTGAGCAATTTTTGCATTATCTCATATGTTTCCTTCGTATTTACTGCATGCGCGATCGGGATAGATGGCTTTTGGTTGCCAATATGCAATAATACGGCCTTTAAACTTAATTTATTGCCGTCTATGAACAATCGCCACTCTTTTGAATCATATGGTTCACCAAATTGTTTGAATAGACCAGCAATGTCTTTGCAGTAACAAACACTGTCCTCCTTCGTATAGTACTTGGAAAATTCTTCGTGACGAGTTCTATAATATGTTACCTTAACATCGGATGAAACAAATTTAAATTGTTGCATTCGAGAGGCGTGTAGTTCGGCCTTTTCCTTTGACAATTCCAAATCCCTTATCCAATCATTGAGTTGTGCTTGTGACAAAGAATTTCTTTCGTTTTCCGTTTGAAATTCAGTACAACATGATGCCGCGTAATCAGATACTACTGTTGACAATGAAACTGGAGCCGGAACTAAAGTTAAATTTGATTCTGGCAATGTCGCTTCTGTTGAAATTAGTTCTGGTAATGACACTGTAGATACGCTCGCATAGGTTACTTTTCTGGACTTTCCAACCCCAAGTACTTTTGTAGTACAAATATAGCAGTCCGTTGAATGGCAAGTTGGTTCCCTCCACTTCATTGGTGTAATAGATTTCACACGTCGCCTAAATAGATAGTTTCAGGAATTAGTCAGCTATGCATTAAAAGGGAACAAATTCCTAATTTTTACAACGTACCTTTTTGTTCCGGTTTCCGAAGAAATCAATTCGACTCGGCATGTGGTGCACACAGTGTTCGGTGTCCATGGTTTTTCATTGTTTTTAGGCTCAATTCCAAAACACTTATAGTATGTAACTTTCAAAGGATTTGAAAACACACGTCTCATACTTTTAACAATAAATTGACCGCAGATGAAACAGAACATATCTGGATCATTTGTACACTCAAACTCTCGCGCCCTTTTATTCATTTTTTATTTTAAGTAAATGACGGGTTATAAACTGCAATTATAAACTGAACAGTATCCGGCGAGCCTTGCAGATATTATGAAGGAACAAGGCGCATGTACTCTTATTTATACTTAGATCCAGTAAAAATTCAAGCCTACCTAAACAAAAAGGTTCCCTAGTTCTACAAAGAAAACACTACCTGCCTCAAAAATATCTCTCTCTCTATGGCGCGATATACAACAGGTATATCATCATAAACCTCCTAAGAGATTTTTGCGCCAAGCTTCTCTTCCAATTTGTGGTGTGCCGATTTGAATTTTCCCTACAAATTGGTGGGACCTACAGTTTTTTGCCGACTCCGAACGGCATCTACAAAGGAGACGAATTTTTGCTGAGAAGCCTGTCATGGCAGAAATACACTCGGAGAGTTTGCTAAACCACTGCCGAGGGGCGACCCCGTTTTGAAAAACTTTTTTCAAATCACTTTTGATGTTACCTGTACCAGGGCGCGAACCATGGACCTTCGGTGTGGTAGGCCGGCAACACTACCTCGACACCACGGCGGCCGCCCTCAAAAATATGCTCTTGTTTAAAATGTACCTAGGTTTGAGAAAACGACACTAACAGCTTTTTGTATCTAATAACTTTTCGAAAATCTACCTGCTAACTAACTGATATACGAATACTAACACATATGTACCAGTAGGGTACTTAAGCATTAAATGGATATATTTACTTGAATGCTTATAACTTTTGTATTAGTTCATCGATTTTGTTCACTGATAGCTTATTTTTTTTGTAATAAAACAGAGCTTAGAGGGGGGAAAAAATATCTGCAAAAAAACAAAAAGTTTTCGAGATGCTTCCTCGCAAAGTACACATTTTTTTATATTTTTGTATGAGTATACTTTTGTTAATACACTTATATGACCTTTCCGCCAAAATTTTCTCTTCCACCAGTGTATTCAGAATGGTTTCCCATTTGTCCATTGGGGTATATAATTTTCCTTTGGGTTTAGACATTGTCTAGACCATCTGCTCGGCTCATGTATTTTTTCTTCAAAAATTTGTTGTGAGCCGAGTATAATTTGAGAAACAAACTGAGGCAAGTGCAGATTGCCAATATTATTAACAAGATTTTAATAAACTCTAGTGCCTCAGTGTGGTCATTTGGATTGAGTTAATCACATTAGCATTAGGCTCTTTCACTTTGGATTCTTGGCCTCCCATCGTAAGAAAAACTATAAATGCAAAGATGCCTGACTTATAATATCTGACTCCTCATTCATTTGGAAAAAACCAAAAAGTAGAGAAAGAAAAAAATTCTTATTTTACAAGCAAAAATCTACTTTTTGTCCTTAATGGCAGCAGCCGTTAGGTTGCTATATGCTTCTAAATAAATATTAAGATACTTAAATTATATAAGTTTTTCCTTTTTTTCCTCTTGATGTGTCCTTCCCTTGCTGTGGGATTTGCTTTGTTTGTTCAGTCCAGTATTTTTATTCCACTTCGCTTATGCATATGTGGTATGGTTGGATCGTATCAAAGTTCCCCATTGCTTCCTTGTGATTTTTTATAAAAAAATGTTTGTTGTTTTAAATTTTCAGTATGTGTTGGAAGGAGACTGCCGGCTTAGTTTCGGCAGCTCAAGGTTTTCGGCAGGATTTAAAAAGGACTCCGCTTTTTTTTCAGCGGATCTGGCAGGATTTAAAAAAAAAAGACTCCGCTTTTATTCAGCGGATCTCGCAGGATCTAAAAATTCAGGATCTAAACAGGCAGGATCTAAACAGGCAGGATTCAAACAGGCAGGATCGCCATGTAATAAAAATATTACGATTGGTGTTTTGCCCTTAATCGGCACCAAACATCAATTGCTTTATTGAACATATTTTCGTTCTATTTATACAAATAATTCTTATGTACTACTTATTTACCATAATACATATTTACCTAAATTCTAAGCTCAACCAAAGTATGTAAGCCAGCGTATGCAAACGCTCGCTGGTACATTCATACCTACATTCATACACAAACATTGGCTTGTGCATTCGCACATATGTTCATACATATATTCGTATGATTGCAACGCATTTGTGGGTATTGCCGCATAGCGTGTGACTTTGCTGACAAAGCGTATTCGACAGTTTTTAATAACTGCGTGCCAACTGTTTGTAAGTATGCATGTATTTATGTATGCATTTATTTTGGCTACACTACAGTCTCATCCCAAATAGACACGGACATTAAGAAAAGAATGGAACTGAAGTACAAAACCCTCAATAAAAAGCTAAGCAATCTTATCGGGAAGAAAAGTGGCAGCCAGACAGCCAAAGAAACAGATTGACAGTTTCACCCAAGATTTGTGATTTTGACAGAAGTCCCCACTAACGAACAGGAAGCTGAAATACTAAAAAGGGATTAAGGCATAACATCAAAGAGTATGACGTTAAAAAAGACATGGAGAATACCATTGTGGACACAGAAATGGCTATATCTCTTCTCCCTAAAGATGAACAAGAGCACAAAAGACACATATGCCGACAGATCATTGAGAAATGCGCAAGATCAAACAACAAAGGCAACATGGACAAAGAGTAAAAATAATCAGGTCATTAAAATAGAAAATAAGGGAAAACAACATAGTAACAACGAAAGCGGACAAAGGGAACACTACGGTACTCATGAACAAGAAAGATTACATAGAAAGGACCGAAAAACGAAAAAAGGATTTAGGATGCAAAAAAATTGGAAAGGTTCCAACAGAAGAATATCAAACGGCCATAAAAAATACCATAAGAAAAGCTACAGCGCCGATAAAAGAGACCCGAATATCATCGCTAACACTAATGAACCCATCGGCGCCTCCAATGATGACACTACCAAAAATTCACAAGCCTGACCACCATATGAGACCAAAAATTAAATACCGATCAGCACCGGCATATAAACTCTCCAAATACCTAAAGAACGTGATGAAAGACAACCTAGAACTACCTAACAAATACATCATCGCAAACACAGCGGAATTGGTAAAGAAAATGGAATATTTGGCTTTCACAAACAGTGGCAAACTCATATCATTCGACATAAAAGATCTATACCCATGGATACCAATACCCGAAACAATTGAAGCATTACACAAAGTAATGATAAACAAAACAAGCAAGAGCATGACAAAAGAAATTGTGGACATCTTGAAAATAACATTAAGTCAGAATTATTTCAAATTCAATAACATAATATACAGGCAAACAAACGGACTAGGAATGGGCAACCAAACTTCAGCTATACTCATGGAGGTGTTCATGCAAAACTTAGAGGAACAGTACAAGAAGTATCTTACAGGTGAACTAGACGTAACTTTCTACGCCAGATATGTTGATGACATTATATGCGTTATAACGAGGGAAAATGAAGAAAACATTTTTAATTTTTTGAATAGACAGCACAGAAATATAATGTTTACAATGGAGAAAGAAGTCGAAGAAAAATTAAATTATTTGGATCTCACCATAAAAATAAACACATCGACAAATAAACTGGAGTTTGGAATATATAGCACCTCAAACCATCCTAAGCAACACAAACCCGAAGCCCTTAGACAGCTAATAACGAGACTTAAACGAACCCCGCTAACTAAGGAGGAATATAAAAGGGAGCTAGGCACAATATATTCAATCGCTAAAAACAATGGATACGGAAAACATGTGGTGAATAAAATTAAAAGGAATATAAAGAATAAAAATAATAGCAAGCCGAAAGAAAAGGAGAAATCTTGTACTAACATACACGGGGTAAGTATCGTACAAATTAGCAAAGGTATTCGAAAAGCACAACAGCCAGACTTCTTTCAAAACGAGGAACAAGGTAGGAAAAATTTTAAACAATGGCACAAACGAGGACGATCCATTAGACAAACAGGGTGTTTATAAGTCAACATGCGAATGCCAACAAAGCTATATAGGGCAAACGAGACGGAAGATTAGAACTAGATTCCGGGTACACATAAGATATTTCAGTAAGAAAACACAAAAACCCAATAGCACACCGGAATCAAACTTCGCAAGCCACATGTTCAAAAACAAATTCAAACCGACGCAGATCAAAAACACAAACAAGCTTCTCTATACAGAACATAAAGGTCTAAGTTTGAACAAAAAACATTTCAAGGAAATATAATTAACGAACAAACAAACACCGTTTCAGACGCATTATTCGAACCTCTGAAATTGATTTACAGAAAAAAGAACATAACACAGGCAATTGATGCGAGAACAAAAACACGCAATCAACCCTCAAAGGGTAAACAAATCAGAAACACAGACTTAATGCCAACAAACCAGACAATCACTTAAAGAGCGCATACATACACATACACTACCTGCTGCCTGCAACATATACAAAATGTACCTAACTAAATAAACGACACAGCAGAACGAAGGACTACGAACCGAACACTAACTTACGGAGCACAATCGTACACCCACACAAACTACCAGCTACCTGCCGCACATACAAAACGTACCTAATAAAACAGCACAGCGAAGGGCTTTAAAAGCAGACAAATAAACATGAACACAACACAACGAATAAGGACACTGAAGATGGCCCGTACCCGGTTTGTCTCCAAACCAAAATTGACAAGGGATGACGGAAAATCGTTCCAGAAAATAAAGAACTTCTACCAAAAATTTTAAGCTGGTGGCTAAGGCTACTCGAATTTGACTTTGAGTGTATCCATCGCCAAGGTAGCGCTCAGTCGTATGCCAGTAGAGCAACCCGCCGGTTTCGTACTTAATGTGGCCGTCGATAAGCGTGATTGGCTTTTAACGTTGCAATTACAAGGCTATGCTCACCGTGAAATCATACAAATTCTCAATGGTGAACTGAAGTCAGGGCGCGAAAAAAAATTACGTAGTGAGTATCAACTTAAAAATCAAAGGCTCTTTCGAAAACAACCAGACGCATTAGCATTTCTTGTCCCTAAAGCTGTGCGCTCGCGCGTTATTAAATCATGTTAGGATGATACCGGACATCCCGCGCTTAAAAAAACAATCAAAAGAATTAGAAAATTTTATTTTTTTGCTTATTTAAGACGTTACGTGAAAAGATATCACCGCATGCGTTTCGTGTTGCAACCAGAAACATCGGCCTGGTAAAATTGAAGGTAGCATGCATTTCGGTCCAATCGAACCTATTCCGTTCCGCGTGATTCATATCGACCACATGAGTCCATTCGTTCACAGTAAACAAGGTAACTGTACCGCATTCACAAAATTCTTAATCGTAAAAGCCGTCCGCGATACCAAAACCGCACCTGTTATCAAAGCGCTCAACGGAATATCAAGTTATTTTGGATTACCCAACCGAATCATGACCGATCGAAAAACCGCGTTTACGTCTAAAGCTCTTGAGAACTACTGTGAAGAAAATTGTATACAATACACCAAAACCGCCAACGGTCAGGTTGAACGTGCCAACCAAATTATTCTTAATTTTCTTCGTACAACTAGCGAAAATCCTAATTGGAATATAAAATTGAAGGATCTACAATAGACAGTTTATTTGCAAAGAAACTCGACCACAGGGTTTTACCCGAACGAACTTGTGTTCGATTTTAATCTACGCGACGCCGTACAAAATCGCCTACTTGCCGCAATTCAAGGTACTTATCTGACTCTATCACATCCATAACTCTATCGCGGACAAGCTGTTGTTAACATAAACGAAGAACGCGCTAAATGGAAATTGCGATTTGATAAACAAGATGCTAAACCATCGATATACAACGAAAATGATCTTGTGGTAATTGAGAACGACCCATCTGCTGTTGGTGAATCCCGCAAGTTAGAACCGAGATATTGTGGCCCTTACATTGTAGCCAAAGCTCTCGGCAACGACCGCTTTCTAATCGAAGACATCCCAGGAATGCAGATCACGAAAAAGAAATTTCGCTCTGTATTTTCATCGGACAAAATGAAGCGTTGTTGCAGTAGTGCACCCGAACTAGACGATAAAGACTTCGACAATGAAGTCTAACCGCCTGGGCGATTTTGACCGTCCAACATAGCTCGCCAGTCGTTTCTTCGTTGCGCCAACTGGCGCCAATTGGAAACACCGCGGGATCGCAAAGCGGTATCCACTTGGTCCTTCCATCGGAGTGGTGGTCTCCCTCTTCCTCTGCTTCCACCGGCGGGTGCCGATAAGAATACCTTCTGGGCTGGAGCATCTGCGCTCATTCGCACTACGTGGCCTAGCCAGCGAAGCCGCTGTGTTTTAATTCGCTGAACTATGTCGGCATCTGCGTAAAGTTCATACAGCTCATTAAATCTTCTTCGGTACTCGCCGTCGCCAACGCGTAGAGGTCCACAAATCTTTCGAAGAACCTTTCTCTCGAATACTCCCAGAGCCGCCTCATCAGATGTTGTTAGTGTCCACGCTTCTGCACCATATAGCAGGACGGGTGCGATGAGTGACTTGTAGAGTGTTATTTTCGTTCGTCGAGAGAGGACTTTACTTTTCAATTGCCTACTCAGTCCGAAGTAGCATTTGTTCGCAAGAGTAATTCTTCGTCAGATTTCTAGGCTAACATTATTGTTGGTGTTAATGCTGGTTCACAGGTAAACGAAGTCCTTTACTATTTCGAAATTATTGCTGCCAACAGTGGCTTGGTTGCCAAGGTGCGAGTGTGCTGACTCTTTGCATGATGACAGAAGGTACTTCGTTTTGCCCTCGTTCACCACCAATCCCATTTTGACCGCTTCTTTTTCTAATTTGGAGTAAGCAGAAGTTACGGCGCGGTTGTTAAGGGCAATGATATCAATATCGTCGCATATGCCAACAGTTGCACGCTTTTATAAAATATTGGTAATTTTAAATAGCTGTATGAGTTTTGCGGGGAAACCACATTCAGACATAGCGGCATATAGGCAGCTCCTTTTCGTGCTATCGAAAGCGGCTTTAAAATCAACAAAGACATGATGTGTGTCGATTCTTTTTTCACGGGTTTTTTCCAAGATTTGGCGTATTGCAAAATTTTGTCGATGGTAGATTTACCAGGTCTGAAGCCACACTGATAAGGTCCAATCAGTCTGTTCACATCAGGCTGCAGTCTTTCGCACAATACGCTTGATAGGACCTTATATGCCATATTCAAAAGGCTGATTCCGCGATAGGTGGCGCAGTTTGCAGGTTCGCCCTTCTTGTGGATTGGGCAGAGAACACTTAGATTCCAATCTTTAGGCATGCATTCATCCAACCATATTCTGCATAGAAGCTGATGCATGCGCCTTACTAGCTCCTCGCCTCCGTGTTTGAATAGCTCAGCAGGCAAACCATCAGCGCCAGCTGCTTTATTGTTTTTCAATCGGGATACTGCTATTCGCACCTCATTATATTCGGGTTGTGGAACGTCAATTCCATCATCTTCGATTGTGGGCTCGGGTTCGGCATCTTCTCTGGTTTCTTGCTCAGTTTCTCCATTTAAAAGGGCAGAGAAGTGATCCCTCCATATTCTGAGTGCTCTCTGAACATCCGCCACCAGGTCGCCGTTCTTATTCTTACAGGAGTTTGCCCCGGGTTTAAAACCTTCTATCATTCGCCGAATTTTTTGCATTCGATCTCAGCGTTGCCTTGTAGGCTTCGTCCTTTCTTTTCATTGCAGCGCGGCACTCTTCATCATCATACCAGTTGTTTCTTCGCGTTCGCCGGAATCCACTTACTTCTTCGGCTGCGGCACGGAGTGCTCCTGAGATATGATCCCACTGCTCAAGCATTCCACTAGGTTGAATTGTGCTCTCGGAGAGCAGGTGTGAGAGGCGATCTGCGAAATAATTGGCGGTCTGTTGAGTTTGCAGCTTTTCTACGTCCAGCTTTCCCTGCGTTTTTTGTTGCACCTGTTTTGTCGTACAGAGGCGCGTACAAATCTTGGCTGCTACTACGTAGTGATCAGAGTCGATGTTAGGTCCTCGTATTGTGCGAACATCTAAAACGCTGGAAGCATGCCGTTTTTCGATCGGGGGACAGCCATGTGGCCTGATGGATCTTCTTGTGCATAAACCTAGTGCTGGATATGACCATGTTTCGGGCGCGATATGGTGAAAAATCGTAATTTTATGCGGATTGCAGAGAGAGGCTCGTTCATGGGTGTAAACGACAGTACTCGGTGACGGAGTCTCTCTCCCACCACAAATCCCACGCCGAATCTGCGCTTGTCTTCATGCCCACTCCAGTAGATGTTGCAAGGTGTTTTGATCGTGTTTCCTCGCCCCGTCCATCGCATCCCTTGTATGGCGGTGATGTCAGCTTTTGCTTTCCTCAGGACCTCAACCAGCCGGGCAGCGGCACCTTCCCCATTAAGGGACCGGACATTCCAGGTACATGCCCTTATCTCATAATCCTTATTTCATTTGCGTGTGTTACCATCTAAAAAAGGGGTTCTCATATGCTTTGTTGTTGAATTTCAATGGAACGTTGTTTTATGTGGTGGGTCCCAAACCCAACGCACAACCCGTTTCATGGGAGGTTGCGTTCTATTACACGTTTGTATAGCGAGCCGCTTGATCCAAGACAGACGCCCGCTTGCAGCCGCACCACATGGTGATCAGACGCTGCTGTTTGAACCCCCTCAGCAAGCCCTTAAACCGATTATGTCGGAGTAGCCTTATCAGGTTGTCGCTTTCTCACGTTTAGCTCACCACCAAACGGGTGTTCGGTGGTTACCCAGAGGATACTTGGGCGCAAAGCCTGGAAGTAGTGAGCTGCTTGAACCGCATGCAAAAGAATTGCTCTGGCCATTCCCAGGTGAATGGCGATCAGAAACTTTCCCTACTTGCGTGGACTTCTGCACACGGCCCCATCCTCCTCTGGTAACTCTTCAATCCTCCTAAATACTCATCTGCTGATGTTAACACGGTAACTCAACAGTATTCACGAACACAGTCAGTATTAGTATTCACGAGCATAGAAAAGGGTTCGTAATCGGCAGTGCGCGTACGCGAGTACAATTTTTATCCTGACAAATTTAATAAAATAAATGTATCTTATAGACTTTAATAAAACTCTTCTTAATTAATATATATTCTTAATTAATAGCCATTGCCTTTGGAATGACGAGTTTCTCTGAGTCGATTTGGGAGAAATTTGAAAATGTCCAATGATGCTCTGAATTAATTCAAAGAAGGGCGGTACAACGCCTCTTTTTATGTGATTCATGAAAGTGTTGCTGAAACTTTTTTCGAGTATGAGATTGAAATGAAAGTGCCTCGCAAATGCAGTCAACAAAAAAATCTCTGCAATGTTGAAACACAGAAAGTTAAAGATTTCTACAGAATTGCATTTTATATTCCAATCATTCTTCTCATAATATAAGCCGTTTCAAGCAAAATGAATCGAATTTCCAAAGTTTCGGACAATTATTTTCTAAGAATCAATTCGATGAAAAAATTCTAATTTTATAAGGGAATATTGAATTGTTCAGAGCGGAATTTCATCTCAGAAATAAAAATGTGGAAACAGAACATACAGAAGAGGCTGGAAGCATTATCAGTGAGTAGTTTTGAATTTTTTTTTTTTAAGGATAATTTTGGGTAACCTTGGCCCACAAATCGGTCGATATCGAAACTGGGCAAGCTATCGGTACACAAACGTCGACCGTTTACAATTTCATTATATGTAGAGAAAAACTTTATGTTCAGAACCTTAAAGCACGTCAAAACGTTCTTACGAGTTCTGGCAGTATTCCCCGTAACAACAGAAACTCCAGAGCGATAATTTTCGACCTTACGAATAATAAAGTCTTATCTCAGAAACATTATGGGGCAAGAGCGTTTCAGTGGACTTGCTTTTTTAAGCATTCACCATGGAATTGATTTAACTGAAGAGGAAATTCTCTAGCTTGAGTGACTTCAGTTATCTCATTACACATGTTGCCCTTATTGCAAAGATAATTCAAAAAACTGCATTTTAATTGGAAAAAGTTTTATCGCTGTTTTGGCTTCTTGGCTCACTGTTGCACTGTAATTCAGGCCCTTCAGTATGATATTAATATTTGCACTAACAAATAGAAAATGAAATTTTGTTGCAAATATTAAAGGTTATTGTGTCATCATGTCAATGAAATTAATTTCAACGACATTATTTAGCATTTGAAAAGCGCGCTGTTTTTTTCCAAATATTAGCCTAAGTCGTTTTTTTCAATAACAAGAGATGGTGTCAGGTAAACTTAAAGCATAAAGACATATGCCGAAGAAACTGAAAACCTAGTTTATTCTATTTTCTATGTGATATCCCATATAAAACACATGGTTTTGGTTAACATGGAAGTATCTAATGAACATATCTAATTTCATTTACATATATTGGAGGGAAATTGAACTTTGGAATTTTATGCAAGTAAGCTCAATATTTAAATTGTGGTATATTTTTTTAAACAATTGTGTTAGAAGTGAAAAATTACGAAAGCTTTTGGAGACTATCATAGTTCTGCTAAATTGCCTTCAGTTATTCTTAATACTAACTCTAAATACTTAAACAAATCCTTTAAATACAAGTATCTCTTTATATTACTTCAAAAAAACATTCTTTCAGGCTTTTCGTCCAATCCGGGAAAGCATTTATCATCGTGTTTTATTGGCATAGGCATTACTTTTAAGCAAAAACTGACCCCAATTCGAAACAAGTATGCCACCTGTTTTTTCTCGATCTTAGTCAGTGCCTAAACTTTTCTCTGCTGTCGAATTCGGGTGCAGATAGGAAAACAGACCTTTACCTTTTTATAGATTTATTTGAGGGCTTCAGATGACGAGAGCATGAGTTAGCATAAGCACACACAATAAAATGTTTGCAAATTAACATATAACTGGACTTCGAACTAAATGTTTATTTATTTACCTTCTATTTTGGTCTTCTTTACAGGACTCAAGCTGTTCGACAACGGTTACAAGTTGGATATATCCAGCTATTCCCATATGAATATTCGAATGAGCACAAAGGGCAAGCGTCCGTTGCGGAGCTTGACCCCGAGTGATAAAATTCATGCTATTCAGCGAATACATGACGGAGAATCGAAAGCTTCTGTAGCAAGGGATATTGGGGTTCCAGAATCCACCTTACGTGGTTGGTGTAAAAATGAGGATAAGTTGCGCTTTATGTCACGGCAAACTGATAAAATTTCTACCGATTCATTAGTAGATAAACTGGGGGTATCAGCCAACATTACAGGAGGTCCACCTGAAAAGCGTCAAAAGGTCGAAAACGGCTCTATTTCGTTCAATTATTCTGGCAAAAGTAAATATGATGAAATAGCTTACAAACATTCCCCCAGAGATGGTCTAAACTATAGTTCAAATAAAGGCTTATCTGAAGTTGGTTTCAATGGTTTATCGACGGACTACATTCCTTACAACGTAGCAGTGAAAAACAAGTTATTTGGTGCTGATATATCCCGGCAAGTCGATCAAGCAGCTGCCGCTATAAGTCCGCTTGCTAGCTTATCCCATCTCACTGGGTTATCTGGAATGCCCCCTTCTCCTCTGGCAATTAATTTTAATGAGCTTTCATCAAACTTAAATTTACTAGCACAGATTAATCCTGGATTAGCAGCAATGTCTGGGCTGAATGGATTAGCAGCCACAGTAAGTACTTTACGTACCGTCAAAACAAAAAGTCAGCCACTTCTACAAAGTCCACGCAGTGAGAGTGCTGATAGACAACAGGGATTGTCTGTTAAAAATTGGGCGAAGCAAACGCCGTCTTCACCAACCATGTCTGGCCTAAACCTTTGCCAAACCGAAAGCAATAATAGAAACAAAATTAAATGCCCTAGTCCATCACTTGGAAACAGTACACCACCAGAACAAATTCCATCTGACGATTCCTTGTTATATTGGTTGAAATCTCAGCAAAAAATAATGGGTCTGAGCCATGTTTATCCACCAATAGGCTCATTAAGCCCTCCGACGGGGTCAACTCCACAACGTTTGGAAAAACTTCATATTAACTCAACTTTAAATGTTTGTACTCCATTGACTTCATCAACACCCGCATTTGGTTTGGACGATAAGAACACTGCTTGGTTATATTGGTGCAAAGCACTCGGTGCTAGCCTGAACTCCCTGGTACCGGGGGCAGCAGCTGTTCTACATAGTGCGCCAATGCAACTACAGCAACCACAGACCTCTACCGGAGCCACTACGGTGAATATCGAAGCTTCCATTTCTACAGCGAATGTATGTACCCAAAAAACTCATATGGAAAATATACTTTTCACTCAGCTAACTAAAAATATTGAAGGTCCTTCCACCGACAATTCATCTGTTCTTAATACTACCCATTGCAAGGCCACAGAGGGTATGCATTCTATGAACAGACCAGAAGATCTTTCGGCCAAAAAGTTGAAAACTTCTTCAGAGCCAATTTTAGCTGATTCCTCACCACCAAATCACAGTATGTCACTTAGTCCAAATACAGAAAGAAGCTTAGTTCCGACTCCAGCACATAGCCCGAGGGAGTTATCTATAACTGGTACCTACAACTCAGCCCTACATGAGGAGGAAATGAGAAACAACGTTACATGTATGGCAGATTGCAAAAACGTTTTGGATAACTTACTGTATAAAATAAACAACAATCCTTCTACTGTTTCACTAAGCAAAACGACGAGTTCGACCAGTTTCGAAGGATTAGACGAAGATGAATTTTCCGGCGAGTCTAACGTCAGTTATACCAGCGATAAAGATCAAAATAGCTTCCCTGATAATAATACAATCGAAAGCCGGGGGAATAGAAGGAAAGAAGAACTAATGAAACTGCCTGAGTTCAATCAAGATGAAGTAGACTCTGAAGCTATAAAATATGGTGAAAAGTTCCTTAAATGGTTGGAAAGTTGTAGCAACCCGCGTATTACAGCAACACATTTAATGCAGCTGAGATTCCTTTTATCTGCTTTGAGGCCAAATGTTAACTCTGAAGATAAAGCCTCTACTGAAAGTAATCATAAAGTGATAGACGTAGAAGACATCAATCAATTAAATAAAATACGTCGTCGGAAATAGGAGCAACCAAAGTTGGCCGCGGGACGCCATCCCATGCCACAGTGAAATAAACTTGAACAAATCGAGATGGGAGAGAAAATATGTATTTATAGTTAAATTTTTGCCAAAATTGGGGAAGAATATGGCCTTATATTTTTGTCCTCTAATTTAAATAAAGAAACCTACATTAAAACGCCGATTATAAAGCAGCTACTTAGAATAAAAAATTTTTAACGTCAATTGTAAAGTAATACCTACATATGTATGTAGTCGAAACAAATTGTTACGACATGTCATAATAACAAACGATTAATTAGTAATAAAGATTTGTATTTAGTTGGCCAATTTAAGGCAAAGAATCAGAAGCAGCGTGGCTTTAAAGTTTAGTTAACTGACGGGTTTGTAAAATTCAAATATTAACTTTCGTTTGAGGAAAACATACACGCTACCGGGGCGATTTTTTAATGCACATTTTAATATATCATACTCCTGCCACAATAAAACATTTCTTTAATTAAAAATTTTATGAAAAATATGTTTAAAGCAAGTATTAAATTGGTCATATCCACGCATTGATATACAGTTAGCCATTCATGAGTTTCTGTCTACAGAGCATCAACAAACCACATATTTTGCTACAATTTCCCCTCTTTTTGTACTCAGCGCAGCTACAACAAAATAAGTTCGCAGTCAGCGCCAAGGCAGAACAACACAGCCCAGCGGCGAAGTGAGTTTGCAGTCCTTCCATATAATGCATTACGAAACCCTTACAAGTACTTTATTACCATCTATTACATTGTTCGCTGACATGTAATGAAATAATTTCTTTGATTTCTGCTTCGTAGTGTTTAAACTTCGTGAAAGTTCGTCTTTGTTCTATTGCCGTACATTCACACAATTATTCCATTACTAGTAAAGAGGTATGTAATCGGCATTGTCTACAAGACGGCCATGCTTATGGGAAAGTAATATTGGTTGTAACTGAGTCTCTATACGACTTTATGCACCTGTAATCGAAGAAGTAAAGCAGGGTTAAATCCTCATCTAGAATTTATTACAATTAAGGACACATTTTTGGAATTGTAACGGGCAGTGTAGGTGGGGTGCCCACAGAACGATATACAATTTTAAAATGGAAAGTGCTCTTGAAACACATTCACTATACATTTCAAAGGGAAGGCTAGCAGCAAGGTATAGTTTGCATGTTCATTTATACCATTCTTAAAATGTATACTTTATATTCAGTTATTTTATAATTGAACATATTTATTTCACTTATTTTAGGCAAAAAAAGTTTCAGCTTTTCACAACTTTGCCAAGCGCACAATATTAACGCGAACGAAAAACGACGCGTGCCACGAAACGATAAAAAAAAGATATTGTGACGCATTTGACGACTCCTCGATTATTTATCCTGGACTTGATCACTATGAAGTCAAATAAACACACGCACAAATAATGTTACAGATAGCTCGTTTTATTAACTAGTATAAACGCAATATAAATGTAAGAGTATGGTAACTTCACAGTAGTTCACGGAACACCACTTGAAAATAAACTGATGTTGTTGTTATCGTAACGGCAAAAACACTCCCCGAAGGTTTTGGGGAGTGCCGTCGAGCTGACAGTCCTTGGCCGGATATGAATCCGGTACGCTCCGGTACTCCCTTGCGGTACTGCCCGACCGTCGTGGTAGCGATTTGGTACGACCAGTGGAACCTTCTAGGTAATGTCACCTCTCTTTCCGTAAGGAAGGTGAGATGGGTAATGAGAGGTGAGAGGCATCATATCCGTAGATCAACCATCGAGTTGCACGTCATCACCTTTGTACATATTAGTCGCCTCTTACGACCAGTATGCCACCTCGGGCATATTCCAAACCCCTAGCCCGCAGAGGTTAAAAAAACTGATCAACCTGTATTGCTTGGTCACTGCCTTTTATATTCCAACAGGGTGCTACCCTACGTACTCAGAACTTTCTTGGTTGTTCTCTTTTCGTGTTCTTCCTTAATTGATCCATGTTCCATTCGTCGGTAGATGTTATAGTCATCAGCCGCACATCTATAATGTCGTTTCGTTGCCTTAGTCCGGCCTTCGGTGAAGCGGGATTTATTTTGACTCTAAAAGAGTAAAATGAAATCAATCGTTCATTGTAGCTACCGAATTTTAGAATTCTATCTACATCAGTAAATGAGATATGGCCAGTTCAGTATTTCTGTTTCCTTTTCAGATACTCAGATACTTTTATGAAAAAGTATACATGGTCAAAAAGCGATGCAGTTTCAGTGTGACCAGGTGATAGAAAAAAAGAGGCTAAATTAGGAAAAAAAAGGTTAGAAAAAGCTAAAATTAAGATAAAAGAAGGAAATATCTCCTGCTTTAAGGAGTCCCGCTATTCGCTATTAACTTGTATCTGCCATTTTTTGTAATTTTTCCGCTTTTCTTGGTTCAATTTGCCATAAGCTCTTTGTTTGTCAAGATTTTGGCTATCACGAGAAAAGTTCAGTTTTATAATATAATACTTACAAACATTTGCACAGCCTTATTCATAAAAAAAATCTATAACATATTATAATCCTTTATTAGCAAAAATCTATTTTCGTTTTATAAAGATGTTACAATGAACCTTATCCATAAACGCTTTATAACGATTTTGTACCTATCATTCTTTTATAAAGTTTTGACAAATCTCAATTTTGAATTTTCCAAACAAAAAAAATTTAATTTTCCAATTCTAATTAGAATTTTACCAAATATTTGCCGATTTTGCTGTTGTGGCCATGCTTCGCCCTGCCCAGTCGTCACTCTCCTTACCCAGCATTGTAATGAGTATCTTCTAAGGGAAGTTCCTGGAAAATGGCAAATTAAGCAGTTTTGGAAGAAAGTGAATGTAGTGTGAAGCGTAGTGGAGAGCCTGATCCGTCCATCAGGTAAACAGATGGTTGGTATCATTTCGGGATACATGCTCGTACGTGGTTTAAAATGTACATCTAGAATTAGCCTTTTCTACGAATTCACGCATGTAGCAAGAGAAGGAGCAGTGCTCTTTCCTTGGTTCACCTCCGATTGCTCTGTCGCCTTCCTTTTGCCATTTAGTCTCTGGTTCACTAACCCTCAAAACGTTTGTGGTCGTTGATTGAAGTGCCCTCTTATAAGCACAGCGGTTGTCCTCCGTACTCTGGTCATCCTGCCTAACCATAGAAGAGGATTTGTCTTACCACCAGTGCATTGCGCGAGGAACATATTTTACCCACGACTCCTTGGGATGCAGAGAGGCAGTGATTGCCTTTCTATATTTGTTATCAAAATGCTTGTTCCAGTTTAATTTACAGTGCAGGATAACGCCGAGGTACTTAACCTTTAGAGAACTTGTGAGGCTCACTCGATTTAGGAGTGGTGGTCTAAAGGCGGGTACCTTGTACCATCTGGTTAAAATAACCGGTTCTAAACTCAACGGATGATTGTCGATCACTCAAATAATTGGCGGTCCAACGCTTCAGACAGGGTTGTATCCAAATCTGTTATTAGCTGCTCGTCGTTTACCGTGTCAGACGCCTTTAATACATTCCATATGGTCTTATTTGGGTTGGATCTCCACTTATCTGAGTGTTTATGGCGTTCGTCAATAGTGAGGAAAACCCTGAGCCATTCCGGTATGTTAGAACTGGCTTTTGTCGGAATGAATATTTGTCAATAAAATGGAATTGCGTTTGATCAACAGAACCACTATACTCAGCGGAATCATAAGAGCGCATATGGCAAGAATTACTGTGAATGTATGGTGAATAGCTGAAGAATAAGATTGCGCACCCTTTCGGGTCTCACGAAACTCAGTCGCCAAAAGTGATATCCACTCAGTCATGATGTTTCGAAAGGTTGAACAAGCACCTCACAATTGACCAGTGTTTGCCGGTCACAATGTAGGCTTTCCTTAAAGTCAGGTAGCACTGTTAACCCCTAAAAATGTTTGGAAAACATCGAAGTTTCGATGAGATCCTTTCTTTGAAGACAGCATATACCTCGTCTTACCTAGTTCACCGCAAGACGCGCTTTCTTCGCTTCTCTATCCAGGCCTAGGAAGGCAGAACTTACGGCACGGTTGTTAAGGCCAATGAAATCAGTATCATCAAGCCAGCAATTGTACGCTCTTGTAGTAGATAGTACCACTGCGGTTCAGCTCGTGAAGATCTGGTCTATGGTACACTTACTATGTTAAATTAATTATTTTCTTTATCATTTATTTATTAACATTTTCTTAATTCATACTTAAGCTCTAGGTAACAATAAATTAATAAACATATTTAACAACAAAAAGCATTAGAAAAGTACGTGGCATTTTATATAATAAAGTTTAAAATAGTACCAAATGCCAGATCTTAGAATGATAGTATACTTTTTTGTGTGAGGTGTACATTATTACAACAATCGACTTTTAAGTTACAGTAAAACCTTAGTGAGAGAGAGACAATAAATAATATAATAATAATAATACTTATATATAACTTGAAATACATATGGATTACAATAGCGCCCTCAGTAAGGCTTCTATATTTTTGAAATCAGTTCGGATTTCTTAGGAGCTGAGCAGCAACAGGAAGGAAATTAAGAAGTTTGCACGAAGAGTATATATAAACTTCGGAAATGGGACGTTCTGGCATATCGGATTAGTACAGGTGGAATCATGTTTCTGCGTAGATTAAAAACTTCTGAAGGAAAGATTTCTAAGTAGTCACATCTAATGAAAAAAGTGTTTAGGTTTTTTTTAGTATAGGTAAAGATTACGACACGGAAGTAACCAAGTCTACCCAAAAGTGGCACAGAAGGGGGTCTTTGGTTTGCGCTACAGATGCGTCTTATAATTCGCTTTTAGATTAGCAGATATTTCACCCCAGCAAGAGATTCCATAATGGAGTTTCGATTGGAATATACCATAGAAGACTGTTTTCAGTGTAGACAAGAAGCACAGCTTTTTCAGACGATAGAAGTGGCGAGTAGTATAAAGAAAGTACTATAGCGTATTAATGTGCTCTGACCAATTTAATCGACTGTCGATTATAATACCTAGATATTTAAAATTGTCAACAATATCAACTCTGAAGCAATCTTCGCTGCATATAATATTGCAAGCAAGCGACTGTGTCGAGGCATTCAGAGCACAAGCCATACCATGTAAGCTAAGTCTTAAACATTCTGAAGAATGAAAAATGAGATCGCAACTTAAGATTTCTTTTGCAACATGGCTGAAGTAGGAGAGGGGGCCCAGCTGTGACGCAGGCCCAGTTGTGACGCAGCTAAATATTTTTGACATGCGGTATGAGAATGACTGTTTGAGCCCTGCCAATCATGTTCGTTTGACGTTCAGCAGTTTTTGGACAGACACCAACGTTAGTAGTCGTATTGTGTATACGCGCAACAAACATCGTGTTGAAAATCGTGCGAAAAAGTTATTTTGATTTTTTTTTCAAAGTACCAAAATTTTATGAAATTAACAGTGAAAAGGTGAGTGTAATACATCAAAATATTGTATTTGCCGTATATTTTGTGATTATATATGGATTTATGTGACTATGTGGTGTCTATAAAAAATTTGCTTGTCATATACAAAATAGCGTCGTGACCCGGTTGTGACTCCGCGGGTGGCCCAGTTATGACGCACCCGGCGTTTCTTCATGAAACAGTTATCGAAACGCATTTTAATTGCAATTTAATTCGTGTTTTGCTTTTTTTTGCGTTTTCAGCCATGTCACTTCCAAAGGAATCTCCCGCGGCTAAGAAAACCGATAATAATGTGGTGCTAAAAGCCATCAAATCTTGCATTATCGATGAAAATGCAATCCGTAAAAGTGCGGGAGAGCATGGTATAAACGACAGGACCTTATCGCGATACGTACAGAAAACGAAAGATAATTTTGAAGATATTTCGAAAGTGAAAGATGAGGATTTGTTGGAATTCATTCGTGGTGTTGGTACAAGAACTCCATCAAACATGGTTTTCTCTCCCGCTCGAGGGAAAGATCTCATTGGATACATCCTGAAGTGTGTCAGTCACTACTATGGTTTGAGCATCAATGAATTGAAAGAGCTGGCGTACCAGTTTGCAAGGAAGCTGTCTCTCAGGTATCCATCTGAATGGTATAACGATTGTAAAGCGCATCGTAAGTGGTACAGACTCTTCATGCAACGGCATAGCGAACTGACGCTACCGGAGCAAACACCCAGAACCGAGTCAAAGCTTTCTGCAAACCCAATGTAGACAAGTTTTTCGCAAATTTGTTTCGGTTGATCGATGTACACAACTTTGACAGTTGTTCCATCTATAATATGGATGAAAGTGGGTTCTCGACTGTGCCAACAAAAATTGGAAAAGTCATCGCTTTGAAAGGTGTGCGGCGTGTGGGACAACTAGAATCTGCCGAGCGAGGAACCATGGTTACAAAGGCTCTCACTGTTGGTGCGAATGGCAATTCAGTCCCGCCGTTCTTTTTATTTCTAACTAAGAAAATGCAATCAACTTTTTTGGACCATATTTCTCCTGGTACTGCTGGATTTGCGAATGAATCTGGCTGGATGTGCCATACCAGCCGTCTACAGCCACTGGATGTGTCCGTATTTGGCCCAGTGAAGACTTATTATAAGTCACAATGTTCCGCTTGGCAAAAGAACAATGCAAATAAGGTAAGAAAACAAAATATGATTTGTGTTATGATTGTTGTTCTAGTTTTCGTGTTTTTTTTCGACAGGTTTTGGAAATTCGACACATTGCTGAGCTGTGTGCGCTACATTGGATTTGGCTTTAACACCAAAAATAATTAAGACGGTCTTCGCTGCAACGGGCATTCCTCCATTCAATCCCGACATCTTCACAGACGCCGATTTTGTTCAAGCTGTTGCACAAAATGAGAAACAAGTTGCTTTTGATGCTGGAATCACCGAAGATGACCAGCGACGTATCGTTTTGAACAATACCATGGATATAGCACGCGGAGAAGAGGTGCTAACATCCGAACCTTCTACCTCACGATCCCTATCTCTAATGTCATTGGTGACCAGCAGTTCATCGATTTTGGATGAGATTGGTCCTCTTCAGGCCGCTGCTACAAAAAAGCCTTCGAATCGTGGACGAAAGCCGATGCAAAGTGCTGAATTGACCTCTCCTGAAAATCGCGCTGTTGTGAAGGAAAGGCAGCAGCAAAAGCAGCCAAAGGGGCGAAGAAGCCAACACAGGAGAAGCCAATACCGAAGAAGGCAACAACGAAGCGTGCAACACCATCAGGAGCGGCCAAGCGCGTCAAACCAACATCACCACCATCTGATGAAGAAACAGATTTTCGCATCATTTGCTTACAGCTGTTGCCGCATAAATTGACCGCTGCCAACTCGATCAATTGCAATGTATGCAAGCGTCCAGTTCATTCGAAGTGCGCCAAAATGCAGGCAAGTTATTTCACTTGCAAACACTGCGAAAGTGACGTGAACGACGACGAGGAATATTTCGATGACAATGATGAATAAAAATCTTTTGTATTTTTCATTATTTTTGCCATTGAAAGCCTTGATAATAAATAAATCATTAAATCACAACAATTGGTGTGACATTCATTTCATATTTTCTCATTTCCAGTGAATTTCTTGAGGTGCGTCACAGCTGGGCCACTTTTTTTTCGGCCTAAAAAAGTTATCCTGAAAAAATTTGTTCCAAAATATTTTGAGTGACTCAAATAAACATACTTTCTTTGGAGAAAAGTTGCGTTTGGTTAATAGTTAAATGTTCAACTTCTTCATTTCTCATTTTGCGGAGCTGAGGAAAAAATTTTTATTTTTTTCAAAACCTGCGTCACAACTGGGCCCCCTCTCCTACATAATCTTAGTTTTATTACTAAGAAGCATTTTGTGTGAGGCAAACCAAGTTCTCAGCAGATGCAAGTCATGATGAATATGGCAAATCAGTTCAAAGTGACTCGTAGTACTAAATATATGCTATGGCAAGGTCATCTGCAAAAGCAGTCGTTTCGTCCTTTAATGGAAGCGAGAATATTGAGTTTATGTAAATCAGGAACAAGACTGGGCCATGAACAGAGCCTTGGGGTACGCCTAGGTTGATGAACTACAAACTACTAAAGTTACTTTCCACTTTTACTTTTTGTACTCTATTAGAAAGATAGGACTAAAACCAGTTGTGCAAGAATCCATGGAACCCTGCTCGATATAATTTATTTAAAAGTATGTCCCTATCAACCATATCAAACGCCTTAGTAATATCAACAAAGAGACCAATAGCCCGTTTCTGTAACTTTTCGTTATAATAACGAATGATTATGTATCGCATGGCTTGTAACGATTTCGTTATGAAAGCGTTTCTGTATGAAAAAAATTCACCTTGCGATATGTTCGCAGAAATCCAGCAAAGCATCCTGCGTCGAGCGTCCGTATCGAAAGTCAAATTGCTTTGAGCTGAAAAAATTTGACCTGTCCAAGAAATCCACAATTCTATTTTTAACCGCCTTTTCAAATATCTTAGATACGGTTGAAAGTAATGATATGGGCCTGTAATTGTTTGCATCCCTCTTACCCCCATTTTTGAAGATTGGAATTACAGTGGCGCATTTTAGCTCATCAGGGAAAATACCCTGAAATATGCTGGCATTGAATAACAATTTAAGGATATAAATAATATGAGGAGATATTTTTTCAGTAGACTATTGCACCCATCCACTAGACCATCATGACCGCTCGAATTCGAGTTGTTCAAGGTTTTAATAATATTCATAATGTCATAGCTTGAAATGGAATTAAAAAAGATACTCCTTCGAGAAAAGTGGCAAGAGGGTTCCTTAGTTTCAAACTTAAAGTTGCAAGAGTTTAATCTTGAATTACCAGTTGCGGTAAAGTGCCTGTTAAAGATATTAGCGACTTCTACAGGTTCCGAAAATGAATGGATTTCAGCTCGCAGTACAATTGGCTCTTTTAGAATATTATTAACAACACCCTATTCTTTTCTAGTATTGCCATGTGCTGCTTTGAATTCTTTTTGAAAATAGTTATCGCCTGTCGGACTATATAAGGCAGAGACCAAGCCACTTCTACAGGTTCCGAAATTGAATGGATTTCAGCTCGCAGTACAATTGGATCTTTTAGAACATTATTAACAACACCCTATTCTTTTCTAGTATTGCCATGTGCTGCTTTGAATTCTTTTTGAAAATAGTTATCGCCTGTCGGACTATATAAGGCCAAGTGTTGTTCAGACCAAGTGTTGTTCAGTGAACTACTGCGAAGTTACCAAACTCTTAAATTTGTATTGAGCTTCTTACTAGTAAATAAAACTAGCTATTAGTTATAATATCTGTGCTTGTGTTTATTTGACTTTATAGTGATCGAACCCAGAATTAATAATCAAGGAATCATCGAATTTGTCACAATTGGTGTCAGGAGCGGTATTGTTAAATAAATACCAGTGGTTGCAAGGATAGCAAGGACATGGCTAAGTTAAATGAATTAAAGATTCAGCAACTCAAAACTGAGTTGGAACAACGCGGACTAAACACCACAGGCAATAAATAAATAAATACGAGCTACAATCACGACTACGGGAGGTAATGGAAGTGGAAGGAATCAACGCTGATGATTATGTTTTCCATCATGTGGAGGAGGCATCGACGAAAATGGAAGAGAAAAAGGAGCCTCCGAATCCAGTAGCAAGTGTGGATACAAACGCGTTGTACGCTGTATTGACTCAGATGTCGTCAGGCATTTCAACACAGCTGGAAAAACAGAAGACACACATGGCATCACAGCTGGAAGAACGGAAGACGAACATGGCATCTCAGTTGGAAGAACAGAAGGTACACATGGCCACTAAGCTTGAAGAACAGGACACACGTAGAACTAGACGAACAGAAGGCATACATGAGATCTCAAATGGAAGACCAGAAGGCATATACCTATTCGCAGTTGGAAGCACAGGAGGCTAGGCTGTCATCTAAACTAGAAGTCCAAAATGCGAAAATTGCACAGCTGCAGGATAAAGTCAATGCTGAGGTAGATGCACTGAGAGGTCGTATCCAGGAATTGCTACTAAATCGTCCATCTGCTTTAGCGAATACTCCCAAGGTAAAATCGCCTTCCTTTGATGGTTCTGTTCCATTCCAGGTATTTAAGCTGCAATTTAAGAACACGGCTGTGGTGAATAATTGGGGCACTGAAGATAAAGTTGCAGCACTATTCGTGGCATTGAAGGGACCTGCGGCAGAAATCTTACAGACTATTCCAGAGTCCGAAAGAACAGTTATGATGCATTGATGGGTGTGTTTGAGAGACGCTATAGTAGCGAACATCGAAAGCAGATATACCAAATAGAGCTACAGAATCGATCCCAGAAACCGAATAAGTCTTTGCAGGAATTTGCATCGCACATCGAGAGGTTGTTCCATCTAGCAAATGCGGACGCACCTGTAGAGTATACGGAGAGGGTAAAAATCCAGTGTTTCATAAATGGAATACGCGATGTGTAGACGAAGCGGGCCACATATGCAAAACCCAAAAGGACATTCGCTGAAACGGTATCGCATGCTCTGCCGCAGGAAACAGCCTCGCTTTTGAGTAAACTTGCATATAAGGCTCATCGCGTAGAAGTGGACACTACGGCTTGGGTAAACAAAATTTTGGAAGCGTTGAACGGAGTACAGAAAAAAAGTGATGGTGCCATTAAATGCTTTAAGTGCGGGAAACCAGGCCACATAGCACGTTATTGCGTCACTGGCTCCAGTAACCCCAGAAATTCAGGTGGACGAAAACGTAAAGCTGAAGGAGATGAGCAAATCTCCCAACCAAATCAATCGTTAAACTAAATCGAGCCAGCCGAAAGGGGCGTGGACTGGCTCCCGCAACTGAATGCCCCATAATCTCTGACTCACAGATCGGAAGGAAAGCTAGTAATGTTACTGTTGTTGCATATGTGGATGGAAAAGAGCAGTTACTAACTGTGGATACAGGCGCATCGCATTCCATCTGATTTAGTCAACAAGGAGGTGAGACCATTGCATGGAGCAAAGTTACGTACGGCCACTGGTGAGGACACCCATGTCCTAGGGGAAGTAACATGTGAAATCGTAATTGGGAACGTGGCCGTTCTACACAGTTTTATAGTGGCAGATATTGTTGACGAAATCATAGTTGGTGTGGACTTCCTAAGCGAGCAAGGCATCAAGATCGACATGCAAAACAGGATTATGAATTACCAGAACATGGATGTGAGATTAAATTTTGGTTACGAAAACAAATACGTTAGTAAGCGAGTGCTTGTGGAGGAGAGCCAAAAAGTTCCACCGAAGTCAGAAGCAATCATATGGGCAAAGATTGACGGAGATTATGGGACAAACAAATTGTGGGTTGTCGAGGCAGCAAACAAATCAAGGACAAACATATTAGTAGAAAAAACCCTGGCCATGACAAAACAAGATGGACGTGTACCGGTAAGAGTACTTAATGAGTTCAAATCGCCGATTAAACTTTCCAAAGGAGCAATATTGGGAAAATGCCAAGAGGTCGATGTAGTTATCAATTGTGAACAGCTTCAGAAAAATGACTACCATCAAGATTAATCTTTCAGATGATATCACTTCGTGGACGGCAGGCCTCGAAAAAGATCGTCAGGATAAGGCAAAGGAACTTCTGCTAAGTTACTCGAGCATATTTGACAAGGATGGTTCCAAACCAGGTCGGACCAAAGTTGTGAAGCATCCAATTGATACTGGTGATGCAAGCGAAATCCGCCAAGCTCCTCGCAGTATTCCATTGGCCAAACGCCAAGTAGTAAGAGAAATTATACAGGAAATGAGTAACAGCGGCGTGATCGAACCATCAGCTAGTCCATGGAGCTCACCGGTAGTACTAGTGAAAAAGAAGGATGGAAAAATAAATCTACGATAAAGGATGAAGATAAAGAAAATACAGCCTTTAGCGTTGGAGAAGGGCGTTGGCAATTGACGGCAATGCCCTTCGGGCTATGCAATGCTCCAGCTACTTTTGAGAGACTCATGGACCAGATACTAAAAGGATTGCACTGGCAAACATGTTTGGTGTACCTCGACGACATCATCGTGCTGGGAAAAAGCTTTGAGGAACACCTAAAGAACTTGGAGGAAGTTTTCCAAAGAATAGTTGGTTCTGGTCTGAAACTAAGTCCCAAGAAGTGTTCCTTGTTTAAAAAGAAAGTAAGTTATTTGGATCACAAGGTAATTACGGAGGGAATCTGCACTGCTAAGGAAAAGATCGGAGCCGTAAAGGATTGGCCAAGACCGAGAAATTTCCATGAGTTACAGAGCTTCCTTGGGCTGTGCACGTATTATCGCTGATTTGAACCGAATTTTGCCGGCGTAGCTAGTAGTCTCCATGACCTTCCAAGGAAGAATATGAGTTTTGAATGGAAGAAGAAGGAACAGGAGGTGGATTTTCAAACATTGAAGGAACAACTATGCACTGCCCCGATGTTAGCATATCCAATTCCAGGTTCAAAGTTTATTCTGGATACAGATGCGAGAGGTTATGCAATAGGAGGTGTTTCGTCCCAGATTGTTGATGGACAGGAGAAGGTAGTTGCATACTATAGCCGAGCAATTGGGAAGCCTGAAAGGAACTATTGTGTAACACGGAGAGAACTGTTGGCATTGGTAGAGTGCGTTAAGCATTTCTACAAGTATCTCTATGGGCAGCGACTCCACGTCAGGACAGACCATGCAGTGTTGCAATGGCTCTTACAGTTCCGTAATCTGGAAGGTCAATTTGCACGGTGGATAGAGCGACTGCAAAGTTATGAATTTTCCATAGAGCATCGCAAACGTAGCACCCACGGAAATGCTGATGCAATGTCACGAAGACCATGTAACTTGGAATGCAAGCATTGTTCGAAAGCTGAGACCAAGGACGACATTATAGATGTGCGGCTCATGACTATAACATCTACGGACAAATGGAACATGCAAGGAATCGAACGAAACGAGCGACTATCAAGAGAGGAGATGTCAGCAGAAAGTCCTGTTGCCAAGTCATATTCGGCACAGTGGAATAGTTTGCAATTAGAATCCGGTTGTTTGCATGGAATATGGGAGAGTGAGGATGGTCAATGCGTTCGAAAGCTGATAGTCGTCTCAAACGGTCCAAGCGGAGGTCATTTTGGAGTCACCAAGACCTTGTAGAAAGTCAAGCAAAGATTCTATTGGGTTGATTGCCGCCAATCGATCGCGGAGTTGATTGCCAACTGTGAAGTATACATCAAAGCTAAAGGACCGAAATCAAGGAGCCATGGGCAAATGAAACAGTATAACTCAGGTACGCCATTTGAGAGGGTAGCCATGGATGGTCCATTTCCTACTAGCAAACTCGGAAACAAATATGTACTGGTAGTTATGGACTATTTCAGCAAATGGCAAGAAGTGTGCCCTATTCCAAATCAAGAGGCAGAAACCATAGCAGAAGTGTTTACTAACAATTGGGTAGCTAAGTTTGGTACACCGATGGAGACACATTCTGACCAAGGCAGAAATTTTGAATCAGCTGTGTTCCAGGAAATGTGCAACACAATGGGCATTCGGAAAACTCGAACAACTGCACTGCATCTTCAGTCAGATGGCATGGTGGAACGATTCAATAGAACCTTGAAAGAGCACCTGAGGAAAGTAGTGGATAAGTTCCAGAAGGATTGGGATACTCAGAAATCGGAAATCTACTAGCGTATTGGAAGAAGAAATGAGAGAAATTCACGACCTTGTGAGACAACGGACTAAGGCCAGGTGCTGCTATACAACCCACAGGGTAGGAAAGGTTTATCCCCAAAACTACGATGTGGTATATCGCATACAAACTATGGGACGGCCAAGGAATAAGATGAAGGTGGTCCATTTAGAAAGGCATGTACCAACCCTAACTCAATAACACTTCTAACACTAGTTAAACACAACAAAGGTGGCGCAAACGTCAAGCTTTGTAGTTCTGTTTATATTTTTCTCTGTGATTATATTTAATAAATTAATAATATATTTTATATTCTAAAGTTATAATTAAAGTTAATAGAGATAAATACCTAATTGTACTTCACTACTTGGTGTGAACAGTGTTAAAAAGTTTTGATAGTGATGTTAAAAAGTTTTGATTGAAAGGCTTTATTTCATATTGCAATTGTTGTTGTGCTTTGACTTGCTTTTCTTATTTATTTTTCGTTACAGCTGTTTTGCGTGGTTCGTTGAATGTCAGATACAGTGTGTTTAAAACTCTTCGCCCAGTACTGTGTCATTTAAACTGTCAGGGTTGTTTTTCTTTAACCCGCTAAATTTTTTTTCTTAACTTATAATTTTTCTTATAAATTTATATAAGTGTTTATACGAAAATGTCGTCCATGATAGCAAACTGCCAGTTAAAAAGCGAGTCCGAACGCTTTGTAGCATGCTGGCTGTGTGATGGACTTGTCCACGACAAGTGCACTGGGTTAACCGGTAGAATAGCTGACCTGCTTAACGAAGGAAAAGGACTGCGCTGGTCTTGTTCCAAATGCCGGTCGACGGAAGTTGATCTCTGTAAAATCTTTAGGCATATCAGAAACGGGTTTTCTGAAATAAGCAAAGATTTTTCATGGCTGACTGAAAAATTCCAAAAATATGAAAATATTTTCAAAACCTTGGAAACTTTGGAGAATTCGCCTCATTTGGAATGCCCTGATAATCGCGAAAACCTACTACCTCAACAGTCCCGAACTTGCCTCAACCCCTTGCACTTATAGATTTGGCTTCTCCAATTCCTAGTACGGTTGTCCGAGCAACGTCGAAGAACGCCCCTTCAAAAATGTCCACTAGGAAAAACCCGGAACCTCCAACTATTGCAATGGAGTCTGAACCAATCGTTGGTAAGCTTGTTGTGGTTCCTCGCAAAAAATCTATTTTTGTGTCTAGGTTCCATCCAGACACTACCGAGGATGATTTGATGTACCATATTTCTTCTAAAGTTAAAGATCAAAGCGTAACTGTTAGAAAATATAATTTCACATATCAAAGAAGTGTGTCTTCGTTTAAGATTGATGTATCTGGGAAAGATTTCGATACTCTTTTGGACAGCTCTTTTTGGCCTCCCGGGGCTCTTGTGCGGGAGTTTGAATACAGACCGAATAGGAATGTTCAAAATGTAGCGAAAATTTCTCGTAATAACGTTGAGTCAAAAAACTGAGCACTAAATCCGTGAATATCTTTTATCAAAATGTCAGAGGTCTAAATACCAAATTAACTGATCTCTTTTTGAAATCTTTTCATTGTAATTATAACGTAATTGCTTTTACCGAAACTTGGCTAAAACCTCATGTTTTCAATTCAGAGTTTTTATGTTATGAATATCAAGTATATAGATATGATCGCTTGAACAGAGTCGGGGGTGGTGTTCTACTTGCCGTTCATTCCTCCATCCCTTCAGAAGAGGTTAATATTCCTAACATCGATTTCATTGAGTTCAAATGCATTCGCCTGCAACTGGACAACGTCTCTATGTACTTATATGTTTGCTACATCCCTCCAGCATCAGATTTTTCAGTCTACATGCAACATGTCTCTCTGCTCAAAACTGTTAACTTTATGACCAAAGCTTCAGATTCAATTATTGTTTTGGGTGATTTTAACTTACCTCATATATCGTGTAACATATCTGATGGTAACATTATTCCAAATCCGTCCAAACTGGGGTACAATGACTTTTTAGATGGAATTTCCGATCTTTGCCTTAATCAAATAAATATTACCGCTAACAAATTTGGGAAAGTCTTAGATTTAGTGTATGTTAATGATATAAACCAATTTTCTGTAAATCGTTGTGATCCGTTGGTTTTACCAGAAGACCTTTACCATCCTTCTATGGAAATAGTCTACGAAACCATAAGTAATGGCCAAGTCACTCAATGCTACTCATGTAGTAGCTTTGATTTTAACTTTTCCAAAGCAAACTACAAGAAATTAAATAAAGAACTGTCTAAATTAACTTGGCCGGAATTTGGTTGTGATATCGATCTAAACGTCTCACATTTCAATCAAACTATTTACTGCCTATTTGAGAAGTTTATTCCTAAACGTAAAGTAACTTATGATCATCCTACGCAAGCTTGGTTTACTAAAGAGCTTAAGGCTCTTAAAAATAGGAAAACGCGATCATTTAATTTATATAAGAAATCCGGATTAAATAAACATTACCTACTGTATTCCATTCTACGTCAGAAGTACATAGATTTAAATAAAAAGTGCTATAAAGCTTATATCTCTAAAACCAAAAGAGACATTATTCTCAATCCAAAGTCATTTTATGGTTTCGTAAATTCTAAACGTAAAGTATCAGGGTTTCCCTCAGCCATGAAATATCAAGACATTATATCTAGCGATAATCAATATATCGCAAATTTTTTTGCTCAATTTTTCACTTCTAACTATTCTGCTGTCACCAATTCAAACTTTCAAAACTATCCCTATAAGCTACACGGGACAAATTCAATTAATTCACCAATTATATGCGCCAAAGATGTTCTAATTTACCTTAAAAGAATCTTTTAAATATGGTCCTGATAGGATTCCTACATGTTTCTTGAAAAAGTGTGCGAACCATATTTACCAACCTCTTACCAATTTGTTCAATCTATCACTAAAGTGTGGTGTTTTTCCAACTGCGTGGAAAGAATCGTTTCTTCTACCGCTGCATAAAAGCTGGAGTAGGTCTTCTATAGAGAACTATCGTGGCATCGCAAAGCTTTCTGCCATCCAAAATTGTTTGAAGCTATTGTTACAAATCAACTTACGGGTCCGATCTCTACTAAGATAGCTGACTGCCAACACGGGTTCAGTAAGGGAAAGTCCACAGTTACGAATTTACTTGAGTTTACCAGTCATGTCTCAAATGGCTTTAGAAAAAATCTGCAAACCGACGTTATTTATACGGATTTCAGCAAAGCTTTTGACAAAGTGTGTCACTCATTACTTATTCATAAACTCGATCAGTTGGGCTTCCAGCCGGGTCTCAATCGCTGGATCTCTTCTTACCTTAGTGACAGGACACAAAGAGTAATGTTTAAAAATTTAGTATCCGATGTCATTTATGTCTCTTCGGGGGTTCCTCAAGGAAGCCATCTTGGCCCGATTCTGTTCTTGTTGTTTATAAATGATATTTCTACAATAATAAAATTTTCAAAAATGTTAATGTATGCCGACGACGTAAAGCTTTTCATGTCATTCGCATCATTTGAAGATAGAAATAAGCTACAATCAGATCTAGATACACTTGTTACTTGGTGCGATTTAAATTATATGCCACTTAACCTTAAAAAATGTAAACACATGGGTTTTTCGCGTGGAATTTCGCAGCCGGCTTCCTATACAATTAAAAATTATAGTCTTGAGCAAGTGTATGATTTTGTTGATCTGGGGGTTGCTATGGACTATAAACTCAGTTTCAACCGCCATATTAACACAACAGTCAATAAGGCTAGAGGTGTCTAGCATTCGTTAAACGATGGTCTAAAGAATTTAGCGACCCTTATGTAACTAAATCCCTCTTCACTACATTAGTCAGACCGATACTTGAATACGGTTCTATAATTTGGAACCCGCGTTACCAGGTTCATGTAGATCGCCTTGAATCAGTTCAAAAACAATTATTACTATTTGCCTTAAGAGATTTTCATTGGGATACCTTGTACAATCTGCCACCCTATACGAATCGTTTAAAACTCATTAATCTGCACACACTTTATAGTCGGAGGGAAATGCTTGGAATTAGCCCATTTCTTCTAAGTGAAGTGAACTTCAATGTACCGTCTCGTCCTTCAAGGCATTTTAAACCTCTAGTCTTAACACAGTGCCGAACCAATTTTCAGTTAAATGAGCCTTTTCGCTGTTTGTGTCAAGATTATAACTCTCTTTCTGGTAGATTTGATATTTCAGACTCGCTTTCCAGCATAAAAAAATCAATTCTTTCTATCCTAAATTCATAGCTACTAATTTTTTCTTATTCTTTGACTTCTATATTAACTTCTAAGAATAATTTTATTCTGTTAACTAGTTATTTCTTAATGTATAATCTATCCTATATCTACTTTACTTAGCTGATGAGGTTTTCTCTGTAGCTGAGCAGTTTTAGATCTCGACGATTAACAAACCAAAGCCTTTCAACGACTCGGTACGAAAGAATAATCCGCGCGTTATGCGGATGCGCCCCTCGCGCCGGTCGGGCGGGATATGGTGGGTAATCCGTTGGGAATTATTATTATTATTATGGCTACTCTTATGCATGAAAGCGTATACCTAAGAAGAAGAAGAAGATAGATGGCCCGAATGTTTGCGAATACAAGGCAAAGAGGAGATCTCAATAAATAACACAGACCCTTCGAGAACACGAAGAACGAACGACGAAGAAAGCTCTCGGTGCATAGGCAAGCACCCTGTCGGACTATATAAGGCAGTGACGAAGCAAGGCCGATCGAAAAACACGCAACCAGATCGACCACGTTGTGGTAGACGACCGGCATGCTTCCAGCGTTTTAGATGTTCACACAATACGAGGACCTAACATCGACTCCGATCACTACCTAGTAGCAGCCAAGATTCGTACCCGCCTCTGTACGACAAAACAGGTGCAACAAAAAACGCAGAGAAAGCTGGACGTCAAAAAGCTGCAATCGCAACAGACCGCCAATTATTTCGCAGATCACCTCTCACACCTGCTGTCCGAGAGCACAATTCAACCTAGTGGAATGCATGAGCAGTGGGATCATATCTCAGGAGCACTCCGTACCGCAGCCGAAGAAGTAATTGGATTCCGGCGAACGCGAAGAAACAACTGGTATGATGATGAAGAGTGCCGCGCTGCAACGAAAAGAAAGGACGAAGCCTACAAGGCAACGCTGAGATCGAATGCAACGAGGAGTGTGTGTGAACACTATCGCGAGTTGAAGGGGGAAGCGAGGCGGCTTTTCCGGGCGAAAAAAAGAGAGGCAGAAAAGCGTGAAATAAAGGAGCTTGAGATGCTGGCCAACGGGAATAATGCCCGAAAATTCTATCAAAAAATTCGGCGAATGACAGAAGGTTTTAAACCCGGGGCAAACTCCTGTAAGAATGAGAACTTCGACCTGGTGGCCGATGTTCAGAGAGCACTCAGAATATGGAGGGATCACTTCTCTGCCCTTTTAAATGGAGAAACTGAGCAAGAAACTAGAGAAGATGCTGAACCCGAGCCCACAATCGAAGATGATTGAATTGACGTTCCACAACCCGACTATAATGAGGTGCGAATAGCAATATCCCGATTAAAAAACAATAAAGCAGCTGGCGCTGATGGTTTGCCTGCTGAGCTATTCAAACACGAAGGCGAGGAGCTGGTAAGGTGCATGCATCAGCTTCTATGCAGAATATGGTTGGATGAATGCATGCCTGAAGATTGGAATCTAAGTGTTCTCTGCCCAATCCACAAGAAGGGCGATCCTGCAAACTGCGCCAACTATCGTGAAATCAGCCTTTTGAATATTGCATATATGGTCCTATCAAGCGTATTGTGCGGAAGACTGAAGCCTGATGTGAACCGACTGATTGGACCTTATCAGTGTGGCTTCAGACCTGGTAAATCTAGCATCGACCAGATTTTTACAATAAGCCAAATCTTGGAAAAAAACCTGTGAGAAAAGAATCGACACACATCATCTCTTTGTTGATTTTAAAGCCGCTTTCGATAGCACGAAAAGGAGCTGCCTATATGCCGCTATGTCTAAATTTGGTTTCCCCGCAAAAACTTATACAGCTATGCAAAATGACCTTGACGAACTCCGCCAGCTCGGTCAGAATTGGGAAGCACCTCTCCGAGCCGTTCGAAACTAAACGAGGTTTCAGACAGGGTGCCCCCTATCGTGCGATTTCTTTAATTTAATGCTGGAAAAAATAATATAAGCTGCAGAACTTAACCGCGCTGGAACAATATTTTATAAAAGCGTGCAACTATTGGTATATGCTGACGATATTGAAATCATTGTCCTTAACAACCGCGACGTAACTTCTGCTTACTCCAAATTAGAAAAAGAAGCGGAGAAAATGGAATTGGTGGTGAACGAGGGCAAAACGAAGTACCTTCTGTCATCATGCAGAGAGTCAGCGCATTCGCGCCTTGGCAACCAAGCCACTGTTGGCAGCAATAATTTCGAAATAGTAAAGTAAAGTAGTGTAGACGTTATGTAAAAAAGGCAAAAAACCTAAAATCATCATCATCATAAGAAATAACGCAAAAAAAAACATTCAACAGGAAATTAAAGTGCATTGAAAACACATAAAGAGCACCTGACGAGATTGCTAAATAAAGGAAACAACTAAAAAGAGACTCCAAGATCCGAAATCACCATCACACCACCGAACCAAAACCAGACCTAAGTGGGACTGTGTTGTGAAACGCACCGTAGTAGGAGAACATTCCAAAAAGGATTCTGCGGAACAACCAACACCACAAGAATGAGGACGAACTTCATCCTAATGCTGTAAGATACTTAAATATACATTTCATTTATCATTTTTAAATTAAAATTATTTTTGGCAAGTTTTGATAAAATAAATGTGAGTTTATATCGAAAGTAGTAGGAGATTAAAATTCTGACAAATTCTTGGGTTATATCAAAGATAGAATTTTCTAAACAATATAGTATAAAGTAACTTCATATAAAGTAACTTCAACATGGAAGAAATGCAGGACGCGATAACACAGCTAACTGGTGCAGTTAACGCACAAATAGAACAGATGAGGGCCATGAGCAATAAGATTAATCAGCTAGAAGCTAGGGTTAGTCCTCCCACAGAATTTTCACCTACAGAAAATCCAAGCATTTTGACAGAAACGGATCTGCTCAAAATATGTAGGTTTGCCCGACAGTGTTAAGAATCTTCCAACATTTGAAAGCAACCCTGTTCAATTTATTTCATGGATTCACAGTGTTGAATCGACCCTGCGGGACTACGAAGTAGTCAGAACGAAACCCATATACAGAGTCATCCTTCGCCACATTAGGCAAAAGGTATAAGGCCTTGCAGATACAGCCCTAATCTCGTACAATATATTCGACGAGGACTGGGGGACAATTAAAAATTGTTTGTCACTACACTACGCTGACAAACGTGATTTAACGACCCTCGAACACGAGTTAGGATCTTTACCACACAAAACATTTTAGCGTAGACCAATTCTACGCAAGAATAAACCATCAGTTATCTCTCATAATAAATAAAATAAAAAGGCAAGACTACTCTAAGGAAACTAGCAATGCGCTCTTGGAAACATATAGGAACAGAGCCCTTGATGTATTTATAAGCGGTCTGAATGGCGAAATATACAGGATGCTAGTCATCCAACGACCTAAAAATCTACCAGAGGCTTATTCATTTTGCCCGGAGATACAAAATCTCAATTTAAGAAACTATTCAATTAACCCTAAATAAATAAGCACGCCTAATCAAGTGCCTAAAAATCAAGTAAAACAGAAGCAAACATTTGCACCCAGGGAACTAGGTCCTGCAGAAAGGAACCAAATCTATAACAGGAATATGGAAACACAAATGCCACCTCCACCAAGGCCAACACAACCTAAACCTCCAGTCCCAATGGAGGTGGATCCTTCAATTCATTCAAGTAGAATAAATTATATGAACCGAATTGAAAGCGCGCCCGTGGTAAGGCAGTCCAACAATTCCTCGAACATTCCTAGGAAAAGCCAAAAATTATTTAACGTCCAAACGGAGGATCAGGAACCCGAGCGTAATGAAGAGAATGCGGAGGTAAATTTTATGACAAACGCCTATCTAGCTTACCCTATTCAGAACTCACCTTAAAAGATGGCGATACCCTAAAATTCCTCGTTGATACAGGAGCCAATAAAAATAAAAATTTCGAAATTCCAGTAAAATGAAACACGCTTTCAAGGTCCAATCAGCTGCCGGTCAGGTAGAAATAACCCACAAGCTGTCAGGACCATTCTTTAAAAGCATTGGTATAGGAAATAATTTTGATTTCTTCATACTTCCAAATTTAAAATCCTTTGATGGTATCATAGGTGATGATACTCTCAAGCAATTAGGAGCAATTATAAATAGGAAGGACGATACACTGATCATAGGAGATGTAATATTGCCACTAAAGCAGAAAGCCTCAAAACAAGTGAATAATCTTGAGGAAACTTTCTATAAAAATGAACTTAGCGAAATTTTTAAAAAATACGCGGATATTTTTGGACCAGTCTCCGACAGTGGAACGATAGACACAACCGTGTTAGCAGAGATAAGGACCACGACAGAGGAACCGATTTATACAAAGTCATACCCTTATCCAACCAATCTACGCGGTGAAGTCGAAAAACAAATAGCGTAACTTTTAAACAATGGTATAATTAGGCCTTCCAAAAGCCCATATAATTCCCCGTTGTGGATTGTTCCAAAAAAATCAGGTCCTTCTGGGGAAAAGAAATACAGAGTTGTCTTTGACTTTAAAATACTTAATACAGTAACTATACCTGATTCTTACCCAATGCCTGATATAAATAGCACCTTAGCTAGCTTAGGAGAGTGTAGGTATTTCACTATACTTGATCTTACATCCGGGTTTCATCAAATCAAGATGAAAGAAAGGGACATAGAAAAAACAGCCTTTTCAACCGCAAATGGTAAGTACGAATTTACCAGGTTGCCATTTGGGCTAAAAAATTCCCCTTCTATATTTCAAAGGATGATAAATGACGTCCTTAAGCCCCTCATAGGTAAATCCTGCTACCTCTATATTGACAACATTATAATAATAGGAAGAACCAAAGAGGAACATCTTAAAAATATTGAAGATGTACGCCATCTTCTACATAAAACAAACTTAAAAATAAATCTAGAAAAATCTAAGTTTTTCAGTACCCGAGTAAAATTTCTGGGGCATATTGTTACGGAAAATGGTATTTTACCTGACCCTGAAAAAATGTCAGCAATTAAAAAAATTCCTGCACCCGTAAATCTGAAGGAACTCAAAAGTTTTCTGGGTTTAGCGTCATATTATAGACGATTTATAAAAGACTTCGCGAAAATTGCCAAACCACTTACAAATCTGACTACAGGTGAAAATGCGCAAACAAAAGCGAGCCAATCTAAAAAAATAAAAATTTCATTAACAGATGAAGGACTGAAATCGTTTAATGACCTGAAAATGTTGCTCATGTCTTCCGAAATTTTGGCATTTCCAGATTTCAATAAATCCTTTATTCTAACAACAGATGCTTCTAATACTGCGATTGGGGCAGTCCTTTCCCAAGGAGAAATCGGTAAGGACAAGCCCATAACTTATATATCGAGATCACTCAATAAAACTGAGGAAAATTACTCGACAATAGAAAAAGAAATGCTCGCCATAGTACGGTCCCTTGACAAGCTAAGGACCTACTTATATGAAGCAAAAGAAATAAAAATTCTTACTGACCACCAACCTCTGACGTTTGCATTAAGCAACAGCAATAACAATGCCAAACTCAAAAGGTGGAAAGGCAGAATAGAAGAATACAATTATAAGCTTATCTATAAACCTGGCAAAACAAACGTGGTCGCCGATGCGCTATCACGATTACCAGTAGAGATTAATGCAATGACATCTTCCGATGAAAATTCACAGCATAGCGCAGAAGAAGATAGTTCACAGCTTATACCTTATTTCCAAGAGGGAAAAGACGAAATTACTCATGCGGAGCCTCACCCAAGGTACCACAGGCATCGAATTAAATCCGGAGCCTACGATAAAAATAAATTAGTTAAAGTCCTAAAAGATCTGCTCAATCCAAATATAATTAATGGGATAAAAATTCCTGAAAAATATATTTCTTTATTACAGCAGGTCTATCGGGAAAAATTTTCAAAATTCCGTATCAGAATTACATAGAGACTTGTTACCGATATTCCTGATGAAGAGGCTAAGTTCAAAATAATAGAACAAGAGCATAGAAGGGCTCACAGAAATGATAGGGAAAATAAAGAACAAATATTGGAGAAATACTATTTTCCACAGATGAGCAAACTTATCAAGAAATATACAAAATCATGCAAAACTTGCGGATGCAACAAATACGATCGCCATCCTCAAAAGCCTGAAATACAGGCAACGCCCATACCTTCATATCCAACGGATATACTGCACATTGACATTATAGAAATGTCTGGTGAAAAGTATATTACATGCGTTGATAAATTCTCTAAATTTGTAAAATTTTTTAAAATCAAAAATAAGTCTGTGTTACATATCAGAGATAAATTAATTAAACTCCTTCACTATTTTACTGTCCCGAAGACCTTAGTGATGGACAACGAAGGAAGTTTTATAAGTCCAAAAACACTTAATTACTTGGAAAGTCTAGGTATTGAGATTTATTTGGCACCACCTCAAAAGAGTGAAGTTAATGGCGCAATCGAACGTGTGCCCTCTACGATTATAGAAATTGTTAGATGTCTACAATCAGAGTATCCTGATTGTCCTCTGAAGGAAATTATAAATATTGCTGTTGACAGGTATAACAACACAATACATTCGGTTACGAAAACGAAACCGCCGATATTTTTTTCGGAAGATCCCAAAGAATAAATTATCAAGACCTAACGAATTTTAAAGACATAGTGAATGCAGACCTTCGTAATGAAATAGCTAGGAAACAAACAAATATGATAAGAAATCATAACAAGAAAAGGTCGAAACCAAAAAATTATGAACCAGGAGAAACTGTCCAAAAAAAAGACAAACAAATCAAAGCTAAAACAAAACCTATTTTCAAGGAAGAAATTATAGCCAGGAATAATAAGGTTACTGTAACAACAGCTAATAATAGGAAGATCCACAAATCCCACTTAAAAAATTAAAGGAACCTTACCTTCCAGACTTTTACCATACTGGACGACCGCTACGATGGACACATACGAATATAGCAGCCCACTTGTAATAATCAAACAAGGACTAGGAAAAATCACCAGAGGGACTTACAGGATTGTTCATACCATCAACTTGTACGAATATGAAAAAATTGTTAACGATATAAGACTTACTGTAAACCACGACATCAGTAAAACGAGCATGTTATTTCGTCAACTAAAACATCAACTTTCGGAAATAGATAATTTACTTGACCAATTACGAACAAAGAACGCAACCATACAAAAAAGATCGATAAACTGGATAGCATCCGCATGGACGTGGTTGGCAGGGAACCCCAACGCAACCGACTGGGATCAAATTCTTTCAAAAACGAAAACGGCGACAGACAATATAGTATTAACCAATACCTTATCAAGACGAACACTAAAATTTTAGATAATTATAATAGAATAATAGATGAAGTAGGCAAGGATAACAAACACTTATTCACACAAACACTGTATAATAAGTTAGGTATAGTAAAAGATGAAATTGCAAAAATCGTCATGGCAGCGCAGTTAGGAAAGCAAGGAATTATTCACTCTCAAATTTTAAATAAGGAAGATATCGCTAATGTTCTCTCTCAAACAAATACACTACCTTTTAAGAACGAGCTTCAGGCCCTTAAATATGCAGAACCGTCAATGATCATCAAGGATTCACTTCTTTTATATGTAATCTCAATACCTAAAACGGAAGATACCTTATTTAACAACGTCCTTATACGATCAACTGTAAGAAATAATAAGTGAATCTATTTAGAATTCACCAATCTCTTAATATCCCAAAATGATAAATACGGTATCCTTGGAAAATGCATTGCAATAGACGACACTACAATATGTAGAAGAAACCAACTTCAGAAATTAGATAAAACCCATTGTATTTCACAAATTCTTAGCGGAGAGGAAGCGTTATGCGACTACCAATATGACAGCAAAGCCATAGTTGAGCTAATAGGAGAAGGAACAACATTTATTTCAAACTTTATTGGCAATATTACTTACAATAGTACATCGCATAAATTAAACGGCACATTTGTTATAAATTTCTATAACGAAACCATAACCTTGAATAACATTAGCTCCTCAAACTGGCAAACAAGCTCCTACCAAGTCCTACCCGCAATCCTTCAAAGTAATTTAACAGAAAAGGAAATTAAACTAGATTTGAACTATTTACAACAACTTCATTTGAATAACGTAAACAATTTAGAACACATATCATCACATAATATTATCTCAATTAGCACAAGCGTGGCAGCGATTTTTATTACAGTAACACTATCGTTTGCTTTGTATACCATACTTAAACCAAAAAACAAAAATTCATTCAATGTTCCAACAATAATAGACTACCCACAAATTTCAGTGAAGTAATCTAATTTTTATCAGCGAGACGCTGATGCTTAAGAAGGGGGGAGTTAGCACAGTTAGCAAAAGCATAAACCAATATAAAAAACTGTTCACACAGTAAGCAGGTTCCGAAGAAATTAACAACAACAACAACTGCTCCACAATTTGTCGCACTAACCTTAAGCGGAAGTCGTGCAGACGTTATGTGAATCCGTTGTTGCCCAACTGAAGTTACTTGCACTTACAACTAGTGCATGCGCAAAATTATATGGAAATAATAATAAGCAATAAACCAATTTTTAATTCCAACTTATTGCACTGTTAGCATTTTTAGCGCATAAGTAGAACTGTAAGCAAAACAATAAGTAAAACCACAACAACAATGTTAAGAATTATTTTATTGCGCTGTAAGCAAAATCATATGTACAACTTAGTAAATACGTAAGTATGTAATAATTAAGCAACACACTTAGGTAATTTAACATAAGTGAGTTGTATAAAAAGGAAATGTTAAATAAAGAGTTGAGTTCATTTTCATCATTCAAAAGACGCGGTTGGCTAGGTGTTATATCTTGCATGCACTACATTCGAACTGGTATGTGGCGCTGCTATTGTCTTTATTGCTGCTTGGCTGTCTGAAAAGATCCTGACTTTACCAATTATGTACCTGAGTGATATGCTGGCTTGAAACACATTGCAATGCGAGGGGAGTCTGAATAATACTGGCATGTCTGGAGACTCCGAGAAAATACCGGCTGCAAACACCTAAATCCATCTCGGAGTAACCTTTACTTTGCTTCTGAGTAGTCTATGGAGCACCTACGTGACAGTACTTTGAAAATGTTGTCAAAAGATTCCTCTATGGAGTATTCTACCCCAAAGTGAGAGAGGGAGTGTGATCGTTTATGAAGCTAAGTTGTTTGTGATTGTGAATTAAAATGGAATGTGAGACTACTTCTGTGGAAAACAGCAAAGCTGGGAAAAGGTTGCGCAATCCATCTTCATGGCAGCGAAATGTGAAAAACATAAAAAGTGCGTTAAACACTATAAAATACTTTGTTCTTGATCTAGAGAGGTTTTATACTTTTATAAAACTGTACATATTTATTTTTCCTAGGTATTCTTCACCGAAGTTGCCACAATTTCCGACTTGTGGTCATAAAACTAAAGAATATCAATGCTGCAGTTTAGCAATGAATGATATTAAACGTTTCCATGATGCGTTTTACGCTACGAAAGATAAGCTCCGCCAAGATGCGTTTATTTTAAAGTTCTGCAATGTTCAACTACCTAAACGTCGCCGTCCATCCAACTTGAGATACACAGCGCAGGAAGCTTCTGTGAAATGTTTTATAAGAAAGTGGGCCTCAAAAGAAAACGTTCCAGTGTGCCAAAAAGCATTTTTGAATGTAATACATATCACGAAACATCGTCTTACATACATCATGAAATCGTTTCTAAAAAAAGGCGAAGCTCTTTCGGAGAAGAGAGGAGGTTACAGAAAAAGTGCACAATACGAAGAAAAACAATCTGCTGTTCAAAAGTTTATCAACACATTTAAAAGTATTGAATCTCATTATTGTCGATCTTCCTCATGTAGACGTTATCTTCCTTTGGAATTGTCTATCGAAAAAATGTGCAAAATGTACAACGATCAGTGTTCGCCTGTGGATAGCGTGAAACCGTCATACTTTCGAATGATTTTTCATACCAGATACAACCTCAGTTTTACTTCTCCTCGTACTGACGTTTGCTCCGTATGTATAGAACTCACGGAGAAGATTAAGAGATGTACAGATGAAGAGAAGAAAAAAAAGCTTGTCGATGAAAAGAAAATGCATAAGCTGAGAGCAAATGCATTTTTTGAGTTACTCAAAGAAGCCCTAAATGATTTGATAACATTATCTTTCGATTGTCAGAAAAATCTCGTCCTCCCTAAGGTTCCGGACCAAATTGCCTACTACTCCAGGCAATTGTACCTATAGAATTTTACAATCGTTCAAGGAACATCCCAAGCCAAACTAACTCCACAAATGTGTTTTCTTATTATTGGACGGAAAACGAGTTTGGAAAAGGTTCCAATGAAATTGCTTCTGCTGTATTCGACAGACTCAATTATATCGATTTTGACCCAGCTATAACTACCGTCAGGCTGATGGCGGATGGTTGCAGTGGGCAAAACCAAAATACCACCCTGATTCGAATGTGTTGCAAATGGCTTTCGGCAAAAGCGCCGCACCAAGTCCAGAATATCGAAGTAATTTTTCCCGTTGTAGGTCATTCTTTTTTGGCTGCTGATAGGGTATTCGGTACTATTGAAAAATATATTAAAAAGGTGGAAGTTATAACGCAGCCAGAAAAGTATTTGGAGATATTTTCAAAAACTGCGACGGTTATCCACCTTGGGAGAGATTGCAGCGTGTATAACTGGAAGGAAACGATCTCAGGTGTCTTTAAGCCAACCGGAGCTTGGCATTTTTCCTTCAAAAATACAAAGCGGTTTTTACTGAAGAGATACAAAACTTTAAAAGTCTCCTTCAGCGGTGATTTACATTATAAGAAGGATCTGCTAAGCTTCAAAAGTATCTTAAGGAAGGGACGGAACCTTGACTTGATTGCTCCTGAAATCGTGGAAAGTGGTTTGCAACAGGTCAATTTGCTTAAACTTAGCGACGTAAATAATCTGCTTATAAAATACTTTGGCGGCACTTGGAGATCGCTAGAAGAACTCAAATTTTATGCAGATGTTCTGTCTGATGAAATGTCTGGGCCAGCGAAGCCAGCTGAGGAAGAAAGAGACTCTGGATTTCCCGAAGAAGCATGTTGCGAATTTATCGAGGAGCTTCCTTATAATATATTTGGTATGGCTGGTGTTTTCAGCCGATTTCCATAAATAAACAACTCATGACATTTAGAGTAACTTACAATTACGTTTTATTTATTACTAAAAACTATTAAAGTTATATTATGTTTTAATTAGTACAAATTCGTTTTGTATAAAAGAAGCGCGATGTGCTTTTGCCAGCGAAGAAAATAACTGTGTGCAGAAGGTATGTTAACGAAGAAACTGATTGCTTATTTGGTCGAAGTGAAGTTAATGAGCAAAATAGAGTTGTAAAATACAACAGGGTGCCACAGTACTCCCTCTCTAGGCGAACACTACCTATACCGCTGAGGGAGTTTGATGCGCCTACCGCTGCGGGTAGCTTTCGTCGATGTTTCCTCTGTGGCGTTAAAATCTGCATCTACGTTTTGAGAAAAGGCTGGTTTTAGTCTCTCTATGTTTATGTTTACTTTGCGACCGCGCATTGATAATGTGAAGAACTTTGTATAGCGCTTAAGTACTTGGTATGGACCGTCGTATGGGTAAGAAAGCGAAGGGCGTATTGAATCGTTTCGCACGAAAACATGTGACGCTGAATGCAGAATGGTACGATGTTTGCGTTGGTCGCAGATTTTGCATTGCTAAACGGAAATGTGTGACAATGTCGCTGGATATTTCCCGTGGGGTGTATGTGTCGAAAAATTCACCTGGAATCTTCAGTGTCGCCCCGTAGACTAATTCAGCTGGTGAGGCGTTGATATCCTGCTTAATTGCCACTCGCAGCCCGAGCAAGATTGACGGAAGGTGGAAGGTGGTGAATCCATTTGTTTGGGTCGTGGCACAATACGGCTGCTTTGAAGCTTCGATGCCACCTTTCCACGATGCCATTTGATTGGGGATGATAGGGCGTAGTGTGAAGATGAGTTGCTCCAATAGCCGTAATCAGCTCGGCGAAGACCGCTGACTCGAATTGTCTCCCCCTGTCGCTCGAGATCCGCATAGGCACCCCAAATCGTGATATCCAGTGCGATAGTAATGCTTTTGCTACCGTCTCCGCGCTCATGTCTGGCATTGGTGCGGCCTCACGCCAACGGGTAAAACGATCTATCATTGTCAAGCAGTATCGTTGACCCTTGCATAATGGGAAGGGTCCAACGATGTCAATGTTTGTGTGTGAGAACCGCTCTCGTGGTGGTTCTTACTTCGTTGGTGACGTAATGGTGTGGCGATGTATCTTTGAGCGCTGGCAGGCGTAGCAGTTACGTACGAATGAAGATGCATCTTTCTTTATGCCTGGCCAGACAAATCTGTTCGTCATTAATTTTGTCATGACTCGTGCTCCCGGGTGCGATAAACTATGAATTTTTTCCAGTGTTTCCTCTCAAAATTGCTTTGGGACATAAGGTCGTACATTTGTAGTGGATACGTCGCATATTAGCTCTACTTTGCTGCCCGGAATTGACATTTTTTTAGGACTAGCGATGTCTTGGTGGCCTTATCGCCAAGAAAAGCTTGCAACTCGGGATCGTTCCGTTGCTCTTCCGCCATTTTAACATAATCTATAATGCTATCGATTGTTTGTATTCGTGATAAGTAGTCTGCGGCTACGTTTTCCTTACCAGGCATATGACGAATGTCTGTGGTAAACTGCCCAATTAAGTCGAGCTGTCGCACCCGTCGCGGGGAGGCTTTTTCGAGTTTTTGTCGAAACGCATATACGAGGGGTCGGTGGTCGGTAACTATATGAAAGTTGCGCCCCTCAATCATGTAGCGGAAATTGATAACCGCTTGGTACATGGCTGCGAGCTCACGATCGTAGCTGCTGTATTTGCGTTGAGCGCTTGTAAGTTTTTTTGAGTAAAAACCCAATGGTTGTAGATGACCATCGACACGCTGGTGTAAGGCTGCTCCTCGGCAATATCAGAGGCATCGACATATAAGGCGAGTTCAGCGTTCGGTGCGGGGTGTTTTTGAGCTCAAGCTTGCATTGTTCGAATGCTGCGTCTGCCTCCGCGGACCACGTTATGCGCCTACGATCATTTTTTGGTTTACCTGGTATTAAATTATGTAAAACCGATTGGTACTCCATCGCGTGTGACAAAAACTTTCGATAAAAGTTAGTCATTGCGAGAAAACTTTTAAGATCTTTTACCAATTGTGGTTTCGGAAATTTTTGGACTACTTCGACATGTGTAACTTTGAGGACTACCTACTCCTTATCTCGGTTTGGTGTTGAATACTCTATGGAGTAGTCCTTTGGGAGCATTTCTTAGTCTCGTGTGGGTGCTCTATGGAGTATTGAAAAGCAAAGAAATGGAGTACTCCGAGATGGACTAGGTGATCCTATCATCGCCATGTAAATTGTACCACCTCTAAAACTAAAATTAAACAAATACAAACATTTATTTCAAATAAAATTTTTTTTGGCAACGAAAAAAAGTATTTCTCATCTATAATTATAGACTATTATAATAGTTATCAAGCAAGGTAAAAAATAAACATTGACAAATAACTATTATTTCCAAAAAATAAAATAAACGTTGACAAATAACTATTATTTCCAAAAAATATATTATTATTTATTAACAAATTAAAATTATTTAAATTAGGCAATATTATGAAAAGATCATTAGCTGCCAGGGATATCAGTTCCATCTATATTTACTTTTATAGTGCACTAGAGATCGCCCAGTGGTTGAAATTCAACCACAAAACTTTATTTTATTTTAATTATTTGCAATACCTTTCATTTGTATTTTTCCCTTCCTTTTCTTGCCTTTCCTTCATTTCCTTTCCATTCCCTTCCTTTCCTTTTCCTTTTCTTTCTTTTCACTTTCTTTCCCTTCTTTTTCTTACCTTGTCTTTTCTTTTCTTTACTTTTCTTTCTTCCTCTTTTTTTCCTTTCCTATTCTTACCTTTCCTTTGCTTTCAATTCATTTCCTTTCCAGTCCATTCCCTTCCCTTCCTTTTCTTTCCTTTTCTATACCGTCCTTCCCTTCACTTTCTTTTAATAAACTTTTTTTATTCTATTTCAGTTTATTTTATTTTTTTATTTTATTTCAATTCACACAAACCCAACCACAAATACAAAAACCAAACTAAATCCAGTGTTGAATGCTCTATGAATAATCATTTATTTTGTTTTTGTAAACACTGTTTGTAGGTGTCCGCAATGCAGTTTACATATTTGCTTATATTTTACATTGCTTGTTTAATGTGTCCAACAAAGCAACTTTTCGTGCTCTCAGGAGAGCCCCTGACACTGGGCATCGTAGCCAGTGATCAATACAATAACAACAACTAAAGCAAAAATGCATGACACCTTTACTCACACAACAGACGCTCTGTAGTGCGAATACTTGTTTTTCATTGGCCCACTACCAGCTCTTCGGCACTCATAGTGAGAGCCGATCCCACGAGTAATACAATACATGCTTATTTTGTTTTGTTTTTATAAACACTTGATGCATGATCAGCTATGTATTTTTGTTTCATTTTCGGCCATGCTCACGATTCAGCATAGTACACAAAAAGCAAGTACACACACACGCACAGCGTGTCTATAGTGTGAATAAGTGAATGTGTAGTGGTGCGACTTTTATGTTAAATTTTTTATATTAAAATGATTTAAAAATTTTTTTTTATTTACGGATAAAACTACACCTCAAAATTTCCTATCTATACATATATAATTTGTATACCTTAGAATTATAGTTTAGCAGAAAACGGTTCTACATTGCATTCATCTTGTCTATTTATATATAAGATTATATAATATATATATATATATTATATATGCATATATATAATTTGTCGGGTCTTTGAGGGTTTTAAAACTATAGAGATTTTAAATATATTTAGTGAGTTAGGATATATTTTTTTTGTTCTTCTTTATATACGGGCTCTTGTGTGGTTGATATAGCTGTTGATGCATTTGATATTGTCTGTGGGTTGAGGATGGCGATCCAGTCGTTTTGGAGGTGATGGTGCCTGGCTGCTACTAGGGCAGGGCAGTAGGCAAATATATGCTTTAAAGAGAGGATGTGACCGCACAGTGTACATGTGGGAGGAGGCTCTCCTTTCAGTAGATATTCGTGGATTTCCTACTCTTAGGCGGGACAAGTTTTGTATTTGCTTTTTCGATAGGGCAGATGGGTATTGGGGTGCTGTGAAATTTCTATTGATAAGTGTGTAGTGATGGTGATTATACATTGCCAACCATGTTTAGATTTTACAAGGAGGTGTCGTTTTATTGTAGCTTGCAAATCTTTTTTCTCTAAAGTGTGATCCATCGTAACCGGTGCTCCTGATACTGATTTTGCTGTATTATCGGCCATTTCGTTGCCAAAAAGCCCGGTGTGACCCGGTATCCAAAGTAATCATATGGTTAAATCACTATCAATGAGCAAGTCTCGTATTTCATTGATTATGTTGGAAGTCGAAGAATTGTTTTGAACAGCTTTTAGGACGGATTTGTTGTCGTTGCATATAATTGTTTTGAAATGATTATCCTGTGCCATGGTTATCGCGTTGCGAATTGCAACAGCTTCCGCAGTAAAGGCACATGACAGGTCAGGTAACATTTGCACTATCAGTGTTTTGCCCATTTCGTCGACCACTGCGAAACTGGCTGGGCCGTGATCGGTTTTAGAGCCATCCGTGAACCAGATGGTCCAGTTGTTTGCTTCGTAATGATCTTTGCGTTCTTGAAAGATTGATATATATACATTTCTTGGTGTGTTACTTTTTGTATATCTGTCCATGGTGAGGTCACAGGAAGCTTTTTTGATTTTCCATGGAGGGTTTTTTGTACTGTAGGTTTCAAATGAATATGGAAGCTCCATATTCTGCGCGGTGTCAATAATTGTTTGCATAACCAAAGGATGCCGTTGGGCTCTATTGTTGCTGATGATGTTAACGATGTTTATAATTGAGTTGAACGAGAAGGCAATCTTTGAGACCAACTTCTATTTAGTTTGATATACCCTTTCTTCAATCGTCGGTAGGCCAGCCTCTGCCAGAAGATTCTGTATGGGAGTTGTACAGAACGCATAAGCACTCGCTCTCGCTGCTGGGTGGTATATTGTTTTTAATATGTTTAGAGTTGCCTTCAGGGAACCTCCGAAAAGAAACAGACCGAAATCGATTTTACTTAAAACTAATGTTTTAGTCAAATATATTAAGGTGTTGATATGTACATGACATTTTTTGCTTGCAAGATATGAGATTACAGTTGTTCTGGCAGCTAATGCTTTCTTTAGGTACAAACAATGTTCCATCCATTTATAGTTTTGTGAGAATTTAATACCTTAAATCTTAAATTTTTTTACATTTTCAATTTCAACATTATTTATGGATAGCCTAAGGTTGAAGAAGTCACATGACCGTTTTCTGCAGATGTGGAAGTTTTTGGTTTTTTCTAGTGATATCTTAGATCCTGCCTTTCTCAACCAGTCAAGGATATATTTATTATGTTTTTGAAAATTGTGTTTGTCTCTGCATTGTTGTTACATTTACAGATGATATAGACATCGTCGGCATAAAGGCAGTGCTCTACACGGTCGTAAGATTTTATGTCACTCATTTCGTTGAAGGCAATATTGAAAAGAATTACCGAAAGTGGCGAGCCCTGTGGAACTCCATTGTTTAAGGGAAGACGTTGGAGAAGACATTTTGGACCCTCACCCGGAATTTCCTGTTGCTTAAGAAGGATTTGATGAAATTGAAGATTTTGGGGCCGACTCTCCAAGAGTGAAGTGGCCGAAGGATTATGTGTGACCCGATTCGGTCGAATGCTTTTTCGAAATCTAGTGACAGAATAGAGACGTGGTTGCTTGCTGAGAGGGCTTTTGTGACATAGTAGTCAATATGAAGAAGTGCATCGGTAACGCCTCTGTTGGCCCTAAAACCTACTTGGTTAGGATTAATGAGTTTTTGTGTCTCTATGAGCCAAGCAATTCGGTTTGCTATTATCCGCTCAAGTGATTTAGATAAACATGAAAGTAGAGATATCGGACGGTATCCGTCGCTAGAGAGCGAATTTTTATTTGGCTTATGTACCGGTATTATGGTTGCAATTTTCCAATTCTGCGGGATGATACCCTTGTTAAATATACTGTTATATAGGTGAAGAAGTCAAAATTTCCCCAGGGCGGATAGTTCGCTAATCATCTTGTAGCAAATACGGTCGAAACCAGGAGTTTTTGCTTTGGTAATGCACATTGATAATTCGATTTCACAGATTGTTTCTTCGATCAGGGCTGCTGACGGATGCACTTCGGTAAGTGGGATCATCTGATTTAAGGCAAGATTTTAATCTATTGTGAAATCATTAGGGAAGTTACTATCAGATGAGTAGCTAGACCACACTGATCCGATAGATATGTTATTATTGGTTTTTTTGGCGGCGATCGGGTTGCATGGACGTCTGTGGCAAAGCCTATTTATTTTGTTCCATATTTCCGAAACGGATGAGGAGGGAGCTATAGATTCAGTGAAATTTTCGAAGCTAACTTTTTTGAATCTTCATTTCTTTCCTAAACTTGGCGTTGAGCTTTTTGAAGTTTATGAGATTTTCAGTGGATTGATTGTTTTTGAACTTATGCCAGGCTTTCATTTTTTCTGCCCTGTAGATAGCAAAATCTTTGTTCCACCATGGAAAGTGGTTTCTTGTAGAATGCGACGCTTGTGGGATATACCGGTTCGCTGCTGAGCTTCTTCGTTCGGGGAACTTGATTTTGGCCTTAGATGGTGGGAAAGGTTAGGGTTATGTGTAATACTCACAATTATAGGGAAATTTTCGCTATGGTGAAGGTCGTCCAGGATTTGCCATTTGATAAGAGGAAATAAGGGAGGTGAACACAGAGAAATGTCAGCATGAGAGAAGGTGGAGTGGGTGAAGAAGTGAGTCGGCCTACCATCATTCAAGACGCATAGGTCAGACAGCCTTATGGCATTTTCTATAGTGAACCCGCGGTGGTTGGTGGTGCTTGAACCCCATAAGCTGCTCCAACCGTTGAAGTATCCAAGTACTATTAACGGCGTGGTTACTGCGCTGAAAATTTCTATAAGTTCTCTACTACTAAATTGTTGACTGGGTGGTATATAAAGTGATGCAACCGCGAATTTGATGTTCAGTTCCACTTCTATTATAACAACCTGAATAGGAAAGTTTACGTTTATCCTTTTATGTGGAATGTGGTTCTTTATCATAATCCAACACCCTGCTTAGAAGTGTTAGCTGATGCGTTTATAAAGTACTTTGTGTAATTACTAGGCAATGTTGGAGTAGAATATAAACCACAGTGTGTTTCTTGTATTGAAATTATACTTGGGTTGAATTGTTTGATCAGGATTTGCAATTTAGCAAAATTATTGTAATAACCTTTCATATTCCACTATAGAATATTCAGGTTCATGATGACAAAATATTCTCCGCGTTTGTAAAGACGAGTTTACAAGGCGAGAATATAGGAAATATAATGACTATAGCTTGTCTGGGGAGAGGTTTGTAGAGGTGTCGAAATTATCGACGTTTTTGATAAAGTAATCATTGTTTCTTAATAGGTTTTGGGTAAAAAGCGATATTGGTGACATTTTTGTTGTTGGGGTGGCTTCAGTAGTTGAGCTAGACAGCACAACCAATTTTTGACTTTTAGGTTCTAAGCTAAGGTTGGCGTTCTTTGAAGTTGTGGGTTGTTGTTCCTTATGTTGTTTTTCAGGTATTAATGTTGTAGATGTTTCTGCTATTGTAGAGGAGTTAAAATTTTTACAGTTTTGTTTTTGTGATGATGTGGTGGAGGTATCTTTCGCTACAGCAAGTAGAGCGGAGTTATTGTTGTTTGATCTTGTCATGCTGGCGTAAGACCCAAGGCGTGGGAGAAGGGGTAGAGTGTTTTTGTATTTGCGACGGGCCTCGCCCTTACTACATTTCTCCAAGGTTTTGATTTTCAAGACCTTGTTTGGCCTGTATAAAATTAGTATAGTTCTTATCTGAGGAAGGATGGTCTTCAGCGCATTTGGCGCATTGGGTTCTAGTGCATTTTTCTGGATCGTGTGGAGGAAGGTTGCAATTGAAGCACATCGGGCTGCTAATACATCTTTTCAGGGTGTGTCCCAGTTTTTGGCATTTTTTTCACCGCATTGGACTAGGGATAGAGGGTTGCACCTTAATCTTATACCAAGCAATGTCTACTGTCTCAGGGAGATGGTATAAATCAAAAGTAAGGACTATTTGGCCAGTATATATAGTTTTGCCTTCAATCTGGCGCTAAAATTTGTAAACACTTGCTACGTGCTGGTCTTTCATTTCTTTGATTATTTGGTCGTCGTCCACGTGAGTTTAAGCAAGGAGAGTATATAAAAACTTTTACAGAATTTAAGGTTTCATGGAGTTTGACACTAATTGGGCATAGATTCGAGAATGATTTTGTTTTTAGGAACTTCTCTGCGACTTGGGCGTTACGCGTTAGCACTAGAAGATTGCCGTCCGGGAGTTGGGATATCGAATCGATTTCACTTGAGATGCCTTTGATGCATTTTTTAATAGCAAATGGACTAAGTTTTGAGAGAGACATGTTATTGTCTGCTGAAGAAATTAGTACGAATTTTGGATTAGGTGCGGCAGATTTTTGATTTAGTGTTGGGTTTGAATTGGGTTTCCTTTACTTTTTGTTTGGGTTGTCCAGCTGTCTGCTAATGCAGAAAACCTATTTGGCGAGCTATCCGGCGGCTGAACAAAAGTTAATTTAGTGTGATGTTGATCACTTGGGTTAGAAAAATATTTTTTTGTAGAAAAAACAAAGATGAGCACAAAGCAGATTACGCGATTAACGGAACGTAAATACGCAAGTACACAGAACCAACCACTGCGAGAGAAAATACGTCTGTTCTCTTTGAATGATAGTCGGCGACTGTTCCAAAAAATATAATAAACGTTGACAAATAACTCTTATCCCCAAAAAATAAAATAAAAGTTGACGTATAACTCTTATTTGAAAAATAAATTTTTTCTTCATAGAATAATAGTTATGAAGCAACGTTTATGCGAGAAAACTTATAACTGTTATGTCTCTGCTCAATTTCACTCTCCCACCGAAAATTTTTAACATATTTAGAAGATGTTCCAGTAGAACCTGGCGATTTGATCCTTTTGAGTAATATCTCTTGGCTGAGTTGCGGGAAAAGTATGAAACGATTATATGAGTTGCGTGACGAAATTTAAAGTTTCTTAATATTGGGATATTCGACAATTGAAGTCGATTTAGCGCAACAGCTGAAAAGCCCTGAGTTTCTATTATATTTGCCCTAATGTGTGACTTACTTGAACTTATGAATATTCTTAACCTTCACTTGCAAGGTAAGAATAAGGAAGTTTTCGATCTCATAACTTCAGTCGATGACTTTTCCAAAAATATATAAACCCTTAATGCACCATATGTTAGAAAAAATTTGGAGAGCTTTAAATTGACATCTGAAATTTTAAATCTGTTTCCTAACCAAAAATTGGGTGATTGTGACGAACAGTGGCGTAGCCAGGATTTTGGGAAGGGCGGGGATGAGTAATTTTTTTATCGAAACCTGAAATTTGAAACACACAATAAATTTTGTTATAAAAATGTACGCAAAAATTCACGAAAATTCAAAGCAATTTTATCAAAGTCTTTTCAGAGTTTTTGGTACTTTTTGGAGTGCGCAGTTTTGTAGTTCATTAAATTTTAATACAGTAATCAAACTTAAGGTGGTGACACATTTTTCTGATTTTAGGAAATTTTTTCTTCCGAAGAGCTAAAGTGTTTTCTTTCATAGAAGTCCCCAAGAAAATATTATTACTTATAAAGCGAGTTTTAATCTTCTTGTATAAAGAGAAGGGATAAATAGGATAAGATATTCAACAATTGTAAATTTTATTTACTTCTCCGTTAGAGTTACGTAATCCTCTTTCGAAGAACGAAAATAAATAAGTCACTAATCGTACCCGTCTTGGTTTATGGTGCAGAAGCTTGAACACTGACAGCATCTGATGAGGCGGCTGTGGAAGTGTTCGAGAGAAAGATTCTTCGAAAGATTTACGTACCCTTACGCGTTGGCACCGGCGAGTGTCGAAGAAGATCCAATGATGAGCTGTATGAGCTATATGCAGACACCGACATAGTCCAACGAATTAAAACCCAACGCCTTAATTGGCTAGGCCATGTTGTGCGAATGAATGAAGGTTTTCCGGCCCATAAAATATTTTTACCACCACTCCGATGGAAGGACAAAGTGGAGACCGATTTGTGATCCTGTGGCGAGCTATGGTAAAAGGCCAAAATTGCTTAAACGGTTAGGCGGCATTTTAAGAAGAACTGTTGGAAAGGTGAGTTCTATTGTAGAAGTGGAAACGAGAGCATTGCAAAATTTTTTAGTGATTTGTATAAGTTATGAAATTACGTTTTGTCGCAGCTCTGAGGTGCATAAAATACAGTTTTTGGCGGAAGATTATGTCACTTTAAGAACCTTCTCCATAAATTGGTTTCGGTTCATACAATTCAGCAAACTTAAATAAATTTTAGACATTTTCTTCACTGTGTTTTGTTGCGAAATCTCTAAATATGTATAGTTTTATGTTAAGTGAATCGACTATCTATTTCCATTATTATACGATCAATACATAAATGGATAAAAAACAGAAATCTTCAAATAAACATTCAGGTTACATGCTTGCAGACTTTGACCAGATTTTAATCGGTCCTATTTGATTTCAATATCCATGTCACAAGTTCTGAACAACGGAACTCTATTACTAAGTCTTTTCCGAAATCCACTGCATTATTTGTTGAAGTTTATTACACAAAGGCAGAGCGCATTGTGTTAACAAAGATGCTTTTATTATTAAAACAAAAAAGGTTTTTAATGTTGACCTAAACATTTTTTTAATTTTGAGCCTTTCGCATAACAAAACTGACACCATAAATTTATCAATAAATGTCCATAATTGCACTATTTTTTGCCAACTTCACCCTGACACTTTATTACATATACTAAAATTAAATAGGTCATAAAACTTTATATTCAAATTTTTTATAAAAATTAACGGATTAACAAGTGTGGAATTTTAATAAAACTTTGTTAAATTTTTCTTGAATGTTTTTTATTATATAACAGGCTATGATTTTATAAAAAACGTAAAAAATGCATGTCGCTATCTATTTGTCCGCCGTTGTGTGCTCTGATGAAATTAATGAGCCTGCCTCCTCTAATATTTTCAGACCGCCTGAATTCGGATTTTTAAAGATGTGAGAGATAAGGGAGTCAAGTTTTAGCTCAGCAATATCAAACATTGAAAATAACGGTATTATTTCGCTCTGTTATTCTATTACTCTAGAACCAATGTGTACGCATACCTCGAAACCAGCTTTATCATCGTGAAGGCCTAGTGAATTTTGTAGAAGGTCTGAAACGACTAGTATATTTATATAGGCTTAATATTCCACTGAGCGATAATTTAATATATTAATAAAAATGCACTTTGTTATTAGTCTAAAATAAAAAAAATACTAATCAGGTGCATAAAATTGTATTGTGTTATTCAATCGAAAGTAAAAAAAGTAGTAGTTCATTAACGAACGCCACTGATGACGAAGTATTTACAGCGCTAAAAGAAGAATATAGCAAAAGATTTAAGGACTTCGATAAAATGAGGTCGCATATAGCTCCATGCAATGCAAAATAAAACAACAACCTGAAGATATTCGCAGAGAGCTAATGAAACTTCAGAGCTATTTGAAACAAGTATTGATTTCTGGACAAATTTAAACTTTGAGTCATATCCAAAAACATCGTGCTCCAACATATTTGTGGGAGTGTGCATTTTCGTTTTTGACATCCAAGTCCAACATCTCAAAGATTTGATTTTGATAAAGCTATATCCAGACTATATAGATATTTCTGGATTGTTGGGGGATAAATAATTTCAATAAAGCACGATATCTCGCCAACCCATCAAAATCAGTTGTAATCCTCCTTATTTAATGCACCAGAACTTAAACAATATTTTCTTATAAAACACCAATATCTGTGTTGCTGACTTGAACAACTTTTAAAGTACATGCATCCCTGTGCTTATGTCCTATTCGCTTTGTCACTACTTTCGTTTAGGCCGTGCTTTCATTTTCATTCTTTATCTATGCGGTGTAGTCTTGTCTATTAAATATTTTGAAGATAATAATTTAAAGAAGAAACTAAGGTTAATTTATACTTAATTGTAGCTAAACTGTGAATCTAATTATCAAAAGAAAGAAATGTAAAAATTGAAATAAAAGTACTTTCTAGGTTTTTAAAGCATCTCGCAAATAAAGCACAGCATTAAAACATAGTGACTTCATCTTTTTAATTTCGGAACATTTTCGCTAAAAACCTTATTCAGATCTACAATTAAGCTAAGACGCTGAACTATGGAGCAATTAAATGGTACTTAAGTTATGCTGGACACAATAGCTGAAGAGTCAGTAGTGCATAATGATAGTGATAATAACCTCACTAGTCCTGCACCGCCTGCAGACCAAATTTGCACATAAATGCAGATGGCGACGGTAGCGGTCTCAACGCATCACAAGAATTTCCAATCCTCAGCAAAGCAAAACAGCTTTATATACAACAGCCGAGGAGACCTTGCGCTTAAAGGAGGAGTATTTGCGTGGCACTGCATTATCACCTGCTGTCCCACAACCTGAGAGGAACATTGGGCGCCTAAATGTATGCAGTGGACTTTACGATTGCGCATCAAATATTAGGAGCATTTGACTTTGTACTTATGCAGAGAAACTGACGGTTAGGAAGTCAGCCAAACTGTGTGGGGTGGATGGATGCACAACACATCATCACGAACATGCGTTCCCACAACAGCCGGTTCTATCGTACAGGAATGACTCGGGTTTTACCCGACCGAGGGCTGTTATTTCGATGTAACCCTACCTAACTTGTCACCTTTCCGCCAAAATTGTCATTCTCCGATCAGCTCTTTGCACTAGGCCTGCTCAATACTCTAACCGGTCACCTGTCCCCCTAAAACTGTCATCCTCCGATCAGCTCTTTGCACTAGGCCTGCTCAATACTCTCTTGCTACGAATGGCTCTTGAAGCCAACCCGGGACCAAGAGAATGGATCTGCTGCGTCCAACGTTTCGAATGTAAAATATGGCTGCACAAAACAAGTCCGCGCTAAGTCCTTCCACACACAGACGCGCTAGTTTCTTCAAAACTTGTGTGACCCCTTGCTTTTCACGTCCTAGGGCGTCCCGTGGCTAACGTCGATCCAGTGTCGCACCGCCACATGTTCCAGATACATTCTCCATGACTAACAGCTCTAACTCCCGCTGCTCCAACACCTCACACAGCAGCTCACAGCAACTTTCTGCGTAGCACCTCTCTCTCAGATGTGGGCAAATGCTGAGCGACAGCCCACCCCTCCCATTTACGATCTTGTCTTCTTCTTCCAGCACTATCACAAATGTCAATCAAAGCCACCAGCTCCTGGTCCCTTACACCACGTGCACTTTTTGTCGGTTGAGATTATATGCACCGGCGGCACCAGTCAAATGCAATTCTTGCCTTGGTTTATGTCACCTGCTTATATGCTCTCAACTCGGAAACAGGAATTTATGGACTGATACGTACGTTGCGCCATGTTGTCGAGCTGCGCAACCTACAACGTTACTATTTCTCCCCCCACACTCGTGTCTTGCAGTTGAACTGCAACGGTCTAACCGGCAAAGTTAGTGAAATAGTGAACTTTATGAAGCGGAAAAATATCAACACTGGTGCAATACAGGAGACAAAGAAAGCTCGGTTCCCGATCAGATCTTCGGACCTGTGACGGCTATAAGATCCAACGGCGTGAACGTGCAAGCGGACTTCGGGGCGGACTGGCTTTCATCACTCATCAATCTGAGAACGTTAAGGTATGGTTGCTTGGTCAGGCGATGCCGATTTTGAAATAATTAACATTTATAAGCCTATTGTCCAACTAAATACTGTCCTAGCACATTATGACCCTTGGCACTCAAGCTTACAGGTCGATGGTAGGGGACAGGAGCTGGCTGAACAAATAGATGACTAGACGTTCTGCACTGTGAACAGGGATGCCCGCACGAAAGTCGCGCTAAATTGTTCAAACTCGCAGACCTCCATCGTCAGCGCTGGCCTCATAAACTGCGTTGACTTGCGACCATCATATCACTTACCGATTGGCCTCTAAATCGATCGCACCACCGACTTTGTTAACTCAGAAATTCGCTCTTTCACTAATTCCAGCAATGCTGACTGGGCTGGTTTTCTTAACTTCACTGAGAGCTCCTTTGCTGCTCTTACCACCCCGTTTGGTAGACGAGAAGGGGAAAAAGCGTTTCGCATGCTCATAGCTTCAGCCTCAAATCAATACATACCGCCAAGAAAAATAAAGGTAGTACGTCCACATTTCACCGAGGGGGGGGCTCTGGCAAATGAACGTGATCATCTGCGACGCTTAGACCCTACGGATCCCCAAATTCAGGATCTCAATGCGGGAATCAGACGGCTGGTTGATCAACACAAATGCACCAAATGGGAGGAGCACCTAAGGTCCTGTAACCTCTCTGCTGGTGTTGGCAAATTATGGTCCACTGTCAAAGCCGACTAAGCCTAACGAGAAAATATCCATCAATACATCAGAATTGCAGTAGAAAATGTCAGTGCAAAGCGTTTAACCAATCACCCAAGGAATGTCGATTGGGTGCGAATCCTGCCGCACCGCCACTCTATTAATAAACTGAACTTATCAATACATCAGAATTGCAGTAGAAACATTCCCACAATAGCCGCTTCTATCGTACCGGCATGAATCGGGTTTTTTTACCCGGCCAAGGGGTCGAACCCAACCCTTGACCAAGAGATTGGATCTGCTGCGTTTGCTGGAAGAAAATTTATATTAAACGGCCGCATTCGGTTCAATTCGCCAAGTGTAAGAGATGGCTATATAAATCTGGATGCTCAGGGCTTAACCCTGCCATCCACAGACCGCGTACTTTCTTTACTACTTTCGAGGCACCATGCTGTACACGCCTAAGGGCGTCCCGCGGTACTCACCGCTCTGGCACTCCCCTACCGCCCCTACCAACTTCAAGTAGCCACAATAGTGGCTCAGGCTACACGACTGGCAGCATTGCTGCCATTCCCGCCTCACACACTCCCGACTGTCGCTCACGCTCACCAGTGTCTCCATCTCGCACGGCCGCTCAACACTCCTATCCCCTCCGGAATAGGCCAGATATGAGCATCGCCGAGCGTCAGTCCACTCTTTCTCTTTCCCCAATGCCCCCCCTACTTCCAGCTTGCACGTGGGCCAGGACCACCACCTCTTCGTACCTTTCACTACGTGCACCGTTTGTTGGCAAAGATTATTTACGCCTGCGAGATCGGTCAAGTGCAACAATTGGCCTGTGTCACACCCTTATGTGCTCTGGGCTCGCAAACGGTAACCTCTGGACGGAAACGTTCATAGCCCCCTGTTGCAGTACACAGCCGCCTTCCATGCCAAACAACAACGGCCATGGCGCTGTCAACTCTATAACTGCGACATAGTTTAGGCCTTAGCCTACCTCCACCTAGGCAAGCACATCCGTCCCTCACGCCCGGCATGCCCCCCCCTCTCCTCTCCTACACACTTCAAAATTTTACAGCTGAACTGTAACGGATTAGCTGGAAAGATTGCGGAGATAACTGACTTTATGAAGTCGCACAGCATCAAAAACGCCGCGAGACAAGAGACAAAATTGAACACAAGATCGGACTTACGAACTTGTGATGGGTATAATGTACATCGAAAAGACCGTCCCAGCGGTCATGGGGTGGCCTTGCCTTCATTACACATCACTCTGTACAATATAATCTATTTTCCCCTGACGTCGACCCAGGGACTCTACCTTAGAATGCCAAGGCATAGTAGTCCGGTCAGGCGACGTCGACCTGCAAATTATAAACATCTACATTCCCCCTGCCACGTGTTGTCCTAGAGATTATCATCCCGACATTAGTGCGTTGCTAAGGGGCGATAACCGTCTAATCCTAGGCGACTTCAACGCACATCACGATCTCTGGCACTCAAACTTGTCAGTGGACAGCAGAGGACACTCAATTGCAGACCAAATAGACAACTCAGCATTCTGTACAGTCAATGGAGATGCCCCCACCAGGGTGGCAGATATCTCCATAACGATCGCGGGCCTAATTAACTTTGTCATCTGGCGACCGATGCTTACATTAGCTTCAGACCACCTACCCATCCTACTCTCCGTTGAACGACCGACCGGCTTCATAACGACTGATAAACAAACATACATTAACTTCACCAAAGCGGACTGGAACCGCTTTACGGACTATACAGAGCGCTCCTTCGCTGCCTTACCCACTCCGACAGACGTATGCAAAGGTGAAAGAGAGTTTCGCAAGGTCATTGAATCATCCTCAGGCTGCTTTATTCCTGCTGGTAGATACCAGAAATTCGTCCGAATTTTCCTGCAGAAGCTGCGGCGATGGCAAGAGAACGTGACCAAGTGAGACCCATCAATCCCGCAGATCCCAGAATCAAAGATCTCAATGCGGAAATTTGTAGGATAGTCAACGAACACAAACTGACCAAGTGGAAACAACACCATGAGGCATGCAACCTCTCCGGCGAAGTCGGAAAATTATGGTCGACTGTCAAGGCCCTATCTAATCCGACCAAATACAATGACAAGGTCGCCATTGCATTCGGCGACAGTGTCAAATCGGACTCCAGGAAATGCGCTAGCTTCTTTTACCGGCTGTTTATAATGCATCCACCTGCGGACAGGACTAAGAGAAGAGTCATCCAACACTGCGCCTATTGTCGTCTCAGTCGCAGAGGTCAAGGAAGCCATAATGAAGGCCAACCCCTCAAAATCCATTGGACCCGACGGAATCGCAATGAAGATGATTAAACACCTAGGCCACGATGGACAGAGTTATTTAGCGGCTTTTTTCAACCTCTCTCTAACTACTTTCGTCATACCTGAGATATGGAAACAGGCGATTGTAGTTCCCCTACTAAAAACTAGGGAAGCTGGCGAATCAAGAAGATTCTTATCGCCCGATATCCCTCCTTTCGCCGGTTGCGAAATTACTAGAGACCATTCTGCTCCCTTGCTTTATTGCAAATCTGAAATTGGCCGATCACCAGCATGGTTTCCGCTAATCCCACAGCACTACATCCGCTTTGAATGCCATTACAACACAGATAAATTATGGTTTGAATCAACACCCTGCAAACTATAGGTCGGTTCTCGTGGCACTTGACCCATCAAATGCATTTGATACGGTCAACCACGCCACACTCCTTCGAGACCTGGAAGAGACACCGCTCCCTGCCGGCCTTAAAAGGTGGGCCGCTAATTACCTCAATGGTCGACAGGCATCCGTCAAATTGAGGAACAAAAAGCCTACGCCTCGAAAAATAAAACAAGGGGTGCCGCAAGGTGGTGTTCTCTCTCCCCTTTTGTTTAATTTCTATATTTCGAGACTTCCCCCCAACAAAGGGAGTCTCCATTGTTTCCTACGCTGACGACTGCACGATAATGGCCTCGGGCACGGGTCCCTCCATTGACGAACTCTGTACTAGAATCAACTGTTATCTTTCCAGATGCTTCACTGAGCGCAGATGGGGCAGGAGTTAAATGTCAACGTAGATGGAGTACCTCTACCTACTGTCAACCTCCTGCCCCGCCCCCCAGATATTTTTAACATCGACATGGATATACCGGTGTGGGTAAGGCAGCGAAGGATCACTCTGTATATTCCGTAAAACGATTCGCTTTCTGCTTCGGGTGGCCCGGATCCTTCGCCCTCTAAATTGCGGCGGCGCACGCGACCTAGCCTGTTTCCACCAAGGCATACGCACCAGTCCTAGACTCCCAGCGTGACTATTTCTCCCCCAGGACCCCGGGGGAGTGTTTTCCTCGCTACTCAAACCTACAATGTGAAGCGGAATGCCATCCTTTACTTAGTAGAGGTGCTTCGTTTGGTGGAGATACTGTGCATAAGCCCAGGGGCTTACCTTCATTAATATTCAAAAAAGCCTTGACTGCACATCTCGAGACCTCAGCAAGGTCGCATAGAAAAGGTTTACCTAGGATGGCCGACCGCCGTCCACTGAGTGCTGGACGCTGACAGAGATGCTGGACGCTCTCTTTCTCTTCGGTACAGCTGCGACAGTAGTCGAAGGTTGTAACCCCCATTCTCGCCCCGTGCGTGCCTATCAAACAATGACCTGTTAGGGCCTTTATAAGGGATGCTAAAACTGATTTCTGCATAGTCAGAAGCGCTCTTGTACGCCCCTTATCATATGAGGGCAACGTCAGCCTGGATGTCTCGCACGATGAGATGGCTGACCATAGTCCGTTTGCATTTGTTATAGTGCTTGTGTTCACATGAAACCAGAAAGTGGCCATAGGTATGCTTACCGAATCGTTTTCCGGAAGGATATGGTCGGTGGTGCCTCTCCTGGCCAGCTCGTCCGCTCTGCAGTTGCCTTCAATATCCCTGTGCCCAGGTACCCATATAAGACTGATACTGAAGTGCTGAGACATCTCGTTAAGAGGTCTGCGGCATTCAGTGACTGAATTTGCATTGTCGACGAATGAATCCCGGGCCATTAATGCGGCCTGGCCGCCTGAGAAAATAAAAACCCGTTTGCCATCCTTAGGCATAGACACAAGATGGCCTGTGTATTGCCAGCATTTCCGCTTGGTACACACTACAGTGATCAGGAAGGCGGAAAGAGAACTGTAATCCCAAATCCGGTGAAAAGATGCCCGTTTCCACCTTCCCATCAAGCTTAGAGCCATCCGTGAAAATGTTGGTGGCGCCTGGGACCGTATGCTGCCTTAAGTTCCAGTCTTGTCGTGATGGTATGTCGACTACATAATTTTTAACGGAAACGTTATTTGGTGTACAATAGTCATTACGTACTGGTATTGGAACGGGGCGTTAGTACCCAGGATTGTGGCGGGTCCATGAGCTCCATTTTACCTCTCTGATACGTAGAGCACCGATGACCGATATTTCTTTCGCCACCAGGTCAAGGGGTGGTAGGTATAGCATTGTGTTGAGTGCTTCAGTCGGAGTAGAACAGAGAGCCTCGGTTATACAGAGCTCCGAACTCCGTTGCACCTTTTGAAGCATTTTAAGGTAATTACCCTGCAAAAACGATACGGGTAAAATGATTAGTCAATTTACCCGGAGCCATACCGAAAGTTTCCGTATTTCTCCCATCACATTTTTAAGAGCATCGGTAGACGTTTTGACTGTTTCTTTCTTCGCGTTCCTGTGGGTGCGGTTTTACATCTCGCTCATTCTAATTTATTTTTTACCTAAGATAAACATAAAGCTGTACTGCTCACACCGGTGTCACAGCTACTAGTCATGTGACTCGTATATAACACGTAAAATTACGGGATATTTTACCGACATGAATACCAATTGGAGTTTCTGGTAATTCGATTGTTGCAGGGTATTTTTGACTAGTGCCGGCCACCAGACCCAAACACCATATAGAAGAATCGGGCCCACGTGGGCTGTGTACATCCAGTAGACCATCTTACGAGAGAATCCCCAGGAGGCGCCAATTGCCCTCTTGTAGGTGAACAGTGCTGTTGCTGCCTTCTTGGCGTACTAGCAGACGGATCACAACCAAGCTAGGTGGGAACTCGATTCACAGACTCGTTAACAGAGGTACCCCGCAGGGAGGTGTTCTCTCGCCGCTACTTTTGGTGGTTACTGTAACCAGCTTCTACGCCTCATAGAAGCAGAAGGCCATCAAGTGATCGCGTACGCCGATGACATCTGCGTTATTATGCGGGGAAAATTCCCTCAAACTCTTTGCAATTTAATGGAAACAGCCTTATCTAAAATTTGTGACTGGGCAAAGTCAACAGGTCTGGGGGTTAACCCCGAGAAAACCGAGCTAGTCCTCTTCACTAGAAGGTACAAAATACCGAACCTTACACCACCAAAAAATTGGAAACACGACTTTGGCATTCAGTAACAAAGTCAAATATTTAGGAGTTACTCTAGACAGGAAACTACTCTGGGGTGACAATATAACAGAACGGGTTAAAAAAGCAACGTGCGCGTTGTTTACTTGCAAGAGAGCAATTGGTGTTTCGTGGGAGTTTTCTCCCCGGGTGGTGCACTGGATCTACACAGCCATTGTTCGCCCGATTCTACTCTACGAAGTGCTGGTCTGGTGGCCTGCACTAACTAAGAATACGTACCTCAAGCAGCTACAAAAAGTCCAAAGGAGTTCAGAACTCTGCATAACCGGGGCGCTTGCTTCCACCTCGACAGAAGCACTCAATACTATGCTGCATCTCCCACCGCTTGATTTGGTGGCAAAGGAAGTAGCCACGATCACAGCTTTGCGAATAAGGGAGACTGGCGTCTGGATAAATGGACAAAGTGGGCACGCCACAATCTTGGGCAAACACGCGCCTGTTAACATACCACCACACACGGACTATACCGAGAAGACAAGAATGGGACAACAGACCACATACGATTCGGGGCGCCATCAACATCTTCACGGATCGCTCCAAGTTTGAGGGGAAGGTGCGGGGGGGGGGGGGGGTATCTTTTCACCGGACCTGGGACTAGAGATCTCCTTCCGTCTTCCCGACCACTGCAGCGTGTACCAAGCGGAAATGCTGGCAATACACGGCGCGGTGAAAAGCTTGGTATCCATGCCCAAAATGGTAAACAGATCTATATCTTCTCAGACAGTCAGGCCGCACTTAAAGACTTAAACTCATACGTCGACAATGCAATGTCGTTAACTGAATGTCGCAGATCTCTCAACGAGATGGCTCAGCACTTCAGTATTAGCCTTATTTGGGTACCTGGGCACAGGGATATTGAAGGTAACTGCAGAGCGGATGAGCTGGCCAGACGAGGTACCACCACCCATCTCCTTCCAGGAAATAGTTCGGTAGGCATAGCCATGGCCTCCTTTAAATTTAGTGTCAGCACAAACACAATGAAAATAGCAAATATGCTCTGGTCAGGGCTCTCGACGTGTGAGATATCCAGGCTAGCCTGGCCTTCTTACAACAAAAGACGTACAAATTCCCTGCTGTCCCTTAATAAATCGGGCATTTCATCCCTGGTAAGGGTTCTAACAGGGCACTGTTTAATAGGCACTCACGGCGCCAGAATGGGCGCAATGTCTAATGATTACTGTTTCTCGATAACCTCGCTGAGGTATCACAAATAGAAATAAAAGCGCTATCTAAATTTATTGACTCCACGAAGTGGTTCGGTCCCCTGCCTTGGGCGTGAGTTGGTTGAAGAGACCGTATAGGGTATCACAATAGGCCTATTTAGTGGCCTAAGTGTCGGGCAGAGTCCCGATACTCTGTCCTGCCCTTGCAACCTAACCTAACCTAACCTAACTTGATATAAATATTTAAAAACATAAAATATAAAAACATAGGGACGAAACGAGTCTTTGATACCCATAATGAAATAATTTGTTGAATTTTATCAGTCGGTGGTTGTCGTCAACAATTACTATATTTTTGTATACGTATCTGTGCTCACAAACCATAACTTAAGAAAGTGAATTCGAAAAAATACATTACCCCAACCAGTTGGTTCTATCTTACTGGAGTGACTCGGGTTTTTTTTACCCGACTATCTAACTTGTCCGAGCAGCTCCTTGCACCAGGGCTGCCCAGGTATTACTCGGGTACCCGGGCATGCTATTACCCGGGTAATCCCCGGGCATCTTTTATTGTATTGTGACAAACTTTTACTGTAAAAACAATATACGATTGCTTTGATTTATTTCAAATATTCAATACAAGATATCAGGAGCAAAGAACTTCCATGTAAGCAATTATAAAATAACCGAAATAAAAATTCAGCTAGTACAGTTTTAGGCAAAATATAAAGACCCTAAACGGAAAGTTCTGTAGCCCGATTCTGTAACTTTTAACCACTCGCCGAGCGTTAAACTTATCGCCAAATTTTGGCGTTTGTTCTTAAGGAAAATGTGATTCTGTAACTCCCCTTTAACGCCGCTAAACAGCTGGCCCTTGATGGTGATAAAATATGGCAATACTTTTCTTTTCGCCGTATTTTGCACTAAATTACATGTAAAAAACTCAAAACTAATTTTTTTACTTTTTCCAAACGCTAAAACACTTGTAAATATATTAACGCAATTGTTAACACCCCGAAAATAATTCGCGATTAGTGAATAGGGAAAAGCGTTAAAAATTGTGTTAAGCGAAGTTAACGCTAACACCTGGCGTTAAAATAGTTACAGAATCGACCTACTGAAGTTTCTTTGATATTAAATTGCGATGAGAACTTATAAAGCTATTAAGAATAATATCATTTATAACTACTTTAAAAGCATAAAAACTAATGTGGAAAATAAATATATATAAATTCTTGAAGCGGCATCATTAAAATATTTTAAAAACTTAGTTTTTAATTGGAAAGTGGTATTCGCCTTGATTTCTTCAGCAGACGATTGGTATCTACATGAAATATAGGCCCTACCTGCCATTTCGTTACCTCTAAACCTCCTTTTCCAACGTAATCCCTATAGAGGTTTTATTCAAAATGTAGAGGAGTACGAAATTCCGGCTTACACAATTCAAAAGCGAGATTTAATACCTCTAGGAAGAAACTAGTCAAAGCAAATATCCTTTTTATATTTTACTATAGCAGGGATGATTGCTCTTTGCCAAAAAAGTGCAACCTTAATTTTAAAAGTTTTCAATAAATTTTGAGTTTGTCCCCAAATTAAACATAGATAGAATTTCTACTTGCGGCCTTTATGTTGTACACATTGCTGTAGTATTCAAACATTAAAAAAAAAGTATTTGTCAGTGAAGCTGATGCTTTTTTGAAAAAAGTCTTGTTTGTAGTGAAATATTTCTATAAATGTAACAAGTTCAATTCAAATTTCAAAATTTGCGTCACACAGGGGCAATTAGGGGGGCAGGGCAACTACCTCACCCCAACTCAACTTACCGTTACTTTATACTGGCCTATACTTATATGACACCTTTACCTCTTACGATTTTACATTTTTTTCTTTGGGGGCACAAATAAGAAAGGTGAGGCGACCTTGAAGGTTCGAAGTACGATGTGTTCGTACCTAAGCGTACCGAATTCAAGTTTTCGAATGGTGTTTTCAGGGCTACCACAACATGGGTACTTTTTCAATATCACCCTTCGTCGTAAACCATACGTGCGCTATAACTAAGTTTTTATAATTTTCTAAGAAAAAAGTGCAAACGTTTTAATACCGAACGCTACAGGAATTATTTTTTAAATCTTTGACAATATGTTACACATTTTTTTATATTTTAGTCTTACAATGTTCACTGTGGGGATCTTTGTAGTCGACTACTATAATAAATAACTTCGTAATCATAGTATATATTATTTCTGTTATGTTTTTTTGTGTTAGTTTTTTTTTTTTGCGCAAGGCGCGCACGGGTCCACCTAGTTCTTTACTATTGGCAGTAATGTATCTTCTGTAATAATTTCGACAACATTTCGTATATATTTTGCACGTGCATATTTATAACTGAAAACATTAAAAAATCGTCAAAGGTTCGAAATGTTAAGAAAGTGTTAAAATATTTTAAGGAAAAATACAGGTATCCGCCACAATTTATTTTTGATTTTCAGAAAATCAGGAAATATTGGATTTAAAATATGGGTTTCAGTCCATAAAATCAAAATTTTTCGAATAATAGCCATGGAAGTTTATAAATTTAATTTTCAAGTTGCATTTCGATTTCGTTCCAAATTTGTATAATATCAGCAATGTTCAACATGGGTTTTGGACCATGTTTTGAGGACTGGACAACTAAATGATCATAATTAAAGCAAGTATATGAATGGAAAGTACCAAAAATTCTTTATTATTATTCTGCTAGCTGCCAGTTAGCACAAAAGTAGTCAGTTAAAAGCAGTGTAAAGTAGTGGACTGGAAGATACTGCTAGCTGAAAAGCTGATGAAAATCATTTCGAAATACCAAGAACCCATGTAGAACATTGCTGATATTATACAAATTTTGAACGAAAGCGAAATGCAACTTGAAATACTATTATTTGAATTAAAAGTGAATGGCACAAAAATATATTATGACTAAAATTTCCATGGCTTTTGTTAAAAAAATATAGATTTTATGGACTAAACCCATATTTTAAATCCAATATTTCCTGATTTTCTGAAAATTAAAACAAATATTGCGGCGGATGCCTATATTCTTCCTTAAAATACACTTTCTAAACAACATTTCGAAACTTTGACGACGTTTTAAATTTTTTCAGTTATAAATATGCACGTGCAAAATATATAGGAAATGTCGAAATTGTTACAGAAAATACATTACTGCGAATATTAAAGAATTACGAAGCTATGTATTATAGTAGTCGAATACAAAGATCCCCACAGTGAACATTGTAAGACTGAAATATAAAAAAATGTGTAGCATATTGTCAAAGATTGAAAAAATAATTCCTGTAGCGTCCGGTATTAAAAGGTTTGCACTTGTTTATTAGAAAATTATAAAAACTTAGTTATAGCGCACGTATGGTTTACGACGAAGGGTTAGGGGCTTACAATATGTCCGAGGTAGGCATACCGGTCGTAAGAGGCGACTAATATGCACAAAGGTAATGACGTGCAACTCGATGGTTTATATACGGATATAATACCTCTCACCTCTCATTACCTATCGTATCCTTCCTTACGGAAGGAGGGGTGACATGAACTATAAGGTTTCACTGGGCCTAAATCGCTACTGCGAAAATCGGGCAGTACCGCAAGGGAGTACCAGAGCGAACAGGGTTCAAATCCGGGCAAGGATTTGCATGATACCAGGTATTTTCGTCAAACCTAGAACCTTCAATGACTATTACGGTAAACTTATCAACTCTGAGTAATTGCACATTCGTGCTTCTGATTATAGGACTATGTGTTTTAATAATAACGACAAATTAACAACATGCATATTTTTTGGAAACTTTTCAGAGCATAAAGACAAACGGACATAGTCTACCAAGTGTATAGTAAAGTGATAAGTTTCAATAAGATAGGATTGGCTCCTATTACTCATTCAAACTTAAAACAGAAGTTGTCTTAAAACTGTTGCTTTATACAAGGTGGCGCAAAAGTAAGCTTCCGATGTTCAGCATATCGGTTGTGGCACGTGCAGTGTGTGCTCTTGCACCGTCTTGTTGGAACCACATGTTTTCCAATCCCAATTCATCAAGTTGCGGCAAAAAGAACTCGTTGATCATTGACTTTAGGGGCCAATCGCAAAATTTATAGCATTTTCTGATAGGAGGATTACTTTTGCGCAGTAACCGTTTTTCACCGACCGATTATTGGTCAAATAAATAGTCAGGGATATTCCGCGTTCTGGAGCAGTGTAGCGTAACATTGTTTATTAACGTGTATTTCGCATGTGTTTACTACACAAATGTCAAAACAGAACTGACTTTAGGGGCCAATCGCAAAATTTATAGCATTTTCCGATAGGAGGATTACTTTTGCGCAGTAACCGTTTTTCACCGACCGATTATTGGTCAAATAAATAGTCAGCGATATTCCGCGTTCTGGAGCAGTGTAGCGTAACATTGTTTATTAACGTGTATTTCACATGTGTTTACTACACAAATGTCAAAACAGAACTGACTTTAGGGGCCAATCGCAAAATTTATAGCATTTTCTGATAGGAGGATTACTTTTGCGCAGTAACCGTTTTTTTATCGACCGATTATTGGTCAAATAAATAGTCAGCAATATTCCGCGTTCTGGAGCAGTGTAGCGTAACATTGTTTATTAACGTGTATTTCGCATGTGTTTACTACACAAATGTCAAAACAGAACTGACTTTGGGGGCCAATCGCAAAATTTATAGCATTTTTCAGAACTCATTATCAAACCCAGAGAATAGTAGTCAATTGTTGTTAAAAACAGGACTTCCAATCACATAAGGAACAGCTTTGTTGTCACGATAGACCTAAGTATATAAGTATGCAGGGACCAAATTTTAAGATAGCCATTGTTACATTGTTAAACGTCCACGACTACACTACACCCCCAGAAGTCGATCTTAATAATAGTGCGAATTAATATATTTTCTGAAACCAGGGATTACGTTGGAGAAGGAGGTTTAGAGGTAACGAAATAGCATCCGTTTAGGGTCTTCATATTTTGCCTAAACCTGTACCAGCTGAATTTTTATTTCGGTTGTTTTATAATTGCTTACATGAAGGTTCTGTGCTCCTGATATATTGTATTGAATACACTGTACAACACGATTTTTAGTAATTGATAAAACCAACAAAATCTGAAGCTCAATCCCTCTCGTATCAGAACCTCATACCAGGTTTTTGGCCTATGTCTGGTTTTTTTTTTATTTTACTGTAAAGTTTTTAACAGTATGTATAGGGGTTAAGTGAGGAAAACGCATGTTAGCAGATCTATGCTGGTGGTTACAGATAACAAATGAAGATGATAATACGAATGACGAAGTGGATCCAGAAAATGAGAGAGAGGGATATAGCAGTGATGAGTTAAACTTACCGGCTTCAAAAAAATTAAAATTATAGTTTTAAGCTTCATTTTTACTACAAAACTTTTTGCACTTATACTTTTTATCAAGACCGAACTGTCTTCTTTTTTTTTAAACTGTGTAATCCTCGTTTTAGTGTCATCACCGCTCACTTCTAATATAAAACAGGATAAAACATTACTATTTCTACTTAGAAACTGTTAAAATACTCTTTTTTCATAAAAATTGTTAAAAAAAATTGTAAAACTGTACCGCAACGCCACCTATCGTAAGATTTATTAAAAGATTAATGTCAAAAATGAGTTGCTCGACCCTGAAAACATTACTTTAACTTTCGTGAGCAATTGCTACTATTTCTACTTAAAAACTATTAAAATACTATTTTTCCATGAAAAATTGTTAAAAAATTGTACCACAGCGTCATCTATCGTAAGTTTTATGTAAAAAGAAACATCAAAAATGAATTCCTTGCCCCAAAAAACATTAATTTAGCCACTATTTTGTAACCAATTGCTTCATTTTATCAAGTTTTCTTCACTTAACCCCTATACATAGGGTTAAAAACTTTAAACTCAACTAAAAAAAAAACAGACCTATAGGCCAAAAACCTGGTATGAGGTTTTGATACGAGAGGGATAGAGCTTCCAATTTTGTGGGTTTCATCAATTACTAAGAGATGAACCCTCATATTGTTGTACAGTGGAAGTTTGTCACAATACAATAAACGATGCCCGGGCATACTATTACCCCGGCATTACCCGGGTCTTCGGGTATCATCAGCTCCCGTGGCGAACGTCGATCCATTGTCGCACCGCCACAAATTTCAGATACAGTATCCACGACTAACAGCACTAATACTGCCCAGCAAGTAGTGTGCAACTCCCGCTGCCGCTCACGCTCACCGGCGCCTACACTTCACACAGTAGCACAAGCTACTTTCCGCATAGCACCTCTCTTTTAGATGTGAGCAATGCTGAGCGACAGCCCTCCCCCCCCCTCGTGTAATCCTCGGAGACTTCAACGCACACCATGACCTCTGGCACTCAAGCTTACAGGTCGATGATAGGGTACAGGGATGCCCCCACCAGAGTCGCGGTAAATTGCTGGTGACCGATGTTGACTCTTGCATCAGACGGTTTACCGATAGTCCTCTCAATCGATCGCCCCACCGACTTTATCACCTCTCAAAATCGCACTTTCACAAATTTCAGCAAAGCTGACTGGATTGGTTTTCTTAACTTCAGTTATAGCTCCTTCGCTGCTTTAGCCTCAAATCAATACATTCCGTCAGGTAGAATCAAGGAGGTGCGTCCGTATTTCCCCCCAGAGGCAGAGGGCGTGGCAAATGAAAGTGACCTACGGATCCTTAAATTCAAGATCTCAATGCGGAAATCAGACGGCTGGTTGATCTACACAAACGCGCCAAATGGGACGACGGCCTAAGGTCCTGCAACCTCTCTGCTTGTGTTGGCAAATTATAGTCCACTGTCCAATCCGAAGCGCACAAACGAAAAACTAGCCAGGCGCCCATTACCATCACCACCACAGAGGTACGTGAGGGCATACGGGGTTCTAAAGGCTCTAAATCGTAAAAGACTTTACCGGCAATGCCCCTGCGGGTTAGGGGTTTACAATATGCCCGAGGTAGGCATACCGGTCGTAAGAGGTGACTAATATGCACAAAGGTAATGACGTGCAACTCGATGGTTGATCTACGGATATGAAAATAAAATTGAAGGTGTAGAGTCCGTTGTTTATCTTGGTAGTATTGCCTCAAATAAAAGCGGCGCAGATGAGGACGTCCAGTCCCGCATAAATAAAGCAAGAATGTCTTTTGGGCAATTGACAAACGTGTGGAGGTCCAGCCAAAGGTCCAGCCAAATATCTTCAAAAACGAAACTACGACTGTTTAATTCGAATGTTAAATCAGTGCTGTTTTATGCTTGCGAGACGTGGAAAAGATCTACCCTAATTCTGAAACTCCTACAAGTTTTTATAAATAAATGTCTGCGCCGAATTCTGAAAATTCTCTGGCCCGAAACAATATCAAATGACGACTTATGGTCTCGAACAAATCAACCTAAGGTTGCCACAGAAATAACCAAGCGCAAATGGTCGTGGATTGGCCACACTCTCAGAAGACCTTCAGTAAATATAGCCAGATAAGCATTGCGATGGAATCCACAGGGAAGTCGACGGCCTGGTGCGCCAGCGAAAACTTGGCGCAGAACTGTGGATAAAGAACTCTAGGATGCAGGATACACCTGGAATGATGTCACAAGAACAGCACCAAAAAGAATACGATTCAAGTCGGTGGTCGAGGCCCTATGCTTCAATAGGAGTTCAGGAAATGATGATGATGATCAACTGCAGTGAGCTTAAAAATGTATTACAAATTATTTGTATTTTATTTTAAAATTTGTTAAGTATTTCTTAATCTGTAAAGTTTGTAAACCATAGACTTTCATAAATAAATAAATATTATCTCCTATTAGGAGAAAAACAATAACTGTATCAAGCGTTGTGAATCTAGTTTAAAGTCAAACCCAAAATCTTTATGGAATTTTATTGATGCGAAAAAGCTTGCTCAAATATTCTCTCTTCTTTGAACTAGAATGAGAACTTCTCTACATGTTTGTTGGTTTGGTGATGGTACCAGCTGTTCAATCTGTGACGTCAACAGAGTTAGGACTTTGTTACAACTTCAGCCACTGAAGTTGACGTTATCAATGGCAAAGCTGCTTTGAAGACGTCTTTCGAAAAAACATAGATGGGCTGTCTTCTTCCTTCTTAAGAAAGTCACCTGGTCTCCGTCTCTGTACCTTTAACATATATGTACAATCTTTCCCTTTCTACCGGTGTTTTTATTGATAGGTGGAAAGTTTCAAAGTTAACAGCCTGCTCAAAATTGCTTGAAAAAATAGTCAGAAAAAATTTATGCTTCTCTATCAAAAGAGCTTTGAGTCTTTACCAACATAGTTCTGTTTCAATAGTTTGGCAATATTTGAAGATCTAAAGCAAGGATCCGAAAAATTTTTAATAAAGTAGTATTGGCGAGAGCGCTTTGAACGCACGAACCAGTTGATATGTCTTTTAGTTGCTCATTAGACAGCATTAATGTAAACTGCAAAATTAAATAGTTCCGTTTAAATTCTATAAATATACACGATTTTCTTCTTTAAAAAAAATTATTAATTTTATAAGATGCATTTACATTATAAAAAATTTTACGTACATACATGCACATATTACTCGCCGCTCAAACAAGCGGCATACACCCTCGATGTTGCTATGCTACTTGTTCAGCGACGACTAATGCGCCAAGCAGATACAATACGGCGATACGTTGAAAAAACTGACAGCTAAGTAGAATGCGAGTGTTGGCGTGCGTGACAACAGATTCGACGGATACGGCAAAGTAGATTTTGGTCTAAATTTTGACGTATGACGGATACCTCGACGGTTAAGTACTACATATATCTGCTTGGCGCATAAATCAATCACCAAAGAAAGAGCGTAACCTATCTGTGTGAGCTGAGCATGAACAATTGTTCTATGAAACGCCGACCATTAATCTAAAGCTTTTTAGTAAAATTTCGTGTTCATCACATGTTCTGGCGCTTCAATGCGAGCTAAATAACCATATTGAGTGAAGTATTATATGCTGTTTCCCCCAACCATGATTAAATAATTTATATGGTTGTCGTAGATGACATAGCGTCTTCTTCCTCATCCACACCTTCCCAACAGCAAAAATTCACATTACAAAATGCAATACTTCTCCAACACTTTGCAGACATTTTCCCTTCAAGAATCAGTTACAACCAATATTACTTTCCCATAAGCATGGCCGTTTTGTGGACAAGGCCGATTACATACTTCTCTACTAGTAATGGAATAATTGTGTGAATGTACGGCAATAGAGCAAAGACGAGCTTTCACGAAGTTTAAACACTTTACGAAGCAGAAATAATAGAAATCCTTTCATTACATTTCAGCTTACAATGTAATAGATGGTAATAAAGTACTTGTAAGGGTTTCGTAATACATTATGTCGAAGGACTGCAAACTCACTTCGCCGCTGAGTTATGTCAGGCTATCATATCTTTGTTATACCTAGTAGTGCTACGCACACAAGGTATATTAACTTTAGTCGCCTAACGGCAGCACGTAACGGCATAAACGGATCAAGATAGATATTGGCTTATAAAGGGTGTTTTTTTTAGGGGTATAGAACTTCGAATTGAAATAAAACACAAGAAAATCGTTTTAAGGTCCATCAATTTCGCTTTACTGGAAGGATAATTTTATGCCATTAATATTTAAATATGATTTCGGGCATGTGGCCGCCGCGGCTGGCTCGAATAAAGCCAATTCTACAGGTCCAATTTTCAACCACTTTTTCGAGCATATGGGGCCGTATGTCGGCAATAACGCCACGAATGTTGGCTTCCAATTCCCCTAACGTTTCTGGTTTGTTGGTGTAGACGAGCGACTTCACATATCCCCAAAGAAAATAATCCAATGGTGTCAAATCACACGACCTTGGTGGCCAATTGACAGGTCCATTCCGCGAAATTATGCGCTCATCGAATGTTTCCTTCAATAAATCGATTGTGACGTGCGCTGTGTGGCATGTAGCGCCGTCTTGTTGGAACCACAACTCATCCACATTCATGCCATCCAATTCGGGAACAAAATAGTCGGTTATCATGGCTCTATACCGGTCTCCATTAACGGTAGCTGCCTCTCCAGCATTATTGCGGAAGAAGTATGGCCCAATGACTCCACCAGCCCATAGAGCACACCAACCAGTCAGTTTTTGTGGATGTAATGGCGTTTCAAGGGTCTCATGTGGATTCTCTTCACTCCAAATGCGGCAAATTTGCTTGTTGACGTAGCCATTCAACCAAAAATGAGCCTCATCACTGAACAAAATTTTGCGATGAAAATCAGCATCGAAATCAATCTCATTTTCGGCCCATACACCAAAATCACGACGCATTGCATGGTCTCGCGGCTTTAATTCTTGCACAAGCTGGATCTTGTAAGGTCGCAAGCCAAGATCTTTGCGCAAAATCTTCCATAAAGTTGATGGACAAAGCTCCAATTGCTGTGCACGGTGGCGAATCGATTCATTCGGGTCCTCTTCAACACTTTGCTCTACAGCGGCAATTGTTTCTTCGGTGCGCACTGTTCGACGTCTCTGCGGATGCGTATTATCACATAGAGTAATCGTAGTGCGAAAACGATCCATGGTTAACCGAATTAATTGCTCTGATGGACGATTATGTCGACCATAAAATGGACGGAGCTCACGGTAAACTTCGCGAACTGAAACATTATTTTCGAAATAAATTTGCACGATTTGCAAGCGTTGTTCTTTTGTCAACCTGTTCATGATGAAATGGCAAACCAAACTGAACATAAATGACATTAGAGTTGCCAGATTTGACCACAAAATGCCAGTTTTATCTCTATTCGAAAAACAAACCTGTAAAAAAAACACCCTGTATATATCAAAATGTTCAGAACGAAAAGAGAAATTGATGAAGCCATGTCCGTCCGTCCGTCCGTCCGTCCGTCTGTGAACACGATAGCTTGAGTAAATTTTGAGATGTCTTAATGAAATTTGGTATGCGGGTTCCTTGGCACTCATCTTCAAGCGCTATTTAAAATGGGCGAAATCGGATGATAGCCAGGCCCACTTTTTATATATAGAATATTTTCGAAAACACTAAAAAAGTGATTACTTAGTACATAATACACCTATAAGGATAAAATTTGGTGAGTACTTTGAGATTGAGGTATAAAATAAATGTTTGAAGAAATTTTTGAAAATGGGCGTGGCAGCGCCCACTTTTGATTAAGTCAAATTTAGAAATAATATTAATCATAAATCAAAAACCGTTCAAGATATCAAAACGAAATTCAGCACGCAGGTTTCCAGGTATGTAGGGAATGTTCCATGGGCGGGATCGGTTTAGGGTTGCACCCACTTTTATATGAAAGATTTTAAAGAGGCTCGTAGATATATTAAATATGCAATAACTTTGCGTAAAACAGCTTTACATCATTTATATTTCACTTTTAAAGTTTCCGTAAACAAAGAAATCCAGAAACTTAAAATTTTCGAAAATGGGCGTGGTCCCGCTCCTTTTATAGTGGACTTTTCCACAAAACTTTTTATGCCATAACTCCGCCAAAAATTTAGTTGTCGAAACAAAATTTAGTGATAATATAACTGTTTGCTGTCAAACTGGGCGAAATCGGTTAATGTCCACGCCCAGTTTTTTAATATAGTTCTGAAAATTTTTTTTTGTAAAATTTAAAAAGCGATATTTGTACAACTAAGCAACTTATATAAAATTTCTGCTATTTTCAAAGGCAATCGCTTATAATTCATTCATGATATTTCAACGAAATTTGGGCAGCTGCTTCTCAGTAGTATGTATTATACTTCTGCCAAAAATTAGCCAAATCGGGAAACACACAAGCAAAATAGTTAATAGCCCACTGTAATAGCGAAGTTATATATCTTTTTTGATTTTCATACCTTTCATAAACATTAAATGTATGTAAGTATGAGAACAAAAAGAGAAAAGTTCACTGAAATGATCAGCGCGATGAGCGGAGTCGATTTAGCCATGCCCGCCTCTCCGTCCGTCTGTCTGTCTGTTTGTCTGTCTATTTGAACGCAAACTGGTCTCAGTTTTACAAAAGAATGCTGAAATTCGTTGTTTGCTTTCCCCATTTTATAATATACTAGCACACCCGGTAGACGTTGTTTTGACGTTTTGATACATAAAACACATCTATATATAAAATGTCATTAACTTGAACCAAATAAACTCCTAACTATACCGAACTGCAGCTTTATATAACCTGGGGGCTTTTTCAAGAGCTATATATAGACTGTGTCGTGCCCAGCGAATTCCTGAACCTATCGTGAAAGTTCCAGAGCAAAACAAAACACAAAATGTGTGGGCGTGGCACCGATATTGACTAAGTGACACATATATCCAAATTTCATTAATTTAGACCAAAAAGCATTGACAATAATGCTGTACCCAGTGAACCCAAGTATATATTGTGAAAATTTCATAAAGATCGGTTGAGTTCTTTGGCGCCTATAAAAGACACCCTTCTTTATATCTATTTTTGTTACGCACACAAGGTATATTACTTCATTCGGCATAAACGAATAGAGATATATATTTCTTAATGTATATCAAAACGTTCAGGATGAAAAGTAAAATATCCGGGCAAGTAGTTAATAGCCCACTGCAAAAGCGAAGTTGTATATCTTTTTTGATTTTCATACCTTACATGAACATGAAATGTTTCTACGTATACTGAAATGATCAGGAGGATGAGCTGAGTCGATATAGCCACGTCCGACTCTCGATACGTCTATCTGGCTGTCCGTCTGTCTATTTGAACGCAAATACGAGCTAAAAGTATTAAAATAGACCTGCGTAATTTGGGATGCCATAATAAATCACTACTAGGTATATAATGTTCGGTTCCACCCGAACTTCGACTTCCTTACTTGTTTTTATTTACATTCTTTGCTTAGAGTACTTAGAAAAGCTATTGAGTTCGCTTCGTGTTTTTCATTTTTAATAAAAATTCGTTGTGAATTCATATTTGAGTGCTTTGTGATAACATTTTAAGAAATTTGGTGATTTATGTGTGTGTGTTATACTTAGGTGGAAAGCCATAGTGTAATAACCAAGGTGAAGTAAGCTGTCAGTGGTCTTGCTTTAATTTCTTCTTTGTTCTGTCATTCGGCTATCTGTGCGAAAACAGTGTTGTTGTTCTATCAAGGTGTTGCTTTTTTCAGATTTTTACGTGTATGAAAGGGGAATTTCTCGTAAATTTTAGCAACAAAATTTGTATTGCAACATTTCAATATAATTTGACATTCCGCTGCTATTTCTCAAAGAAAATAATCGTCAAAATTAAAATTTTCCCGTAAAATTATTAATAATGCCAAGACCGAGCTGCGCATTGTGCAGAAAAACTTGGACGGCGGAGGGTCTCAGCCTATTTAGTGCTCCTGTGGATGAGAAGAGGCTGAAAAGGTGGTGTAAAAGCAGCGGGGTAGCACTCACACACAGCTCCAGAGTATGCGAATTGCACTTTTCGAAAAATGATGTTCAGCAAACGAAAAACCGACGTTTGTTATGTAAGGAAGCGGTGGTATTGGCTGTGGAACTGCTGACGTCTTGGGATTCAGCTGAGGAAGTACTGCAAATAGTGGACAAGGCAACACAAGCTAAGTATCGTGATTTAAATATCCATACATAATTGTGTTCACTATAGAGTAATAGACACGTTCGACTCGGTAGAATAACAGTACATATTTGTATAATGGTGCATATGTTTGCAAAGTGCAGTTTTCTTTAATTTATGGTTTTTTGCTTATGTTAAATGCTTATCTTTGCAAAATGCATTCACTTATCACCCTTAATTAAAACTAGTTCTAAAAGTATGTATATATGTATCAACAACACATGCATCCAGTTCTCTTTTGGTCCAGTCTTGGGGCTAAATGGCATAAGGTCTTAACTATCTTAGATTTTATATGTTTATACGATCTAATAGGTAGTGCTTAGTATTGCACGTGCTGCGTTCAGTTGTCTCGCTTACTTTATAATTGAATGCGTCTCATGACTGAGGGACTTGTTTGCGTACAAACAGATAGACAAACAGGCGGACATAGCTAAATCGACTTAGGTCGATTGTTCTGATCTTCTTCTCATACTTACAAAAATCGGACCAAAGTTATTGTACAATTGCATATTCCCGAATGGTAAAAAAACATGTATTCGTGTTGTTTGGAATGTCGGTGTGAAGGTAGATTTGTCCACACAAACAATTCGACAGGGATACCCGTACACCGAGTCGGCAGACAGATAGCTCAACAACAACACAAGCAGTACAACAATTGCATAATAACGAATATTTAATGGTAAACTAATTGCGCGTTATATAGTATATATATGCAATTTTTCAGTTGTGAAAGTGAAAACGATTTGCATATCCATATCGCAACATTGAAGTCGCAACTTTGAAATATAGAGCTGGAGAATGTAAATTTAAAAATTGAAAAGGCAGAAAACGAGGCATTAGTAAACAATGTAAAACAAGTGTTTACTGAAGGGCAACTGAGAAAGCTGGCTCATCCCAAACAGATTGTTCACTGGAGCTGGTTTGATATATCTAATGCACTCACACTCCATGCGGCAGGGCCCCGTGCGTACAGGCACCTATATCAAAAAGGTTTTCCACTACCTTGCGAGTCGACATTACAAAACTGGATGCAAAAGTTGAAATTTAATGACGGAATATTGCATTTGATTATCGAATTAATGCAAAACGTCAATGAGCTACCACCAGAAGAACGCTTGACGGTTCTGGCATTCGACGAAATGAGCGTAGCCTCAGTATTTGAGCATGATCCCCTAAGTGATGGGGTTCGAAAGCCCGCCCATAATGTTCAAGTCGTCATTGCACGGGGATTAAAGTCTTCGTGGAAACAGCCGATATACTATGGGTTTGACCAAAAAATGACTTCAGACTTATTGATGGAGATTATAAATCAACTCCATATGGCAGGGTATCTGGTGGTTGCAATAGTATCCGACCTAGGCGCAAGTAACCGAGCCCTTTGGAGGGAGTTGAGTATAGCGTCAGGTACAGCATGTAAATATAAAATTATATAGGTTGTAGACATATATATAAAACTGTTTTTATGATCAGATGTAGTATATTGGAACGATTTTTCGTCATCCCTTGTCAATTTTTGTTTTGTTACAAACCGCTTTCGGCGATCCGCCATCTTCAGTGTATGTTTTCGTTTTCGGATGACGAAAATCGTTCCAATATACATCTAATATCCATCCTGTCGGAAAAACAGAAAATCCAATCAACTCAGTTTTTATGATCCTTCGACAGAGCGAACCTGGTTCAGTCATCCCTCACAGAGTGGCGAAAAAGTTTTCGTATTTGCTGACCCACCTCATCTATTGAAGCTAATAACGAACCATTTCTTAGACCATAAATTTATTGTAGAGGGAACGGTCATAAGCCAAGAGACAGTAAGTCAGGTGATGAAGCACACGTCATTTTCGGACGTGTCTATCACGTATAAACTAACAGAAGAGCACCTAACCGTCAAGCGAGAGCGTCGTCAAAAAGTGAAATTAGCTGCACAGCTTTTTTCCCAGACAGTAGCGAGTGCAATAAGGCGATGCTATGTACGGGGAAAAGATGTATTAAATCCCTGTGAAACGGCTGCATTTTTCGACCTGGTGAATGACTGCTTTGATCTCCTGAACTCCAAGTTGTCTACTATAAGCAACACCGCAGCCAAAAAACCATATGGAATGGACATTTTAAATCAGGAGATCATACTTGACCGAATGAGCCAAGTATTTGGTCAAGTAATTGTAATGAATAAATATTCGTTACTGCCGTTTCAACAGGGAATACTTATAACAAATGCAAGCGTTAAAGGTCTGCATGAATACGTAACCTCCCCGTACGGTATGCGATACGTGGTGACGTACAGGCTCAACCAACATATAGCGGAAAACTTTTTCAGTGCTATGAGAAGCAAAGGGGGTGTTCACGATCACCCTAGCCCGCTGCAATTCAAGTATCGGTTGCGGAAATATTTATTAGGTACATTTTAGTTTAACAAAATTTAAAAAGTTTAATTTATTCTAACACGCTTGTGGCCTTTATAGCACGAAATACTGAAATTTTGGGAAGGGGAAGGGGTAATGTTCAGCCAGATGATTCTGAGTGGCTACAATTGGGAGATTTTCAGCTCAATCCTCCCGTTTACGAAGAGCCTTTAACCGATTCATTAACAGAACTTGTCCGTGGTTTTGAGGATGATGTGAAACTTCTTCTTTCTGAAATGAGTCACTTATTATTCGTTTCTCGTACCAGACCCTCCATTTCAAGGCGTGTTGCTTTTTAGTCCGCCAAACAAAATATAACTTATCCAGTCTTTTCGTTAAACTTTTTATATATATTCGGTAAGTGGTCCTAAAATCCAAAGACCTAAAGTCGATTTTTATATTACTGACTTCCAATAGGTACTGACCTCAAGATACCCTAGTTGAGCAAGAAAATACCTGCAAATCCACTTTTTTACTCATAACGTCTTTTCGTTTAATTTTTTATTCAAAAACAACGCTTTTTATATATATTCGGTAAGTGGTCCTAAAATCCAAAGACTTAAAGTCGATTTTAATATTAATGACTTGCAATAGGTATTAACCTTAAGATACCATACTTGAGCAATAAAATATCTGCAAATGCAGTCGTTTCACTTTTATATTCACGAGTTTGTATTTAATTGTAATCACATCGTATAAATCCAATATGGGTTTCATTGGCTAATTTCTTATATTTTAACAAAAACCATAAATGAAAATATCATTCAATTACGTTAATATGAATTTTCTAGCTGTGCTAGTCTTTTTTTATTGCACTTAGGATATTTTTTTTATTTTTTTTTCCCCCTCTTTCTACCAAAAAGGGCAAAAGCTGTTTGGCGTTTCACCCCATTCTCCCTCTACAAAATACATCCCTACCGTTTCAGATAGCGTTCATTTTCTTTTTATTTACTTCACCTTGTGATTCCACTATGGTGGAAAGCTTAGAAAATAGGCGGATCGTTATTGCGCGTTCCCTCTCACTTGTGCCTTTTGACATAAAGGCAATACGTTGGGAAACGGTAATTACGTGTTGTTGGCCGCTTGCGACAACCATATATAATTTAATCATGCCCATGATCCAATAATTTATATGGTCGTCTTACATGACAGCGTCTTCTTCTTCCTCATCCACACCTTATGTCAAACTATCACATCTTTGTTTTTTGTTTACATTCTTTGTTTACAGTTCTTGGAAAAGCTATTGAGTTCGCTTCATTCGCTTTCGGTGTCTATTATTAATCGATTTAATATAAAATTACGTAGTGAAGTGAAATTCAATATAGTGCGTGACTTTTAAACAAATTTAAGAAAATGTGTGATATATGTGGAAAGCCTAGAAAAATAGGCGGATCGTTTTTCCGTATTCCATCTGACTTGCGACGCAGAAATCTGTGGGGCAAAGCAGCCAGCGTAACCAAGTGGAATACAAATGTTGTATGCAAAGACCATTTCGCAGGTAAATCAAATTTTAGTACACCAATTAGACGAAGTTGCAAGTCTGCCAACAGAACTGGCACGGGATGTCTTCTTATGCCATCTGAGTCTCACCTCCATCAAGAGATTAAATGATCAAAGTGCGCGAGGACGCCGAACTCTGCCACAAATATAGTCATCCAAACCGTCATCTATTGGATGAAGTTCCGCTTCTTATAGATATAAGGAAACATCTCCGTAGGCAGTATGATCAGATCCGGCATTACACCGAAGCACTGTTAACAACAACAACATGAAATTATTTTTCAGACACAACAGTCAAGAGTTTGGTGCTGCTAATGTTCTGCTAAGCTTGAGTGACTGTCGCGTGTTCCCACGGCAGAAGCTGGAATGCAGTTCGCAAACCGAGTAAGTATTGATATTGAAGAAATTAAACTCTTCTTTGAACATTAATATTCTTACATTAGCTCGGCCCACATAGAGTCCATTGCGCTTGCCGAAAATTATCGGCTGAAACAAAAATGCAAAAAAATGGAGTCTGACTATTTGGAATTAAAAAAAAAGTTAGAGGAAGCGGAAAAAATAATTGGCAGAATGCGCGTTATTTTCACGGAAGGACAAGTAAGAAAATTGGTGAATCCTTGTAAGTATTAAATATTATAACAATAATTTAAATATAGCGTATTTTCTTCTGTTTAACATAGATAAACTGATCAATTGGTCTTGGGAGGGCATCTCAAGTGCGATATGTCTTCACGCGGCTGGGCCACGGGCATATAACCATTTATATACTCAAGACTTCCCCTTACCACACATCTCCACGCTCCAACGGTGGTACAAAAAAGTTGATGTTGATGAGGGGATAATCAACTTTTCTGTACAGTGCCTGTCCCAGGCCAAGAATATGTCAGAGCAGGACAAGATATGTGTTCTAGCTTTTGTCGAAATGTTTATTCAACAGTCCTTCGAATACGATGCACGTACTGACTGTGTCAAGCAGCCAGCGAAGAAAGTGCAAGTAGCTATTGCACGTGGCCTCTTCAAATTGTGGAAGCAACCGATTTTTTACAAATATAACTGCGATATGACTGCTGAAATTTTGTGGCGTATTATACAGGCTTTGCATTCGGCTGGATACAAAGTCTATGGAAAACGCTTGGAGTGAGCCGACTGTTGTATGAAAAATTAAACACGTATCATTGTACTAATTTCTTCCAGAAAAATCGTGGTTTATCAATCCTGCTGACAACGACAAAGGTTTTGTGTTCGCCGATGCTCCACACCTATTGAAGCTGATACGAAACCATTTTTTAGATTCCGGATTGATTTGGAATGGAAAACTTTTAACGACCAGGACCCTTGCTGATTTAATACGCCATACATCTAAATCTGATGTTGCAATTGCTTTCAAATTGACGGACGCGCACTTAAAAGTAAAAATGCCGGTAAGTCGAATTAAGGTTTAGCTTTTCTTTTACCTAATTAAATATCCCTTTTAAAAGACCCATCAAATAGCTTAATTCTGAAATGTAATGTCTTCATTATTGTTTATTTTATTTTGTAGGTCGACAAAAAGTAAAGATTGCAGCCCAGGTGTTTTCCCACACGGTGGCTAGTGCTATACGACGCTGCTACAGTTTAGGATTAGAATTATACGAGCGAACTGAAACCGCTGACTTCATTCAGTTGGTTAATGACTGGTTCGATGTCTTGAACTCGACAATGAACACATTCAGCAAACCAGGAAAGGTAAACATATAGTAAAAACATAAATATAAATAATTTTACAAAAGTACGTTTTATTCAGGAACCTTTCGGCATAAAATTTCCGGAATAATTGTCTACGATTCAACGCATGACAAGTTTTATGTCCGGATTAATTATTCCTGGGAAGCAGACGATAACGTTGTTTCAGAAAGGCGTAATATTAACAAATGCATCGCTGACGCAACTATATGACCATATAAAAAGTTCATATAATATGAACTTCGTACTCACTTACCGGCTAAACCAAGACATTGTAGAGCATGTTCTCGGAGCAATTCGAAGCAAGGGAGGTCTATATGACCATCCAACAGCCCAGCAATTCAGGTATCGGCTCAGAAAATTACCTTTTAGGTAAGTGTTTTTTACTTATTTTCAACAGCTATTCTAAACAAAACGTTTATTCATTGACCTTATATATTAAGATATATGTATAATTATTGACCTATGACTTAATATATACTTATTTGTTATATTGTATTTTTATTGTAATTTTTTTTAAATATATCGCCATTATTCAAAGTAAGTTATCAAAATTTCCTATTTTCAAAAATTTCGCCAATTCTACTAGCTAAATATCTATTTCGAGAAATACTGAACATTTGACGAGCTCCGGCAATATACAAAGAGACGACACGGATTGGCTAAATCCGCATGTGCCAATAGCAAGTTTGTGCGAAGCTACTGAAACTGGACTACACGAGCAGCAAGAAGAAGAAGAAATTGTCGAGGAAATGTACAATGCCGAGCTGGTGGATAGCATTGACGCGTTACAGGAAGATGCACTGGAGTACGTAACAGGCTACATAGTCCGAAAACTGCACCTACGAGATCACGAATCCAGCGGGAGGATTCATTTACATGGGTGGATCAAGTATCCAAAGGATATTTGACCAAGCCATCCAAGGAATTCGTAAGTGGAATAAAAAGTTCGGAAACGATTTTCCAAAAAATTAATGCAAACGATATTGCTTTTTGTCCAAATTTAAATAAAAAAATGGTGGAAACAAGCGCGGAAGTTGTTTTGCCGGAAGATGCAAAGCACCTTTTCTTTCGATGTAGGACGTTTTTCCGCATAAAGCAATTAAATCGGCGCTTAACAATAAAAAAAGCCAAAGAGCGGATTATGGGTTACAGAAAGTACCTACATATCAAATTATAGACGAAACCAAAAACGGCCCTTTTAAGGGCCCAAAATGATATCAAAGAGACAAAAATATCTTTTACATTTCCATATATATTTATGTGTATAATATTATTTTATGCAAGTAGCATTTAGATGGAGACAGAACGAAATTTGGTATACAGTTCATCCAAAAATTAAAAATATCCACAAAATAAAATATAATTTAATTTCAACAGTAATATGTCTCCTGCACTGCTTGATCCGATGTGTTACTGTATTTTACTTTCCAACACCATTATATCTGCACCTTGAATACGGTCGTTTTTTGTCTGCAAAGAGTACATGGTTTTCAGAATAAAAGTTCACCGGCCTATAATGTTATTGTTAGTTTTTTGTTAATACTTTACATCCAACGTCAACTGTAAAACTGCACTAAAAATGTCGATATTGGTACCCTGAGACGCGTTTCGGTCCCGGTGGGGGAAGCCCACCTTACCTGTCGAACCCATGATTATATCTGATGCACGTGTAAAGAATTCGCGTGTTTTATCTTGTTCCTTCTCTTCCCTTCTTCGCTTACGTAATGTCTTGTCTACAGGCGGATTCTGTACAATAAAACATATACATACGTAATTCAATTTAAAAATTTATTAAATTTTGTATTCTTAATTTATTACCAATATTTATGTGTGTGCATAATTACGAGCTCCAAAAGTACAAATATGCAGCTCATAGAACTTGGACATATGTTCAAGCACAAGTAGAATACCAGAACGTAAACGAGTGTGATACCACGGAATTGGAAATGCTTAAAGCACGTATGTTTCTGTGGCAAAATGAATAAAAAAAAGTGATTTGAATGAATAGTAATTGTTTCCTTTAGGAGACAACTGCTAAAACACGTCCAAAAATATCGGGAGAGGTATCAATCAACGTGTTTTGACTTCGATATCAACAATCCGAAAGCGGATTTTCAATTTTTTCATTCAGTGAAAAGTTATTCAGCTTGATCCAAGGTATTTATGTGCAGACCACCTTTCTGCGTAGGTGGCCTTCGGCCGCGCTTAAAAAAAATAACCCTTTGCCGGTCCAACACCGGCTACGCGGTCCACACTTTTGCACTTTTCGGTACACCCTAATCTGTGATTACACATGAAAAAGACAGAAAACTTTCAACTTTGATTGCAAATATCTCATCACTGAAACAAAAGCTCGAAAATCCGCTTCCGGATTATTGTTACCGAGGCCAAAACGCGTCTTTTCATACCTTTCCCGATAATTTCGGATGTGTTTTAGCAGTTGGCTCCTAAAGGAAACAATTGCCGAATAAATAAAAGGCATAACAAATTGATTCCACGTACAGCTGTCTTCAAAGAGTATCACAAATGCTGTGGACAGTATTAAATAGCTAGCGGGTCAAGAAAAGTGCACGACGCCTGAGAAGTCATGATGATCCTACTGCAAATATGTATAAATAGGTTAAAAATTAAATAAATAATGGACGAAATTATAACTACACCAGACTTCAGATTCCTCACTGCACGCACTACCTTGACTTCTGGTGTTTTGTTTGAGGAACACACTTCCATATGTAATTTCATTATTTAACCACTAAGCACTTTATAAATGATTATTCTTATTCCATTTTGAGTTAAAAATTCACTTCTTATCTGAAAAATAATGCTAATAATTTTTAGCAAGAAAAAAGTTAACCTTCACTAGGTAATTATTTAGGGGAGCACAAATTAAATATAACCTTTGCCTGTCGTCACTGCGCTTAGAAAAAAACACACCGCCGATTGCATCGATTACTCATAGACTGTGTTTTTAATTTCTCATTTTCTTCCTTTTATAATATTTCTTCTTACATCTAATTTGCAGTTACCTAAACTTCCAAATTCCAACATTAAAACGGTAAGCTCTTCGCCTGTACCTATGAGCATACGTATGTGTGCATGTGTCCCAGAGAGCGTGGACAAAGCCGTGCTTGCAAGTAGGCATACACACCGCATGCACATAGGTACATTAGATTACTGTAACCATGCATTTACTTACATTAGGGTGGTTCTAAAACTAAAGGTAAGTAATTGGTAAGTATTTAAATTTCATTTAATTTATTTATAGGCAACATCGAGGTAAGTATAAGGCAATATTAAGGTAAGTACAACTTAAGTATTTAGGTAAGTACGTTTTCTATTTAAATTCAATTTTCTATTACATTTCATTTCTTTTTACATGTCATTTGTAGGTATTAATCTAGGAACTAGTCGTCTGCTTCAACACCGGCCCCCTTAAACGAATCCGCATTCTTCAACTGTCGTTTAATGGTAACACGGCTAGCTTGTGTATCGGACGCCTAATTGTTCCGTTTCTTGTTTGCACGTCGGCCACTCGCACCTTCCCGTCCTGGCCGGCGATCGTACCTGTCACTCGGCCTAGGATCCATTGCTGGGGTGGGGCGTTGTCTTCGTGAACGACGACGAGCTCTCCTACCTCTACGTTGGGATGTGGGTGCTGCCACTTGTTGCGCTCCTGCAAACTCAGGAGGTAACTCTTAGACCACATTTGCCAAAACCGACGCTGGATTGAGCAAACATGCTGCCATCTGTCGGAGTAGCGCGTGCTGGGTTCCGGGAGTGCCGTTTCCTCTGGCATTGCCCTGAGCCGGCAACCTATTAACAGGTGCGCCGGAGTTAGAGCCTCGCCGTCGTTCGGATCCTGGCTGAGTGGAGCGATTGGGCGCGAGTTGAGCACGGCCTCTACCTCGACGAGCAGCGTTCCGATTTCTTCGGCGGTGAGACTCGCGTTGCCTACGGCTCGTACGAGCAGGTGCTTCGCCGACTTCACTGCCGCCTCCCATAACCCGCCGAAGTGGGGCGCCCTGGGTGGTATAAAGGTGAACCTGAACCCTTCTTCTGCGGCGTACTGAATTACCTTCTCCTTCTGACTCAGAAACGCTTCCCTCAGTTCCTTGAGTTTGCGATCGGCTCCTACGAAGTTCGTCGCGTTGTCGCAGTGAATCGTCACTGGTATTCCCCGGCGTCCAACAAACCTTTTAAGGGCGAGAATAAACTTATCAGAACTTAAATCAGATACAAGTTCTAAATGGACAGCTTTTGAGGTAAAACACACAAAGACCGCAATGTACATTTTTACCGGGGGGCGACCCCGTATCTTTTGTGTCACGTAAATTGGACCGCAAAAATCTACCCCACAAACCATAAAAGGTCGTAGAGCACGCAGCCTGTCGGCCGGTAAATTGCCCATAATTTGGCTTTTTAGTTTTGGCTTATAATGAAAGCAATGTATGCAGTTTCGCACGGTTCGACTACATGCTTCTCGAGCATTAACTAACCAAATGTTTTCACGCAAAAATGCAACCAATGCCTTCGCACCTGCGTGGTGGTTGCGCAAATGTAGGAACCGTATATACGAATTCACGAACTGCAAATTTTTACTCAGTAATAGAGGAAATTTGGCATCGTACGGGATAGGCGCATTTAATAAACGACCGCCTACTCGTAACAATTTCAACGACAAGGACTTTTCCGAATACTCATGCAAAAATGGATTCAACTTTTGCAAGCTCGACGGTAGTGGAAGGTTTTTTGACAATTTGGTTATTTCTTGGCTATATTCATCACATTGGACTATTTGAACAATTTTTAAGAAGCTCAATTGCAACTCTTGTGCCGATGGTGTTGGATCATATTTGGTGGATCGATCTCTCACCTTTAAGACCCATCGCAAAATATAGGCAAAAACTCGTAGTAATTTTTTGTGTGAGGAATATTTTTCAATCACAATTACGAGTGGATTACTGTCGTCACTCACTGTTACTAGGACGCTGGCGTTTTTCTTCTTTTCCAGTGCTTCTTCTTCAGGCGTTAATTCGAAATGGGTATTTATTGGCCAACTTGCGGGGTCTTCTAAGAGGAACTGTGGGCCAGAAAACCATATTGAGTTCTGTATTTCATCCACGCTACAACCCCGAGACACTTGATCCGCAGGATTGTGTTTAGTTGGCACATGCCGCCACGAAGCACTTTGAGTCAACTCTTGAATCTCGGACACTCTATTTGCAACGAAAGTTTGCAACGTTGATGGATGTGTTTTTATCCAATGCAAAACTATTTCGGAGTCTGTCCAGAATGTTATGCTGTCCATAGGTCGATTCAACATTGGCGCGATGCGTGACCATAACTTGGCCAAAAGATGCGCTGCCAGGAGCTCTAAACGAGGAAGAGACTTAGTCTTCAGCGGAGCAACCCTGGATTTTGCAGTTAGCAGAATGCATTTAACGTCGTTAGCGAATTGGCTTCGAATGTAGATACAACAACCATACGCCCTTATTGAGGCGTCGGCGAAGCCATGTATTTGACAATTAGCACTCGACTCAGTATAAACAAACCGAGGAATGCTGATTGACGGCAACTGCAACAAATTCGCTTTAAAACTCTGCCAACTGCTGTTGAGATACAACGGAATCGACTCATCCCAATCTAGTTTCTTAATCCACAGCTCCTGCAATAAGATTTTAGCTGAGGTCACTAGTGGGGCCAGCAAACCAAGAGGATCAAAGAGTCGGGCAGATACCGATAAAATATTTCGTTTTGTAGCTCGTAGCTCATCAAATGTATCATCCAGCCTAAACCGAAATAAGTCGTCTTTTGGCGACCAGTGGATTCCCAGCGTTTTAGTGGAGTCCGAATCGTTGAAACTTAACGATTTTTCCAGACTCTGACTATCGAAAAAACTTGGGTGGTTAGAGAACCACTTAGCTAGCTGGAATCCTGCCGATTTTAGAATGTCAGTTACCTCACAGCGAACTCTGTCGAGGGATTCAAAATCTTCAGATCCTGTTAACAGATCATCAACGTAAATATCGGTACTTATTACTTTGGCACCGAGTGGATATTTTTGTGCATTCACATCACTTAGCATCTGCAAACACCGTGTTGCGAGAAATGAAGCTGGCGCAGTGCCATAGGTAACGGTGTTTAAACGAAAAATTTGCAGAGGCTCGGATGGATGCTTTCTCCACACTATTAATTGAAAATTTCTATCATTTTCATTTACAAGAACTTGGCGATACATCTTAGTGATGTCCGCCGTAATAGCATACTTATGCATTCGAAAGCGAAGTAGCGTCGAAAAAAGTTCTTCTTGAATGGTCGGTCCAACCATCAAGATGTCATTCAACGCAATTTGTGTTGACGTCCGACTCGACGCATCGAAAACAACGCGGAGTTTCGTCGACGTACTTTGTGGTCTTAGGACACACTGATGCGGAATGAAATAGTGGGCTTCACTCGGGATTTTGTTATCAGTGGGGCTCTTGTGGCCCAATGCCAAGTACTCTTCCATGAAGTCCAGATACATTTCACGAAGTTCTGGATCTTTCAACGTACGTCTCTCCAGCGCCTGAAACCGCCGAGCTGCGGTTTCAAATGACTGACCCAACATGTTTTGATCAGTTTTGAACGGCAATCTTACTTGAAGCCGTCCCGACGGTAAGACTTCAGTAGTCTTAACGAAGTATTCCTCGCATTCCCTTTGTTCGGCAGTAAACCTTGTGGATTGTGATTCTGAAGGGATTTCTTCCATTGCCCAGAATCTTTGGACAATTTCATCAATTGCTTCTGAATCATCTTCAGCTTTGCATAAGGCACTGCTGGCTTGGGAATGCTCACTTTGGTGGGAGACGTATTTGCCTGAAATTACCCAACCCAAAAGTGTTTTTTGAAGTGTTGGGAACCTTGGGTCAGTTTTAATCTGACCAACCGAAAGAAGATCGAAAAATGTTTCGGCTCCCAACAAAAGATCGACCTTTGAGGACTTATAGAACCCCGGATCAGCTAATTCAATATTAGCTGGAATTTTCCAACCTGTGGTGTCAACAGCCCGATCTGGGTGATTTGCCGAAATCGCTCCCATTACCCAAAAATCTGCGAGAAACTCGAAGTTGTTAACTCGGGATTTTATGACTGCACTAACTTTTGACCGAACCTTTTGGGTGGCATTACCAATCCCGATGACATTTAATGTCGCCTTCTCTCGCCGAATTCGCAGCCTTTGTGCCAGCTCTTCAGTCATAAAATTTACTTGAGACCCTGAGTCAAGTAACGCACGAGCTGACACATAATCACCGGAGCAAGTTTTTACCTTGACCACCGCTGTCGCTAACATGACGCGATCAGGCACGCTCACTGTGTGCATAGTTTGTGAGGTCGAAGGTTGTGGTGTTGTTTCGAACGATATCGTGTATTGGTTTAACATGGTGTGATGTGACCGGTTACAAACTCAACACCGTTCTAATTTGCATTTAGAAACCGTATGTCCCTTGCGTAAGCAATTTATGCACAATGGGACCGATTTCGCGAATTCGAATCTCTGCTGAGGAGAGAGAGTTTTAAATTTAGGGCAGGTGGTTAGAAAGTGGTCTTTAGAGTTGCAGTTGAAACAAGTAGTTGGCTTAGCTTTCGCAGCCACAAAAGAAGATTTTGGCTTTTCAGCACTCTTGTTGCTTTGCCTTTGGGTGTCGTGCGATTTCGACGATGTCGACGCTTCTTCAGATGAGAGGTGCTGGTATCTCTTATTGAGAGCGGCTTCACACTCACTCCACAGCGGAAGCTTGTCGTAGTCAAGTTGCTCCTCCCATTTTGACCGCGTAGTAGGATCAACCTTCGACATAACTAAATGTATCAACATCGCGTTCGAAATATTTTTGTCATCACCCAAAGACAACAGGGAGCCATAGACAGCAGATACGGTGTCGATCATGGACCGCAGCGAAAGCGACGATGGCTTTTGGATTTTCGGCAACTCAAACAGTTTCGCAACTGTATTCGAAAATATGAGACATTTGTTGTCATATACCTTTTTTAGGCTTGCCAACGCCTTTGGGTAATTTTCTTCCGTCACTTGGAAGGCCTTCACCGTTCCCAAGGCTTCACCAGACAAACACGAAACTAAATGTGTGAATTTTTCAATGTCTGACAGCGCAGGATTGTTATGAACGAGGCTCTCAAACAAACTCATAAAATTTTTAAACTCCGAATACTGCCCTCGAAACTTGGGCAGCGACATTTTCGGAAGTCTTGAGCTGTGAGGCACTGTGAAGGAGGTGTCAGAGGCTTTTGTTTTGTTGCTCTCTGACAATATCGATTTTAACATTGCCTTGGTTCCAACAATTAAATCTTCAAGGCTGTCACGGGTGTCATCATCTTCATCGATCTCTTCTATTTCGGACTGACACGCTAGAAGTTTTTCTCTGTAACTATTCAGCATTTCGAGTCGACACTCAACTTCCGACGGATCTGATGAGAGTGACTTATTATGAATTCCCGTTTTAATTCTAGCTATTAATTCTATGACAAAAAAAAATCGCTGAAACTTTACCAGAGCTATCGAAAAAAAGCGTAAATCAAGAGACGAGAGCTTATAATCCCTTAAATGGGACACTAGACGCAAAGTCGAAAAGTTTTAAAGACCTAACCGTGAGCAAAATATAGTCAACGATTTAACCAAACAATTAAAGCAGTATAGCTTTCGAAAAATATTTGACAGTTTTGGTAATTGGAGCCTTGTCGGAAATTGTACGAGGTAGTTTTCACTAAACAATCCCGAAATCTTGTTTCACGAAATTTGTATATAAACAATTTAATTTCAAAGTGAATACAAGAGATGCCAAAAATTAAAGCTTGTTGGGTGATCTTTGCAAAGCAGCCGGCGTAACCAAGTGGAATACAAATGTTGTATGCAAAGACCATTTCGCAGGTAAATCAAATTTTAGTACACCAATTAGACGAAGTTGCAAGTCTGCCAACAGAACTGGCACGGGATGTCTTCTTATGCCATCTGAGTCTCACCTCCATCAAGAGATTAAATGATCAAAGTGCGCGAGGACGCCGAACTCTGCCACAAATCTAGTCATCCAAACCGTCATCTATTGGATGAAGTTCCGCTTCTTATAGATATAAGGAAACATCTCCGTAGGCAGTATGATCAGATCCGGCATTACACCGAAGCACTGTTAACAACAACAACATGAAATTATTTTTCAGACACAACAGTCAAGAGTTTGGTGCTGCTAATGTTCTGCTAAGCTTGAGTGACTGGCGCGTGTTCCCACGGCAGAAGCTGGAATGCAGTTCGCAAACCGAGTAAGTATTGATATTGAAGAAATTAAACTCTTCTTTGAACATTAATATTCTTACATTAGCTCGGCCCACATAGAGTCCATTGCGCTTGCCGAAAATTATCGGCTGAAACAAAAATGCAAAAAAATGGAGTCTGACTATTTGGAATTAAAAAAAAAGTTAGAGGAAGCGGAAAAAATAATTGGCAGAATGCGCGTTATTTTCACGGAAGGACAAGTAAGAAAATTGGTGAATCCTTGTAAGTATTAAATATTATAACAATAATTTAAATATAGCGTATTTTCTTCTGTTTAACATAGATAAACTGATCAATTGGTCTTGGGAGGGCATCTCAAGTGCGATATGTCTTCACGCGGCTGGGCCACGGGCATATAACCATTTATATACTCAAGACTTCCCCTTACCACACATCTCCACGCTCCAACGGTGGTACAAAAAAGTTGATGTTGATGAGGGGATAATCAACTTTTCTGTACAGTGCCTGTCCCAGGCCAAGAATATGTCAGAGCAGGACAAGATATGTGTTCTAGCTTTTGTCGAAATGTTTATTCAACAGTCCTTCGAATACGATGCACGTACTGACTGTGTCAAGCAGCCAGCGAAGAAAGTGCAAGTAGCTATTGCACGTGGCCTCTTCAAATTGTGGAAGCAACCGATTTTTTACAAATATAACTGCGATATGACTGCTGAAATTTTGTGGCGTATTATACAGGCTTTGCATTCGGCTGGATACAAAGTCATGGCTATGGTAAGCGACAAGGGTTCAACAAATGTGGCTCTATGGAAAACGCTTGGAGTGAGCCGACTGTTGTATGAAAAATTAAACACTTATCATTGTACTAATTTCTTCCAGAAAAATCGTGGTTTATCAATCCTGCTGACAACGACAAAGGTTTTGTGTTCGCCGATGCTCCACACCTATTGAAGCTGATACGAAACCATTTTTTAGATTCCGGATTGATTTGGAATGGAAAACTTTTAACGACCAGGACCCTTGCTGATTTAATACGCCATACATCTAAATCTGATGTTGCAATTGCTTTCAAATTGACGGACGCGCACTTAAAAGTAAAAATGCCGGTAAGTCGAATTAAGGTTTAGCTTTTCTTTTACCTAATTAAATATCCCTTTTAAAAGACCCATCAAATAGCTTAATTCTGAAATGTAATGTCTTCATTATTGTTTATTTTATTTTGTAGGTCGACAAAAAGTAAAGATTGCAGCCCAGGTGTTTTCCCACACGGTGGCTAGTGCTATACGACGCTGCTACAGTTTAGGATTAGAATTATACGAGCGAACTGAAACCGCTGACTTCATTCAGTTGGTTAATGACTGGTTCGATGTCTTGAACTCGACAATGAACACATTCAGCAAACCAGGAAAGGTAAACATATAGTAAAAACATAAATATAAATAATTTTACAAAAGTACGTTTTATTCAGGAACCTTTCGGCATAAAATTTCCGGAATAATTGTCTACGATTCAACGCATGACAAGTTTTATGTCCGGATTAATTATTCCTGGGAAGCAGACGATAACGTTGTTTCAGAAAGGCGTAATATTAACAAATGCATCGCTGACGCAACTATATGACCATATAAAAAGTTCATATAATATGAACTTCGTACTCACTTACCGGCTAAACCAAGACATTGTAGAGCATGTTCTCGGAGCAATTCGAAGCAAGGGAGGTCTATATGACCATCCAACAGCCCAGCAATTCAGGTATCGGCTCAGAAAATTACCTTTTAGGTAAGTGTTTTTTACTTATTTTCAACAGCTATTCTAAACAAAACGTTTATTCATTGACCTTATATATTAAGATATATGTATAATTATTGACCTATGACTTAATATATACTTATTTGTTATATTGTATTTTTATTGTAATTTTTTTTAAATATATCGCCATTATTCAAAGTAAGTTATCAAAATTTCCTATTTTCAAAAATTTCGCCAATTCTACTAGCTAAATATCTATTTCGAGAAATACTGAACATTTGACGAGCTCCGGCAATATACAAAGAGACGACACGGATTGGCTAAATCCGCATGTGCCAATAGCAAGTTTGTGCGAAGCTACTGAAACTGGACTACACGAGCAGCAAGAAGAAAAAGAAATTGTCGAGGAAATGTACAATGCCGAGCTGGTGGATAGCATTGACGCGTTACAGGAAGATGCACTGGAGTACGTAACAGGCTACATAGTCCGAAAACTGCACCTACGAGATCACGAATCCAGCGGGAGGATTCATTTACATGGGTGGATCAAGTATCCAAAGGATATTTGACCAAGCCATCCAAGGAATTCGTAAGTGGAATAAAAATTTCGGAAACGATTTTCCAAAAAATTAATGCAAACGATATTGCTTTTTGTCCAAATTTAAATAAAAAAATGGTGGAAACAAGCGCGGAAGTTGTTTTGCCGGAAGATGCAAAGCACCTTTTCTTTCGATGTAGGACGTTTTTCCGCATAAAGCAATTAAATCGGCGCTTAACAATAAAAAAAGCCAAAGAGCGGATTATGGGTTACAGAAAGTACCTACATATCAAATTATAGACGAAACCAAAAACGGCCCTTTTAAGGGCCCAAAATGATATCAAAGAGACAAAAATATCTTTTACATTTCCATATATATTTATGTGTATAATATTATTTTATGCAAGTAGCATTTAGATGGAGACAGAACGAAATTTGGTATACAGTTCATCCAAAAATTAAAAATATCCACAAAATAAAATATAATTTAATTTCAACAGTAATATGTCTCCTGCACTGCTTGATCCGATGTGTTACTGTATTTTACTTTCCAACACCATTATATCTGCACCTTGAATACGGTCGTTTTTTGTCTGCAAAGAGTACATGGTTTTCAGAATAAAAGTTCACCGGCCTATAATGTTATTGTTAGTTTTTTGTTAATACTTTACATCCAACGTCAACTGTAAAACTGCACTAAAAATGTCGATATTGGTACCCTGAGACGCGTTTCGGTCCCGGTGGGGGAAGCCCACCTTACCTGTCGAACCCATGATTATATCTGATGCACGTGTAAAGAATTCGCGTGTTTTATCTTGTTCCTTCTCTTCCCTTCTTCGCTTACGTAATGTCTTGTCTACAGGCGGATTCTGTACAATAAAACATATACATACGTAATTCAATTTAAAAATTTATTAAATTTTGTATTCTTAATTTATTACCAATATTTATGTGTGTGCATAATTACGAGCTCCAAAAGTACAAATATGCAGCTCATAGAACTTGGACATATGTTCAAGCACAAGTAGAATACCAGAACGTAAACGAGTGTGATACCACGGAATTGGAAATGCTTAAAGCACGTATGTTTCTGTGGCAAAATGAATAAAAAAAAGTGATTTGAATGAATAGTAATTGTTTCCTTTAGGAGACAACTGCTAAAACACGTCCAAAAATATCGGGAGAGGTATCAATCAACGTGTTTTGACTTCGATATCAACAATCCGAAAGCGGATTTTCAATTTTTTCATTCAGTGAAAAGTTATTCAGCTTGATCCAAGGTATTTATGTGCAGAACACCTTTCTGCGTAGGTGGCCTTCGGCCGCGCTTAAAAAAAATAACCCTTTGCCGGTCCAACACCGGCTACGCGGTCCACACTTTTGCACTTTTCGGTACACCCTAATCTGTGATTACACATGAAAAAGACAGAAAACTTTCAACTTTGATTGCAAATATCTCATCACTGAAACAAAAGCTCGAAAATCCGCTTCCGGATTATTGTTACCGAGGCCAAAACGCGTCTTTTCATACCTTTCCCGATAATTTCGGATGTGTTTTAGCAGTTGGCTCCTAAAGGAAACAATTGCCGAATAAATAAAAGGCATAACAAATTGATTCCACGTACAGCTGTCTTCAAAGAGTATCACAAATGCTGTGGACAATATTAAAAAGCTAGCGGGTCAAGAAAAGTGCACGACGCCTGAGAAGTCATGATGATCCTACTGCAAATATGTATAAATAGGTTAAAAATTAAATAAATAATGGACGAAATTATAACTACACCAGACTTCAGATTCCTCACTGCACGCACTACCTTGACTTCTGGTGTTTTGTTTGAGGAACACACTTCCATATGTAATTTCATTATTTAACCACTAAGCACTTTATAAATGATTATTCTTATTCCATTTTGAGTTAAAAATTCACTTCTTATCTGAAAAATAATGCTAATAATTTTTAGCAAGAAAAAAGTTAACCTTCACTAGGTAATTATTTAGGGGAGCACAAATTAAATATAACCTTTGCCTGTCGTCACTGCGCTTAGAAAAAAACACACCGCCGATTGCATCGATTACTCATAGACTGTGTTTTTAATTTCTAATTTTCTTCCTTTTATAATATTTCTTCTTACATCTAATTTGCAGTTACCTAAACTTCCAAATTCCAACATTAAAACGGTAAGCTCTTCGCCTGTACCTATGAGCATACGTATGTGTGCATGTGTCCCAGAGAGCGTGGACAAAGCCGTGCTTGCAAGTAGGCATACACACCGCATGCACATAGGTACATTAGATTACTGTAACCATGCATTTACTTACATTAGGGTGGTTCTAAAACTAAAGGTAAGTAATTGGTAAGTATTTAAATTTCATTTAATTTATTTATAGGCAACATCGAGGTAAGTATAAGGCAATATTAAGGTAAGTACAACTTAAGTATTTAGGTAAGTACGTTTTCTATTTAAATTCAATTTTCTATTACATTTCATTTCTTTTTACATGTCATTTGTAGGTATTAATCTAGGAACTAGTCGTCTGCTTCAACACCGGCCCCCTTAAACGAATCCGCATTCTTCAACTGTCGTTTAATGGTAACACGGCTAGCTTGTGTATCGGACGCCTAATTGTTCCGTTTCTTGTTTGCACGTCGGCCACTCGCACCTTCCCGTCCTGGCCGGCGATCGTACCTGTCACTCGGCCTAGGATCCATTGCTGGGGTGGGGCGTTGTCTTCGTGAACGACGACGAGCTCTCCTACCTCTACGTTGGGCTGTGGGTGCTGCCACTTGTTGCGCTCCTGCAAACTCAGGAGGTAACTCTTAGACCACATTTGCCAAAACCGACGCTTGATTGAGCAAACATGCTGCCATCTGTCGGAGTAGCGCGTGCTGGGTTCCGGGAGTGCCGTTTCCTCTGGCATTGCCCTGAGCCGGCAACCTATTAACAGGTGCGCCGGAGTTAGAGCCTCGCCGTCGTTCGGATCCTGGCTGAGTGGAGCGATTGGGCGCGAGTTGAGCACGGGCTCTACCTCGACGAGCAGCGTTCCGATTTCTTCGGCGGTGAGACTCGCGTTGCCTACGGCTCGTACGAGCAGGTGCTTCGCCGACTTCACTGCCGCCTCCCATAACCCGCCGAAGTGGGGCGCCCTGGGTGGTATAAAGGTGAACCTGAACCCTTCTTCTGCGGCGTACTGAATTACCTTCTCCTTCTGACTCAGAAACGCTTCCCTCAGTTCCTTGAGTTTGCGATCGGCTCCTACGAAGTTCGTCGCGTTGTCGCAGTGAATCGTCACTGGTATTCCCCGGCGTCCAACAAACCTTTTAAGGGCGAGAATAAACTTATCAGAACTTAAATCAGATACAAGTTCTAAATGGACAGCTTTTGAGGTAAAACACACAAAGACCGCAATGTACATTTTTACCGGGGGGCGACCCCGTATCTTTTGTGTCACGTAAATTGGACCGCAAAAATCTACCCCACAAACCATAAAAGGTCGTAGAGCACGCAGCCTGTCGGCCGGTAAATTGCCCATAATTTGGCTTTTTAGTTTTGGCTTATAATGAAAGCAATGTATGCAGTTTCGCACGGTTCGACTACATGCTTCTCGAGCATTAACTAACCAAATGTTTTCACGCAAAAATGCAACCAATGCCTTCGCACCTGCGTGGTGGTTGCGCAAATGTAGGAACCGTATATACGAATTCACGAACTGCAAATTTTTACTCAGTAATAGAGGAAATTTGGCATCGTACGGGATAGGCGCATTTAATAAACGACCGCCTACTCGTAACAATTTCAACGACAAGGACTTTTCCGAATACTCATGCAAAAATGGATTCAACTTTTGCAAGCTCGACGGTAGTGGAAGGTTTTTTGACAATTTGGTTATTTCTTGGCTATATTCATCACATTGGACTATTTGAACAATTTTTAAGAAGCTCAATTGCAACTCTTGTGCCGATGGTGTTGGATCATATTTGGTGGATCGATCTCTCACCTTTAAGACCCATCGCAAAATATAGGCAAAAACTCGTAGTAATTTTTTGTGTGAGGAATATTTTTCAATCACAATTACGAGTGGATTACTGTCGTCACTCACTGTTACTAGGACGCTGGCGTTTTTCTTCTTTTCCAGTGCTTCTTCTTCAGGCGTTAATTCGAAATGGGTATTTATTGGCCAACTTGCGGGGTCTTCTAAGAGGAACTGTGGGCCAGAAAACCATATTGAGTTCTGTATTTCATCCACGCTACAACCCCGAGACACTTGATCCGCAGGATTGTGTTTAGTTGGCACATGCCGCCACGAAGCACTTTGAGCCAACTCTTGAATCTCGGACACTCTATTTGCAACGAAAGTTTGCAACGTTGATGGATGTGTTTTTATCCAATGCAAAACTATTTCGGAGTCTGTCCAGAATGTTATGCTGTCCATAGGTCGATTCAACATTGGCGCGATGCGTGACCATAACTTGGCCAAAAGATGCGCTGCCAGGAGCTCTAAACGAGGAAGAGACTTAGTCTTCAGCGGAGCAACCCTGGATTTTGCAGTTAGCAGAATGCATTTAACGTCGTTAGCGAATTGGCTTCGAATGTAGATACAACAACCATACGCCCTTATTGAGGCGTCGGCGAAGCCATGTATTTGACAATTAGCACTCGACTCAGTATAAACAAACCGAGGAATGCTGATTGACGGCAACTGCAACAAATTCGCTTTAAAACTCTGCCAACTGCTGTTGAGATACAACGGAATCGACTCATCCCAATCTAGTTTCTTAATCCACAGCTCCTGCAATAAGATTTTAGCTGAGGTCACTAGTGGGGCCAGCAAACCAAGAGGATCAAAGAGTCGGGCAGATACCGATAAAATATTTCGTTTTGTAGCTCGTAGCTCATCAAATGTATCATCCAGCCTAAACCGAAATAAGTCGTCTTTTGGCGACCAGTGGATTCCCAGCGTTTTAGTGGAGTCCGAATCGTTGAAACTTAACGATTTTTCCAGACTCTGACTATCGAAAAAACTTGGGTGGTTAGAGAACCACTTAGCTAGCTGGAATCTTGCCGATTTTAGAATGTCAGTTACCTCACAGCGAACTCTGTCGAGGGATTCAAAATCTTCAGATCCTGTTAACAGATCATCAACGTAAATATCGGTACTTATTACTTTGGCACCGAGTGGATATTTTTGTGCATTCACATCACTTAGCATCTGCAAACACCGTGTTGCGAGAAATGAAGCTGGCGCAGTGCCATAGGTAACGGTGTTTAAACGAAAAATTTGCAGAGGCTCGGATGGATGCTTTATCCACACTATTAATTGAAAATTTCTATCATTTTCATTTACAAGAACTTGGCGATACATCTTTGTGATGTCCGCCGTAATAGCATACTTATGCATTCGAAAGCGAAGTAGCGTCGAAAAAAGTTCTTCTTGAATGGTCGGTCCAACCATCAAGATGTCATTCAACGCAATTTGTGTTGACGTCCGACTCGACGCATCGAAAACAACGCGGAGTTTCGTCGACGTACTTTGTGGTCTTAGGACACACTGATGCGGAATGAAATAGTGGGCTTCACTCGGGATTTTGTTATCAGTGGGGCTCATGTGGCCCAATGCCAAGTACTCTTCCATGAAGTCCAGATACATTTCACGAAGTTGTGGATCTTTCAACGTACGTCTCTGCAGCGCCTGAAACCGCCGAGCTGCGGTTTCAAATGACTGACCCAACATGTTTTGATCAGTTTTGAACGGCAATCTTACTTGAAGCCGTCCCGACGGTAAGACTTCAGTAGTCTTAACGAAGCATTCCTCGCATTCCCTTTGTTCGGCAGTAAACCTTGTGGATTGTGATTCTGAAGGGATTTCTTCCATTGCCCAGAATCTTTGGACAATTTCATCAATTGCTTCTGAATCATCTTCAGCTTTGCATAAGGCACTGCTGGCTTGGGAATGCTCACTTTGGTGGGAGACGTATTTGCCTGAAATTACCCAACCCAAAAGTGTTTTTTGAAGTGTTGGGAACCTTGGGTCAGTTTTAATCTGACCAACCGAAAGAAGATCGAAAAATGTTTCGGCTCCCAACAAAAGATCGACCTTTGAGGACTTATAGAACCCCGGATCAGCTAATATTAGCTGGAATTTTCCAACCTGTGGTGTCAACAGCCCGATCTGGGTGATTTGCCGAAATCGCTCCCATTACCCAAAAATCTGCGAGAAACTCGAAGTTGTTAACTCGGGATTTTATGACTGCACTAACTTTTGACCGAACCTTTTGGGTGGCATTACCAATCCCGATGACATTTAATGTCGCCTTCTCTCGCCGAATTCGCAGCCTTTGTGCCAGCTCTTCAGTCATAAAATTTACTTGAGACCCTGAGTCAAGTAACGCACGAGCTGACACATAATCACCGGAGCAAGTTTTTACCTTGACCACCGCTGTCGCTAACATGACGCGATCAGGCACGCTCACTGTGTGCATAGTTTGTGAGGTCGAAGGTTGTGGTGTTGTTTCGAACGATATCGTGTATTGGTTTAACATGGTGTGATGTGACCGGTTACAAACTCGACACCGTTCTAATTTGCATTTAGAAACCGTATGTCCCTTGCGTAAGCAATTTATGCACAATGGGACCGATTTCGCGAATTCGAATCTCTGCTGAGGAGAGAGAGTTTTAAATTTAGGGCAGGTGGTTAGAAAGTGGTCTTTGGAGTTGCAGTTGAAACAAGTAGTTGGCTTAGCTTTCGCAGCCACAAAAGAAGATTTTGGCTTTTCAGCACTCTTGTTGCTTTGCCTTTGGGTGTCGTGCGATTTCGACGATGTCGACGCTTCTTCAGATGAGAGGTGCTGGTATCTCTTATTGAGAGCGGCTTCACACTCACTCCACAGCGGAAGCTTGTCGTAGTCAAGTTGCTCCTCCCATTTTGACCGCGTAGTAGGATCAACCTTCGACATAACTAAATGTATCAACATCGCGTTCGAAATATTTTTGTCATCACCCAAAGACAACAGGGAGTCATAGACAGCAGATACGGTGTCGATCATGGACCGCAGCGAAAGCGACGATGGCTTTTGGATTTTCGGCAACTCAAACAGTTTCGCAACTGTATTCGAAAATATGAGACATTTGTTGTCATATACCTTTTTTAGGCTTGCCAACGCCTTTGGGTAATTTTCTTCCGTCACTTGGAAGGCCTTCACCGTTCCCAAGGCTTCACCAGACAAACACGAAACTAAATGTGTGAATTTTTCAATGTCTGACAGCGCAGGATTGTTATGAACGAGGCTCTCAAACAAACTCATAAAATTTTTAAACTCCGAATACTGCCCTCGAAACTTGGGCAGCGACATTTTCGGAAGTCTTGAGCTGTGAGGCACTGTGAAGGAGGTGTCAGAGGCTTTTGTTTTGTTGCTCTCTGACAATATCGATTTTAACATTGCCTTGGTTCCAACAATTAAATCTTCAAGGCTGTCACGGGTGTCATCATCTTCATCGATCTCTTCTATTTCGGACTGACACGCTAGAAGTTTTTCTCTGTAACTATTCAGCATTTCGAGTCGACACTCAACTTCCGACGGATCTGATGAGAGTGACTTATTATGAATTCCCGTTTTAATTCTAGCTATTAATTCTATGACAAAAAAAATCGCTGAAACTTTACCAGAGCTATCGAAAAAAAGCGTAAATCAAGAGACGAGAGCTTATAATCCCTTAAATGGGACACTAGACGCAAAGTCGAAAAGTTTTAAAGACCTAACCGTGAGCAAAATATAGTCAACGATTTAACCAAACAATTAAAGCAGTATAGCTTTCGAAAAATATTTGACAGTTTTGGTAATTGGAGCCTTGTCGGAAATTGTACGAGGTAGTTTTCACTAAACAATCCCGAAATCTTGTTTCACGAAATTTGTATATAAACAATTTAATTTCAAAGTGAATACAAGAGATGCCAAAAATTAAAGCTTGTTGGGTGATCTTTGCAGCAATTTAGTAAAAACAACAACCTCAACAGCTTTTAATTGTTAGCCCTCAATACCTGTTCTGTATGGACTGGTTCGTTTCCAGCTTCGACTTCCCTTTTGCAGAGTATGCAGCTGCACTTCATTCCTGGAGGAAACCTTGGTAGCCAACTATTTCAGGATCGGTATCGAGTACAGGCGGCACTGGATATCAGCAGCAGTGTTTTGGTGTGTGTGTGCAGCACAGTTTTAGCGCAAATAGCTTTATATTCAAATTAAAATTTTTTTTTTGGTCACTTAGCGCCTTTTTGCAGTTAAGTAAAATATTAAAAAAATTTTTTTGTACAATTGTAATTGTCACGCACTTGTGGGTAAGTAACCTCCTTAAATGTTGCAATTAATAATTTTTATTTTTAGGTTTCACTTTGGCACTGCTATCGTTTTACGCGCCACTGTAGGTACACGAGCGGTATGTATATGTGTAGGTGCGCAGGTAAATTTGTCAGCTATTTGCACTAATTTTTTAAATAGCAATTTTACTGTATGTAGGTATGTATTTTTAATTTTCTAACCCTGTTTTAATTTTGCTTTTATATATATTTACAAATTTAAAAAACAGACTTTTTTATTTGTTGTGATTTTCAATTAATTTTTCAAAATATATTTAACCACAATTTAAATTTCTATTGTATTTTTTACTTTTCAGGCTGATTTCACAACCGTCAACACTATGTAGGTATTTTTAAACACAGGTAAGTATTTTGAACCAATCTTTTAAATTAAATTTTATTAGAAAGGTAAGTATTTAATCTTTTACAAACTCTTAAGCTTTTGTAAAATTATTTTGCTGTAGGTATTTTGCAACTTTTTCTGCTTCTTTTCAGCCACTGCACTGCACTTTAAACTATGTATGTATTTTGGTTTTGCACACACGACCGCGACAGGCAATTTTAATTACTTTTGATCAAATTTTTGATATCTTTATACAATATGTACATACAATCTATTTATTTAATTGTATTTTAAACTTTGTTTTTAAACAAAATATTTTTTCAAAACTTTATTTGAAAATTAACTTTTAGTTTTTTGTTTAAGCACTCACTTGCACTTCAATAAGTTTTTTATGATGTATTTGATTTTTAATTATTTTTAATTTGCACTGAGTCCCTGCTCGGGCGCCATGAAAAATATTGCTAATAATTTTTAGCAAGAAAAAAGTTAACCTTCACTAGGTAATTATTTAGGGGAGCACAAATTAAATATAACCTTTGCCTGTCGTCACTTCGCTTAAAAAAAAACACACCGCCGATTGCATCGATTACTCATAGACTGTGTTTTTAATTTCTCATTTTCTTCCTTTTATAATATTTCTTCTTACATCTAATTTGCAGTTACCTAAACTTCCAAATTCCAACATTAAAACGGTAAGCTCTTCGCCTGTACCTATGAGCATACGTATGTGTGCATGTGTCCCAGAGAGCGTGGACAAAGCCGTGCTTGCAAGTAGGCATACACACCGCATGCACATAGGTACATTAGAATACTGTAACCATGCATTTACTTACATTAGGGTCGTTCTAAAACTAAAGGTAAGTAATTGGTAAGTATTTAAATTTCATTTAATTTATTTGTAGGCAACATCGAGGTAAGTATAAGGCAATATTAAGGTAAGTACAACTTAAGTATTTAGGTAAGTACGTTTTCTATTTAAATTCAATTTTCTATTACATTTCATTTCTTTTTACATGTCATTTGTAGGTATTAATCTAGGAACTAGTCGTCTGCTTCAACATTATCTTTATAATTTGCATGGTAAACAAGATGAACTTATTTGTAATTCGTAAGAAGCCGCGAATATAAATACAAAACATGATACAGAAAAGCAAACAAAACAGCTGCTTTTGACATAAGGGCAATACGTTGCCAAACGGTAATTTCGTGTTGTTGGCCGATTGAGACGACCATATAAATTATTGGATCATGATCATGCCCCCAACCACAAGCATCGTGTTTACAGGTTTTGGGTTTGAAATAATTGTCTCTGTTTTCTCTCCGTGTTTGGTATAAATTGTGTTCGATCTGTCAGTCGTGTTATTTTATTTCTTAGAAAATTGTTTAAAAAGGTCGTATTGCGGCCAATGGTAATCACGCCAAAGGACGTCTTGGCGTCCACTTCGCTGAAGCGAAACCACCCTCATTTGGTCCATATAATAACCACAAACTCTCTAGAACATTCCCACTTTACAGTGGAACATAGGAAACATCTTTTTGGGCATATTATTGTCGTTTCTTATCAATTTGGACAACTTGAAAGCAAAATCCAATATATTTATCACATTCCTTAAGATTAGAAAGACTACAGAGGTGTTTCAGTCACTTGATTTTAATGAGCCTGCCCCGTCTTGCCTTGTACGGAGTATGCTCAGACGGTCTATTCAACGCCTCATGTTCCTGTATGGCATAATTAGTAATTTAATCGATATTCCGGATATTCTTGGGTGCATAGATTTTAATGTCCCTAGTAGAATGTTATGGTCTAACTTACCATTCTACATAAATATTACGAGATGTAATTATTACAATTTGCCCCTTTAAAGAGGGCTTTAATTTAATTCAAAAAAAAAAATTTAAGTAATCTAGATCTCGATTTTGCTATGCCTAGATTCTTGTTTTTGTCAAGGATTTTTGCTTATTATTTTTATCATTTAGGAAATATCTTCTGCTCTAAGCAGGCCCGCATTCGCTTGTATTTGCCATCTGTTGTAATTTTTCCGCTTTTCTTGGTTCAATTTGCCATAAGCTCTTTGTTTGTCAAGATTTTGGCTATCACGAGAAAAGTTCAGTTTTATAATATAATACTTACAAACATTTGCACAGCCTTATTCATAAAAAAAATCTATAACATATTATAATCCTTTATTAGCAAAAATCTATTTTCGTTTTATAAAGATGTTACAATGAACCTTATCCATAAACGCTTTATAACGATTTTGTACCTATCATTCTTTTATAAGATTTTGACAAATGTCAATTTTGAATTTTCCAAACAAAAAAAAATTTTATTTTCCAATTTTAATTAGAATTTTACCAAATATTTGCCGATTTTGCTGTTGTAGCCATGTTTCGCCCTGCCTAGTCGTCACTCTCCTTACCCAGCATTGTAATGAGTATCTTCTAAGGGAAGTTCCTGGAAAATGGCAATTTAAGCAGTTTTGGAAGAAAGTGAATGTAGTGTGAAGTGTAGTGAAGAGTCTGATCCGTCCATCAGGTAAACAGATGGTTGGTACCATTTCGGGATACATGCTCACTTACCAGTCCATGCCGTAAAAAGGTTGTGCGGGAATTGGGTCGGTGACAATGCCACGTTGGCCCATTGTGATACCACTAAATAAGCTCTAGATCCTCTTGCTCCTTTAGGCCTTTAGAAAGTGGAATTAAATTGTTCGCTTAGTGTAGCACAAATTGTCTTCGATTTCAGCAGAGTCTAGCTCCACTAAACTCGTAAAGAAGCACTCGTTTAAGCACTCACAAATGCAGAGGAAGTTTTCGACACTTTCTATTTTCTCCTCATCCCTGCAGCTCCGACAGAAGGCGTCCACCACGTATTCCCATCAGACAGTGCCTCGTGAGTACTCCGTTATCCGTACATCTAGAATTAGCCTTTTCCCCGAATTCACGCATTTAGCAAGAGAAGGAGCAGTGCTCTTTCCTTGGTTCACCTCCGATTGCTCTGTCGCCTTCCTTTTGCCATTTAGTCTCTGGTTCACTAACCTTCAAAACGTTTGTGGTCGTTGATGGAAGTGCCCTCTTATAAGCACAGCGGTTGTATTCCGTACTCTGGTCATCCTGCCTAACCATAGAAGAGGATTTGTCTTACCACCAGCGCATTGCGCGAGGATCATATTTTACCCACGACTCCTTGGGATGCATAGAGGCGTTGATTGCCTTCCTATATCTGTTATCAAAATGCTTATTCCAGTTGAGCTTACAGTCCAGCATAACGCCTAGGTACTTGACCTCTTGAGAAGTAGTGAAGCTCACTCCATTTAGGAGTGGTGGTCTGAAGGCTGGTACCTTGTACCATCTGGTTAAAAGAACCGATTCTAAACGGACGATTGTCCACCGCTCAAATAATTTACGGTCCAACGGTTCAAAGAGGGGTGAATGCAAATCTCTTATTAGCTGCGCATAGTTTAACGGGTCAAAGCCTTTAACAGGTCAAGCTAACCAATACCTTTCATTTGGTCTTCTTGGGTTGGATCTCCACTTATCTGAGTGTTTATGGCGTTTATCAATAGGTAGAAAAAAACTGAGCCATTCCGGTATAATAGAACCCACTTTTGTGGGAGGGAATATTTGTCAATAAAATGGAATTGGGTGGGAACAGCGGAACCATTAGAGCTGGAGGACAAGCTTGCGCATCTCTTCGGGTCTCACGAAACTCAATAGCCAAAAGTGGTAAAAGCTCAGTCATTGTGTTTCGAAAGGTTGGACAAATACCTCACAATTGACGGGAGTTTTCCGGTCACTCTGTTAACCCCTAAAAATGTTTGGAAAACATCGAAGGTTCGATGAGATCAACCCCATCCGTTGCTTCGATGTAAAATTTTCAACCTTGAAGTTACTTTCCTACGGAAAAAAGTCTGGACAAGTGTATTTCGGTAGGTTTGAATTCTAGTGTCCCCGGATGGGTACAGTGGGAATCTTATATATAAATAGAAATGTGGAACCGTTTTCTGCTAAACTATAATTCTAAGGTATACAAATTATATATGTATAGATAGGAAATTTCGAGGTGTACTTTTATCCGTAAATAAAAAAAATTTTTAAAATCATTTTAATATAAAAAATTTAACATAAAAGTCACACCACTACAAATGCACTTATTCACACTATAGAGACGTTGTTGTTTGAGTAAATATGTCATGCACGATTTTGTATTACTCGTGTGATCGGCTCTCACTGTGAATGAGAAGAGTTGGTAGTGGACCAATGAATAACAAGCATTCGCACTACAGCGCAGCTGTTGTGTGAGTAAAAGTGTCGTGCATTTTTGCTTTAGTTGTTTCTATTGCATTGATCACTGGCTACGCTGCCCAGTGTCGGCGGCTCTCCTGAGAGCATGAAAAGTTGCTTTGTTGGAGACATAAACAAGCAATTTCAAATATGAGCAAATATGTAGACTTCATTGCTGCTACCTACAAACAGGGTTTACAAATACAAAATAAACGATTACTCATAAAGAGTATTAAACACCGAAGCTTGATTTGTATTTGTGGTTGGGTTTGTGTAAATTATAAATAAAATAAATTAAATAAGATTAAAAAAAAAATAAAACGAAGTTTAATAAAATAAAATGAAGGGAAAGACATTCAAGGTATGGAAAGGAAAGGAAAGGAAAGGAAAGAAAGGGAATGGAAAGGAAAGTAAAGGAAAGGAAAGGAGGGGAATGGAAGTGAAGGGAAGGAAAAGGAAAGGAAGGGTACCGAAAGGGAAGAATAAAATAAATTCAAAATAGAGACTGCAGAGAGTAAAAGAAGAAATCAAGGAAAACGAAAATATGTTAGAGGAAAGGAACGACAGAGAAAGGAAGGGAAAAATGCAGATGAAAAGTACAGCAAATAATGAAAATAAAATAAAGTTTAGTGGTTGAATTTCAACGACTGGGCGTTCTCTAGTAATATAAATTTCGTGTGTATATTTAATGTAGATTTCAAAATGGATGTTCTCTAATTTACGGTATAGAGTTTCGAAAAATTTTTGCGGCCACCGTCTAGTTTCAGTCATCAACATCAAATAGACAATATTCAACACTCGACAGATCAGGTCGTATTTTTCGTGATCTTCTTTATATCGTATGACCTCCTTAAAAAGCCGGTTTACGCTAACCGGATTTTGATTGACTTATTTTGTACTATTAGCTGTCAAATAAATCCCCGATTAGCCTTAACCGTAATAGCTCACCCTGAACGAGGGTCAAAAAACAGAAATAGAAGAAAACCTGTGTGTTTCATTCAGGGGTGCACAACGAAATAAACCAAAAGAGATTGTTTTTAGAACCATTAAAAAAAATTAACTAAAAGCTTTTTTGTTGGTGAATAAAAAAAAACAAAAAAATTTTCTTTTCAATAACTATCAAAAAATATTAAATTGAATAGTTTTGTTTCGTTATCAAAACGAAATATCCAAACAAATTTCATTTTGTTATTTCAGAAAATACCCAACAAGCATTTTTGTAAACGTTTTTAAAAATAATTTAAGTAAGTTTAACAAAACAAACGCTTCCTCCGGAACACACTTCTGCACCCTTCGGACCACCCTAATGATTATCTACAACAACCACATGGGAGTGAAACAACTTTGGTTGCAAATATTTTGCAAACTACTAATTGTTTTCCGAAGGCGGATTCTGATTCCTGGGACCGATACGTGTTCTACACGTAAATACTTTTCATTCAAATAAATTATTTTTATTCCGCTTTCGGATTATTGATACTGAGGTCAAACCGAAGAATTGCCGAAATGATCGCGAGACAGTCCCGAAGTGATTCCCAAATAGTCTTGAAAATGGTTTCAATTATATAGGATGTGGACCCGAATTACAATTACAATTAGTGTTGTCACAAGGGAAGGTACCCGGATACAATCCCGATACGATTACCACTGCATGCATATGTGCATGCATAGGCATACCTGTGCAGACTTTCCAAAATAAATGCTATACAATTAGCCGCGGTATGTTTTTCCTGAATGTTTTGGATAGCTAGAGTTAAAATTTTTTTTTTTTTTTTGTTTTTTTGATTTTGAAAATTTCCTAAATGATTCTTTATAAATGTGCGTGTATTTATTTTGATATTTCTGAAACAATTTTTTTTTATTTTCCACCTAACGTTCATAACGAAAAATATTTATTCGCAATCAAAGTTTTATTTTGTTTTTTTGTTAAAAATAACGATAGTATTCGACGTGGTTTGATTCTATGTTTTTAATTGACCTCGAACCAGCAAAAATATCAATGCTTTGAGAATGAAGATGAGAGAAATTGCCTGTCCTTCGGGGTCGCCTTACTAGGGGCTCCATGTGCCCTTATGACAAAGATGGTACTGAGTACTGAAAAGTTTGCACCGCCACTCCTTTTTCCACAAAATCCACATACACCAAAAATAGTTCAGTTTCATGAAATTCGTAAATACAGCAATGGCTCATAAATTGTTACTATTTCCAGGGGTTATAGTATGAACGTTTTTTTACGATTATGATCTACTTACGAATTCAAGCGTGTGTTCAAGCTGGGATTCATATTCAATATAATCTGCTACAAAACTCGCACATTCAGTTTCATTTCCAATTAAGGGGATATGTATAAATGCAGTTGGCCGAATAGTAGAGCAAACAAATTTCTGAAATTAAGTATTTTAGAAGAAAAATATGCTACAAAAGGTAGGTTAGAAATGTTCAGAATGGTGTGCAATTTGATCAAAAATTATCAATGGCCCTACTTACTACTATCGTTTACTCGATTTAAAGTTTTTGACCATGGTGGAACTACATCACTAGCCGAGATGAATTGTACTTTTTCACGAATTTTAACTATAGAATCATTGGCGCAGTGTTATTCTCCAAAATATAAGTATGCCCTGGGTCCACCTGTTTAGATTCAACTTGGTTTTCGACTATCGTTTCAACTATAGAAAGAATGACTATATGAATATGTGCAGCGAAATTGTTACGATCTGCAAATATATTGTTGCCGAAGGATTTATACCTTTCATGAGTACGCATCACGGTTTTAAGTGTCCGATCCTTACTCACAATAAGTACAACCCCGCCAAATTTGACTGTCTTACCCTGTTAATTAAAGATACATAGCCCAAACCCCATTTATGGGAAAACTGGGTTGGGGGCTATACGATATTTTGGTCCAATCTTGATGATTTTCACTACACACATATACACAGTAATAGGTACTCTAGCTAGGGTTGCCAATCGAACTTTGGTCCGACTACTAAATATTTTTGAAACAATTTATAGCATGTAAAAATACTATATAATTTTAGCATTTTCGGACATTGGTTTCGAAAAAGCTTTCATGGTAGCGCATTTAATAAATGCACATTTAGCTAGTTCGAGTCATATGTTTTTTTGTTTACAAATATTTTTTGAGGTTATGAAAATTGGCCCGTGTGCAAAAATATACATATTTTTATTAAATCTTCCGATTAATTCCCTTCGCAAACATCAGATTAACTTGTAGATGATTTTATTTTAACAATATCACACAACACGAGCGCTAAATTACAAATTTAAAATAAACTAAATTTGCTGAATGTTTACGTATGAAAGAGAATGAGACAATGCCAAGCAAAAAATGCCAATATTGCCACTCTTTTGAATTCGAATGGCGATTTTCTTCGAAGATTACAGGGTTGATTTCGCATTTATAATGCTAGTGCAAAAATAAAGTTGCAATTAGATGTCCAAATTTGTACGGTAAATGCGAAAATAAATGCTGCATAACTCTCTGTCACATATCGCATTATGTGAATGCATGATCCAATAATACAGGTCGTGTTATTAGACCAGCTGATTTTTACTTTTTTCTGGAATTTTGACAGTACACTCATTTCTCAGTGCGATTTTGACATTAAACTCACAAATTACATAAACAAAATACATGCAAAGTTTATGTATGGATGTATGTATGTCACAATGCTTCCACCTTAATAATTCCGCCATGGTAATTTGTTTACATTTCAAAAGCTGATAGCGGTGTCGCTCGTCTTGATTTGTGCTGCAGTTATTTCTTAAATAATTCTTGTGTATGTCTTTCTTTATATTCTCATTCGGAAACAAAATTATGGAATGTGGAAAAGATAAACATACTGTGACACGCCGCAAACACCAAACAAAGAACGAAATATACTAAAAAGGTTTCAAAAGTATAAAACAGAGTGGGAAGAAACTTACACTTGGCTAAGTAGAGATCACCAACATGTCTACAATGCAACATGTACGTTATGCAAAAAAACATTTGCCATTTCAACAAGTAAGGAAAGAGCTGTATTCGACTGTGCCGAAGACTTTATACCTTTCATGAATACGCATCACGGTTCTAAGTGCCCGATCCTTACAAACAATTAGTAGAAACTCTGCCAAAACTGTTTATTTAAAGATAAGTATCCCAAGCCCCATTTATCGGAACAATCGATTGTTGGTCCGATCTTGGTTATTTTCACTACACTCATTACATATACAATATGAACCAAACCTACAAAGTTTTGCGTTCCTAGCTTTTTCATTGCAGAATTTATAGCCCAAACCCCATTTATCGGAACTGTCCATTATATGGGAGCTATATGTTATGTTGGTCCAATCTGGCTGATTTTCACTAGTCACATTGAGTATGTAATACGAACTAAACCCGCCGAATTAAAAGTTCTTAGCTCTTAAATTTCAATATTTATAGGTCAAACCCCGTTAATCGGAACTATCTGATTTTCACTAGTCACATTGCGTATGTAATATGAACTAAACCCGCCGAATTAAAAGTTCCTAGGTCGAACTCCGTTAATCGGAACAATCGATTGTATGGGAGCTATGCGTTGTATTGCTCCGATCTTGCTCATTCTGACAAATAATTAATCTTATGCAAAATGGCGGCTCCATACCAAATTTCATCAAAAACTGAGGGACTAGTTTGCGTACAAACAGACAGACGGGCATGGCTAATTCGACTCAATTCATCGCCCTGATCATTTCGTTATACTTATTGGTGGGTCTATCTCTTCTTCTTCTCATACTTACAAACATCGGATCAAAGTGAGTAGCATAAATTAAGTTTTTTCTAAGTCAGATTCGAGCATTTGTATAGTATGTATATTATTTTGTGCAAATTATTACAGGCAAACCACATGGTCAGACAAAACAACATAAGCATAAAACTGAACTCCTAAGAAGTACTCCTACGTTGAATAAGTTTTTTGATGCGTCCTCTTTGTCTACGACAGATGTCCCACCAAATATATAAAACGATAAGACAATAAACAGCCAGCGAATTTGCTATAACTTACAAATGGCATGATTGACGCTATAAAAAATCACTATCTCAGCACCAAATTTCCTTTGATAGAGTATCTGGCCTAAGTGCAGACAATGCAAATGCCAATTTTGGTAGTCATCATTCACTTTACAGAAATAGCGAGAATGTAGTACCTAATTTGATAAAGGGGAATTGCCATGCACACATAGCTCACAATACCGCCGTCAAGCATGCCATGAATTTTTTAAAAATCGATGTGGAAAACATAATATTAAAAATGTATAGCAACTTTTCTGTATCAGTCATAAGAAGAGACGAGCTTAAAAAGTGTTTTGCAGCTGTTCAATGCGAATGGCATGAGCTGAAAGGACACGTTGGTACTAGGTGGCTTTCATTGTTGCCATGCCTAGATAAGTAACATACTTCTAAATTATATGGCTTTGCGAAACTACTTTATTTCCTTAGGTGGGGAGTGCCCAACAAATATTCAAGACATTTGAATGTTAAATGAGTCTGACGGGTATATTAAAATACACATATTTTTGCATTTCTCATATTTTACATATCTTCCACAAAAGTGTTAAACAGCTAGAAGGAATAATATCACAATTTTGGGCGTATATAGTATTAAGTCTTCATTAAAATCAGCTCTACACAACGTAAAAAATATTGTTTCTTTGGTTACGATACCAATAAGCTAATGCATGTATTAACTAAGAGTGATCATAATATAGACAACTTGCTAGTATTCATTGACAAATCTTTGGAATATCTTAACAAATGGTTTGATTTTAAGACAGGCAACTGGCTCTGCATAGTAAGAAAACTGAATTTTTGATAATAATTCACCAAATTTACTTAAAATTATATCATTCCTACTCTCTATCCATGCCACTTCGACATTTACAGAAAGAGTCTCTTCTGTCATGAATTCAAAATGGCGGGAAGAGGGAAACCGAGCGGCTATCTCCCTAATAAAAAATGAACTTTTAATATATATTTTATTTAAATTTTGAATGCGAAAAAGCATATGAAACATTTTGAGCTAGTCAGGAATTGCTAAAAACTGCCAGAAGTGCAAAAAATACTATTTTTATAAACCAAATGCTTAAAAAAACCAATGAAATGTAAATAAATCTTATATAGGCATGTACATATGTGTACTACTTTTATTTCTTTTTAATAAAATAATATATATTTTTGAAATGTACTGTTTCATATTATTTTATAAAAGTACTATATGTTTCTGAAAAAATTTTGGCAATCCTAACGGTAGCTGCCAAATTTTGTGTTCCTCGCTATTAATAATATCCCGCATAACGCGCGGATTATTCGTTCGTGCCGAGTCGTTGAAAGGCTTTGGTTTGTTAATCGTCGAGATCTAAAACTTCTCAGCTACAGAGAAAACCTCATCAGCTAATTAAAGTAGATATAAGATAGATTATACATTTAGAAATAACTAGTTAACAGAATAAAATTATCGTTAGAAGTTAATATACATAGAAGTCGAAGAATAAGCGATGAATTTAGGATAGAAAGAATTGATTTTTTTATGCTGAAAGGCGAGTCTGAAATATCAAATCTACCAGAAAGGGAGTTATAATCTTGACACAAACAGCGAAAAGGCTCATTTAACTGAAAATTGGTTCGGAACTGTTTTAAGACTAGATGTTTATTTTGCCTTGAACGACGAGACGGTACACTGAAGTTCACTTCACTTAGAAGAAATGGGCTGGAGAGTGCACCATTTAGCAATTTAATCATAAAAACAATTCCAAGCATTTCCTTCCGACTACAAAGCGTGTGCAGGTTAAATAGTTTTAAACGATTCGTATAGGGTGACAGATTATACAAGAGTTCCCAATGAAAATCTTTTAAGGCAAATAGTAAAAATTGTTTCTGAAATGATTCTAGGCGATCTACATGGACCTGGTAACGCCGGTTCCAAATTATAGAACCATATTCAAGTACCGGTCTGACTAATGTAGTAAAAAGAGCTTTAGTTACATAAGGGTAGCTAAATTCTTTAGACCATCGTTTAACGAATGCTAGAACACCTCTAGCCTTATTGACTATTGTGTTAATATGGCGGTTTAAACTGAGCTTGTAGTCCATAGCAACCCCCAGGTCAACAAAATCATACACTTGCTCAAGACTATAATTTTTAATTGTATAGGAAGCCGGCTGAGAAGTTCCACGCAAAAATCGCATGTATTTACAATTTTTAAGGTTAAGTAGTATATAACTTAAATCGCACCAAGTAACTAGATCTAATTGTAGCTTATTTCTATCTTCAAACGACGCGAATGACCTGAAAAGCTTTACGTCGTCAGCATAAATTAACATTTTTGAGAATTCTATTATTGTAGAAATATCATTTATAAACAACAAGAACAGAATCGGCCCAAGATGGCTTCCTTGAGGAACCCCCGAAGAGATATAAATGACATCGGATAATAAATTTTTAAACACTACTCTTTGTGTCCTGTCACTAAGGTAAGAAGAAATCCAGCGATTGAGACCCGACTGGAAGCCCAACTGATCGAGTTTATGAATAAGTAATGAGGGACACACTTTGTCAAAAGCTTTGCTGAAATCCGTATAAATAACGTCGGTGTGCAGATTTTTTCTAAAGCCATTTGAGACAGGACTTGTAAACTCAAGTAAATTTGTAACTGTGGACTTCCTCTTACTGAACCCGTGTTGGCGACAGCAATCAAAGTAAAGGTCGGATCCGTAAGTTGATGTGTAACAATAGCTTCAAACAATTTGGGATGGCAGAAAGCTTTGCTATGCCACGTTAGTTCTCTATAGAAGACCTACTCCGGCTTCTATGCAGCGGTAGAAGAAACGATTCTTTCCACACTGTTGGAAAAACACCAAACTTTAGTGATAGATTGAACAAATTGGTAAGGGACTGGTAAATATGGTTCGCACAATTTTTCAAGAAACATGTAGGGATCCTATCAGGACCGTATTTCAAAGATTCTTTAAAGGTTTTAAGCTAAATTAGAACATCTTTGGCGCATATAATTGGTGAATGAATTAAAATTTCCCCGTGTAGCTTATAAGGATAATTTTGAAAGTCTGAATTGGTGACGGCAGAATAGTTAGAAGTGAGAAATTGACCAAAGAAATTTGCGATATCTTGATTATTGCTAGATGTAATGTCTTGATAGTTCTGGGCTGAGGGAAGCCCCGCTACTTTACGTTTAGAATTTACGAAACCATAAAATTACTTTGGATTGAGAATAATGTCTCTTTTTGTTTTAGAGACATAAGCTTTATAGCACTGTTTATTTAAATCGGTGTGCTTCTGACGTAGAATGGAATACAGTTTAATCCGGATTTCTTATATAAATTAAATGATGTCGTTTTCCTATTTTTCAGAGTCTTAAGCTCTTTAGTAGACCAAGCTTGTGTAGGATGATCATAAGTTAATTTATGTTTAGGAATAAACTTCTCAAATAGGCAGTATATAGTTTAATTGAAATGTGAGACGTTTGGATCGATATCACTACTAAATTCAGACCAAGTTAATTTAAAAAGTTCTTTATTTAATTTCTTGTAGCTGGCTTTGGTAAAGTTAAAATCAAAGCTACTATTTGAGTAGCATTGAGTAACTTGTCTATTCCTTACGGTTTCGTAGACTATTTCCATGGGAGAGTGGTAAAGGTCTTCTGGTAAAACCAACGGATCACAACGATTTACAGAAAATTTGCTTGTATCATCAACACACATTAAATCTAAGACTTTCCCAAACTTGTTAGCGGTAACATTTATTTGATCAAGGCAGAGATCAGAAATTCCATATAAAGAGTCATTGTGGCCCAGTTTGGATTGATTTGGAATAATTTTTCCTCCAGATATGTTCCACGATATATGAGGTAGGTCAAAGTCACCCAAAACAATCATTGAATCAGAAGCTTTAGTCAATAAGTTAACAGTTTTGAGCAGAGAGACATGTTGAATGACACGAAAAAATTTGATGCTGGAGGGATGTAGCTAAGAGATAAGGACATATAGACTTATCTAGCTGAATGCGGATGCATTGGAACTCAATGGAATCTAAGATAGGTATATTAACCTCCTCTGAAGGTATGAAGGAATGAACGGCAAGTAGAACTCCACCTCCAAATCTGTTCAAGCGATCATTTCTATATACTTGATTTTCGTTACATAAAAACTCAGAATTGAAAACATGAGGTTTTAACCAAGTTTCGGTAAAAGCAATTAGGTTATAGTAACAATGAAAAGATTTGAAATAGAGACATTGAGATGCCTCAATGATTTAGGATCTACATCATTATTAATGAGGCAACTGCAGACGATGGAGTTTTCCTCTATGCCAGCGTGTCTAGCAATATACTTCTTCAGTTCATCAGCTGTGACAGAAGTCGAAAACTTCGATAAATGCAGCCATTTCCTTCTCATAGCAGCTCTCAACTCATTTTTGCTTGAACCAATATACAGAGGTTGAACTAATTTATGAGCATTATTTACTTTAGAACTCTTTGGACTAAGACTAAGATCGGCCGTGACAGAATTAGTAGCAATATCAGAAATATTACCAGGAAATTTAATTTTTAGAAGCATTAGGGGTACCGTCAGCATTTTTTGTATTTATTTGTTTAGACCTTTTTTTATTACGCAGTGTTCCATTCGCTTTGGTTAGCAGCAGATGCAGGCGAAATAGCAGCAGTAATAGCAGTATCAGCGGAAGACAGCATGGCCGTCGCAGCCGCTACGCTAGTTCTAGAAGCAGCATGCTTAGAGATCGACGTCGTTGTATTCTGAACAGCAGAAAGGGTATCAGCTGACATATGGAAAACATTGGTATTTACAGCGCCATTGGCGGTGCTGATATAACCAACAGATGGTAGCTCAGTAGCAGCAGGTAAAGATGTTATTGCTTTTTTTATTTGAATTCTCCACATTCTCTCTTTGTGTGGGGTAATCACTAACAACACTTTGATTTGCGACAATAACTGTGCCAGAGTAGCATTGTTTTCATCAGGCTTGGAGTGTAAACAAAAATCTTAGCATGAAGAGTGTCGGTTTTTTGGTGTAAACACTTATTGTCTTCATGCAATGCACCAACAGCAGATAGAAGATTATAGTTTAGTAATTTAACTTCGGCAAGCTCATCGAGCACCAGAGCAACAGATTGTTCAGCAATGTTTTGTTGCGAACCTTTAACTGGTAGCTCAGCACTCATTACCACAACAGGGGGAGTGGAGCGAAGGGAACTACGGCGCACAGCTTTGCACTCATCACATAGGAAAGATCTGCCTGTTGAATACCAACACAATGAAGGTGAAATATCTCATTGCAATTAGAGCAATGCACTTTGGACTGAGCGCGATCCACTTTCAGCCCACATTAGCAAAAAATAATAAAATTATTTTGTACAGGAAAAAATAAAATAATATTGATTTTGTTTTGTTGTTTCATTATTACAATTAACCACATCGAACCTAAATGATGGTGTAAGAGTCACTTTATCTAATTGTTTAATATGCACCGCACCGAGATACAGACATCACACGAACAATATACATTATAATGCAAAAAATGCAAAGCGATTGAAAACACGTCCTCATGCAAAGAACTTCAAACAGCAAATGTTATATTGATTGATTGTGCTCCTTTCAGATTTATGGATTCAAATATTATTTACGGATGTATGAAAAACGCATGCTATTTAATCCATGCAGAATAAGTATTTTTTTTTGTATAAATCATGTGTACGCTCTAGTATTTCTGTATACTTTCAGAATTAATACAGATACATGTATACAAAAGAAGAGATAGAGTAGGTATGCATGCTGCCTGAGAAACCGTACGTGTACGTAAAATGGAAATTCACGATCATTTATACTGGCATGCATACAAAGTTCCTTTTCAGGCCTGAAATACTCATGCATATCTTTCCAACATATCTCGAACAATTTTTAAGTATACTAAATATGTAAATTGAAAAAATTAAAATAAAATCTTGAAAAAAAAATAAATCCCAATTTTGTATTATTTTTGTAATAGAGCAATTTGAAATGTTAGTACTTTGAGGGGAAAATATAAGGGGTTTGAGCATTTACTGTGAATAGTTTATAAGGACATTTATAAGTAAGTTGAACATTAGGAATGAACAGTTTGTAAGTTCTTTAATCAGCACAATGAGGTTTATACTACATTTACACTGCACCGCATTTGGAAAATTCAAATGAGGCATTTCAAACCCATTTACATTAGCTCATTTGCATTTTGTTTGACATTTTCCTTTAGGCGAAACTTCAAACGCAATGCGTTTCACAAAAATGTCATGTTGTTGCGGCCCAAATGCGAGCGAGTGCGTTGAAATCAGTCATTTGGGAAATGCGATTTGTATGGGGAAATGCGACGCATTTGCATTTTTTTCGCCCAAAATGACTCATTTAGTGCAGTGTAAATGTAGTATCAGTTTTTAGTTGTGAAAGCTGTAAATATTGTGCAGTTTGGTTGCTTGCTCTAAGTAATTTGTAAGTAATTTAATGAAAGTTTGAGGCTTTGTTAGAGCAGAGTAGATATATTTTTCATTTATGCGAATATAATTAGTCAAATGTTGAACACATTATTAACGGCTTTCGTCCTTATTGAAAATGCTTGTATAGGTACTTATAAAAGGCTCAGCTGTCTAGCAGGGCTATGAGAAAACATACATATCGTTATTGCTTATCCGTAACATAACCTTACAGACCAATTAATATTATTTTTTCTCTAACGTTAAGGATACTGAGCTCATATCACATGCTATCTACTAGATAGTAGGTTTCAAAAACTATCGATGGACACGACTATCGGTACATTCCGATTGACACTATCGACATTAGGCATTTGCAGAGAAAAACTAGTCCAAGTTACCATATCGCCACCAATAAAACTCATTTTATCAAATATTTATAATTGCTTCACGGGTAGACAAAATTTTGCAGATTTAACTTTGGTAATGTTTCCTTTATAATTCTATACGACCGCACCTAACAGCTAAAACACGTCCAAAAATATCGGGAAATATGTTAAAAGACCTAGGTAACAATATTCCGAAATCGGAAGCTCGATTTTATATTACTGTGAAAAGATATTTGCAATCGAATTTGAAAATTGTCATTTTCATGTGGTTGTTGTAATCACACATATTGGGTGTTCCGAAATGTGCAGAATTTTTGAATAACTACCTACCTAATAATTTTTTTAAAAGCGCCTATCATCCTGAGAACCACTTGATAATAATATTTAACACTATAACGTATACTATCCATAGCAATGAAATATCGATAGTAGAACCTGATACCGTTCTCGTAAGGATGCTTGTACAGTTTCGCGATGGCCGAGGATTTCCAGCTCAAAATGTACAAAATTCTGAACTCCTGGTAATTTAAGTTAATTACCTGAACATTGCATTCATTTGATAATGCCAGTACTAACGCTCTTCTCTTAGGGTATAACGTTTTAAATTGTTTCCGGAAATTTTCAGCATATAAAAGCAAAAGACGTTCTTTCCGAGACAATGTGTAATAGCTTGGTGGATAGCAGTGATAAGAGTTTTCGAATTCCTCGGTAGTCTCTGGAAAAGAAAGATCTATGTGCCCTTTATCAAACCTAGCTTCTAGTCCAATCCACTCTTTATGTTGGACTACTTCTTCATCCAAAACTCCTTCTTCTAAGTATACCCCTTCCAAAAGGTCTTCGGCAGCTAAAACTTCTGCAATCCGTTCCTCTTCAATTTCTTTCAAACTTGTCTCATACGTTTTAGGAACAATACTAATATTAGCAGTCCCCTTAATACCCTTTGCAGGTTTCTTTGGTGGCATGACGACGAACTAAATATGAAGAAAAATATAGCAGCAAGTCACCCTTACTTGAGAATTTTTTTAAGAACTCGCAGTGCCTACCAAACCTATGTTAAGTATTAATAATTTATGAGAATGACGTAATAACAGCCTTGACTGACAGCACGCTAATACAGATTTAGCTCACTTATTCGGAATCAACTTGAACAGTAAAACTAGCTGCTAGGAATCAGCTGGTAGTTGGCAAGATTTAAGAGAATAACAGAATTTTTGCCTGAAAACACTTAAGAAAATGTAATAACTAATCCTTTTCACATTACGTCATCGACTCTCACAATGAAAGTAGCCCATCCGCTAGAAACTCAATATGAGCTCAATCAACGAACATAAAACTATAAGAAGGTTCATCAATTCGCGGGTAGGTAATTCACCACAGTGGAAATTCGCTCTTAAATCGCTAGTTTTAAGGCCATTAGCACTTTTATTTTTTTTTTCATATTCACAATTAAACGTTTTTGTAACTCCAACTATAATTTTTTGTGTAAATATTCAATTGAAACGCAGTGAATTCAAGCCATTTACACGCGGGTACAGTGGTGAATTACCTACCATCGATTTGACAGCGTCCACTTGCTTTCGCTGTTGGACCTTATAGTTATATTTTCTTTGGTTCAATGCAAAATGTAAGGCTTTTTTATATACGGATTTTTATCCCGAAATCCCGTATTTTTCTAACTAAAACTGGTAAAACTGTCAAAAGCTAATAAGAGGATGAGAGCGGGAGGGTAAGTGTTTGGGACAAATTGTCAATCTTGTATCATGAATTTGAATTTTACGTCAAAAACAAGAAAACTTCTTTTATTTTTGACAAAAGTATAATTTTTGATTATTTATCAAGATAGAAAATTTGTCAAGAACACAGAATCGGGGGTAAGGTACGGAATTGAGTTCTAAAAAAAATGTAACTTCTGTCAGATTCATTAGGCTGTTTACGAAAACCGTGAAATCGATAAATGCGATTAATAGTTTAAAATACAATAAAAATGATTCAAGATTAAGGCTCTAATTTCAGAAATTTTCTTACCAATTTTTCAGGATTATAATTTATCATATTGGGATTGGTGTTTTTTAATTCAATTTCCCCTATTGAAGAATATAACTTAAAATATGTGCCATATGTGCTAAGCAGATACAGTACGGCAAATCTTATATATTATAACTGATTGGTGTTGTTGTGTTCGCTTCTCATTTTCAGCTCACATTCGGAATTGATATTATTAAGTGAGGTATCGCCTTAAATGTAGATATTAGCTCTACATGCCAAACTATTAATTTTTTGTAGTGCTTTGGTTAAAAAATATTGTGAACATCAATAGAAAGTTCGTCGCCTTAAAGTATACAACTACCGACTCTCGCTACACCTTCCGTTTCCTTTAGGACATCAATTGAATTCAACTGCACTTTATATGTTACTAGACCGATGCAGTTTTTTAAATTAAGAGAGTCATTAGAAAGATATATTGGGACGGTTATGGTATGGTATGGTGAATTATATGTATAATGTTATGGCACGGTATGGATGATCATCTCTAATCTATTTTCTGTATATATGGTTTAGGGTAATCTGCAGCTATGTTTTTTTTACGCAATATGCGCACGGATTCATTTAGTGAGTGAAAAACTGGCAACTGAGTACACTGCTATACAGGTAAACTGAGAATGAAAATATGGGTGTGCAATGTAATCACGACATAAAAACTTATATTAAAGAAATTATATAGAACAAGAAGGTTCAACAGCAAATGTAAGTAGCCGCTGTCAAATCGATGGTAGGTAATTCACCACTGTAATTGCTTGTAAAATGCTTCAATTCACTGTGTTTTAAATGTATATTTCAGGGACGGAAAATAATCATTATTCTTCATTATTTCGACTATAAAAATCAATATGTTGTAAACATTGCAACACAATTTTAAAAACACCACCATATTTGCTATGGTATAAGCTACGGCAATCTGCAATGATTTCTATTTTTTGAGTTATATCCATACTAATCAAATATAATGATTATAGCTTGAGTAAGATTTTTTTATTTAAATTTAATTACTAAAATTTGATTTTAACAATTTTAATCATAAATAATAAGTTTATCTCGATGTAAATATTTTTGATTGTTTGATTTTAATCGTTTTTACACAAGCATAATAATAATTACCTCTTAAATTTTACTATTTTCCTCAGCCATAATCTTTATCTATTTTAAAATTTAGCAAATTTTCTTCAATCATAATTATTATCTTCGATTTTTATCCCTTTTCCTCAAGATCAATCATTATCCCAATTTTTATCAATTTTCCTCAATCATAATTATTATCTTCGATTTTTAGCATTTTCCATCACGCATAATAATTATCTTATGATTTTAATTTTTTTTAATCAAGAATAATAACTATAGCTTGAATTTTATTTTTATTGGTCGAAATGTCATATATCCTGAACTATAAAGAAAACTTAAAAGAGCATACCTCTTTCTCTGTTGTTGTGTTGGCCTATGCCACGTTCTTATATGCTCTGGGCTCGCGAACAGAAACCTCTGCACGGATAAGTTTATAGCGCCTTGCTGCAACACACTGCGATTCAAGAGACCAAACTGACCATAAGATCAGACTTACGAACTTGTGAAGGTTATAACGTACATCGGAAAGACTGGTAATAGGAGTGGTCTCGCGTTTATAACACACCACACCATACAATATAATCTATTATCAATTATACTCTCAATCGAGCGGCAGACGGACTTCATTACCTCTGAACGAAGAACTTTTATCAACTTCAGCAAAGCGGACTGGGACCGTTTTACCGACTATACAGAGCGTTCCTTTGCCGCCCTACCCCACCGACAGACGTACGCCAAAGTGAACGAGAGTTTCACAAAGTTACTGATTCAGCTTCCGGCCGTTTCATTCCCGCTGGAATAACTCCGGAAATTCAACCGAATTTCCCTGCGCAGGCAGCTGCGCTGGCAATAGAACGTGACCAAGTGAGACTTCTCAATCTCGGAGACCCCAGCAATGCAGATCTCAACGGGGAAATTCGACGGACGGTCAATGACTACAAGTTGACCAAGTGGAAGCAACACCTAGAGGCATGCAACCTCTCCGGCGGATTCGGCAAATTATGTTCAACAGTCAAGGCTCTATCAAATCCGACCAAATACAATGACTAGGTCGCCATTACATTTGGTGACAGCGCCAAATCGGACCCCAGCCGATGCGCGAGCTCTTTTTCTCTCTCTATGGCGCAATATACAACAGGTATATCATCATAAACCTCCTAAGAGATTTTTGCGCCAAGCTTCTCTTCCAATTTGTGGTGTGCCGATTTGAATTTTCCCTACAAATTGGTGGGACCTACAGTTTTTTGCCGACTCCGAACGGCATCTACAAAGGAGACGAATTTTTGCTGAGAAGCCTGTCATGGCAGAAATACACTCGGAGAGTTTGCCAAACCACTGCCGAGGGGCGACCCCGTTTTGAAAAACTTTTTTTCAAATCACTTTTGATGTTACCTGTACCAGGGCTCGAACCATGGACCTTCGGTGTGGTAGGCCGGCAACACTACCTTCACACCACGGCGGCCGAGCCGAGCTCTTTTTACCGACAGTTTATAATGCATCGACCTACTGATAGGGCCAAGAGACGAGCCATCCGTAGCGTGCGCAAACACAACACGGCGCACATTGCCGTCTCCAAGGTCAACGAAGCTATAAGGAAGGCCAAGCCCTCAAGATCAATTGGACCCGACGGTATTGCCATGAAGATGTTGAAACACCTAGGCCACGAGGGATAGAGTTATTTGGCGGCTCTCTTTAACCTCTCGGTAACCAGTTTCATCATTCCAGAGATTTGAAAATAAGCGATTGTGGTCCCCTTACTAAAACCAGGGAAGCCGGCGAACCAAGGAGAATCATATCATCCGATGTTTCTCCTGTCGCCGGTAGCGAAGTTATTGGAGACCATTATGATCCCATATTACACTGCAAACCTGCAGTTGGCCGAATACCAACATGGCTTCCGGGAGACACGTAGCACAGCAACCGCTCTAAACATAATAACGACGCAGATAAACTATGGCTTGACTCAACAGCCACCAAACCATAGGACGGTGCTCGTGGCACTTGACCTTTCCGAAGCCTTCTCACGGTCAACCACGCCACACTCCTGAGACCTGGAAGAGACACCGCTCCCTGCTGGCCTAAAAAGGACCGCTAACTACCTCAACGGTCGGCAGGCGCCAGTCAAATTTAGTAACAAGAAATTTAGACCACGAAGAATCAAACAAAGGGTGCCGAAGGGTGGTGTCCTAACCGCCTTTTGTTTAATTTCTATATTTATATATTTATTTATTAATCAACAAACAAGATGGTTACAGACTATGTAATACAAAAACGTATTTATTGACATGCTTTTATAAAAGCCTGACAACGAATGTCTTATAAGCAGACTCTTGAAATAAGATTTACTATAACTTAAATCATTCTCTACGGACGACGAGAAAGTGTTAAGTTGCGCAAGTGTTCTCCTAAGAGGAGCATTCATCGCATGAACAGTTCTAACAACACCTCCAAACAAAATTTCGTTACTACGAAAACTACGTGAAACTAAACCGAATTTTCGAGAGGAAATATGCACAATCTATTAACCCAGTAATTATATCATAGACAGTGCCCATCGACAACAAAGTAAGCCTCGACTCCAAAGACATTCGATTTATTAGTAAACAGCGGGATCGATAAGACGGGATAGGGTCCGCAAAGCAAAGCGAATAAATGCTCTCTGAACAGGCTCCAGCCTCTTAGCGTAAACAAAATTAAATGGACTCCAAATAAATACCGCATACTCCAACCTACACCGCACCAAAGACTAATACAAGAGTTTGAGAGTATACGGGTCAGAAAATGAAGAACAGTTCCGACGAATAAAGGCCAACATCGCATATGCTTTAGAAACTATAAAATTGATATAAAAGCTGAAGGTGGGCTTGGGGTCAAAAAAGACACCCTGGGCCCTATTTCACAAAACAACTTACTTTGCACTTTGCAAATTTTTCGTCAATTTGCAAAACTTTGTGTTCGTCAGAATTGTAAAATTTGATAAGTGATAAGTTTAAGTTGATAAGTCTAATTTGCAAAGTATTTGCAATTTTTGGGCACTCTTTGCAATTTCTGTTCCACGTACGTTCTCTTGTGCAAAGTGCAAACTGGAGACAACTAGAGCACAATACACAGCGCAGTCATGCTTTGTCGGCTGAAAATTAACTGCTACTGTGCTTGCATTGGCTTGGAAATGGTTGGCAGTACCATGGAGTTGCAGCTATGAATGATGTTGCAAAATCAGCAATTTGCAGAACCATCCATAGAGTTGTCGACATTATAATAGACGTTTTAATTCAAAACGCAGTACGATGGCCCGATGATGTCAGTGGTATTGCTGAAAAGTTGTTTATGACAAGTGGATTCCCTTGTGTGTGTGGTTGCGTGGATGGCACAATCATTGCACGAGGAAGGATATGTGGACTGGAATGGAAACCACTCATTGAATGTGATGATGATATGGGGGCCAAACTACACATTTTACAGTGCAAATGCAAGTTGGCAGGGCAGCGTTCATGACTCAAGAGTGTTACGGAATTTGGCTGTAAGTCAAAGATTTGACAATGGATGGAGACCATTTCCGGATGCTGTTGTTTTGGGTGATAGTGGTTACAGGCTAAAAATCGGGTTGATACCGCCATTACGCCGAAATCCCGATAACCGTGCTGAAGAGACTTTCAATCGTTGCCACCAAAAAACACGGCGCATACTTCAAAATAGTTTTGGTATTCTTAAAGAGAGACTCCCGTGTCTAAATTATTTGCGACTGGGAAAAGATAGTCATTGTTTGTGCCATCTTACACAATATTGCCAGAAGCATTGGAATTAGATGAAAGTGCTGAAGAAGAAAATTATGCCCTTAATAATATAGAACATGCGAGTGGAATAGAAAGGGTTACTTCTCTACTGCAATACTTCTCCTAATGCCAACCATTAAAGTGAAATAAAAGTCGTCCTTTGGCTATGAGCGTTGTTTCTTTTGGGGTTTGAGATTAACACTAACAAGTTTTATGTAATTTTTAAATAAAAAACATTAAAAAAATAAACAAATACTAAATGGGAAAATAAAAATAATAATACATTAAAAACTCAAAACTCCTCAATTAACAACCGCGAACGCGAAATATTTTCCGTTTCTGCCGCTGCAATTTCGTGGGTTATGGCAGAGGGTGGAAGTTGGAGCTCCCTCTCCAATTTTAGGCACTGAAGTTTTCTCTAGTAAACCTCAACCTCAAGGAGCTCCAGCCGACGTTTTTTCTCTCTATCCAAAGTTTCACTTAGAAACTTGGTAGAGCTCTTCCTTTTCCTTGGGTTTGGAGGGGGATTGAGTCTGATTACAGAATATCGAGGATGGCCAAGTCAGCTTCATCCATAACGCTGTACTTCCCCCCTCCGGATCCAGTTTTTCGGGCGTTATCCCCTTTACTCTGCAAATTAACAAAATAAAAATAACTAAAAATATGAGCTTATTTTCAAATATAAGAATCAGAACAATATATTTCATGTCAGCGAGGTGTATTTAAACTTTATTAAGCAACTGTATGTACAAGGTACATACATACATACGCGAAATGAATATTTGCCTATTCAAATAGTTACGGTATATTTTTACAGTACATATAGCAAATAATTATATTGTGCATATACCCGTTCTTCTTATCAGCAAGAGTTGTTTAGTGAGGGCACGCTTAACTCACAACAATAATGTCTATGATAACGATTTGTGTTGTTGTCAACAAGATGCTTGTTAGTTATTAGCATTGCACAATATAAGAATAAATAGAAATTCCAACAGTAACAAATGAGGCAAATACAAATATTTGCTATGTGTAGGCAATAAATTGTTGTACTTACCAATGTTCGGCTCTTCCAGAGCCCAAACAAACTGTCCCTCGCATAGGTCCATGTTTTTTGGGCCGACGCCAGTTGCAGGGATTGGGTTTTTTTCAAAACATCCTCCCAGGCAGCCTGTTTATCTAATTTGTTAACCTTCAGAATGAAATATAAACTTAATTATGTTTGAAATTTACAATAATTTTATAAAAAAAAATACTTAATTGTTTGAAAATTCGCAAATAAAATTTCTTTTTTTTCTTTTTTATGTTCAAAACTGCAACTTTTTTCCAATTTTTATTTTGTGGCTCATATTAAATCTTTACCTTAGTAATGCAAACTGATTAGCGATATGACAGAAATGCAAAATTGATTAAACGGTTTGTGGAACACTTTGCACACTCACTTTGCAGAAAGTGCAAAGTCTTTGAAAAATATGCTCTCTTAACAAAGCCTTTGCAAAACTAAGCTCAGCGCATAGTGATATTTGCAAAGAATATTGTGGAACAGGGCCCAGGGCCCTATTCCACAAAACAACTTATCAACTTTTCACTTTGCAAATTTTTCGTCAATTTGCAAAACTTTGTGTTCCTCAGAACTGTAAAATTTGATAAGTGATAAGTTGAAGTTGATAAGTGTAATTTGCAAAGTCTTTGCAATTTTTGTACTCTCTCTGCAATTTCTGTTCCACGTACGTTCTCTTGTACAAGGTGCAAAGCTAATATTGAAAAGTGTAATTTGCAAAGACTTTGCAAATAAATGCGCTCCCTCGGTCCTCAAGAACTGTAAAATCTATGTTTGCAAAGCAAACTTTGCTAAGTTTGTCAAACATTTGCAAGGTAAACGATCGCATGATTCAATAATAAGGTTGTGTCATTTCATCAGCTGATTGAATTTTTTTCATTACACTGGCGTATAGATTGTCAAAAGCAGAGGCAAACAACAAAATGTAAACAAACAAAACCTAAACAAATATCGTTTTTGTTTACAGTTCTGTCGTTGTGCTTTTTTTTCAGCATTTTTGCGTTGTTTATCAATTGCGATTCTGTGTTTTTTCCAGCAAATTTTTTATTGTAAATCCTGCGAAAATAAAAGAAATATAAATTTGGGGGTTTTGCGGCAATTTTTAAATTAATAATAGAAGTATTATAAAATGGGAAAATGTGCGTTGTGCGAAAAACGAATACAAGCGGGAAATGGCCCATTTTTTCAAGCCCCTTAGGATTTGGAGCGGCGGGAAGTGTGGAGCCGAGTTTGCAAGCGCAGTTTAAAAAAGAGAGAAACCATATGCGCTGAACACTTTACGTCCACTGACTTCGTATTGGGAGGAAAAAGAGCGACTTTGCTGCCCAATGCAGTTCCGATCGCTCCAGATGTATGTACCCCTGAAGACAAATCACCCGGTGCTGACCATTCATACAGCTATGAGTGGACAGCGTAAGTAAAAATAATATAATTTTATCAGGGCGAAATCATAGGTTAATTAAGGTGTTACTTTTCTTGGCTTTGATATTGGTGTTTATCTAATTCCTAGTAATGAGAGGTTGTGTTCCGTGGAACGTGTTTCGAAGCTATAGGCCATGTACTATGATTTCGTTACTCTTTGTATATATGTACATACATAAACAGATATTTGTGATATATGTAGGATGAATTTCGACCATACATACGCTAAACCCAACGATTTAAATGATTCTGGGGTAGTCTCAAATAGTCAGCAGTGGGATTTGCGACATAAAGACTGCCAAACACAGACTGAGTAAGTACTTAAAACGGATTTTGTACCTTGCATGTATGCATGTAAGTCTATAATTAAGTTTTAAACCTGCTATCAGGTTTATCATCTTAGAATCCGACATGGTAGAAGAAATCCGTTGCCTTAAAAAGGAGGTTAAGATGCTAAAGGCGGAGAAAACCAGTTTGCAGCTGGCTTTAGAAGAGGCTAACGCAATAGTGGCTTCGGCCAAGAAAATTTTTACTGAGGGGCAAATAAGAAAATGATTGTTTCTGGTATGTTTAACCTTAATTAAGTAAAAATTCCAACACAGCCCCATTAACTGGTTTTTTGTGTATATTTAGGCGGTAGAGTACATTGGTCCTGGAAGGACATTTCTAGTGCCATTTGCTTGCATGCATCTGGACCTAGGACCTATCATCATTTATATGCCAACGGGTTACCGCTTCCTTCGGTGCCTACTTTGCAGCGCTGGTATAGGAAAACTGAAGTCGTTGAAGGAACACTCACTGCTTCACTAAATGCGATGAGAACAATGACTGAGCTAACCTATAAAGAAAAAATGTGTGTACTTTCTTTTGACGAAATGAAAGTTGTTGAAGCGTACGAGTATGATCAGGTTGGAGACCATGTGAGAAGGCCCGCAAATTACGTCCAAGTCGCAATGGTACGTGGCTTGTTTAAGTCATGGAAGCAGCCAATCTTCTTTGATTTTGACTGCCAAATGACAAAAAGAGTTCTGAGCTCTGTAATTTTAGCACTAAGCAACATTGGGTTCACTGTAGTTACCGTAGTGTGCGACATGGGTCCAACAAACCAGAAGCTCTGGAAGGAGTTAAATGCATCTTTTGGTAAGATCCCTATTCATATAACTTTACACAAATCCATATGTTTACATACATACAAATATATGTAAGTGTACCTAAAACCATGGATCCTTCGGTCTCTTTATGTCATTTAGATAAGCCATGGTTCCCTAACCCAGCAAACGAGAATGAACGAATTTTTACTTTTGCCGACGTGCCACATCTTCTGAAATTGATTCGGAATCACTTTTTAGATACAGGTTTGAAGTGGCAAGGAGAGCTGCTTACAACAAGGACCATTTGTGATCTTTTAAATCACACATCCAGGTCAGATATATCCATAAGCTATAAGTTGACAGAAGAACACATTTCAAGGAATAGGTATGTTAATATGAGTAGCTCGTTTAGTTCAGTAAGGAAGAACTGATTTATAGGACGGTAAAAAGTTAAACCAGCAGCGCAGTTGTTCTCGCACACCACAGCCAATGCGATAAGACGATGTCACTCGCTAGGTTTTGAGATGTATAAACCAACAGAGGCGGCAGATTTTATTCAGCTGGTTAACGACTGGTTTGATGTGATGAACTCAAATATAAAAACCTTTGGTTATCCTGGAAAGGTAGCCATTATCTACAATTTCCATGTCATCTTTTATCCTCTAATCGTGACTCTTTTCAAAATAATTTAATACGTCAAGGAACCCTTTGGAAGATCACTTTCAAACCAGATGGATGTGCTTGGGAGAATGAATGAATTAATGATGCAGCCCATTATTCCCAAAAAAAGTGTTCTTCAGCTTTTTCAAAAGGGTGTACTCATGTCTAACCGGTCTTTAGTCATGCTCTACGACTATGTGAGAACGAAGTCAGACATGGAATACATATTAACAAATCGGCTCAATCAAGATGTGTTAGAAAATTTCTTTTCAGCCATCCGAAGCAAAGGTGCTCTCAACGATCACCCTACTCCAAAAGACTTTAAATACAGGCTGCGGAAGTATATTTTAGGTAAAATTACTAAGAGGTATTGGTCTATATTTATCAACTAAACTATTTGTTTTACCTGCTTTTAGCACGAAACACTGAAGTTCTGCAAGGAACCGGTAATGTGGCCCAAGACACAACAGAATGGTTGAACCCTGAAGAATTTCCTACACAACCCTGTACCGAAAGCTTGTGTTCGAGTGGCGTTATTTCTCAGAGTAGTGAACCTGACGATATACTTGATATGGAACCGAAAATTCTCGCAGCGCTTAACCCATCGCAGGTAGACACTTCGGACACATGCATGGTAATTAAGGATGACGCCTTGGAATATATTGCTGGTTATATTATTAGAAAGCTTGGGCTGGAAAATGAAAAGAGTTCGGAAAATTCATCTGGTTGGACAAGCCTACTGTCTAAGGGAAACTTAACAGTACCCTCATCCGAGTTCTTAGTCCGAATAAAAAAATTGAAGACATATTTTATGCTGTTAATGCCTTAGAAATAGGTCACTGTAAAAATTTAAAACGTCGTTTAGTTGAAAGAAGCGCTGAAGTCGATCTTTCGGAAAACGTTAAATGTTTTTTCTTTAAGTGTCGTATTCACTTCCGTGTTCGCAACCTAAACAAGCGCTTGAAAATTAGAAAGGCCAAACAAAGGATAATGGGCAACAAAAAATTAATTAAAATCAATCTTTGAGTATAGTGAGTTTGTATATATTATTAATACATATGTTATTTTACTGTTGGATATATATACTTTTATCTCCATGGCCTTAATTATCAAATGAAACCTTTTTAATATTTTATATTAACAGGCGGGGAAAGAATTAGAAAATTGAGTTGCATGGGCAATATGGACCCCTCAAGAATAATCATTGACGATAAAGCGTGTCACATCGAAGGCAGAATGGAACATCGCCCTTTCTCAAAAACGGCCGTTCTGATTCTTAGATAACGCTCTAGTCCAGAATTGTATCAATAACGTCTCATTTTAGGCAGGACGAATTTGCGTTTATATGTATAAATATATATTTATCAAATTTAGAAATAGGTTTATCGTAGATTTTTTGTAAATATTCGCATATCACGATATATGATTTATAAACATTCGTTGATGAAGTTTATAAAAATATTAGTTTAAACCTTTAAAAATTAATACCGAAAACGTTTGCATATGGCAAGTTTACTTTAAGCTATTTTTAAGAACATTTACAAAAAGATTGTTAAGAAAGAATTATTTAATATACTAAATATAATGCAATTATAATTGTAAAGTAAACTTTTTAATTATGGATATTGAGGTATTCGAAAGTAGATGTGCATTAGACAAATTAGTATTTCACAATCAAAGGGGGTTTCATTTCAACCCCAACTCAAATGTGCCAACTTCATGCCACAGGATCCCAACAGAAAGGACAGCCGTAATGAATATGGTACACATCGTCATCTAAGCGAAATAAATAATTTGGTTCACAGTACGAGTATATAGAAAGTGCAGGAATTTATAACAAACCTCATCAGTTCAACAGCCTATGTTTCATGCTCATCTTCAGCCTCAGCTGGACTATCAACATCCACCACATCAGTTGACTTTTCGGCGCGGTCCTCATTTGTTCACAAAGTCATTTTGGACTCTCCTTACATGTCAGAATCCTCGGTGGCACCGTTATGACCACCACCATAATCACCTCCAACATCATCATATCTGTTGTATTACCCCTATCATCCTTAAGCGGCATAGAGGATGGGCCGTCTACCTCGAATGAACCATCTAAAGATTGTTCCACGCCTTATTCGTTGTGCACTTCTTCCGTCTTTATACCATCACCAACAGCATGTTTTGGTAATTGTTTCCTTTAGGAGACAACTGCTAAAACACGTCCAAAAATAACGGGAGAGGTATCAAACAACGCGTTTTGACTTCGGTATCCACAATCCGAAAGCGGGTGTTCAACTTTTTGTTTCAGTTAAAAGTTATTCGCAAAAAACCCAAAAATTACCCAGGTCCGATCCCAAATAGGGGGCTTGATCCAATGTATTTATGTGCAGAACACCTTTCTGCGTAGGCGGCCTTCGGCCGCACTTCAATATAACTTCAAATAACCCTTAGCCGGTCCAACACCGGCTACGCGGTCCACAGTATCTAGATTACAACAACCACATGAAAATGACAGAAAATGTTCAACTTTGATTGCAAATATTTCTTCACTGAAACAAAAACTCGAAAATCCGCTTCCGGATTATTGTTACCGAGGTCAAAACGCGCCTTTTGATACATTTCCCGATAATTTCGGAAGTGTTTTAGCAGTTGTCTCTTAAAGGAAACAAGTACCCGTTTTTGTATTGAAGCTTCTGGTGTGTCTTCATCTAGCTTAGGTGGCTCTGAACGTGCTTGCACATTTAACAAACCGTCGTGGAATGAAATATCTTCGATACATAGTTAAATTGTCCAACCGTAAGTTAATTTTATACATTAACAGCAATAGAAAAAAACAAAACACCTCGAACAAATTAATATTTTTTCACATTTCTTTTCCATTTTCGCTAACACCAATCAGCTGTTTTTGACGATCTCTACGCCAGTATGTTGTTTTTGTAGAATTGACTTTACCATTATTATTGTACCATGAACGATCGCTTTACAAATTCATATTGTTATAACTAGTCACGCTTAAAAATGTTACGACGTGAGTTTTTGTTCGACAATAGTGAAGACGCTGTTAAAACTAGAAATTATAGAGACCGAATTAATTTTTCGGGACTACAAAATTTTATTTTAAAGAGTGCTTCCGCTTAAATCAAATCCAAGTTGATTTCGTTTTAAATAAAGTTGGAGACAAAATAGAGCACAATACACAGCGCAGTCATGCTTTGTCAGCTAAAAATCAACTTCTATTGTGCTTACATTGGCTCGGAAATGGTTGCCAGGACCATGGTATCGGAGCTATGCATGGTGTTTCAAAATCAACAGTTTGCAGAGTCGTTCATAGAGTTGTCGATGTTGTAATAGACGTTTTATTTGAAAACACAGTGCGGTGACGCGATGACGTCAGTGGTATTGCTGAAAAGTTTCTTGTTATGGGTGGATTCCCTTGTGTTGTGGTTGCGTCGATGGTACAATAATCAAAATTGATGCGCCTTCATTACACGAGGAAGTATATGTGGATCGGCATGGAAACCACTCATTGAATGTAATGATGATATGCGGTCCAGACTACACATTTTACAGTGTAAATGCAAGTTGGCCGGGCAGCGTTCATGACTCAAGGGTGTTACGGAATTCGGTTGTAAGTCAAAGATTTGAAAATGGATGGAGACCTTTTCCCTATGCTGTTATTTTGGGTGATAGTGGCTATGGACTGAAAAACTGGTTTATACCACCATTACGCCGAAATCCCGATAGCCCTGCTGAAGGTGCTTTCAATCGTTGTCATAAAAAAACACGGCGTACAATTGAAAATAGTTTTGGTATTTTTAAAGAAAGATTCCCGTGTTTAAATAAAAATTTTTTTGTTTGACTATGATATTTTTCTACTCCAAAACGTTGTTTCCTTTGAGGGCAGGTTTATGGTTTTAGATTAAGATCTCAGAAAATAAATAACACGGTGTTACGAAACAAAAAGTTAAAAGAACCTGGGAAGTGATAAGTGGCGTAACTACTGCCGGTTCTACCGGTTCCAGAGACCGGGGCCTCGAGCACCAGGGGGGGCCCGAAAGTGGCAAGAGAAAAAACATTTTTTTTCGAGTGAATATAAGAGAAGAACGTTCAATATGAAAAAATAGTAAATTTTGATTTTTTGTAGTAATAAATATTTCTTGCCTGCTTGATATTATATTCCTGTTGTGTTTTTTTTTCAAATTTTCGCGCTATGATTGGAAAGTGAAGGTTGAGTTTCAGAAACACTGGAAGTGATACCATTTTTCTGGTAGATCTGCATACAAGAAATTTTCGGGGAACCCCCAAAATCTTGAGTTAGTGGCGAAAAACCAGTTTTTGCTACCTCTGCACACTAATGAGTCTGATTTAAAATTTTTTCTCAGATTTTGCAAGAAGAGACATATCCCTTTATGTTTTTTGGTCAAATATTTCCATTATAATATAAAAGCAAATATATGAAGTTCACTTAAGTTTATTTACGGAAATACTATACTATAATGATAGTAAACAAAATAACAAGTTCATTTACAAACGAAAAAACAACAATTCATTTAGAATAAAAAAATTAACAAATCTATTTAAAACTCCTCCAACAAAAGGGTGTTTCTGCGACTGTGAGTCCTTTTGTTACAACAGAGGGTGGAAGTTGAAGCTCCCTCTCCAATTTCAGGCATTGGAGTTTCCGGTAATAAACTTCAACCTCGAGAAGCTCCAGTCAACATTTTTTTTCTCTATCCAAAGTTTCACTTGGAAACTTGGTAGAGCTCTTCCTCTTCCTTATGGGTGCAGTTGGGCTTGCAGGTACTTCCTTTGCGTTCGATATTATGGAATCAGACTCCGATGTCTGAAGGCTTTCTGAAATTCCATAGCTTTCTGGTAAATTCAGTCCATCTACCACAGCTGAGTCTGATTCCAGAATATCTAGGATGGCCAAGTATCCTTCATCCATAATGCAGTTCTTCCCACCTGCGGACCCAGGGCGTTATCCCTTTTAGTCTGCAAAAAACAAAATTACATTCAAGAATAAATCTATATTTTATTATTGATTACACCCAATTAATTTTGTACGTGTATTTTCAAACAATTATAACCCAACAAACATTTTTATAAAATCTCAATTTGAGATGCATTTGAGAAGCAACCTTATTCTCAAATGCATCTCAAATAACGGTTGATAGCGTCCTCAACCTAAAAGAGCAGACACAAGATGCCTTATTAGAATGTCTTACGAAAACCTTATTTTAAAGGATTGATAAGCCTTGGTATAAAGATATCATACCTTACGTAATGTATTATAATCATGCCTTTTGTAAGCCTTATTTTGTATGGGCATTAAGCCTTATATATAAGTTATCTTTCAGACAAACTTTATGCCGAAAGACATAACTACAAGAAAATAAGGTGTTTTATAAGGAATTTTTCATACGAGGTTGAAATTTTTTGGTGGGATGCTACATTGCGTTTGATTGTATGTATGGTCTACGATAATGATTTATGTAATAATAATAATAATGATTTGTGGTCGAGTGCAATAACGGCCGCGGAAATTGCGCCCCTGGGCGTTATTTCTTAAAAAAGAAATAGGGGCCACCGGCGTTATTTCATCTTTGAAAAAGCATCAAAACCCGAGGTTTTTATTTCCTTTTTCCAGTGGGCGTTATTTCCCTTTCGGAGAATAAATTAAGCCCGCAGGCGTTATTCCCTTTTAACAGTAAATAAAGCCCGTGGGCGTTCCACAGTCATGAAATACAGCGCCGCAGGGGAAAATTTGGGTAAAAAAAGCGAACGATATTTTTAAACTGTTCAGGCGATTTTTAATTCCAAATTTTCATTAAATATAGCGACAAAGCACAACATTATATTCATTAATATTAGTTAAAATTAAAGAAGTTAAAGGTAGTAAAAAGGAATAAAAGTAAGAAAGATTACTAAAAAGAAAATCAGCACTGACAATACGTAATAGATTCAGTAACGAGCAGTTTGAGATGCACTGTATTCTGACATTTAAAAAACAACCGCAAACAGCTGTGATAAAAGTAGGAAAGATAGATAAAAAATGCACAACAACAACAATTAAGCAAAAGCCAATCAACAGCGACAAACACGATGCAAAATGACTCGGCAAATAACGCGCGCGGTCTTAATTGACTTTCATCAGCGGGCGCTATTTCCGCGGCCGTTATTGCACTCCACCATGATTTGTGTATTGTATTACAAGTAATACAAATTCTAACAAAAACAAGTGATGCAAATAAAATTATTTGCATGTATAGGCAATAAATTGTTTTACTTACCAATGTTCGACTCTTCCATAGCCCAAACAAGCGAGGGATAGCATAAGTCCATGTTTTTTGGGCCGACGCCAGTTGCAGTGACTGGGCTTTATTTAAAACTTCCTCCCAGGCTGCCTGCTTATCTAATTTATTAACCTTCAAAATGAAATATAAGCTTAAATATGTTCTAAATACTTACAATAATTTTATAAAAACATACTTACTTTATTGTTTTGAAAGCTAGCAAATAAAATATCTTTTTTTTTCTTTAATTAGCTTTAGTACGGCAAATTTTTTTTCAATTTTTATTTTTCGGCTCATAATCACACAATGCAAAGTGAAAGGAATCAAAACAAATACAAAGACGTTTCAATGCTTTGTGGAACACCTTGCACGCTCACTTTTCAATAGAACGCAAAGACTTTGCAAAAATATGTTCCGTTAGCAACGCCTTTGCAAAACTAAGCTCAACGAAGAGATTTGCAAAGAATAATGTGGATCAGAAACACTTTTCACTTTGCAATAAAATAAAAATCGATAAGTGCAAAGTGAAAAGTTGATAAGTTTTTTTGTGGAATAGGGCCAGGTCTTTAAATTCACTTAAATTCTTTAAAGCGACGTTAGAGATACTGTATGTTGTAGGTATAATACAAGAGGCTCTATCAAAAGAAGTATAATGACACTTACTAGCATTTAGCGATAGGCGATTACAATCACACCAAAGGTATACGTTTTCCAGCTCATTCTGCAAAATGAAAAAGTCACCTGATTTCGAAAAAAAAAATTTTAAATCGTCAGCGTAAAGAAAACAAGTAAGAAGGGCGCTGTCTTCGGCTGTGCCCAAGACTTTATACCTTTCATGAATACGTGCAAACTTAAATACGCATTGTTTAAAGTTCTCTAAAACTTTGTCGGCAATACATTTAATTTTCTTTTATTTTTTTTACGAAATCTTTTTATATCCATAAGAAAATATCTCACGAAGTTTCAAGTTTTAATCTTTTAAAATGAGGGAGAAATGGCCATAATCCTCTTATCTGAACGATCGGTTGTATGGGATATATACTATATTTGTATAGCTCCGATCTTGGTGATTTTTTTACCAAATCTTTTACCATCTATAATCAAATGTCTCACCAAGTTTCAAGTTTTAATATTTCAAATGAGGGATAAATGGCCATAATCCTCTTATCTGAACGATCGGTTGTATGGGATATATACTATATATAGCTCCGATCTTGCTGACTTTTTTACGAAATCTTTTACTATCCATAAGAAAATATCTCACCAAGTTTCAAGTTTTAATCTTTTAAAATGAGTGCGAAATGGCCATAATCCTCTTATCTGAACGATCGGTTGTATGGGATATATACTATATATAGCTCCGATCTTAGCGATTTTTTTACCAAATTTTTTATTATCTGTAAGCAAATATCTCACTAAGTTTCAAGTTTTAATCTTCCAAAATGAAGGATAAATGGCCATAATCCTCGTATCTGAACGATCGGTTGTATGGGATATATACTATATATAGCTCCGATCTTGGTGATTTTTTTACGAAATCTTTTGCTATCCATAAGAAAATATCTCAGCAAGTTTCAAGTTTTAATCTTTAAAAATGAGGGAGAAATGGTCATAATCCTCTTATTTGAACGATCGGTTGTATGGGAGATATGTGCTATAGTTCGGGTCACTACGGTCACGGTTATACCGGATCCGACAAATGTCTAATATAATACAAAAATACATCCGTGTGCCAAATTTCATCGAGATATCTTAAAAATTGAGGGACTAGTTTGCGTTCAAACAGACGGACGGACAGACGGAAGGACAGACGGACATGGCTGTATCAACTCAGTTCATCGTCCTGATCAATTTGGTATACTTAATGGTGGGTCTATCTCTTATATTTCTAAACGTTACAAACATCGGACCAAAGTTAATATACCATTTCATGTTCATGAAAGGTATAAAAATTACATTTATTAAAGCATGACGATATATCATTAATGAACAGTATAAATAGTAGTGGGCCGAGTACGCTACCCTGGGGAACGCCAGAGGAAGCTACGAACGGATAAGATGTCACATTATCAAGCTGAATGAAACGACGCCGGTTATGCAGGTACGACGAGATCCACTTTAAAAAATCAGTTTGTAAGCGATACCCTCTTGAAGGCCTTAGAGAAATCAGTATACACCGCGTCCATTTGGAATCCTTTTTGAAAAGTTTCCACACACTTTTCAGTAAAAACAGCTAAATTAGTTAGAGTAGGTCTACCCGGAACGAACCCATGTTGATGAGGTAAAATCAGGTGTTTCACAGTAAAGTATATTTTGTCATTGATTATGCACCCGAACCATTTCGAGACAGTAGTCAATTTGGAAATCGGTCTATAATTCTCAATATCACTTCTATTATCACCCTTAAGGATAGGCGTAATAAAAGTAATTTACAAGCATCGAGGAAAACGCCAGCAGACAATGGCATATTAAAAATGTGCCTTAAAGGAACAATTATTGATGAACAACGTTTTAATAAAACAGCTGATAGACCATCGGAATCCGTTGCAGTTGACATCTTTATCTGATCAATGCCATTAGCAATATCACGATCCGTCAGGGGTAGCTTTCCAAAATCGATAGAAGTATCTAAATTTGACAAGAGATCTTCAGAGATTGGGTCATCTGAGTCATCCGAAATAAAATTTGGAGAACAGAAGTCAGAAAACAGGTTAGCTGCTTCAGATATTGGGTTGGTTGAGACCTCTCTAAGCTGAACCGACGCAGGTATTTCTGTACAGTTTTTCTTCGACTTAATGTAACTGCAAAAGTATTTCGGATTGGTTTTTATATTACAATCCACGTTGCGCAAATAACATCTGTGCAGAAATCTATTTAGCTTATTAAATTCAGATCTATAATGTACATAGCACTCGGGATAATAAATAGTTGTTATTAGAAAGTTTATGCTTCTTATAGAACTTATTTTTCAAGTTCCGTTTGAGTTCTTTGGAGAACCATGGACGTTTACAACTTTTATACCTTACCAATGGAATGTGATTGGATTTATATTGGAACGAATTTTCGTCATCCCTTGTCAATTTTGGTTTTGTAACAAACCGGTTTCGGCGAACCGCCATCTTCAGTGCTTGAATGTGATTCATCCATATATCAGATACTTTAGACTTAAAGATATCATAGCAACTAGCTACATCCCGATCCCAAAAATCTGAGGCCAGTTCACATCGAACAACGTGTTTAACTCATCGAAATCACATCTCAAGTAGTTAAACGCAAAGTTACTATTACTTGTTGGTAATTCGAAATACCTATAAAATTCCACCTCTAACACCAAAGGACTATGATGTAGATTTGGAGGGGAGATGTAACTACATATCTGCATATGAGAGCTTAAAGTTTACATTGTAGCTTATAAAAATTAGATCCGAAGTCCTATTCAGTTCGTTATGCCCGTATGACACTAAGTATTTTTATTGTATTTTTTTTATGTATTTTGTGCGAAAGCAACGGTCTTATACAATTTTCATATTGGTGCAAACGGGCGAGCTATGTTAAAAAAACAAACGAAAGTTTGTATTTCGTTAGCTTTTTTCGACAGTTTACTGTTTTTCGTTAGTTTTTTCTGACAAATATTTTTGTTTTGAAAGTAATAAATATTTGCTTACAAAAATAAATGGATTTGGAAATTTTAAATATTGCAACAAATTGTTTCCTAAATGAATCTGTTTTACTAACAGATTTAAAAGAGAAGCGCAAAAAGAAGAAATATTGTTCGCACCATGAATTCTATCAGGTGATGTACATAAGCGTCTTGCCATTCAAGCTTCATTTTTAGTTCGAGCACAAAAAATATCAAAATCAAATCTTTCAGTTTAGTTTTTTATTGGTTTATTTTTAAATTTGGTTTTCGTTCAGCTTTCAACTAAACGTGGACCCAATTGACATTACAGACACTGTTTGTCCCCCGTCAACTACCGTGAAATTGTTTTTGCAGTTTGATTTTCGGTAGGTTTTCGTCAGTATTTCAAACAAAAAATACAGCAAAACTACAAGTAAAATACGTAGTGTCATACGGGCATTACGAAAGTTATTAATTTGATACAGTTCGATACCTTGCAGGTTATCCACAAGGTATGAAACAGATCCACTAGAAACATTTAATGGAGTTAGATAAGCACTACCTTTAACCAGCTCCAAGAAATATTTCCCAAATTAAAGTCACCCAAAACGCAAAGTTGATTATCACCAACTAAGGTATGAACGGTGAGTATATTATTAACATGTGCCTTATAGAGTGCATCGGGGCTTCCAGGAGAAGTATAAGACGCACATAGATACAATAAACAACAGGAACCATGTAACTTAATGCAAAGTTGATCTAGCAGGGAGTCAGAATCATGCAGCTGGAGAAATGAAGCTCGAAGATGCTTCCGCGTAGCAATAAGCACACCACCACCTCTACTGAGACCAGTCTTGGCATAATCTATATCCTTGAGAAAAACATCAAAAAGAGCTGTATTAAAAACTTCTGCATCAAAGATATTTGGAAAAATTTTGGGGAACACCAAGTTTGAAATTTACGTATCTTAATTTATCAGAGTCGAAGTCCTTTTTTATAAGTTTAGAAAATAATATCAAATTTTTATCAATATCAGCAGGGCTGGCAACATATTCAATTATGTCATCATTCGTCACGTTGGACAAAAACGAGGATAAATGTAACCATTTGCGACGAACCATTACACCAAGTTCAAAATTATCATTAGATCCAATAATGCGACGTTTTTTTTTTTTATTGGGGTTTTTAGTAGTAGTTAACCACTGTTCACCAGCTGACCGCACGTTATTAGCTGTATTTTGGCATTATTTACATTGCTTACTTTATTATCTGACGTTTTAGCAACAACATTGATCTTAGCTGCATACAAGTGGTAGAACCAGTATTATTACCAGGCGCTACAGCATTGTCGTCCAGTAGGTCGATTCTGTAACTATTTTAACGCCAGGTGTTAGCGTTAACTTCGCTTAACACCATTTTTAGCTGTCGCGAATTATTTTCATAAAGTGAAAAAGTTAGTTTTGAGTTTTTTGCATGTAATTTAGTGCAAAACACGGCGAAAAGGGAAGTATTGCCATATTTTATCACCATCAAGAGTAAGCTGTTTAGCGGCGTTAAAGGAGAGTTACAGAATCGCATTTTCGTTAAGAACAAACGCCAACATTTGGCGATAAGTTTAACGCTCGGCGAGTGGTTAAAAGTTACAGAATCGGGCTACAGAACAACAACTGGAGCAGTCGAATTAGTACAAGAAACAGCACTTACAGCATTGCGTACATAAGTTGATTAACCAGTATCATTACCAGGCGTTTCAGCATTACAATCGTGAACCACAACAGCGGCAGCATTTGTACCCGAAACAGCAAGAGTAGCATATGAAAGTGGTCAAACTAGTATTATTATCAGCAACAGCGTTAGCAGCAACAACAGCACCATTCGACTGCACTGGCAGCGCACGAGAATGTTTTTGCATTTTAATTAGGTGTGCAACAACAATATCACTAGCTTTTGCATTTGAACGTTTAATGCGTTTGTTCACATCACTACCAGGCGCAGGTAAATAACCGGCATCCTGCACCAAGTCCAAAAGTTCAACAAAACCACTTTTAATATTATCCAATTCAGTGATGGCATTAAAGATTTTTTCTTTTAGGCCACAGACGGTCATACATATGTCGCAAACTGACATTAAGCGCACTAAATTAACTAACTATAAAGCAATAAACAGCAAAAATCACGGAGCTTACAAAAACACGACCGTACTGATCAACAAATCTAATTATATAGCTTCGAGGCTTCCTCCCCCACCAGACGGAGTCTCGGTACGCTGACGACAGCACGATTATAACTTCGGGTAAGGGCCCCTCCATTGAAGAACTCTGTACGAGGATTAAATGTTACCTTCGAGACCTTGACCCTGTCTCCGACTAAATCGACGGCGACACTTTTTACGACGTGGACTGAACCCCACCATACCAAATACGTGCCCTGCATGTGTTATGTCCCCTCATGATACCAAATATCTCTTTTCTTGTTCAATTGAACCTACTCTTCTAACACCAATATCACTCTGGTCCAACCCTGTTGAAACTGCGCGTTTCCTTGGACTCCCGTTAGAAGAGCTTGATCACAATTTAGAGTGATCGATCCCATTGGGTAGGGCGAAGCACTGTTAACAACAACAACAACGGTATTCGCGGTTGAAAGCTGCTCGCTTTTTTATGCAAATTTATAGAAAAGTTATTAGGTAGCAAGTAAATTATCGCCGAATTTGAAACTGTAGAAACTTAAAGCTTTTAGAGCTATAATAGCTAGAATTAGTTTTTAATAGGGGCCCCCGATAACGATTATTTTTATATTTTTTAATGAAATCAAAGGTTTCCCAGTATCGGAGGACAGTTTAAAGTATATGAACGTGCAAGTTAACACCCAGCTTCACTAGGCCGCCTAACGGCAAATATAAACAAATGTTGAAGAATTCAAGTACCTAAATGGTACTCAATAAGTTACACAAATTCATTGAGTCGCATAACTGCAAATGTAAACAAATCGATCTTTCCAATGAATTCGTTCTTCTTTATTATCCCAGTAATTTGAACTTGAATCAGTGATTCAAGTTACTGAATTATAATAACAAAAACATCCGTATTTTGTTTACTAAGTCGGATGCTGGCATTAGAGCAATTTTGTATCTTATAAATAAAGGAAAATTAGGAGTTAAGTTAGTTCTTGGCGGAGCACTGTTGAGTGAACTCAGCTGCTTGAGTAATAAATAAACCTTTTTAAAAACACTAATGTGTTTCTAGTGTTCTTAATTGGCGATCCTGCCAGGAGTGCTTAACATAACAAATCCTTGTGCGAAAGGAAATGTTAAGCCCGTCCTAAATAAAATAAATCAAGTATCCCACTAGAAAGGGAGAAAAGTTGGACAAAACAAGTTATAAAAAAAGTGTACCTAGGTACCTAAGTTTGAAAAAATTTTAATAAAAAAAACTTAACATATGAACTATCCTTGTGCGAAAGGAAATGATAAGTTTGCCTAAATTAAAAAAAAAAAAAAAAAATCAAGTATCCCACTAGAAAGGGAGAAAATCTAAACAAAACTTTTCGTGCTAACTTTTTTCTAATAAAAAACACATGTCCTACAAACAAGGATAAAGTGTAGTGAAAAAATAAGAAAAACTATAAGTTAAAAGAAATCAAAATAAAAAATTAAATAGAGGTATTGCACGTCAAGCTGGGACGTTGCCAACGTGGGACCATAATCGACTCCAGTAACAACAGCATAAGAGGACAACCAAACCAACAGGAGGGCTGACTGTAAGTTAAGTTAATAAATAATATTAAGGAAATGTAAAAATAATTAATGGGAAATTATCCCACGAAAATGAATTACGAAAGGCTTTTTTATTGTGATTATTGTCAAAGTGGTAGGCACGACAACGTCAATTGTCCTTTCAGGAAAAAGAGAATTAACTTTAAAAATTAATAAAATCACAGTGGACGATCTAACTAACCAATTTTCCAAAATGGCAGTTAGCAATATTTCTGCAGAAGATATCGCTAGAATAATAGCTACACAAACTGCTAATCTTAGGGATGAAATTAATCAACTGACTAATCAAATTAAGACATTTACTAGTGCTACGCAAGTGACGGAATACCGTACACAAACTATTGATGACGGAGTAGTTTGTACTGAAGGTTTAGATATAATTAAGTCGCTGCCAGAATTCTCTGGTAAATCTTATGTTAGTTGGAGGGAGGCTGCAAAAAATTCGATAAGTTTGTATATCGAAGGAAGCAGGAAGTATTTCGGGGCATTAACCATACTTCGAAATAAAATAATAGGAAATGCCAATGATACCCTTACTAATCATGGCACAGTATTAAACTTAGAAGCTATATTTGCCAGGCTAGACTTTGCCTATGCAGACAAACGACCAATCCATGTGATTGATCAAGAAATGAGTATATTAAGACAGGGATCGAAATCCTTGATTGATTATTACAATGAAGTGAATCAGAAATTAACACTATTAATAAACAAAACCATTATGACCCACGGTACAAATTCTGAAATTACAAAGCAATTAAATATTAAAAATCGCGAAACCGCTCTCAGAACATTTATAACGGGATTAAATCCTCCTTTAAGCCAAGTACTTTTCACACTTGCTCCTGCCGATTTGCCAAATGCTCTGGCGAAAGCACAGGAGCTTCATTCAAATCAAATGCGTTCAGAATTTGCTCTGAATTTTTCAAAAGCTTACCTTCCGGAAAATAAAACGTTTAATAATAATTTGCGGAGTCCTAAGAATAATACACAAAGGGGGGGAAATCAATTCCAGAACCATTTGAGATACCCACAAGTGAGAAATAACAATAATATGAATTTCCCAAAACCAGAACCGATGGATACATCATCCGACAATCTGCCACTTGGTCAGCAGAGAACGGTCGGTTATAATCAATCATCCCAACCAAAAATGCTTCAGGGTCAACAACAAAATGATAATTCACAGAAATGGCAATTTAACCAGCCAGTAAAAAGGGGTATGAATTTTAGTGGTCAACCTAGGTCAAAGGAGCCACGAATAAACAATTTAAATGAAAATCATTTTTTAGATCAGGCCTCCACCTGCCCTACATCTTCCGAACAGATAGACATAGCGGAGTAAAAATTAGAATATTGATAGATACTGGTGCGACGAGTTGTTACATCAGGAAGGGTATATATAACAACGGTAGGGAATTAGCAATTAAGAAGAGGGTAAGAACCATTCATGGTTCGACCATCATCACCTTGTACCATGACGTACACTTGTTTGGATTTAAGGAAAGATTTTACGAAATAGATAACTTAGAAAGTGACTTTCTAGTAGGAGTCAATTTTTTGAGAAAGATTAAGGCAAAAATAGATATGGAAAAAGCAGAACTTATATATGGAGATAACAATAAGGAGAAGTTATGTTTTGTGAACATGGAAGAAACTAACCATGATGAAATGTATAAATTAAACCCCTTGGGACATAAGAGTCCTAAGGCGCCAGCTGACGATAATACCGGCAACGTGAAAGGAAAGGTTCAAAATGAATATATGGAGGAAAGTTTTGAAAATAATTCAAACCCCTTGGGATTAAAAAATCCTAAGGTGCCCGCCGAAGAGAATTCCGGCGATTCAAATAAAAAATATATTGTGGAACAAAAGGGTTCTACAACGCCAACTGATGAGTCATACCAGTCCAAAACAAAAAATTTAAAAAAACTTACTTCGGGAAAAGAGATCCCTGAAGCCTTTACCAATAACATATTGGGAATAAATAATATAGAATTTGAAAAAAGTATTAGCAATGGTGAATTTGCTGATAAATATATAAATAAAGAAACAAAGACAGTCAATATTCCGTTGTTGAGACGGGACGTTGTTAAAATAATAGAAAAAGCCCATAGGGACGTAAATATGGATCTGCCCTTCAGAACTGATGTTGAAGAGGAGATAAGAACTGAGGATGACAGACCGGTATGGTCAAAACAATATCCATATTCTATGTCTGCAAATGCTTTTGTTAATGAAGAAATTAAGGTTTTATTGGAAAAAAATATAATAAGGCACAGCAAAAGCCCATATAATTCGCCTGTTTGGGTCGTTCCCAAAAAGGGAATAAATGAGGATGGAAGTCCTAAATTAAGGATGGTCATAGATTTCAAAAAGTTAAACGAGAAAACTATATCTGATAGGTATCCAATGCCAAATCCTGAGGTTATACTTTTCAATTTGGGGGAGGCAAAATATTTTTCAACAATCGATTTGGAGTCTGGATTTCATCAGATACCAATGAAAAAGGAAGATATAGAAAAAACAGCGTTTTCGGTAAATAATGGAAAATATGAATATCTGAGAATGCCATTCGGGTTAAAAAATGCCCCGAGCATATTTCAGAGAGCAATGAATGATATTCTGCATGAGTATATTGGTAGATTCTGTCATGTTTATGTTGATGACATTATAATATATTCAAAAACATTAAAGGAACATATGAATCATTTAAAGCATATAGTGCAAACACTTGGAAGGGTTCATATGAAAATATCTGTGGAAAAATCAAGATTTATAGAAGAGGAAGTCGAATTTCTTGGCTATGTTGTGTCCCACAAGGTTATAAAAACAGATCCCAGAAAGATAGAAACGATAAAAAACTACCCAATCCCCCAAACTTTACGACAAATAAGAGGATTTTTGGGACTAACGGGGTATTATAGGAAATTTATAAGGGATTATGCAAAGATAGCTAAACCAATAACGAGGCACTTGAAAGGAGAAAATGGTAAAATATCACAGTATATGTCAAAGAAAACAAACATTTATCTTGACCAGGAAGGAGTAGCGGCTTGTGGAACTTTAAAAAATGCGTTAAGGGAACAAGTTGAATTAGCTCAACCAGACTTTCAAAAGAAATTAATTTTAACTACTGACGCTTCCAATGTGGCAGTGGGTGCAGTTTTGTCCCAGGAGGGAAGACCTATAACATTTATATCAAAAACTCTTAACTCCACTGAACAGAATTATGCAACAAACGAAAAAGAGTTATTTGCGATCGTTTGGGCATTAAGGACATTACGCCATTACCTTTATGCCGTGAAAGATTTGGAAATTCACACGGATCATCAGCCATTGTCATTTGCAATGTCTGAAAGGAATCCCAATGTAAAAATGAAAAGATGGAGAGCTTTTATTGAGGAGTTTTCACCCAGGATAGTTTATAAACCGGGAGCAACGAATGTTGTTGCTGATGCATTATCTAGGCAACATTTGAATAATTTAACAGATACGAATAATGAGGATTCGGGTTCAGATGGTTCACTTACAGGTACACAGCATTCGGCTGAGAGTAGCGATGAATATCATGTTGAGAGAACGAAAAAGCCATTGAATCATTTTAGGCAACAGATATTAATAGATAAGGGGGCAAGAATTACCACTCAGGAAAGAATTTCATATTTTGGTAACAACAGGTATTTGATCGAATATGATACACCACAAAATATTATTCCCGTTCTCTCTGAGTGTTTGAACCCTAGAATTGTTACAGGCATCTATTGCACACCGGAAGTAATTTATGAAATTAAAACGGTGTTAAAAAACGCCTACCCAACTACCAGATTTTTGCATGCTGGCTGTTTTGCTAATGATATTACTAATAGGGAAGACCAAGCAATTATTATAGAGCAGACACATAACAGAGCTCATCGTAATTATAGAGAAAATATAATACAGATTCGAGAACAGTATTATTGGCCGCAGATGGTAAAACAATTTAAACAATATGTCAAGAATTGCAATATCTGTAATAGTAACAAGTACGAGAGACACCCAAAATTAATACCGATAGGTCAAGCACCAATACCTAGTAGGGAGGGAGAACAATTACACGTAGATATATTTTTTGCGCAAGGATTAAAGTTTATTACTTGTATAGATGCTTACTCAAAATTCACAGTTATAAAATCTATAGAGAATAAGTTGGATATGAATGGAAAGATTCTTGAGATTCTGCAGATGTTTCCTAATGTCAGAAGTATGGTTTTGGATAATGAGCCTAGTTTTTGTTCCGCACAATTTAAATCATTAATGAATAGATTAAATGTCCAGATTTTCTTTTGCACACCAAGGCATAGTACTACAAATGGACAAGTGGAGCGAGCTCATTCAACAATAGTTGAAATAGCTCGATGTTTGAAACAGGAGCATAACTTGATAAGTGATTTGGAGGCAATCATAAGAGCGGTACAACAATACAATACATCAATTCACTCGGTAACGGGGAAGCAGCCGTATAATATTTTATTTAATAAAGAAAACCATTCTGATGTAAAAAATAAATTGGAGATTGCGCAGGAAAGGCTTTTGAACTTTCATAATAAAAAAAGAATAAATAAAAATTATCATCCAGGTGAAATAATATACGAAAAAATTTTTGGAGAAAGAAATAAACTTAAGCCAAGATATAGGAAACAAATAGTTTGTGAGGACTTAGGGGATAAGGTTAAAATAAGAAGTAGGAATAGAATCATACACAAAGATAATATTAAGGTTTAATTTTTATAAAAAATGGTATTTCCAATAATGTTACTTACGGTTGTATGGGGAGTGAGTTCAGAATTGATTGACTACACTAGGGAAAATTATGTTTTGATGGGGGAAGGAAACACAGCGATATTTGAGGAGTATCAATCAATTTTTCATTTAACCAATTTATCAGTTTTTCGAGAAGTAATAGAAAGTTATAAAAAACCATATGATTTTGTTCTGTTAGATGAAGATACAGTACATTTTGAAATAGAATTGATGAAAACACTTTTAGGACAATTAATGCAAAATTCAAATAGACAAAAAAGAGGAATTAATGAAATAGGGACATTATGGAAATGGATTTCAGGCACACCTGATCATGATGACTTTTTAAGGATAACGGACAAACTTAACGACATAATAGAGAATAATAACCGACAATTTACTACAAACTCCCAAATATTTAAGACAATAACAGACTTAACACGTATAATAAATGACTTACAGGGTAGTATAAGCAGGACAACAATAGAGAAACAAAGAAATAAATTTATTATAAATGAATTGGAAAATTTATTGCAAACAATTACTATATCAAAAATAGGTATTCTAAACCCAATTATATTGGATTTGGATGAAATAAATGAAATAATTGACCATGAGGTTAAGAATGTAACAATATCCGATTTAATGGATGTATCAAAGTTCAAAATTGTACAGATCAATGACATCATTGTTATATACATTAAATACCCAAAAGTAATAAACATAGGTACCCTGTTCAATGTAGAAGCTATTGCACAACAAGATGGAAAATTATTAATTGAAAATCAGGTAATTAGATGTGAAAACAAATTTTATACAATAAGCAATTGCAAAAAGGAAATAAATCAAGCCTTTTGTATGATAAATAAAAATCAAACTTGTTTAACAAATATTTTAAATAATGAAAGAGCAAATTGTACAAAAATCAAAGAGAAAAAAGAACACTTAAAATTAAGGAATATTAATGTTTTAAATAAATTGAAACAAGAGATGCAACAGAATCCGATTTGGTGGGCATTTACTACAGTATTGGTAGTATTTTTACTAATATATGTTATATGCAAGTTTTCGGTGATACTTCAGACTAGAATGAAATTGGAAAGAGAAAATCATAAAGAAGCCGTAATGAATGACATTGCTTTTAAAATTCAAAAAATTTCAGACGTCTACTCGAAGACGGGACGTTTCGATTTAGAGGAGGGGGAGTTAACACCCAGCTTCACTAGGCCGCCTAACGGCAAATATAAACAAATGTTGAAGAATTCAAGTACCTAAATGGTACTCAATAAGTTACACAAATTCATTGAGTCGCATAACTGCAAATGTAAACAAATCGATCTTTCCAATGAATTCGTTCTTCTTTATTATCCCAGTAATTTGAACTTGAATCAGTGATTCAAGTTACTGAATTATAATAACAAAAACATCCGTATTTTGTTTACTAAGTCGGATGCTGGCATTAGAGCAATTTTGTATCTTATAAATAAAGGAAAATTAGGAGTTAAGTTAGTTCTTGGCGGAGCACTGTTGAGTGAACTCAGCTGCTTGAGTAATAAATAAACCTTTTTAAAAACACTAATGTGTTTCTAGTGTTCTTAATTTGCATGTCTATCATAATTTTTTGAGTTAAATTTTTTTTTTTCTCGAAAATATAACTCACGTTTGAGTTTTATTTTTTTGAAGAAACTAAAACTTATTCCTTGAGCGATATTTTATCCTTCAAAAATAAAAATCAAATTTTGAGTTGTAGTTTTTTTCACGGATCGAAAAACTCAAAAAGCCGCTCCGCTTTTTTGGCAAGTAAATAAATATTGGGTAGGTATAACTTCGTCACTATAGGTACTCAATAATTAAAACAAGTTCATTTCATTTCTCTCTACCACGTGCATACCAACCTATGTACATATACATATGTATGTGTCTATAAATATGTTGTAATTATTAAGTACATATTTTGACTATTTATAATATTTGGACCTGATCTTGATGTCTCAGAGGCGAAGGAGATCCTTGTACCCTGGAAACTATCGCGACACGTATCTCCCAACACTAAATTAGAGAGGCTAATAATAGGTGGAAGCGATTGCAGCATTGTAGAGGGCCCAACAGTTCGCGGCCCTTCCACAATGAAATACGGGTTGGAACTCAGTTTCAGGACCTGGAGAGCTTCTCAAATTAATAAGGTCAAGGGCATGGATATAGTTTGATAGAAGTTCCACTATAGCTTTTGAGAAATTCATAAATTAATTACCAGCTGTGGAATCCTGAGACGGCTCGAAACTTTGCTTACTCTTTATATTCCGTCCGGGATTTGGACAAAAAGGGATGAAATTCTTTCTCTTCTTTCTCACACTGGCAGCCACAGCAGGTTGCAGACACTTGTTTATATACGCAATCACCAGAGCATCCTTGCGATGACCCAGTCTCCAAGAGCTGTTATATCTGTATAACCCTGTCTAGTTTTTCTAATTTATGACTAAATATCCGGTGGAAAAGATTTGTCTACTTTTAAATAAAAAGGTAGACCTAGCAATCATCCAAGTTGGTCCATGGTAATCTCGTTCTTTGATTTTCCTCAGAAATCGTCTATTAAACTATAACAATTGTTAGTCATAACAAATTCAGAGTAGGGCTGCATATTCATCTTGATTAAACGACACATTCATCCATCTAAGCCCATAAATGACCCAGTCACATAAGGGATATCTTAATTTTAAGTTAAACGTCTAGTACCTAATCCAACGGCGAAAGTTCCATTCGGCAGTTTTTAAGTGATGCGCGACCAAACATACAGACAGATAGACAAAAATTCTAAAAACTGCTTGTTGAGTTAATCCATATGAAAACGTCTAATTCAAAAAGCTGGCTAGTCTCGGATTTCGCTCAAACTTTGAGGGACACTTCTTTGGGGTCCTAAAGGAACAAATTGACACACATTTAATTTTTATAACCACTGGTTTCGGACTGGCCGAATTTCAAAGTTTGAAAAACGTAATTTTTAGGCTTACCCTTCTATAGCTGTAAAAATGTTTCTATTAGAGATATCCTTACATTCGATATGGCGTTTTAAAGGTAAAAGATAGTAGGTTGTTTAAAAATAAATAAATAATAAATCATAAGGCGAGTATCTAGAATTAAAAACCTGGTACTGAAAATACGTAATTTTTATCCTTTTTTTGTCAATTTTAGCTGGCTCTGGCGTCTTCACTGTTTCAAGTAGCCACTCAAATTTTTTCAGAAGTTAAGGGTACATATCCTAGAAGAAAATAACTCATCCATCGGCCAAAAAAACCCACTCCTTATAGATAAATTACTATCTCGAAATTTGTAAGTTTTCAAAAATCGTGTTTTTCAGGCTCTAAAACGAACGTGTTTTTCAAGAGATAAAAATACGAATTTCTCATGGACTCCAGTCCTGACCTTTAGCTTTTAATACCTCAATATTTCGTTTTGTTATTTTCATACTAAGGGCCTCTGCTGATCGATTTTGTAAGGCATAATCGTACAATTTTTTTTTTTTTTCAAACTAATTTATACGAACTATGTTTGAAAACTCATTTTATATAAAGTTCTATTAAATAAAGAGACACTAATTTTCGGTACTGGTTATGTTGTGAATCAGTTTTGTCATTTGAAATCACAGGTTAATATTTCGATTGGTCTAATTTTTTAAGTCGACTTAGGATGTTTTGATATGTGACCACTTATTTATGTATGCACATTAGGGTAATTGTCAATAAATCAGGACTTAAAAAGTGCTTCTATCAAGTAATTTCGAAACTTGTATACTTTTTTTTACCTAAACACTGTCAAATTAAAAAAAAATTACAAACAGCGGTTTTCGCTTTTTTTATCTGTGGAAATCACACTACTCTTTTTTTTTAAGTTGCAAATTATAGCCGGTTTTGTATGTTATCTTTGAATAATTCGCGTATTTTTCGTTCATTTCTGTGGTTTTCGGAATCGTGTTTTCTGCTATATATAAAATGGAGTGCTCAATCAGTTTATTGCTGCAAGAAAATTGCCATAAACTAAAATTTTCACGGTCGTCGGAATTAATTAGTGAAGATGATATAAGTGAAAGCGATAAATACTTACATATTAATGAAACGAATTCAAGCAGTTTGTTTGAATAATATCTGTACCTATCATTATAAAAAATATGTCGATAACTATTTTTTTTTTTTGGAAAACAATGCTGTGATCCATTGAATATCCATAAAACTCCTATTAAAAAGTCACTTAGAGAAATTACCGTAACATTTTGTGAAAAAAATTAAAATTTGAATCTTTAATTGACATTAATTGTGAAGTGTCATTTGAACCTCCATATGAGGCACTAAATTCACTGAACAAAATATGTTAAATTCTCGAGGAATCACCGATTCCGCCAATTCAAAAATTAAGTATGCCCCAAAGAAAACGAAAAATCGATGAAAAAGTGGATCAAATATCAAGGAAGTACGAAACAAGTTACAATCATCTTTTGACGTTGTTAGATGTGAAGAAAAGGTGAAGGCTAGTGACCATGATTGTCACAATTTAGACTATTTGGAGTTGATTGAAGAAATGAAAAGTAAATTTAAGGATTCGTCACCGTTCGATGAAAAATATCAAATTTTAACTTTATTACCAAGGAAGTGGACAATTTCAAAAATAAAGACAGAATTTGGGTGTAGTGAATATCTCATAAAAAATGCTAAAAAAAATTAGAGAAAGGTGCGGTGAAAAGTAAAACTGTGGGAAAAGTGAAACAATTTTATGAAGATGATGAAATAAGTAGATTAATGCCGGGACAAAGAGATTGTATAACTGTACGTGACGATAATAATGTAAGGTCTAAGGAACAAAAACGTTTGATCCTATTAAATCTTAAAGAAATGTATGAAAAATTTAAAGATAGGATTCTCGTCATTTGCTTCACTGCGTCCGAAGAACTGTGTATTAGCTGGGGCAAGTGGCACACATTCAGTGTGTGTTTGTTTGATCCATCAAAATATGAAGTTGATGTTGATGGCGTGCAAGGCTAATAAAACATACAAAGAATTACTTAAAAAAATTGTTTGTGATGCATCGCGTGAAGATTGTATGTTATCTCGTTCTACAATATATCCAGGCACTGATGTTATTGATTCTGACATATGCGACGAATTTCAACTTTTATCTGAAACTAGCAACCCGCTCCGTCGCTGTCAACCGACGAACGAACACACAAACAGCGTTCTTTCACCATACGATGTCGCCCCACCTCATTCATGTTGAATTAGATCGTATGGTGAAAGAACGCTGTTTTTGTGTTTATTCGCTGTCAAGTTCTAATGGCTCATTCGTTTAACAGCGAACAAACACACAAACAGCTTTTTTGGAAAAAGTGCTGCTTTTGTTTAAACAATTTTGGTTAAATAAGATATGAAACATCTATTTTTTTTGATGCAGAACGAAAGTAAATATTTCAAAGTTTAACTTCAAGTAAGTTTCATTTTAATCGGTGGATTCGTTTAGGATTTATGCCTGTATAAAAGAAAAATTTATGGTTTTTTACCACATTTTGTCCGATTGCCACGCCCCCTTTATATATTTCTTCACGTTATAATGACATAAACCTTCCTCTTCAACCAATCTATGTATTAAAAAAAACCGCATCAAAATCCGTTGCTTAGTTTTCAAGATTTAAGCATTCAAGGGGAAATACAGACAGAAAAAGTGACTTTGTTTTATAATATGTTATAAGATACGTTTTAAACAATGGGTAACTAGTGATCGTTGCAATTTGGTAACTGTAGTAAAAACAATTGAGGAAGGAACAGTTAATAGCTTTAAAGGCTCATCATTTTATTTCAAATAAACAATCTGAGTACCTAAAGAAACTCAAGGAAAATTTGATAGATAATACAGAGTGCATAACATTAGTTGACTTTTCTGAAAATTATTCATTTATGGTACAAGATGAGGTACAAGCGTTTCATTGGACAAAAAATCAAGCTACTCTTCACCCTTTTGTGATATATTTTAAAGAAGACGGCGTACTTAAGACACAAACTTTCTGTGTGATTAGTGATTATCTAAACCACCATACTGTATCTTTTTTTTCATTCCAAAAAATATTTTTGGACCATATTAAAATAAATTATCCACAGTTTAAAAAAATGTATTACTTCAGTGACGGTGCAGCTTCCCAGTACAAAAATAAAAAAGATTTTGTCAATGTGTGCCATCACAACGAGGATTTTGGATTGGAGGCAGAGTGGCATTTCTTCGCTACTTCTTACGGCAAAAGCCCGTGTGATGGCGCAGGAGGTACAATCAAACGGACCGTAAGGAAAGCCAGCTTGCAGCGAACTGCAGAAGATCACATACTAACCCCAAAGTCAATGTTTGACTTTTGTTCGAACGCAATTCAAGGCATACAATTTTTTTATGTAACTAGTTTGGACGTTGAAGCAGCTGAAATGTTTTTAACTGATAGATTTAAAAACACTAACAGCATCAAAGCCACGAGAAAATACCATAGCGTCGTTCCTGTATCTCAGCGGCAATTAAAATTACGAAAATATTCATCTTCAGATAATTTTGACATTGTCATTATATAAATTGCAAAACATAACCGTATTTTCGTAAAAAAAATTAATCAGTTTTGAGTTAAATTATTGAAGTGTCACGAAGAACATTAGAGAGATTATGCCTTAAAAAATCCATCAGCAGGGGCCCTTAGTATGAAAATAACAACACGAAATATTCAGGTGTAAGAAGCTAAAGGTAAGGACTGGAGTTCATAAGAAATTCAAATTTATATCTCTTGAGAAACACGTTCGTTTTAGAGCCTGAAAAACACGATTTTTGAAAACTTACAAATTTCGAGGTAATAATTTATCTATAAGGAGTGGGTTTTTTGGCCGATAGATGAGTTAGTTTCTTCTAGGATATGCACCCTTAATTTCTGAAAAAATTTGAGTGGCTACTTGAAACAGTGAAGACGCCAGAAAATTGACAAAAAAAGGATAAAAATTACGTATTTTCAGTACCAGGTTTTTAATTCTAGATACTCGCCACATGATTTATTATTTTTTTTTAAACAAACTACTATCTTTTAAAACGCCATATCGAATGTAAGGATATCTCTAATAGAAACATTTTTACAGCTATAATAGGGTAAGCCTAAAAATGACGTTTTTCAAATTTTGAAATTCGACCAGTTCGGTTATAAAAATTAAATGTGTGTCAATTTGTTCCTTTATTACCCTAAAGAAGTGCCCCTCGAAGTTTGAGGGAAATCCGAGACTATTTTGCTAATATTAGACCTGTTGATATGGATTGACTCTGTTTGGATTCTTTTGGCTTAACATATAAATTTTTCTTAAATATCTGCACTGTACAGACATCGACTTGTTACAATTTTATTATATGTAGAGATTATATGGAAATAAAAGCATATTACATGCATATTTCCATACCCATTTTCAACCATTTTTGGTCGATTTTTCATTTACTTATCTATAAGAATAGACACTTCACAGCAGGAGGTATGTCCTTTTAAGTTTTCGAACCGAAATTCCTCATAGTTCAGGATATAATGACATTTCGAGTTGTATCATGAGCAATAAAAATCAAGCTATAATCATTAGATTGAGTAAAAAAATTTAAATCATAAGATAATTATTATGCGTGATGGAAAATGCTAAATATCGAAGATAATAATTATGATTGAAGAAAATTTGATAAAAATTAAAAATAAAGATTATGGCTGAGGAAAATAGTAAAAATTAAGGTGTACTTATTATGCTTGATTAAAAACGATTAAAATGAAATATAATAATTATCCGCGATCAGAAATATTTAAATCGAGATAAAATTACTATTTATGATTTAAATCATTAAAATCAAAATTTAATTATTACTGCCAATCGAAAAGATAGAACTCTATAAATAATAATTAATTATAAATCCGAAAAATATTGATTAAAAAATAATAATTAATTGCCGATTTTTATTATTTAACTCATAATGATTACCGTCCCTGTTAATAATATTACTCCGGACTATGACTCCTGGGGCCGAAACGCGTCGATCAACATTTTTTGACGTATTTTAAAAGCTGACATAGGATGTTAAGAATTTGCCTTTAAAATTATCTGTAACACAGTACACGGAGCTTAGTACTACATTTACACTGCACCAAATGAGTCATTTTGGGCGAAAAAATCCAAGTGCGTTGCATTTGCCCATACAAATCGCATTTCCCGCTGTAACATGACATTTTTTTCTAACGCATTGTGTTTGAAGTTTCGCATAAATTACTAATGCAGTGTAAATGTAGTATAAGCTTTAAGCATACAAAAATTTCACAAGTGACAACAGAGTAAGCTTGATTTTTGATTGGAGTTGCTTTTATTTAATTGCAAAATTAAAGGTATGTATAACAAATAAATATGCAATTGTAATTAAAAAATAATATTTAAAATACTTATTAATATTTTCAGAGCGCTCAAGTGTTGTTTTGTCGCACAACCTAAAGCAATAGCGTGCAGAATTCCAGTGAAAGAGGTGTATTTCATCAGAAATTGTATGCGGTAATTGTTTCCTTTAGGAGACAACTGCTAAAATACGTCCAAAAATGTCAGGAGGTTTCAAAAGACAAGTTTTGACTTCGGTATCAACAATTCAAAAGCGGATTTTCCAGTTTTTGTTTCAGTGAAAAGTGATTGGCAAAAAAACAAAAAAATGGCATAGTCACGATACTAAATGTATAATTACAACAACCACATCAAATTTACAGAAAATTTTCAACTTTAATTGCAAATATCTCTTCATAGATACAACGTCAAAATTTTGCTTTCGGATTATTGATACCGAGGTCAAAACCCGTCTTTTGATACCTCTCCTGACATTTTTAGACGTGTTTTTGCAATTTTCTCCTAAAAGAAACAATTACCCAAAAATATGTGCTGAATTTTGTTTAAGTGTAAACGAAACAAATATTCAAAAATACGTGCGGAATTTTGTATTCATAAGAAATATTTGTTACTAAAGTGTTAACAAAATCTTCGCTGGCGGCTTATCCTTCAATTTGTTGTTGTTGTTGTTGTTAACAGTGCTTCGCCCTGCCTAATGGGCATTGGGATTTGCAGATCGACATCGCCTGACTGGACTTCTATACCTTGGCATTCTAAGGTAGAGTTCCTAGCGTCGATGCCGGGAACAAATAGGATATATTGTACAGCTCTTGGCCGGGTAAAAAAAAACCGGGTCATTCCGGTACGATAGAACCGGCTGTTGTGGGAATGTGCGTGTCCGTCTGTGCACACGATAACTTTGTCATAAATGCAGTATAGCTCTAACTCCTAAATTAAATAAAAAAGTATGGTGATCGACAGATATTATTGAGGTGAAGGTGTTCTGCACAGAAGTAGTGTGGATCACAAAAAGGTGTTCTGTGGATCACCTTAAATCTGTTAAATCGGTTAAGGGTCATGAAAACTTTCGCTAAAATATCATGAATATGGTTGGTGTGACTATCGTTGATTGTTGAATACTTTGTAATGACGATATCGACTGTTGATGGTGGGTTTTTCATAAGAGGGTTGGAGCTATTCTTCATTTTATCATAACTTTTATATAATTTAGATACTTCAATAAAATGTTGTGTATTTATCTAGTTCAAGGTATTTTATTTCCTAGGTGAAATTGTATTGGATAAAGCCAAACAAAAACCAAAAACAAGTAAGGAAGTCTAAGTTCGGGTGGAACTGAACATTATATACCTAGTAGTGATCCCAATTTACGCAGGTCTATTTCAATGCTTTCAGTTCGTATTTGTGTTCAACTAGACAGACGGACAGACAGATAGACGTACCGAGAGACGGACATGGCTACATCGCATATCCTCCTGATCATTTCAGTATACTTTTTGAAGGGACTATCTCTTTTTCTTCTCATACGTACAAACATGTCATGTTCATGAAAGGAATGAAAATCAAAAAAGATATACAACTTCGCTTTTGAAGTGGGGTATTAACTACTTTCCCAGATATTTTACTTTTCATCTTGGATGTTTGTATATTCATTAATAAATATATATCTCGATTCGTTTATGCCGAATGAAGTAATACGAGTATACCTTCTGTGCGTAACAAGAATTGATATAAAAAATGTGTGTCTTTTATAGGCGTCAAAGAACTTAACCGATCTTTATGAAATTTTCACAATATATACTTGGGTTCACTGGGTACAGCATAGATAATATATAGTTTTGGAAAAGTAGGCGGAGCCACGCCCCCAGGCTATAAAAAGTTTCAATTTGTCATAACTCCGAACTTTTTTGGTCTAAATTAATGAAGTTTGGATATATGTGTCACTTAGTCAATATCTACATAATTTTTCAAAAGTGGGCGGTGCCACGCCCACATTTTGTTTTGCTTTTGAACTTTCACGATAGGTTCAGGAGTTCGCTGGGCACGACACAGTCTGTATATACTTTTGGAAAAGCCCCCAGGTTATATAAAGCTTCAGTTCTGTATAGTTAGGGGTTTATTTGGTTCAAGTTAATGACATTTTATATATAGATGTGTTCTATGTATCAAAACGTCAAAACAACGTCTACCAGGTTTGCTAGTATATTATAAAATGGCGCAAGCAAACAACGAGTTTCAGGATTCATTTCTAAAACTGAGAGACTAGTTTGCGTTCAAATAGACAGACAGACAGACGGACGGACAGACGGACGGAGAGACGGGCATGGCTAAATCGACTCCGCTCATCGTACTGGTCATTTTAGTAAACTTTTCTCTTCTTGTTCTCATACTTACATACATTTAATGTTTATGAAAGGTATGAAAATCAAAAAAGATATATAACTTCGCTATTGCAGTGGGCTAATAACTACGTGCCCGAATATTTTGCTTGTGTGTTTCCCGATTTGGCTAATTTTTGGCAGGAATATAATACATACTACTGAAAAGCAGCTGACCAATTTTCATTGAAATATCAAGATTGAATTATAGGCGATTGCCTTTGAAAATAGCAGAAATTGTATGCTGAAAAGTGGGCGGCGCCACGCCTACTTCTTCAAAATTGACAAAATTTTTTTTGCTGCCGAGTTTTTCTTAAAAAGCTTATTATGTGTGCAAAATCTGATTGATATAAGTTGCTTAGTTGTAGAAATATCGCTTTTTATATTTTACAAAAACCATTTTCAGAACTATGTTAAAATACTGAGCGTGGACATTAACCGATTTCGCCCATTTTTACAGAAAACAGTTACCTTTATATATAGGACATTATCACCAAATTTCGTTTCGACAAATCAGTTTTTGGCGGAGTTATGGCATAAAAAGTTTTGTGGAATAGTCCGATATAAAAGGGGCGGGACTACGCCCATTTTCGAAAATTTTCAGTTTTTGAATTTCTTTGTTTACGGAAACTTTAAACGTGAAATATAAATGATGTAAAGCAATTTTACGCAAAGTTATTGCCTATTTAATATATCTACGATCCTCTTCATAATCTTTCAAATAAAAGTGGGCGTAGACCTTAACCGATCCCTCCCATTTTTTCCTAGAACATTCCTTGCATACCTGGAAACCTGCGTGCTGAATTTCGTTTCGATATCTTGAACAGTTTTTGACTTATGATTAATATTATTTTTAAATTTGACTTAATCAAAAGTGGGCGGTGCCACTCCCATTTTCAAAAATTTCTTGAAAAATTTATTTTATCTTAATCTCAATGTAGTCACCAAATTTTATCCTTATAGGTGTATTATGTACGGAGTAAGTGCCAAGGAACCCGCAGTTACTCCAGTTATCGTGTTCACAGACGGACGGACGGACATGGCTTAATTAATTTCTCTTTTTTGGTCCTGAACATTTTGATGTATATAAGTCAATATCTATCTCGATCCGTTTATGCCGTTACGAACTGCCGTTAGGCGACTAAAGTTAATATACCTTGTGTGAACGGCTGTGCCAATTTGCAAACGTAGATTGGGGCGGCCTTGATTCTAATGAAAACACTAGCAATGGAGTTATCATTTTCTGATGCGGAAGTTCCATTCTCTGATGCGGAAATTTGCTCTTCTGATTCCGATTGTCGGTCGGAAAATGAAATTAAAAAATTTTCGGGCAGTTTTCCATCAGTCATAAAAAAGACTCGTTAGGTTTCAGTCAAACCACAGGACCTTTCAAAGTTGTCGATTCGCGCTTAGAGTCAGGAGAAGAGATATTATATTTCAGTTTTACAGAAACAAGAAATAACGTTAGTGAACCTTCAGTTGCAAGTGAACTTGGTAATCAAAAAATAAAAATTTCAAAAAATACTATTCTGTGCAAATATTTTGCGGTTACTTTTGAAAATAATTGTGTCTTAATTCCTATCCTTCACCACCTCTTTCACGATTTTTAAACTAGCTTTTATATCATAATTTTTTTTTCATAAAAAAACATACTACTAATTAATATTTTTTATCCTTAATTTTTACATCGTGAAAAAGAATGGCATGATGGCAGATGCAAGGGATGGTTCACCAGTGGTTAATAACAACAAAGGTAACATAAGAAAGATAAGTTAAAGTATTCCAATCTAATTACACTTATATTATTACAGATTTAATGGACATATTACAGTGGATTTTTAACAAACAATGGGACCTAGAAACGTGATTTTCCAAAATCGAGGAAAGCGTATGTATTTTATTTTTTCCTTAGCGATAGTAATTCATATGTATATGTATATATTTTATATGCATTTTACTTTTTTTAATATATGTACACAGACCAAATTAATTAGGATACCATTATTTAAATCAACTGTCTTTTTAGATGATTGAAATATTGGCACACCACAAAGCCGTGAGGCAGACAAAGGCTTTCACCAAAAAAGTGCACAGGATGGTTTGCTGAATAAGTGGAGAAAGTGGCGATGACATTCAAAAACAGTTGTAATTCATTCTTATGCTTATCTTATACAAAACGAACACTGATAACTGCGCTCACTTATATAGGCATTTGTTGACAAACAGACGGACAGTAAACAACTCCACGTTAAACAGGACAGACGTGTAATAATGTATGTTTTTAATTTTTACCAATTTGTTTTTATGTAAATTGTGATTATATTTTTATGTTTTATTGTTATATATAGTTTACCCTTAAGACGACTACCGTAGGTAGTCGAAATATAGTGGTAAAATCAATATTTTTGGTTTAAATTTTTGAAAAAGCACAGACCTCAAGCCAGCAAGAAGAAGGAATTAGAAAACAAACAGGTCGCGAAAACGAATAATAAATCTAAATAAAATATAATAGTAAAAAGATAAAAGGAAATAAATGTTTAGAGGCAACTGCCATAGCTTTTCTTATAGATCTGAAAATTCGTGCGAGATGCTAACTTGGAGCGGCGGTGGCTCAAAAGCACCGCGGTCGAAGTTTTGCTCGGAAAAATAATATGGCCGTTTTTATTGTGTATGAAAAATATATTTACAAATTATTTTACCCTTTGTGAATATTGATGACGTTGGTTGAAAATCCTGGGGTGGACGTGACGATGTGTGCTCTTCTGCAGTCGCTGGAAAAATAGACGGTTGTCCAACCGAGGACAATCGTTGAACCCGAAAATTATCCTCCGGTGTAAGGGGAGGTGAACTCACACATGCACACCCACATGCATGTATATGTGTGCTGACAAAACACGAATATGCATGCATGCACACACCGGTGGGTGGGTTGGTGTTAGTGCTAAAGTTACATTAGGGTGGCAATTTTTTTGGGAATTTAGGCATCTCGTCTAAACATGCCGGCCCCCTTGCGATACGCAACATCTTGACCTGGCCCAGGATTTCCGACCACATCCTTTCACATCTATGATCTTAACCTAGAACGTGTGAGGTCCGGATGGCCCCGTCTGCCTTCGAATGCTAAGATTTTGACCAGGCGTAGCACCATCATTTGTGCCTAAAGCTAAGAAGGAGGAAGAGACTTCGAAATGAAAACATAAAAAGGTGTATATTTCTTGCCATACTAATGGCAAAGCTTCCAACCAAAAATTGTGCTTTGGGCAATCAACGGCCCAAAGGACGCTGGTAGAGTGCCCGGGGTAATGATTCCCCCATAGACGTCGCCGCCGAGAACCAGCCGGATAGGTCCTGACGGGTGGAATTGTGGGTCAGCCAGCTTAATATGTGCATACGGGGCAGCAGCTCGCGCGTCGATACTGTAGGCTGGGCTGATCTGCTGAAATCTGGCAATGCATAACGCGTGGGCCGTCAGCGTCGTGCTGTTTCCGTGCTTTCCGCGGACCCGGATAAAGCAGCCTTGCCCGCCATAGTGGGTGGCATGCAGCCATAACTCTTCCGCGAGACTGCGGTCGATGGCTGTGCGGGGGGAGCAGGCATCTATGAGTGCCCGGATGCGAAGCAGTCCGCCCCCGACCTCCAGCTTCACAATCGCAGTCGGTGCAAAAATCGTCATGGGGCGCAAGGGTGGGCCCTCCACGGTGGGAGCTCGACTGAGTCCGTCGCGGAAGCCCCTGATGGGCGATAGCTGGTGCGGCCGAGGGACCAGTCTACCACCGAGAGATGTGGTATACGCAGTGTTGGCGGTGCGTAGCTGGCGCGGCTGAGAGGCTAGTCTACGCTCACTGGTAGGGTCATACGGTCGTCGATTGTTGCGATGATCATGGGTGGGACGTCGCTGGCGCAGCTGAGTGGCCAGTCGACGTTTGCCGCTACTTTGGTATGCGCGTCGTGGAGTACGGTTGGACGTGTTGTTATTGTTATTGTCGCGGGTGTTGCGTTGTGGTGAGCGCACGATGTAGCGTTCGCGGTTGCGCCGCTCGTGGGCTAACAAGGGTCGGAATGGCAGTGGGTCCGATACTCCCTGTACCGGTCGGAACGGCCGTGGTTCTGATCCTGGCTCGGCGATTTCGTCGTCATCGGGCGTCCAAGCGGTCCCCGACGCATCACCTCCTCAATTGCGTCCCGTGGTGATGTGCGCGTGTTCCCCTCAGCCCAAGCTTCTTCCTGCTCGGCCTCCTCCACCTGTTGGGCCCAGCTCTTGTAGGGCGTAGGCGCGCGTGGTGGATCGTTCATTGGCGCGTGTTGTGGGTCGTCTATTGGCAGATGGAGGGTGGTATGGTGTTTGCCAAGGCGCTGCAGGGGCGCCATCCCCTGGTATTGGGCGCACGACCGTAACGGGTGGCTAGCCCCACATCGCGCATGGCTTTTTATACCAACGTCTAATCCTTCGGCCCGTTTCCGTAGGGAGGCGTAGCGAGTCATGCTACAGAAAATAGAAAAGAAAAGAAACCAAAAAAAATCCCCTTGAATATTTCTATGGACGCCCGTATACGTGGGTGGCGAGCGATCTCTTTCCGTGGTTATAAATACCATATAATGTGGCATTATTATGATCTACGGTGAAATTTTATAATTGCAATGCATATTATTAGTATATGGGAATTAGTTATTTTTTCCCGTACGGCGACAAGTTGCTTGCGCTAAGAAAAACTTTCATGTTAAAGGCGTTGATCACCGTGTATTTCGTTTCGCCACTGGCCCTCATGCAGAGATTGATTTCTCATTCTCACTTGCCTGGCCGTCGTCATAAGTGGCGTTAGTGCTGTGCACACAGCGACATTTTCGCTTTTTCGGTACCGAGCTGGGTAGAGAGTGTGTAAGTGTTGGGATTAATTGTTGTTTTGGTGGGAAAAACAGTCCTGCCCCCTCCGCAAAACAAGCCAAAACCCCAAAAAGCAAAAAATAAAATGATTAACAATTTTTTTCGTAACGCGAACGAATTGAAAAAAAAAAAATTTTTTTCTTGAAAATTGCTTCATTATTATTATTTTCCCCTATTTGTGTACTCGGCATCTGCGATGATCGGGTACGAATGTAAATTTCGTCACCCTATTTCCCCCGCGGTCAGCGGTACCGATTTTGGCACATCGGGTTTTCGGTACTCGTTGACCAAAAACATAGCAGCACTAACGTGATGCTGGAAATTTTGCGAGTCAATGAGAGTAGCAGGCCAGGCGATCCTCCACAGCAGAAAAGAAAAAAATTTGGTTAAATACCCTTTAAAAATAAAAATATGCAATTTTACTTACCCTTGACAGCTGCTGACCAATTGTTCCAATTCAATGAATTTTCTTTGTTTCTTTTTCCCGATTTTACAAAATCGTGACTACGCACATATATGTATGTGTGCAAATAATTACCCTGTAAAAAACGTTGGAGTATCAGAGTACTCCAACACATATCCTCATTCATATAAAAAAGGTGGTCCAATTTACATGGCAATGTCCGGTGATTGGATCACCTAATCCATCTCGGAGTACTCCGTTTCTTTGCTTTTGAATACTCTATAGACCACCTACGTGAGAGTACTCTCAAAATACTCCCATGCGATTACTCTATGGAGTATTCAACAGCAAAGCGAGAGCGGGAGTAGGTGGTCCTCAAACGAACACATATTCCCTTCTCGCTTTCGTCTAGAGTACTCTATAGAGTAATCTTTTGGCAGCATTTTCAAAGTACTCCAACGTAGGTGCTCTATAGACTATTCAGAAGCAAAGTAAATGGTACTCCGAATAGGATTAGGTGATCCAATCACCGGACATCGCTATGTAAATTGGACCACCTTTTTTATATGAATGAGGATAAGTGTTGGAGTACTCTGATGCTCCAACGTTTTTTACAGGGTAATTATTTGCACACATACATATATGTGCGTAGTCACGATTTTGTAAAATCGGGAAAAAGAAACAAAGAAAATTCATTGAATTGGAACAATTGGTCAGCAGCTGTCAAGGGTAAGTAAAATTGCATATTTTTATTTTTAAAGGGTATTTAACCAAATTTTTTTCTTTTCTGCTGTGGAGGATCGCCTGGCCGGCGTATGGGCATGGATATGGTATGTATTTATTAGCGCTGCCCGAAATTCTGTATAGTTTCGGTAGAAGCGCAATTTACTTAAAAAATTTGTGTAACTGCATATGTATATTTCTATGCAACTATTAATGGTTTCTTTCCTTTTTTTTATTTTCAGGTGATCAAAGTGGAAAGGTTTTGCTTTTGTTGCATATGAGATTACTGAAGCAACTGAAGCCGCTTTCTTCTTTGTCCCAGCTTCCATTTGTTGTATTATGGGTAGAGGATCAATATCACCGCGGTCAAAATGACATTCAAAGGTCAATAAATTCTTGGTATAATGTTTACGTAGAGTGCACTACTGCTAGCGCCAATGCCTAATAAACCAGGAATATCCTTCCATGTTTAACTTTTCGTAACCTCGACGAATCCTCTACGCTCCTTTACATAAATATATAATCTATTTAAATCGAGCGGTTGCTTCGATATTGTTGGACAGGCGGTGATTGGTGTACGACGCTCCTCCATGAAGGCGCGCAACTTATCTCACCAGCTTCGCCTTTCCGGATCACCATCCATTTCATATAGTTTACATAGGCTATCGGATTTTTTTCGTAGACGTTGAACGAAAAGTCTCTTGTGGCGGTACATGGCTATTGAAAACTTGCGGCTTAGCTGGTGTTCGTGCCCCATTCGGTGGTGAATTCATTTCATATTCCTCAACAGTGCCACACGGATGTCCAGGATGTCCGACTGGCGATGTGCTGGGTGGCGATAAATGGCGTTGGCTATATGGATCGTTTTTACGTGAAGAATTGGTGTGCCATCTGGTCCGGTCGTCACCACCGACGTTATTGGATGTGGTCCCGACGCTGTCGACGAACCTGATGAACTAATACCGTTATCCTGTGAGATGTATTCGCCATTACCGGGCAACACTACACCACCGCTGCCACCAACATTGCCGCTCCACCAGGTCCAACCGCACTACCCATAACTTGTGGTGGTGTACTTGTTGGTGGTCCCATACTAGTGGGTCCATGTGGTGGTCCCATATGATGTGGTGGATCCATTGGCATACCCGGATGCATGCCTGGTCCATTGCCATAACCCTATTGCGGTGCTGGACCGCTACCATAGCCACCTTTATGTTGTAAATGCTGTTTTAAATAGTTTAGCGGACGTGGTGAGCCACCGCCTTGTGGTTGTGGTGAACCGCCTGCTGGTGGTGTACCCTTGCCCTGTATATGATTGCCCATAGATGCTGCGCTAGCGCCACCTGGTGCTCCCCCACTACCACCACCTGGGCCACCTTGTGGTAATGGTGGTACCCAATTCTGATAGGGTGGATATTGTCCATGTGGACCACCAGCTCCTGTATGATTCGGTATTGCTCGTCCGGGATATTGGGGACCACCACTAGGTGGCATACTGTTCGCAGATGTTGGTTGATTTGAAGGTGGCGGTGAGGGCACATGGCCCTGGGAGCATACTGGTTCCTTGAGAATATTGCTGCGACTGCTGCGGTGGCCGATAGCCCGGACCTTGTCCCGGCCCGCCCATATTATAGACGCCATGCATATGTGGTGGCGAAGGATAACCACCTGCACCAGTACCAGCACCTTGTGGGGATGGTGTTTGCATACTATTAATGACTTGACTTGGTTGCGGCGGTTGTTGTTGCTGAGGGCCTGTTGGAGTACCTGGCCCACCTGTTGCTAGACCGACTTGGTTTTTGTTAGCTGACAAAAATATACCCAAAGTAAAGGCAGCACAATTCGATGTGGTGAAACATATGCGCGATGCTTTTCCAAGAACTGACCAGCATGAATGTGGTGCCTAAGCTAAATTTACAAAACTACTAAATCGCAGTGTGACTGAATGCTGTTACTACTCGAATTCATAAATTTGTTCATAATTTAACTTTATAAACGCTTTTTTATGATAACCAGATCAATTCCAAATAAATTTCACCAGCGAGTTTTTTCTTATCGTCATTCGAACTTCCACGAACGTGAGAATATACTGCTGATAAAAGTTATTTAAAATTGGGCTAAGCATGTTTTTAAAACACTGATATTTAACTTTAATTTTGATACTCCTTTGCAAATATTAATGTGTGTCCTACTTTCAGAGGCGTAGTCAGGACCGGTATTGCGGTGGCGGCCAAAAGACAACGAATAGGAACAAATAACGAGATACTTAAACCCCTGCACCGGACATCGCGAAACATCCCAAGGTAATTTGGTTTGTAAGGCTCATTGCGGTAGGGTATATTACTTAATAACCCTATGTCTAGGGAATGGTCCAGACCTGACCCCAGTTTATGTATTTTATATATATATGAAGGTATGTATAAGAGGGTGTAACCATCTGCTGCCAATTTGTCGTGGCAGATGGATAGATTTATCAGTGCAGATTGGTTCGCCTTTCTGCGTTAGGCTTTCTTGTGTCCTTGTTAAGGTAGCGAGTGAAGGGTGGAATTTTGGGGTAGGGGCTCAAAACGGCTGGGAGGTGAAGGAAGGGGATGGTTAAGATGAGGCCGCAGGCCTCTTGCCAGCTATTTCCTCCATAGGGATCAGAATCAGCTTGACCAACGGTCTTCTGATCTGACCCTTCTCGGTCATGAGGTCCACTACACGCACCCGGTTATCTTCGCCGGGGTGTACGTTGGTAACTCGGCCGAGCCTCCATTCATTGGGAGACTGGTTGTCTTCTTTGATGACGACGAGATCCCCACCTTAACTCGTTTTTGAAGTTCGGATAAGTATTCCCTTCTCCTTCGCCTGCAGAAGGTTTGATGAAGAGCCTTGAACTTCTGCTACCTGTTGATAACGGAGGCAGGGCTCTCATTCACCTCTAGTTCTTCCGGTTAGGAAGTGCCCAGGGGTCAGTGGCTCCAGATCCGCTGGCTCGTTGGAGGCTGCACTCAATGGTCGCGAATTGAGGCATGCCTCAATCCGACACAATAGTGTGTGAAATTCCTCATGCGTGAATTTATGAGGCGAGGCTAACTTCTTGAAGTGGCTTTTGAAGCTCTTCACTCCCGCCTCCCAGAGGCCCCCATATGTGGAGCCACGGCCGGAATAAAATGCCATGTCATGGCTTGATGGCTATATTTGGAAATAGCCGTATCTCGGGCTTCCGAGATAAATGCCTTAAATTCAGATCTTAAAGATCGTGAAGATCCGACAAAGTTAGTACCATTGTCGCAGTAGATGTTTCTCGGACATCCTCGTGTAGCGATAAAACGCGAAAACGTCGCTATAAAGGGTGGGGTACTAAGATCACTGGTCGCTTCCAGATGGATCGCTTTCGTGGTAAAACACACAAAGAGGCAAACGTAGCCCTTTTAAAGTCGGGAATTGTCTGCTTGCAGCCAAGAAGGTCCCTGCCACCACACAGAATTGTTGACCAAGTCCGATGCCGGTAGTCCTCTGCTTCCTAAGTCTGCTGGATTCGTTTCCGAGTTGGCATGAAGCCAGTTCTTGCTGCAGACTAGGTCGATGATTTTTGTTATCCTGCTAACAGTACTTCTCCGCAAAGTTCCAAACGCGGAAGTGAGATGGTCTTCGCTGGTGCTTCTCTGGCTTTGGCAAGGAGTAGATTCACGAAGATATCATCATTCCTCGCATGTAGACAGCTACAGCGTTTACCTTTTCCAAGGCATCGCAGAATCCATGTATTTCGACATCATCTTCTGGTGAAAAGTTTACCCATCGTGGTATCCTTATTTTGTCGATTTCGTGGTATTGATGTCTGAAGTTTTGCCATCGTTCCAATGTATTGGACGAAACTGGCTCATCCCAATCGGTGCCCTCTAACCAGATGTTCTGCATCAAAATTTGACCACAATGACCATTGGTGCAAGCCATACTAAAGGGTCGAAAAACTATGCGATGGCTGATAGAATCGCTCGGTTTGTCATTTTTTCACTTTCTTCCAGTGACCCTGCTTTAAAGTAAAACAAGTCTGAATGAGCATTCCATCTTATGCCCAATACCTTAACGGTGCTGGTATCTTCGAATGCCAGAAAGTCCCCGGTCAGCCGATCCGATTTGAGAATTAAGAGTAAAAGTAAGACTTGGCGAGTCTCATTCCTCGCATTAATGGCCGATGCGTGCGTCCCCCGCTAGTACGTCGTCTACGTACATGCCTTCCCTTAGTATGCTAAATGCTGTAGGGTGAGAACTCTCTACTTCATCTGCTAGTTGCAAAAGGGTTCTAATTGCCAGATAAGACGCGCGATTGACCCCGAAAGTGACCGTTTTCAGCTCCTAAAGGCTTGTGGGTTCTTGAGGCGATGTTCGGTAAACAATCCGTTGGAATTTGACGTGATCATCGCTCATCCAAATTTGCCTATACATCTTTTCGATGTCACTATTGAAAACGTACCGATACAGTCTCCATCGCAGTATAAGTACTGGAAGATCTGATTGTAGTACTGGGCCTGGCAGGAGAATGTGATTTAAACTTGTACCATTTGCCTGTACCTTTGTGGTGGTACTCTCCGCCTTTACTAAGGCGAGATGAGGCAAAAAGTAGTTGTCCGCCGAATCGGCTGGTACAATGGTATTAACTTTTCGCATATGCCCTAATGTCTCGTATTCAGACAAGACCCTCATATATTCTTTCCCTAGTTCCGGGTTCTTTGGTAAACGCGTTTCATTCCGGAAGAATTGCGAACACGCCCGCCTAAGGGAGCTTCCTATATTTCTCCTATCTGGGTAGCCCTGTCTGAATGGAAGAGAGACGACATATCTCCCATCCTCCCTACGACTCGTAGTTTCGCTATATAAATATTCGCAGTACTTGTCACCTGAGTTTGGACTTTTATTTCTGGGCAGATTTTCCAACTCCCAGAATGCTGTAAACTGTTTGTCCAAAGCGACTTCGCTGTAAAAAGACACTATATTTCTGGTTGGATTCGCTGCTTCTATGCACCCGGTTAATATCCAACCGAACACCGTTTCTTGGGCGAGAAGTGTACTAAGTACATTCTTTTTCAGCCCACTCAATATAATTTGCAGATATACGTCTCCGCCAAGTATGATATCAACTTCCTCGTTGATGTAGAATCGCTTGTCTGCCAAAACTAAGTCTGGGAAAGCCTGCATAGTCGTAGCAGCGATATGGCAGGATGGCAGATTCCCAGTTAGTTTGGCTAGAATTAGAACAGAAGTTGTTAAGCTGAAGCAAGGGTCCACTGGTGAACGGAGTTCAATATTGGATGCCTCCTTGACTTGAGCGGACACGGCATTAGTGATGCCCGAAACTTGAGCATGCATCCTTTTTGCCGATAAATTGATTTTGCGTTTGAGTCGTTCTGTCATAAACGAGCACTCTAAACCAGAATTAATCAGTGCTCTTGCTGGGAAGTCTGTGCCATTATGATGAATGGCTACTCGAGCTGTCCCTAGCAGCACACCTGCGATTGAATGCACATGGCAGGATTTAACATTTCGGTTTACGGCCGAACTAGATTTTTTCAGCTTCCCGTCTCTCTTGTGCGTGTTTTGAAGTTGACGCAGCATTATCAGCATGATACTGATGAGGGCTAGTGGTTGCATGCGTCTGAAGAGACTCCGCATGCAGGAGCATATTATGTCTTGTTGCAGTCATAAGAACTGGTGCACTTCGACACAGTATGTCCTACGGATAGGCAGTTCAAACAGCTCTTGGTGGATTTGACAAAGTTAATTCTCTCCACCGGAGTTAGTTTAAGAAAACGGGGACAGTTTCGTAATCTGTGGGCATTCGATTTGCACTTTGTGCACAGTAATTTTGTCACGTTTGCTTGGTACGTACCAAGTCTTTTTGCAGGGGTTTCGTTGGCATTCCGCGTACTTTTCGGTTTTTGCGCTTTCGAAGAACACCCTATGAACCCAGACACTGTTTCGAGTGTCTGGAAGCGGTTGGACAAAAATTTTTACCTATCCTCCTACTTGGATATTTCCACTTTGTGGTCTATGCTTTGCTCCCATAGACCAAGCGTACTTTCCGGCAATTTCGTCGAACACAAATATGTATTAATTGCATCCCAGTCCGAAGTGTCAATTTTATGACTTCGCAGGGATGAAAGGATGGGTCCGTGTGCAGAAGTCCACGCAAGTGGGGAAAGTTTCTGATCGCCATTCACCTGGGAATGGCCAGAGCGATTCTTTTGCATGCGGTTCAAGCAGCTCACTACTTCCGGGCTTTGCGCCCAAGTATCCTCTGGGTAACCACCGAACACCCGTTTGGTGGTGAGCTAAACGTGAGAAGGCGACAACCTGGTAAGGCCACTCCGACATAATCGGTTTAAGGGCTTGCTGGGGGGGTTCAAACAGCAGCGTCTGATCACCATGTGGTGCGGCTGCAAGCGGGCGTCTGTCTTGGATCGAGTACGATTTTTCACCATATCGTTTATCTGCGCTCATGCACCGACGGAAGAGAAGGACGACGTGGAAAAGGATGCATTCTACGAGCGCCTGGAAGAAGCATACGAGCGCTTCCCCCGTCATGATATCAAAGTCGTGCTTGGCGACTTTAACGCCAGGGTGGGTAAGGAAGGTGTATTCGGCCCCACTGTCGGGAAGTCCAGTCTCCACGATCAGACCTCGCCAAATGGATTCAGGCTGATCGACTTCGCCGGTGCCCGAAACATGGTCATATCCAGCACTAGGTTTATGCACAAGAAGATCCATCAAGCTACATGGCTGTCCCCCGATCGAAAAACACGCAACCAGATCGACCACGTTGTGATAGACGGACGGCATGCTTCCAGCGTTTTAGATGTTCGCACAATACGAGGACCTAACGTCGACTCTGATCACTACCTCTCTGTACGACAAAACAGGTGCAACAAAAAACGCAGGGAAAGCTGGACGTCGAAAAGCTGCAATCGCAACAGACCGCCAATTATTTCGCAGATCGCCTCTCACACCTGCTCTCCGAGAGCACAATTCAACCTAGTGGAATGCATGAGCAGTGGGATCATATCTCAGGAGCACTCCGTACCGTAGCCCAAGAAGTAATTGGATTCCGGCGAACGCGAAGAAACAACTGGTATGATGATGAAGAGTGCCGCGCTGCAACGAAAAGAAAGGACGAAGCCTACAAGGCAACGCTGAGATCGAATGCAACGAGGAGTGTGTGTGAACACTACCGCGAGTTGAAGAGGGAAGCGAGGCAGCTTTTCCGGGCGAAAAAAAGAGAGACAGAAAAGCGTGAAATAAAGGAGTTTGAGATGCTGGCCAAAGGGAATAATGCCCGAAAATTCTATCAAATAATTCGGCGAATGACAGGTTTTAAACCCGGGGCAAACTCCTGTAAGAATGAGAACGGCGACCTGGTGGCCGATGTTCAGAGAGCACTCAGAATATGGAGGGATCACTTCTCTGCCCTTTTAAATGGAGAAACTGAGCAAGAAACCAGAGAAGATGCCGAACCCGAGCCCACAATCGAAGATGATGGAATTGACGTTCCACAACCCGACTATAATGAGGTGCGAATAGCAATATCCCGATTGAAAAACAATAAAGCAGCTGGCGCTGATGGTTTGCCTGCTGAGCTATTCAAACACGGAGGCGAGGAGCTGGTAAGGCGCATGCATCAGCTTCTATGCAGAATATGGTCGGATGAATGCATGCCTGAAGATTGGAATCTAAGTGTTCTCTGCCCAATCCACAAGAAGGGCGATCCTGCAAACTGCGCCAACTATCGCGGAATCAGCCTTTTGAATATCGCATATAAGGTCCTATCAAGCGTATTGTGCGAAAGACTGAAGCCTGATGTGAACAGACTGATTGGCCCTTATCAGTGTGGCTTTAGACCTGGTAAATCTACCATCGACCAAATTTTTACAATACGTCAAATCTTGGAAAAACACCGTGAGAAAAGAAGCGACACACATCATCTCTATGTTGATTTTAAAGCCGCTTTCGATAGCACGAAAAGGAGCTGCCTATATGGCGCTATGTCTGAATTTGGTTTCCCCGCAAAACTTACACGGCTATGCAAAATGACTTTGAGCAACACCGCCAGCTCGGTCAGAATTGCGAAGTACCTCTCCGAGCCGTTCGAAACTAAACGAGGTTTCAGACAGGGGACCCCTATCGTGCGTTTTCTTTAATTTAATGCTGGAGAAAATAATACAAGCTGCAGAACTTAACCGCGCTGGAACAATATTTTATAAAACCGTGCAACTGTTGGCAAATGCTGACGATATTGATATCATTGGCCTTAGCAACCGCGCCGTAACTTCTGCTTACTCCAAATTAGAAAAAGAAGCGGAGAAAATGGCATTGGTGGTGAACGAGGGTAAAACGAAGTACCTTCTGTCATCATGCAAAGAGTCAGCGCATTCGCGCCTTGGCAACCAAGCCACTGTTGGCAGCAAGAATTTTGAAATAGTAATAGTCCAATTACCCACCGACGTGTGTAACGTACGTTTACGTATCCCGTACGTACGTACGTTTGAGCGAATTTTATTCCCGTAGTTGTAACGCAGAAATCAGCTGTTTTCTTTTGTTTACATTTCACAAAGAGCGGTCGAAAAATGCAAAACGAAAAAATGGAAATTTGCGAATTATTTGTTGATTTGTGCGAGCTGTACAAATTGTACGAAGAGTACAACGGTGAAGGAATGGGCGCGGGTACGGTGACGAATGTACAGGACGTGGTCTCAAAGACTTGTGGTGATACTGGTGTAGAAACGGGTAGTACCACTGCAGCAGATGGGGATGGTGGCGGTAGTGGCATTGTTGGCGACGGAAGAGGCTGGGACAATGCCGAATTTCGCGCAGAAGTTGATGCCTCTGGACACACATTTAAAGAAAACCGGACTCTACAAGAAATATAATTACATATACATAAGCTATATATAAGTAACGTATAAATATAAAATGTGTACTCGGTAATTGTTTACTTAAGGAGACAACTGCTAAAACACGTCCGAAGTTATCGGGAAAGGTATCAAAGGACACGTTTTGACCTCGGTATTAACAATCCGAAAGCGGATTTTGGACTTTTTGTTTTAGTGAAAAGTTATTTACAAAAAACCAAAAAATTACCCGGGTCCGACCCCGAATAGGGGCCGCGCTTCAAACAAATAACCCTTAGCCGGTCCAACACCGGCTACGCTGTCCACAGTATTTCTTCGCAGAACACACTTCTGCACTTTTCGGTACACCCTCACATCTGTGATTACAACAACCACATGAAAATTACAGAAAATTTTAAGCTTTGATTGCAAATATTTCTTCACTTCCGGATTATTATTAGCAAGGTCAAAATTCGCCTTTTCATACCTTTTCAGATAACTTCGGACGTGTTTTAGCAGTTGTCTCCTTAAGTAAACAATTACCGTGTGCTCTATGTACTTACGGTCGCGGAACTACGTGCGGTTTCAAAAAACGCATCGTGTCTAGCAGATACCACTCTCTGTAGTACTGCGCCCCGCTGCCCGATGGTGTTTCAGCCTTCCGCATCTCCCGGCCATACCTGTCACGAAGTGCTGTCCATCTACGCATACATGTATCACCTAGAAAATACGTTTTTAGGCAATTTTATTAGCATATAAACAAAGTTTTTACTGACCACTTGCGCCTAGCTGTTGGCCGATCTGCTCCCAAATCATCAATTTCCTACCATTAAACTTGTAGGCAGGATTTTTTTTGTCGTAAAGCTCACCGTGTTCCTCTACCAGCAAAATTAATCTTTCGTCATTCATTATCACAAATTTTTATAAAATTTTCCAAACTTGTTGAATTCAGGCTTTTGTATATTTGTTTACATTTAATACAATGTTGCCATTGATCCGTTTTCATACATGCTAACGCAAACACGTACTTTTTAATCGATTATTTGTAATCTTATAAAAGTCTGAAGCTAATATTAAATAAGCATAAGTACTTAATTTAATAAAAATCTACAACTTACTTTAGTAATTTTGGGATATTTCAACAGTATTCTGAAAATTTCGTAGGTATTTTTAGGTATTTTTGTAAAGCAACTGCAAACGATCCATAACCAGCATACACACGTACGAATAGGCAACACTGTCATATGAGAGAGCAATCAGCTGACACGTTCTTACGGAAAAAATCAAAATTTCTTTGATTTCTACGCTACGTACTACGTATCCGGAAAAATTGAACGTCGGTGAGTGTTCGTTTACATGGCACTCTCATAAGACAGGTCGTGTCAGCTGACACGTACTACGTACGGGCGTCGGTGGGTAATTGGACTATAAAGGACTTCGTTTACCTGGGAACCAGCATTAACACCAATAATAATGTTAGCCTAGAAATCCGACGAAGAATTACTCTTGCAAACAAATGCTACTTCGGACTGAGTAGGCAATTGAAAAGTAAAGTCCTCTCTCGACGAACGAAAATAACACTCTACAAGTCACTCATCGCACCCGTCCTGCTATATGGTGCAGAAGCGTGGACACTAACAACATCTGATGAGGCGGCTCTGGGAGTATTCGAGAGAAAGGTTCTTCGAAAGATTTGTGGACCTCTACGCGTTGGCGACGGCGAGTACCGAAGAAGATTTAATGATGAGCTGTATGAACTTTACGCAGACGCCGACATAGTTCAGCGAATTAAAACACAGCGGCTTCGCTGGCTAGGCCACGTAGTGCGAATGAGCGAAGATGCTCCAGCCCAGAAGGTATTCTTATCGGCACCCGCCGGTGGAAGCAGAGGAAGAGGGAGACCACCACTCCGATGGAAGGACCAAGTGGAGACCGATTTGCGATCCCGCGGTGTTTCCAATTGGCGCCAGTTGGCGCAACGAAGAAACGACTGGCGAGCTATGTTGGACGGTCAAAATCGCCCAGGCGGTTAGATGACCATTTAAAAAGAAGAAAGAGGGATGAAAGGCAATTATTTATTTCGCGCTGAAGGGTTTTAATCGCGCTACCACACTCACTATCTACCTTTTTCAAATTAAACAAAATTTGGAGTTGCGAGTTCACTAAGATACGTTTGTTTTCGTATCTGTCGCATAAGTTTCTCCAGGCCGTATCGAATCCCTCATTCGTGAGTGGACACTTTTTGACGATGTCTTTTGCCTCACCTTGTGTCTTATTGTTCAGATGAAACAATTTCTCCACAGGTGTTAGGCGTTTATTTCAAGATATATGTTGGCCATGACAGATAATCGCCCTTGAAAACTTCAGTATCACATGGAGGCAGGCGGATACTGTGTTCAAATTCGGGCTTTTTTTCAGTTTTATTTTCTGGTTTATTGTATGTCGCTTGGCGTGTAGCCATATCGGACATGCAGGGTAAATATACTGCATTTGCTCTCTTATATTTCTATTTAACAGGAACTATACCAGTGGCTTCTAACTTTTCTGAATCAAGTCGTCATAAGCCGTTCTGGTTTTCCTCCACATTGCTTTCAAGTCCTCTTGTTGAAGCCCAAGAGTGTACTTGCTATGGACTGAATCCTCTAATAAAACTTTCCATATTTTGGACTTAGAAGATACACAGAATCAAAACAAAACCGAAAAAGATAGCTGAGGGTACGATGAAATGCTCAACCGTACAAGATATGCTTAATAGAAAGGGTAAAGGCAGTATTTTACCCAGGAAAATCAAAAACCCCGCTTCATAAAAAATTTCAAATCAACTCAATAATTGTATTTTTAATTCAATTATATTTATTTATAGTTAAATTTATTCATATATTGCAGACTTGGCCAACAATAACACTCTTTGGCTTCCCTGCAAAAACAGTACGGGTAAAATGATGCGTAAATTTACCTGGAGCCATACGGAAAGTTTCTGTATCTCTCCCATCACATTTTTAAGAGCATCGGTAGACTTTTTGACTGTTTCTTTTCTCACGTTCCTGTATGTGTGGTTTTACATCTCGCTCATTCTCATTTATTTTGCACTAAGGTAAACATACAGCTGCACTGCTCACACCTACAGTACTATACTGTCACAGCTACTAGTCATATGAATGGTTATATAACTCTAATTTTTAAAGGGAATTTACGACGTCTATGACCGGCATATAATAGGAAAAGTTACTGAAATTTTACCCTCATGAATATGGCTATTTTACTATTATATTGACGACCACTTTATATTGATTTTAACAGCATACTTACGGAAATTTTACCAATATTTAGAACGTAATTTTATGGTCGTAATATTATGGTCATTTTACTGAAAGGTTTACCTATCCCAAATTGTAATAAAACACATAATTTCGTATAATGTATAATTTAATACAAAGCTTATAAATATATAATTGAACTCAAAATCTTTTTAGTGTTTTACTATATTAATATTTATTATGTTTTATATTTCTAGTATTTTATTTTATTCATTTTATCATTTTAGTATTTTATTATATTAATATTTATTATGTTTTATCTTTTTAGTACTTTATTTTATTCATTTTATCATTTTAGTATTTTATTATATTTATATTTATTATGTTTTATCTTAGTATTTTATTATATTTACATTTATTTTATTTTATCGTTTTAGTATATTATTATATTTATATTGTTTTATTTTATCATTTTAGTATTTTATTATATTTATATTGTTTTATCTTTTTTGTATTTCGTTACATTTATTTGAAAAGGCACTTAGTATTTAAAACTGAAAAATAAACATAAATTCAGTATTTTAAAAACGGGTTTAAGTATGTTAACTTTAGAACAAAAAATAAAAAAGTTATTCACAACCATTTTATGGTACAGGGTGTTTTTTTTACAGGTTTGTTTTTCGAATAGAGATAAAACTGGCATTTTGTGGTCAAATCTGGCAACTCTAATGTCATTTATGTTCAGTTTGGTTTGCCATTTCATCATGAACAGGTTGACAAAAGAACAACGCTTGCAAATCGTGCAAATTTATTTCGAAAATAATGGTTCAGTTCGCGAAGTTTACCGTGAGCTCCGTCCATTTTATGGTCGACATAGTCGTCCATCAGAGCAATTAATTCGGTTAACCATGGATCGTTTTCGCACTACGTTTACTCTATGTGATAATACGCATCCGCAGAGACGTCGAACAGTGCGCAGCGAAGAAACAATTGCCGCTGTAGAGCAAAGTGTTGAAGAGGACCCGAATGAATCGATTCGCCACCGTGCACAGCAATTGGAGCTTTGTCCATCAACTTTATGGAAGATTTTGCGCAAAGATCTTGGCTTGCGACCTTACAAGATCCAGCTTGTGCAAGAATTAAAGCCGCGAGACCATGCAATGCGTCGTGATTTTGGTGTATGGGCCGAAAATGAGATTGATTTCGATGCTGATTTTCATCGCAAAATTTTGTTCAGTGATGAGGCTCATTTTAGGTTGAATGGCTACGTCAACAAGCAAAATTGCCGCATTTGGAGTGAAGAGAATCCACATGAGACCCTTGAAACGCCATTACATCCACAAAAACTGACTGTTTGGTGTGCTCTATGGGCTGGTGGAGTCATTGGGCCATACTTCTTCCGCAATAATGCTGGAGAGGCAGCTACCGTTAATGGAGACCGGTATAGAGCCATGATAACCGACTATTTTGTTCCCGAATTGGATGGCATGAATGTGGATGAGTTGTGGTTCCAACAAGACGGCGCTACATGCCACACAGCGCACGTCACAATCGATTTATTGAAGGAAACATTCGATGAGCGCATAATTTCGCGGAATGGACCTGTCAATTGGCCACCAAGGTCGTGTGATTTGACACCATTGGATTATTTTCTTTGGGGATATGTGAAGTCGCTCGTCTACACCAACAAATCAGAAACGTTAGGGGAATTGGAAGCCAACATTCGTGGCGTTATTGCCGACATACGGCCCCATATGCTCGAAAAAGTGGTTGAAAATTGGACCTGTAGAATTGGCTTTATTCGAGCCAGCCGCGGCGGCCACATGCCCGAAATCATATTTAACCATTAATGGCATAAAATTATCCTTCCAATAAAGCCAAATTGATGGACCTTAAAACGATTTTCTTGTGTTTTATTTCAATTCAAAGTTCTATACCCCTAAAAAAAACACCCTTTATATATGTTTGTAAGAGTTAACAACTTATTTAATTTAGCAAATATAGTTAAGTATTTAAAGAATGTTTAAAAATATAAGTATAAAAAAGTGATTCAATTGTTTAATTAAGTAAATATATTTAATTATAATGTTTGGTTCAGCTTCGTTGTAAGCTACCGTTTTTGTTTGTGCCTGTTGTGGCTTAGTTCCACGGATTTCTTCATGCTACGCACATATTCTATTTCGCCCTGCATCTTGAACACGCCTGCCGGAAAAGTAAAGACATTAGTATACGTTAATAAAAAAAAATTCAGAAATTACCAAATAAAATCTTTTTAAACAATTTGAGCTCTGACAGCGCTTTTTTTGATCTCCTTCCGTCCCAGTTAAAGTTGGCGATGAGCTCATCAGTTGTGAGTTTTCTAAAGACCGCATCTAAATCCCCTGTTTTTTATGTCACCTTTATTATTATTAACAAGGATAGCATTATCCTCTCGCTCTTTCGGCTTGTTAAACGTCGTCGAAAGCTTGACCCGTTTTCTTATCGGCAAGGGCGTGCTGCTTTCGGTTTGCTGTTGATACAACCTGGACGTTGAGGATCCCGAGCCACCGAATATTATACTTCTAATCTCCTCCTTGTCCATTTTCTTATAAGTAAAAATTAAGAATAAAAATATTAATTAGTAGTATAAATGTTGATTTAAATAAAGAAATGTTAATATAAAAACTAGTTTGAAAAATCGTGAAAGAGGTGGTGAAGGATCGGAATTAGAATAAAATTATGTTCAAAGGGAACCGCAAAATATTTGTACTCGATAGTATTTTTTGAAATTTTTATTTTTTGGCTACCAAGTCCACTTGCAACTAAAATACCAAGAGAAGGAAAGGATTCAAGTGGTTCACTGAAGTAATTTCTCGTTTCTGTAAAACTGTATCCAAATAAAATCTCTTCTCCTGATTCTAAGCGCGAATCGACCACTTTGAAAGGTTCTGTAGTTCGACTAAAACAAAACGAGTCTTTTGCTTTCTTATGACTTATGGAAAACAGCCCAAATGTGTGTATCGTTTTTTCTGGCAAACATTTTCTTTCCTCAAGTCTTAGAAAGAGTTGTTGTAAAATATTTGTAGGACTTCTTATAACTTTTTTAATACGTTGCATAAAGTTTTCAAATTTGTATGCAAAAAAAAAGTGAAACCGTGATGCAAAGAGAGTAGACGTGTTAGTTTTTGCTGGCAAAATATCGCGATTTATTTGCATTTCAAATGTATATTAGCAAACGTTAACTGCCTTAAAAGTTGTATAAGACTGTTTTGTGTTCTTGAGCTTTGCGTTGGAACGAACTGGCTCGTGAAGTGCATTAATTTTCGAGATTTAAAGAATTCCATATTTTTATAACAATAATGCCAACAATGTCAACAGTTACAAGAGCGAAATTGCAACAACAATTGGCGCGAAATTCCACTACTTCTCCAGCTTCAAATCAGACTCAATCAGCAAGTGCTGCTCAACAACAGCAAGGCGAAAATATACCAACAACACAATGGATGGAAGTGCTCGAAGAGAAGCTCAATAATTTAGAGGAGCGTATTGTAAAAAAACTCAATGAGTCAATAAAAGCACTGGAAAACAGGTTTATGCAGAAATTGGGCGAACTATCTGGTGAGTTGTCAAATGTGAAGGATAGAGTGGAAAATGTGGAGAAAATAGTGACTACGATTGAGATTGAGCGAACATCCGATGACGACAGCTTGCGCTCTGATCTGCTATCACTCAAAGAAAATGCATGTAAAGCGTGGGCGCAACTAGATATCTTTGAAAATTCTGCCGTCGCAACAAACATTGTCATAAATGGAGTACCTCAAGAGAACGGCGAAAACTTGAGTAAATTGGTTGTGGGTGTGCAGAGCGATTGGTTTCCCAACTCCAAGTATACGTGAGGCGTTTCGTATACGGCCAAGCAGAAGTAGACACGAAAATCAAAACAATAAAAACAAAAACCAAACAAAACCAGATCCAATATTGATTGTCAGTAAAGCAAATAAAATATAGTAACAGCTTAAGTTATGAATAATTTGTTAAATTTTTTATACCTAAGCTTTTTTTTATACTTTTCCTCTCTCTTATGTCTTACACTTTCCTTCTTTTTTTCACTTCACACTACCTTTGCATCTAAAATCTCCAATTTTAACGGCGCCTGTTCTAATGGTCAGCATGTCGGATGTTAGCACACGTTTTTACACTGACAAAGATAGTCTACAAATTTTGTTAGATATTGTTAGTAAGACCCATCCTGGCTTGTAGCTGTGCCACTTAAATGCTCGTAGTTTTAATGGATATAAAGTCGACTATATCAACCATATTCTTGGTAACTCCGTAGTCGACGTGGTATGTGTAACAGAAACATGGTTTCATGATGCCACTGTAGATAATACTGTTGCATTGCATGGTTACACGTTGACAAGAAATGACAGGAAAACGGGTTCGAAAGGTAGCGGAGTTGCTATTTGTTGCAAATCTTCCCTTCAACAAAAGACCATACACGAATCAAGTTGCGATGAGCCGGTTGAGTATCTCATGGTTGAAATTGGAGATGATTGCGAAAAATGTCTCGTTGTCTGTGTATACAACCCAAGTAAGATGTTTGACTTTAATAAGCTTTTCATCCAAGTGGCCGAGTTATCGGTTAAATATGAACATATTTTAATGTGCGGTGATTTCAATATAGATATACGGAAAAGCGATAATAAGTCTACTGATTTAATAGACAGAATAGTTTCTGTTGGTTTGCAAACCGTAAACAACTTTCCAACGCGTTTTGCAGCTAATTCTAAACCAAGCCAATTAGATATAGTCTGTGTATCAGATTTCTCTAAAATGCTTCACTGCGACCAATTCTCACTGCCTGGCATATCCGATCATGATACGTTATTTTTGTCATACAAATTACCATTAAAAAGAATTTCCGCTTTACAATTCTACTATAGGTCCTTTAAAGTAATTGATATGGGCTCTTTAGCATGTGAGGCGAATATGATCGATTGGAATAGCGTGTGGTTTTATTCAAATATAAACCAAAAGCTAGAGAGGTTTCCGCTCTGATAAAATATTTATTTAATAAATTTGTTCCTCTAAAAGCTGCAAAAATTCGCACAAACAAACAGCCATGGTTCAAGGGAGAGGTTTTAATCACTATAAGGACTCGTAACAAATTATATAATCGGTGGAAACGAAAACCAACACCTGAAAACTGGGAAATATATCGTATTGCGAGAAATCGTGCAACTCTTGCTACCAAAAACGCAAAAAGGCAGCATTATAGAAACAGACTTAACGTAAATCTTCCAACTAAATTACTTTGGAATAATTTGAAAGGTGTCGGTATTGGGTGTAATAGCAGGATCGAATGTGATTTAGAGGTTAATACCATGAATGAATACTTCCTTCAGTCGAGCTGCTGGCAAGATAGTAGAGAATTCGAACGGGACCGTAGTCTTCTATTCAAACCTAATGAAGAATTTATTTTCTCGACCGTAATGGAGGAAGATGTGCTCAGATGTATTTATTCCATTAAATCAAATGCAATAGGTGAGGATGGCATAAGTCTAAAATTTCTGAAATTAATCATTCCATACGTATCCCTACCTTAACACATATCTTAAACTTTTACCTTACAAGCTCAACTTTTCCGGATGCCTGGAAAATAGCCAAAGTTATGCCGATTGCCAAAAAGAATTCAGTTACGTCACCATCAGATTTCCGTCCAATAAGTATATTGTCCTCGCTGTCTAAAGTCCTGGAAAAGCTAATGGTGTCGCAAATAATGAGTTATGTTGACAAAAATGAGCTCCTGAGTGCAAATCAGTCCGGATATAGACGTGGTCATAGTTGTGCTACAGCTGTTATGAAAGTTATTGAGGATATAAGACCTGCTTTCGATAGAGGTGAACTATCTATTTTAGCTCTTTTGGATTTTTCTAACGCTTTTGACAAGGTGGATCACAAAATACTTCTGCTTAAGCTAAGGCAATACTTTGGTTTTTCTGATAGTGCTGTGGTTTTAATGGAAAGTTATCTTTGTAACCGCTGGCAGAAAGTTGTAGCTAAAAATATAAGTTCTGAGCTAAAGAAACTACACGCGGGAGTGCCACAAGGATCTGTATTAGGTCCAATTTTATTTAGTTTGTTCATTAACGATATCGCTCATTGTTGCAAAAGTGTATCTTTTCATTTATATGCTGATGATGCGCAAATATACTTATCACGCCCTGTTGGTCTCTCTGAGGACTTGGTAGCCAGAGTTAACGAAGATCTCCACTCCATATCAGTTTGGGCAAAGGTTAATAACCTAAATCTGAATGCGGAGAAAACCAAAGCTATATGCATCTCTTCTAACTTGGTTGCTAGCTCGCGACAGTGCTTTCCATCATTGGCCCTAGAAGACATGCCTATAAAATTTGATCATGTTATCACAAGTCTTGGTTATAAGATAAACTCAGGTTTAGAGTGTACGGATCACATAAACTATACACTGGGAAAGATTTACTTTATACTTAGAAAGCTATGGTGTGCTGCGGACTGCGTTTGGTAAAAATTCTTATTGTTCCCCTTATTTCTCATTTTGCACATGTTTATGGCCATTTGGATAGTACGAGTGAACGGAAACTGCAAATGGCACTAAATAATTGTGCAAGATACGTATTTTCGAAGCGTAAGTTCGATCATATTTCCCAATATAGCTGTAAGATACTCAACTGTATGCTCACTGTTTTCTTAAACTATCGTAACCTTTTATTTTTGCACAAATTGATCAATAAGAAATATCCGGGATATCTTTATAATAAAGTAACTTTTGCGCAGTCAGTAAGAACCTGTAACCTTATTGTACCAAGACACACATATCTTGCATCATCCAGAATGTTTTTTGTCAGTGCAGTAAAAATGTGGAATGCTCTGCCAACATCTCTAAAAACTATTAAGAATGATAGACGCTTTAAATTGGAGGTTCTAAACTATTTCCAGATACATTAATTTCTGAACTTTGTATCTCTTTTCGATTTTCTCAACTATTTTTCATTTACAGTTTGTAAACTATGTAAATTTAAGTAAGTCTAAATTTCTGAAATTATTCATACGATTAGATTATCTTTTTTAGGTTAAATTTTAACAATTCAAATTTTCCAAAGTAATAATGTATGAAATAAGATGTGCTTAAAAGGCTTAAGTATTGTGCACAGCCAACAACATTAATGAATAAATGAATGAATGGATGAAAAAGAATCTAATGGCCAAAATCTATAGCGCAATCAGGTAAATGGAGAAGGCCGTGAACGTTAAAACTTATCAAATGATCTCCATATATCTCTCCAAACAAATTAACAAATTCTTGCAGTAACTCCTTAACAACATTGGTTTCACTTTTACAGGACCCTTCATAGGAGAGAATACGTATACTGGCATGCAATAAAATGAAATGATAAAATAAATCTTCGTCAATGCAATCTTTTAGGACGAATATCCCCAAATACAACAAAAATTGCCTATACTCTGTGGACTTCCAATTTCCGATATCATCCAAATTCCTACACACTCTTCCGAATTCAGATGGGACCCAATTCGAAACGAAATTCAATTTTTCATTCATTTGGGAAATATTTCTTTTTTAAGAATAAGGTGAAGGAGTTTTTAGCCACACATAGGTCCACGAGGTGCATTGGGTCTAACGGAAATTGGGAAACCATTCCAAAATTTGTTGTTTCGAGAATATGTTCCTGTTGCAAAAATTTTATGTTGTGATGGCTTTTATCTATTCTATTTTTAAAAGAAATGTCTGTCCTTAAGTCACAAATTTGCCTCGAGAAACACACTCTTTTGTTCTGGTATGTGCCAATTTGAACACATCTTGGGCATCCATTTTTACCATTGTGACTTTGAACACAAGTTACAAAGCACGAGCAGGAGAATCGCATGTAAAAATACGAATATCAAATCTTTTTAATGTGGTATTCAACATACCAACTTTTAAGCCATTTTCTCTTAAGTAAACTACTTCTTCGCAAAAACCTTTCATAAAATCATTTACGTTATTTGGCTTTTGTTTTCCTGAAAAGCAGGCAATAGTAAAAGGATTTTCATTTGGAAATCCAACAATTGAACCCAAAATAGGCCACAAAACTTTACTTGAACTCTTAAATAATTTTAAACCGTCTATTCCAACGTCAATCAAAACTTCTTCTTCTCTTTCTTTTAAAAAACTAAATGTATCTCTTTCAAAATACTTTTGAATGCCAATATATATAAACTCTCCTACAGAAACTCTTTGAATTTGCGCTCTATTCTTATTATTATCTAGAAGAGTTTTTGGGCATAAAGGCAAATCATTTACACCAATTTTTTTAAGTGCCACAAGTAAACTAGCAAGCAACGTTTGCGGAACATTATTTTCGATTGCCCAACATTTCAATACTTCACGTTTAAATTCTGCTGATACTATAATTTCATTTTCATTTTCCGACTGTGAATCGGAGTCAGAAAATGAAATTTCTGGATCAGAGAACGGAACTTCCGCGCCAGAAAATGATAACTCCGCAGTTACATTGCTAGTATTTGCATTAGAATCAAGCTTGCCCCAATCTACGTTTGCAAATTGGGACAGCCTTGCATACTCCTGAGCACTCCTTTCAGAATTTTTTTTCTCAGAGCTTAAATTGCTGTAAAAAGTGCTTCTCTTCAGTTTCACTTCTTAAAATACAGTACTTACTTTTAAATTGTTGGTCGACACAGATTTGTTTTCGTCTTTTGTTTTGCTATATCCAATGCTATTTCACCTAGGAAATAAAATACCATGAATTAGATAAATACACAACATTTCACTGAAGTAAGAAGGAACAAATGCAGAATAGCTTCAACTCTGTGATGAAAAACACACCAATCAAAACCAATCAAAAAATAACCCTTAGCCGGTCCAAAGTAGAAAATCCGCTTTTGATACCTTTCCTGGCATTTTTGGACGTGTTTTTCCAGTTGTCTCCTAAAGGACATAATTACCCAAATATTTGCAATGAATAAACAAAACTTAGCACACATTTTTGGGTATTTGTTTCCTTAACTTTAGCAAAATTCAGCACATATTTTAGAAAGTTGGTTTCCGTTACAGATTTCAACAAAACGCAGCACATATTTTCCGGTAATTGTTTCCTTTAGGAGACAACTACAAGGTGGCGCAAAAGTAAGTTTCCGATGTTCAGCATATCGGTTGTGGCACGTGCAGTGTGTGCTGTTGCACCGTCTTGTTGGAACCACATGTTTTCCAATCCCAATTCATCAAGTTGCGGCAAGAAGAACTCGTTGATCATTGCTCTGTAGCGCTCACCATCCACAGTAACCGTTTGGCCCCGACCGATTATTGGTCAAATAAATAGTCAGCAATATTCCGCGTTCTGGAGCAGTGTAGCGTAACATTGTTTATTAACGTGTATTTCTCATGTGTTTACTACACAAATGTCAAAACAGAACTGACTTTAGGGGCCAATCGCAAAATTTATAGCATTTTCTGATAGGAGGATTACTTTTGCGCCACCCTGTAGAAAAACACGTCCAAAAATGTCTGGAGAGGTATCAAAAGGCGGGTTTTGACCTCGGTATCAATGATCCGAAAGCGGAGATTCTAATTTATATTTCTGTCAAGAGATATTTGCAATTAAAGTTGAACATTTTCTGTCATTTTATGTGATTGTTGTAATTACACATTTGGGATTGGACTTGGTCCATTTTTTTGCAAAAAAAGTTTCACTACAACAAAAACTAGAAAATCCGCTTTCAAATTGTTGATACCGAGATCAAAACGCGTCTTTTGATACCTCTCCTGGCATTTTTGGACGTGTTTTACCAGTTGCTTCCTAAAGGAAACAATTAATAATAATAATAATAATTCCCAACGGATTAACCACCATATCCCGCCCGACCGGCGCGAGGGGCGCATCCGCATAACGCGCGAATTATTCGTTCGTGCCGAGTCATTGAAAGGCTTTGGTTTGTTAATCGTCCAGATCTAAAACTGCTCAGCTACAGAGAAAACCTCATCAGCTAAGTAAAGTAGATATAGGATAGATTATACATTAAGAAATAACTAGTTAACAGAATAAAATTATTGTTAAAAGTTAAAATAGAAGTCAAAGAATAAAAAACAATTAATGGCTATGAATTTAGGATAGAAAGACTTAATTTTTTTATGCTGAAAAGCGAGTCTGAAATATCAAATCTACCAGAAAGAGAGTTATAATCTTGACACAAACAGCGAAAAGGCTCATTTAACTGAAAATTGGTTCGGAAAGAGGTTTAAAATGCCTTGAAGGACGAGACGGTACATTGAAGTTCACTTCACTTAGAAGAAATGGGCTGGATAGTGAACCATTTAGCAATTTAATCATAAAAATAATTCCAAGCATTTCCCTCCGACTAGAAAGTGTGTGCAGATTAATGAGTTTTAAACGATTCGTATAGGGTGGCAGATTGTACAAGGGATCCCAATGAAAATCTCTTAAGGCAAATAGTAAAAATTGTTTTTGAACTGATTCAAGGCGATCTACATGAACCTGGTAACGCGGGTTCCAAATTATAGAACCGTATTCAAGAATCGGTCTGACTAATGTAGTGAAGAGGGCTTTAGTTACATAAGGGTCGCTAAACTCTTTAGACCATCGTTTAACGAATGCTAGGACACCTCTAGCCTTATTGACTGTTATGTTAATATGGCGGTTGAAACTGAGTTTATAGTCCATAGCAACCCCCAGGTCAACAAAATCATACACTTGCTCAAGACTATAATTTGTAATTGTATAGGAAGCCGGCTGAGAAATTCCACGCTAAAAACCCATGTGTTTACATTTTTTAAGGTTAAGTGGCATATAATTTAAATCGCACCAAGTAACAAGTGTATCTAGATCTGATTGTAGCTTATTTCTATCTTCAAATGACGCGAATGACATGAAAAGCTTTACGTCGTCGGCATACATTAACATTTTTGAAAATTTTATTATTGTAGAAATATCATTTATAAACAACAAGAACAGAATCGGGCCAAGATGGCTTCCTTGAGGAACCCGCGAAGAGACATAAATGACATCGGATACTAAATTTTTAAACATTACTCTTTGTGTCCTGTCACTAAGGTAAGAAGAGATCCAGTGATTGAGACCCGGCTGGAAGCCCAACTGATCGAGTTTATGAATAAGTAATGAGTGACACACTTTGTCAAAAGCTTTGCTGAAATCCGTATAAATAACGTCGGTTTGCAGATTTTTTCTAAAGCCATTTGAGACATGACTGGTAAACTCAAGTAAATTCGTAACTGTGGACTTTCCCTTACTGAACCCGTGTTGGCAGTCAGCTATCTTAGTAGAGATCGGACCCGTAAGTTGATTTGTAACAATAGCTTCAAACAATTTTGGATGGCAGAAAGCTTTGCGATGCCACGATAGTTCTCTATAGAAGACCTACTCCAGCTTTTATGCAGCGGTAGAAGAAACGATTCTTTCCACGCAGTTGGAAAAACACCACACTTTAGTGATAGATTGAACAAATTGGTAAGAGGTTGGTAAATATGGTTCGCACACTTTTTCAAGAAACATGTAGGAATCCTATCAGGACCATATTTAAAAGATTCTTTTAAGGTAAATTAGAACATCTTTGGCGCATATAATTGGTGAATTAATTGAATTTGTCCCGTGTAGCTTATAGGGATAGTTTTGAAAGTTTGAATTGGTGACAGCAGAATAGTTAGAAGTGAAAAATTGAGCAAAAAAATTTGCGATATATTGATTATCGCTAGATATAATGTCTTGATATTTCATGGCTGAGGGAAACCCTGATACTTTACGTTTAGAATTTACGAAACCATAAAATGACTTTGGATTGAGAATAATGTCTCTTTTGGTTTTAGAGATATAAGCTTTATAGCACTTTTTATTTAAATCTATGTACTTCTGACGTAGAATGGAATACAGTAGGTAATGTTTATTTAATCCGGATTTCTTATATAAATTAAATGATCGCGTTTTCCTATTTTTAAGAGCCTTAAGCTCTTTAGTAAACCAAGCTTGCGTAGGATGATCATAAGTTACTTTACGTTTAGGAATAAACTTCTCAAATAGGCAGTAAATAGTTTGATTGAAATGTGAGACGTTTAGATCGATATCACAACCAAATTCAGGCCAAGTTAATTTAGACAGTTCTTTATTTAATTTCTTGTAGTTTGCTTTGGAAAAGTTAAAATCAAAGCTACTACATGAGTAGCATTGAGTGCCTTGGCCATTACTTATGGTTTCGTAGACTATTTCCATAGAAGGATGGTAAAGGTCTTCTGGTAAAACCAACGGATCAGAACGATTTACAGAAAATTGGTTTATATCATTAACATACACTAAATCTAAGACTTTCCCAAATTTGTTAGCGGTAATATTTATTTGATTAAGGCAAAGATCGGAGATTCCATCTAAAAAGTCGTTGAACTCCAGTTTAGACGGATTTGGAATAATGTTACCATCAGATATGTTCCACGATATATGAGGTAAGTTAAAATCACCCAAAACAATAATTGAATCTGAAGCTTTAGTCATAAAGTTAACAGTTTTGAGCAGAGAGACATGTTGCATGTAGACTGAAAAATCTGATGCTGGAGGGATGTAGCAAACATATAAGTACATAGAGACGTTGTCTAGTTGAAGGCGGATGCATTTGAACTCAATGAAATCGATGTTAGGAATATTAACCTCTTCTGAAGGGATGGAGGAATGAACGGCAAGTAGAACACCACCCCCGACTCTGTTCAAGCGATCATTTCTATATACTTGATATTCATTACATAAAAACTCTGAATTGAAAACATGAGGTTTTAGCCAAGTTTCGGTAAAAGCAATTACGTTATAATTACAATGAAAAGATTTCAAAAAGAGATCAGTTAATTTGGTATTTAGACCTCTGACATTTTGATAAAAGATATTCACGGATTTAGTGCTCAGTTTTTTGACTCAACGTTATTACGAGAAATTTTCGCTACATTTTGAACATTCCTATTCGGTCTGTATTCAAACTCCCGCACAAGAGCCCCGGGAGGCCAAAAAGAGCTGTCCAAAAGAGTATCGAAATCTTTCCCAGATACATCAATCTTAAACGAAGACATACTTCTTTGATATGTGAAATTAAATTTTCTAACAGTTACGCTTTGATCTTTAACTTTAGAAGAAATATGGTACAACAAATCATCCTCGGTAGTGTCTGGATGGAACCTAGACACAAAAATAGATTTTTTGCGAGGAACCACAACCAGCTTACCAACGATTGGTTCAGACTCCATTGCAATAGTTGGAATTTCCGGGTTTTTCCTAGTGGACATTTTTGAAGGGGCGTTCTTCGACGTTGCTCGGACAACCGTACTAGGAATTGGAGAAGCCAAATCTATAAGTTCAAGGGGTTGAGGCAAGTTCGGGACTGTTGAGGTAGTAGGCCGATCATCCGTACGCCTGCGCTTGTTTTCGCGATTATCAGGGCATTTCAAATGAGGCGAATTCTCCAAAGTTTCCAAGGTTTTGAAAATATTTTCATATTTTTGGAATTTTTCAGTCAGCAATGAAAAATCTTTGCTTATTTCAGAAAACCCGTTTCTGATATGCCTAAAGATTTTACAGAGATCAACTTCCGTCGACCGGCATTTGGAACAAGACCAGCGCAGGCCTTTTCCTTCGTTAAGCAGGTCAGCTATTCTACCGGTTAACCCAGTGCACTTGGCGTGGACAAGTCCATCACACAGCCAGCATGCTACAAAGCGTTCGGACTCGCTTTTTAACTGGCAGTTTGCTATCATGCACGACATTTTCGTATAAATACTTATACAAATTTATAATAAAAATTATAAGTTAAGAAAAAAATTTAGCGGATTAAAGAAAAACAACCCTGACAGTTTAAATGACACAGTACTGAGCGAACAGTTTTAAACACACTGTATCTGACGTTCAACAAACCACGCAAAACAGCTGTAACGAAAAAGAAATAAGAAAAGCAAGTCAGAGCACAACAACAATTGCAATATGAAATAAAGCCTTTCAATAGCAACAAATAAAATATGCAAAAAACTCGGCACACACAAATTCAACAAAATGAATTTATTATAATGAATCACTATCAAAACTCTTTAACACTATTCACACCAAGTAGTGAAGCACAATTAGATATTTATCTCTATTAACTTTAATTTTAACTTTAGAATATAAAAGATATTACTAATTTATTAAATATAATCACAGAGAAAAATATAAACAGAACTACACAGCTTGACGTTTGCGTAGCAATTTAATCATAAAAATAATTCCAAGCATTTCCCTCCAACTAGAAAGTGTGTGTAGATTAATGAGTTTTAAACGATTCCTAAAGGGTGGCAGATTGTACGAGGGATCCCAATGAAAATCTCTTAAGGCAAATAGTAAAAATTGTTTTTGAACTGATTCAAGGCGATCTACATGAACCTGGTAACGCGGGTTCCAAATTATAGAACCATATTCAAGTATCGGTCTGACTAATGTAGTGAAGAGGGCTTTAGTTACATAAGGGTCGCTAAATTCTTTAGACCATCGTTTAACGAATGCTACGACACCTCTATCCTTATTGACTGTTGTGTTAATATGGCGGCATTTCTGATGAAGCACTTACCTTTTACACTGGAATCCTGCACTCTTTTGCTTGAGGTTGTACCCAATCCAACTTCTGAACTCTTAAGACAATCTGAAAATATAAAAAGGTAGCAAGAAATACCGAAACTTTCAGTATGGATCCGGGGAAATTGACTTATAATTTTACCCGTATCGTTTTGGCAGGGAGGTCAGGACGCCCACATACAAAAAAAACGAAAAGAAAAGATTCTCCCTGCAAAAATGATATGGGTAAAATTATTGGTAAATTTACCTGGAGCTATACCATGATTCAATTACAAGAAGGTTAGCTCTCTAGCTGACGTTTACTTTTGACACTTCCATTTTCTGGGTTTCTATTGCTAATGAAAAAAAGTAGGAGTATTTTTTTCAGTTGTCTAGGAAATGGTAGTAGAAAAATCAAAAAAGTAGGAAATTAGTAGTAATACATTTTGTAAAGTCAACTAAATACAACACCAAAACATGTCATCCCATATTATCACTGTATATATCGTTGTAAATTTTCTCAATAATTAATTAAAAAACAAAAAAAAAGGATCACGTCCGCACTTCGCCTTCTTGCCAGAATTATGAATGTGCTAAAATGAAAATGTTGGTAAAACAAGATTAAAAGTTTGATTTTGGCTCATGCGTGTGGATGTTTGATTGTGTGAGTGGATTTAACTGTTGCTTGCACATATGTGTATACGTGCGGCGAAAGGGTCGATCGCTGATTGGTTTGACCAAGGCAGAAGGCTATCCGTGCCTTACGGTGACATAGATGCCGCAAGGCAAATGGGGGTATAAAAAGGGATTCCGCTGATCAACAGGAATTAAAATCGAAAAGTCGCGGTCTTGTGTGCAGTGCCAAAATTTTTAAAGTGAAGAGTTTTTCTTAAAATTGCGTTTTCATCACCATAAAGTGTTGGTGCGCGAAGTGAATATTTTTATAAAGTGCGGTTTCACGCGAAAGTTAACGCGAGCGGAAAAAAATAAGGAAAATTAATATAGCGAAGTGACTGGAACGAGGGAATCCTCCCTAGAAAGACCACCAGCGCAAGGAGAGTCGCCACCAAAGGGCGAGTAAGATCCCCTCCAAGCAGCAACAAATTTTACTGGTAAGTGTACATCAGTGCATATATGTATCTATATGTGATTGTCTTTGAAATCAATTGGTGAAGTGCGAATTTGTAAGTTAAAAGTTTTCATTTGCCAATTTAAATAAGTTCTGAATTCTAGATTTGGAAGTTAAGTTTAATTAAAGTCCATTTTTTTATTGTTGAATTTTCTTTTTGTAAATACCGGTGTTTGATTTTTCTATAATTTAGAATCATACAATTATTAGTTTTCTTAAAAAGTAGTTCATTTGTCTGTAAATCCACAGAGTTATAGGTAAATTCATCAGGAATGTATCGTAGATTTGCATACATGCATTTATACGTATGTATGTAGGCAAAGGGGTATTAGGCGCGCGACATATTTTGGGAATTGCACAAGTATATTTGGCAGAAGAAAAAGAACGAGACACGAACAACAACAATTAACACCAACAACACACACACAAACACGCACCCATAAAATAGCCATAAATTCACCTGCACAACAAGCTACATTCGAGCCACAACACTGAACCGAAACCCCGCAACATAATACATTTTTCACAAAACCAACGGAAGGTAACACAATATTTTTTTTGCACACTCCCACTACGACCAAGTTTTGCCAACGGGCTGCATCAGCAACATCTTCGCCACGCAACATCGGCCTTCGTCAACTTGTTTCTAAATATTTAGTGGCGCAACCACCCACGCAGCTAGCAACTCTATCAGAGCACAGCGACATTGGTCACACTCACCAACAATAGTTCTCTAAGCACATAAACTCACCACACCACTAACACGATCACAGCAATATTGAAGAGCGAGAGAAGCTAAGCGCGACTCAGTGGGAGCGCGCCCACCAACGTAAATAATTATTTTCACCACCACGGAGATATAATGATAAGTCATTAGGGTGTACAACCATTCTAATTGTTTTTGAAAAAGCAATTTTTTATGGATTTTAATTTGGAATTTTGAATTTTCATGAAACTTGTTTATTTCTTTATTTTTATCTTTATAGTTTAGCTCAGATACTTAGCTTTTATTTTTACTTCTGATTTTCCTTACCCTAATTGCGAATTTCGTATTTATTTCTGGCGATTTTCACACGAATATTGGGCATTCGTACCCAGCTTTGCGCAGGCATACCTATGTATGTGCATTAAACACTCACAAAAACTTAGTCTCAGACAATATTTGTTTTTTTAAATTTGTAATCTTGATTTTTATTTTGAATTTTTTTTGTCTAAAATTTTTTTTGTAAACTCATAAGTATCACTTTTAATATTCACTTTCGGCACTTTTATTGTTTGATTTGCGCGGTCAAAACTTGCTTTTGCAAATATTTGTTGCATTTTTCTCATTTTTTTAACTCAAGGAATTAATTCCAATCACAACTTGGTTTTGTTTTCGCGAATTTTTTTATTTCGATTTTTTTTACGTGTGCATAAAAGTTATGCACATGCATTGAACTGATACGCGGAACTAAGATCAAAAGACAATTTGTCCTAAGATTAGTCAAGATCACGGTCACGAGGCCAAAGCCCTATAAGAGAACAAAATTCTTTTGTTCTGCATATGTTGTTTTTCTTTATTTTACTTTCAGCTCTGCACATCGATTTGGTACCATTTCGGAGTTCTGAGCGAGGTAAGTTTTGCATAATAGAGAAGAAACCATATGCACACACACACATTAACCCACGTATATTTGTAAATTAAAAATCTCAGAGTAAATTATCGCACACCCACACATATATTTATATTAACCTTTTTTTGTTTGAGAGTGAGCGCACACACAAGCGTACATATATACATATGTTTAGACGTATGTTTGTGCACGAATAGCTAGATAGTCAGCAGGCCTTATCTAAAATTTTGAATTTAAAGTACGCGGAAAAAAAAACCTTTTAATTGTATAAAATTAGGAGAAATATTTATAGGTTAGATATGATAATTGGATTGAATATATATAGTATTAATTGAATAGAAAGAATAAGTGGATACAATTCGTACTGGGTAGGTTGGGAATATATTGTAAGGAAATATTTTGTATTAATAAATTGTAAGCTGAGATTTAAAGCTGTGTCACAATAATTTATTTACGTGAATGAGCTGAAATTCTGATTTCGGTAAGATATAGGTAAATCATGTCAGGCTAAAGGCTTCAAGTTGTTGGTGCAGGTGTTGCCCTTGTGGTAACCGATGGTAAGGTGGGGTAATTGAGTAAATATTGGAAATTACGTAACCACTTAGGGACGGACATGATAAAGGGAACTCTACTCGGTGAGCGGAGCCATAGTAGAGTTCGAAGGCTGTTCACATCTTGTGAACAGGAGGGGTGGGACGGCTCCACCTGACTATGACAGATTTTCTCCCGCTTTTCTTACCGATCGCTTTCTTTCTAGTTTTATTATCCTCCCTAGGCATGAACCTAAATTTTGCTATGCAACTGTTGGGAAAGGAGAAGTGGCAAGAACCGCGCCTCAAAGCCGACGAGCCTCAGCCGGGCTACTACCATGCCACCCCGCCACTCCTCTTCTCCCGCAACAGGCAGTAACAAAACAATGGCGCCCAACGCTATAGCCCACTAATTAATTTAATTTTTAGCATATTTCTTTCCCGTTCTAACTATCATTTCTTCTCTCCTTAACTAACTTTCCTGTCAACTAGATTCAACTTTTCTTACTATTTAAATTTTTTTTTTTTTTTCAGTTTTCCGTCTAGCGGACAGATTTAGGGTCATGAAGGCAACATCGCTTATTTTCCGAAACAAGCGATAAGTGCCTAAGTGACAAACAATTGGGGGGAGTTGCTGACGGTGAATACTGAGTTCCTTTTAAGAACTTTAGAGTTTTTAAAAAGTGGTATCAGTAGTCATCGGCAGCACTCTTAAATGTTTTTTTTGGATTTCTTGCATGCAACATCAGCTGCCATACACATGGTCCAGCCATCCATACACCAGCACCGTATGTGAGGTGTTTGTAGCGTTGCTCGGGGGTAAATAAATTGACACGGTAAGGGGAAATTGTGGCAACCACGTCTTGAGCTAGTTCTTAAGACGCTGTAGTGCCACATTTCACAAAGTAAAAGAGGGGATTAGATGACATTGACCTTGGACAGAATACACAATTACTTTACCCAACTTACCCACAGAGTCCATCGGTCGAGGACAACACCAGAATGCACCAACAGTAAACACAATATAAAAAAAAAATAAACTTTTGAAAATTTCAATTTTGCTGAATGAAATAAAAATTTATTAAAAAATTTGTCTAATAGACATAGTAGTTTTTTGCCTATTTTTATTAGCCGAAATCTTTTCTTCAACAGTCAGTTTAGTCCGATATTTTTTTTAAAATACTGGAGTTTGAAGTTTTTCTTTTATATTTGCATTTTTTTACTTTTTATATTTATATTTTTATTTTTTTTATATTTTTATTTAATATTATTACCTTTTAAATGTTTTGAAACGCAAACGCATTCCAGGAAATATTGTCTGAATTTTATATATTTTCCTGGTGTTATTGCAACTTGTTGAGGTTTTCTTTACAAGGATCTTCTTGTAAAGTTGCGCAATAGCTTTGGAAGAAATCCTTAAAAAAAGTTATAATTTTTATATTCGTATATTTTTTCCGCATATACTTTTGAGAGTTTTTGCTTGGATTCGTTTTTTTGAATTTTTGCTATTATTTGGCACATTATATCTTGTTTTTTCTAATCCTTTTGTTCTTTTTATTCTTGGGTTAAAATTTTACGTTAGTTTTTATACATATCGATACACACCCTCAAGGAATTCTTTTATAGAGGCTATTTATTTTGAAGTTTTTTTGGCTCATGGAATTTTATACATTTAAACACATATACGTTAAGAATTCCTAATTTTTTATTTTCACATATTTTATTCTATATACACATACGTATCTTTTTATACGCTTTTTATATACATATATACACACATACATATACATATTTCCTTTATATCTTTTTGCATTGGAACTGAATATTGTTGTTAACACTGCTTATTTCAATTTTTTTTTTTAACTCTGTTTAGCAAATAAATACATGGTGAAATAACCATTAAATTTTAAAATTTTAGTTGTCATACATTTGGGGTACAAATTAAAGTTTTTTTGAAGTCCTACTTTGAAGTTCGTTGATTTTTCTTGATACGATTTTTAGGTGGTCTGGTTGTGGATTCTCTTTTTTTTTACCAGCCCCTTAGTTTATGGATACGTCCAAGAATCAGGGAGCTATACCAAAGAGGGGTTTAGGATTATTAGCACGCGACGGGCCGATAACACGTAGCGTATCTCGGGCTCTGGAGAATCAGGTGGCAGGGTCCTTGTTCACCCAAATCGATACAGGCATCGAATATCCAGTCGATTTTATTCCGGAAGACCTCTTGAACCGTTGCACAGCTAAGGTATTTGGACAGCCAGAGGCCCAAACCAACGTAAGACAGGGGTTTAGCGTGACAGATAGGTTTTCTTTCGAAGCTTCTGACAGCACTTTGGATTTTTCGCGAAATATTGAGAAGGTATTAGAGATGTCAGACTCGGAGCAAGGGGCAACTGGAGGTGCTATACCCAGGAGAATTCCGGGGGTTGAGACGACCACGTATGGAGGTGCCTTTCCTAGGAGGGCACCAGGAGCAGAAGCGGCCGCATCTGCTAGAACACCAGCAACGATGGATGAGAGGATCGAACATCTGACGCAGGTGATGGAAGTGATAATGCAGCAAAATGCGCAGATGACGCAAAATATGGACCAAGTACGCCAGATGAGAGCTGACGTCTCTAAGCTCAGTAATCGCATTAACGATGTGGAGTCATCAATGCGCGCTCCTACTGCACCACCACCTCCAACATCTGCGTCTACACCTGGACATGCACGCGATACATCTGGAGGCCAGCGCCACTCCAGCAAGGCCAGTACAAGTTACTCAGGGAGGAAGAAAGTAGACCTAGACAAATGGCACCTTAAATTCGACGGGTCGGCAAAGGGGATGACGGTGGAAAGTTTTGTCTTTCGCCTAGAAAGAATGCGCGTACAATACCAGCTGTCTTTTGAACAACTCTTTTCAGACTTTCACTGTTTAGTCTCAGGGCCTGCTCTCAAGTGGTATTGGCAGATACTTGAAGATCACGCCGGCGATGAAAATTTTGATTATTTCGGATTAAAAAGGGAGATTCTGGCGCAGTTTAAGTCGGCAGAATCAGATTACGAAGTAATACGTGAGATTATGGAGAGGAAGCAGCAACCCCAAGAGAGCTTTGACGAGTACTACGCCGACGTCCACGATCTCACGTTCCGTCTTAGGCAAAGGATACCCGAGAACGAATTAGTAAAAATCATTAAAGGCAACTTAAAACCATATCTGGCGAATCTCACATTTGCAACGACGACCGAAACGTTGGCAGATTTGAAGCTGGAATGTAAGAGGGCGGAAAAACTTATGAAGGAGAATAGGTCTAGGGCAAAGCCCATTAGTGAGATAGGGACGAATAGTGAGTTATGGTCAGAAGAGCAGGCGGGTGAGTTTAGTGTTGAGGCGTTCAGCAAAGATAACAGGAATATGAGTGCTAGTAAGAATATGTCTCGTGCCCCTGTCTCTCAAAACATTCATAAGCCTACCATTCCCACCAATCCTAGTCCTATAGCAGATGCATCGTCCAATGTCCATTGTACAGGTGTTACTTCAGTCCAAAACCAAATGTTTTGTCCTTCCCCGTTCCACCTTATGTTGTGCTTTTCCTGGCAGAGATGTCCGGGAGCTCTACTCAAAATCAAGAACGCCCGGAGAATTAGTAGAAGGTACAAAAATTTACATATTAAAACGAGATAAGGAAAGAGATACAAAGGAGAAAGTAGAAGGGAAGAAGAAGGAATCAGTTAGGGAAAGTTTGCAAGTGAGAAAAATGAAATACGAAGAGGCACGGAGAAGAATTTTTTGTGAGGAGCTGAAGGCTAAGAAGACGAAGAGAAATTTTGAAAAGATAAGAAAAATTAGGGAAAAACATAAGTTATTCAAAAGAATACGAAAAAAGATAATGTCGACAATCGTGACAGTTAAGGGTGATAACAGGCTGTTTGCGCAGACGGAGGTCGGCGGACGCGAGGTGCTCGCGCTCTTAGATTCTGGGGCCGGGGCGAGCTGCTTAGGGAAGAATGCCCATAAATTACTCGAAGGCAAGGAGAATCTGATTCTGCCAATACAGGGTCAACATGTTAAGACTGCCAATGGGGGTGAAACCGCAGTTGTTGGAGTTGTGAATCTTCCAGTGTTGTAGGACAACGCCACTCGGGAGCTGGAATTCCTTATAGTGCCAGGGTTACAACAAGAGGTCTATCTGGGGATCGATTTCTGGAAAGCCTTCCAGCTTAATGTAGTCAGTAGGGGGCCCCAAATCAACTCAAAGGTTTCTGTCGTGTCAGATCTTATGCCTGTTGATGGTGACTTGTCGTTCGAGGCGGTGCAACACCATTTGAGTCCCGAAGAAACTGTAGCTTTGGATCGCGTGAAAGCACAGTATCCGTCATTTGCATTACTTGGGTTGGGTAAAACCGACGTGGAGGAGCACATCATCGAAGTGGCGGATGAGCACCTTCCGGTAAAGCAGCGCCACTATCCGATTTCTCCAGCAATCCAAAAATTAATATTCGCTGAACTGGACAGGATGCTGGAGATGGGCGTCATTCCCCAGTGTCATTGGTTATCAAAGGAACAAAGAATCACTTATGTTTGGACGCCTGCAAGTTAAGTGAACGCACCATCAAACACGCATACCCATTACCACATATAAATGGTATTCTAAGTCGGCTTCAGAATACCAGGTACATATCTGCCATAGATTTAAAGGACGCGTTGTGGCAGATACCACTAGAGCGAAAGTCCAGGGAGAAAACTGCTTTCACTGTACCTGGTAGACCTCTGTACCATTTCACAGTCATGGCGTTTGGACTGTGCAACGAATGTGCCGATTAGTGGACAGAGTCACTCCCGCTTCTCTTCGTGAATCCGTGTTTGTTTATTTGGATGATTTACTTGTTTGTTCGGAAGATTTTTCGTCCCATTTAGATTTGTTGTCCTGTGTAACGAAATGTCTTCGTGATGCCAAATTAACAATAAACGTTGAAAAGAGCAAATTTTGCTTTAAAGAAGTACGTTATTTAGGGTATGTTGTAGGAGACGGATGTATCCGTACAGATTTAAATAAGGTAGCAGCAGTGCGCGACTTTCCCGAACCCCGAACACCGAAGCAACTTAGACGGTTCCTAGGGATGTCAGGCTGGTATCGTAGATTCATACAGGACTACGCGACAATTGCAGCACCACTGCACGGCTGCCTCACGAAAGACAAGATAAAAGCTTTTAAAATAACGGACGAAGCTATGCGAGCATTTAATTGCTTGAAACAAAGATTGATTTCGGCACCGGTGTCAGTACATCCGGATTTCGAAAAGCACTTTTATGTGCAATGCGATGCATCAACGGACGGAGTTGGAGGTGTACTCTTCCAACTAGACGATGACGGAAACGAACGACCGATTGCCTACGTATCCGCGAAACTAAATAAAGCACAACGCAACTACAGCATCACAGAGTTAGAGTGTTATGCAGCGGTTCTGAGCATAAAGAGGTTCCGGCCCTACATCGAGGGAATGCCCTTCACAGTGATCACCGACCATGCCAGCTTGAAGTGGTTAATGGGTCAAAAGGACCTTTCCGGTCGACTGGCAAGGTGGAGTTTAAAACTGCAAGGCTATAATTTTGACATCCAACACCGTAAGGGTACCCAAAATGTAGTGCCGGATGCTTTATCCAGGGTCGACATGAATGAGCTGCTAGTAAGTGATAGAGTATTAGATATCGATGTCAATTCACCATTCTTTAAATCGACAGAATATCAAGAACTTATCAACACGGTGACATCGAACCAAGACAAATTACCTGAACTAAGCATATCTGACGGGTATGTTTATAGACAGACGCAATATGGCAAGGGGGAGGGACTTCAAGGAGACCATGCTTGGAAACTCTGGGTACCGACTGAACTTCGTTCAGGGTTGGTGGAAGCCTCGCATTGCTCACCTTCTGCAGGTCATGGGGGTATACATAAAACCCTAGCGCGTATACGTGAAAGATATTACTGCCCAGGACTTGTGGCGGACGTACAAAATTATGTTAAAAGTTGTGATATTTGCAAAGGCGGCCGCCGTGGTGTGAAGGTAGTGTTGCCGGCCTACCACACCGAAGGTCCATGGTTCGAGCCCTGGTACAGGTAACATCAAAAGTGATTTGAAAAAAAAAGTTTTTAAAACGGGGTCGCCCCTCGGCAGTGGTTTGGCAAACTCTCCGAGTGTATTTCTGCCATGACAGGCTTCTCAGCAAAAATTCGTCTACTTTGTAGATGCCGTTCGGAGTCGGCAAAAAACTGTAGGTCCCACGAATTTGTAGGGAAAATTCAAATCGGCACACCACAAATTGGAAGAGAAGCTTGGCGCAAAAATCTCTTAGGAGGTTTATGATGATATACCTGTTGTATATCGCGCCATAGAGATAGAATAAAACCCAAAATGCTTACCACAAACCGTTGATGGGAAGGCAACATATTACTGAACGCCCTTTTCAACGTTTATTTATAGATTTTATGGGTCCATACCCGCGTACTTGTGATGGCAATGTCTATGTGTTCGTGTGTCTAGATCATTTTTCTAAGTTTGTGTTTTTAAAACCAATGCGTAGGGCCACCTCAGCAGAAGTAGTGAAGTTTCTAGAAAAGGACGTTTTTCATATATGTATTTGGAGTGCCAGAGTATGTGCACTCTGACAATGGCAAACAATTTGTGTCGGAAATGTTCACATCATTTGTAGCAAAATATGGTAAGACGCATATAAGGACCGCCTTCTACTCGCCACAGGGTAATGCGGCAGAAAGGGTCAATCGATCGATTTTACAAATAGTTAGATCATATGTAGGAGAAAATCAAAAGAATTGGGACAAACACATCAGCGATACAGCATTTGCTTTAAGGAGTGTGATCCATTCGGCAATTAACACGTCGCCGTATTTCGCCTTGTTTGGTATGCCAATGGTGCAACATGGAGCATCTTACGAATTATATAGGAAATTAGGGGCAGTCAAGGATGTAGACTGTGAGGTAGATGTGACGTCCGACAAACTTCAGGCAATTCGAAACAGTATAATGAAAGAGCTGAGGTTGGCACACGAGCGAAGTAAGAAAGTTTATAATACTAGAAGTAGGGATGTGACGTTTAAAATCGGACAAATGGTATACCGCCGAAATTTTAAACAAAGTTCACAAATAGATAATTATAATGCGAAGCTTGCCCTAAAATAAGTAAAATGCATAGTATTGAAAGTAATAGGTAACTCTATGTATGAACTCGGCGATGTTAGTGGAAACAGAATCGGGGTATACCATGTTAAGGACATATTTGTGGCATGATGTTAGTAAATGTTGCATGTTACATGTTATTTATTACCCACCTTGTACCTGAAAACTTGGCCTTTAAAAATAGACTTACTTTTTATTTATGCGATTATTTATTTAATTAGTTTTGGTTTTTTCGACCTACTAATGTAATTATACACTTTCGGCTTGACCTACTAACATATTTATTTATACACTTGCAACTTGACATATTAATCCATTTATGCACTTCTACATTTATAACTTGACTAAATTTTTCTAATTCATGATATAGTTTTAAAGTAACCTGTGATATAAAGCTAAGAGGCTCACCTGTGATACCCTCGGTTAGTTTTTGCTTAAAACCCCAGTGATATTAGGTTTAGATTTTTTTTACATAATTTTTTTGTGTCCTAGTAAAGTTATGTTAGAGTAGTACATGTTGTAGAAAAAGAAAAGAGAGATTACGCGAGAAGCGAACTAGAAGCCCGGCATTAGATCGTGGGTCGAGGCCACACGTTAGCCCTGGACTTACAAACCAACCCAAGGCTGCGTTGTGAATATCTTTTACGCACACGTTCCATGATGCAGGCACCATCGGCGGATGCGAGCCTGTAACGACAGCCTTTGAGGATTTCGCTGACCACGCGCATGCGGGTGTATGAACAGATGCGCAAGCAACCGCTAACCAAATCTGCTTCTCCACTTTTACGATATTTAGCAATGTGGATGTTTGATTGTGTGAGTGTGAGTTAAACTGTTGCTTGCACATATGTGTATACGTGCGGCGAAAGGGTCGATCGCGGATTGGTTTAACCAAGGCAGGCAGGCTATCCGTGCCTTACGGTGACATAGATGCCGCAAGGCAAATGGGGGTATAAAAAGGGATTCCGCTGATCAACTGGAATTAAAATCGAAAAGTCGCGGTCTTGTGTGCAGTGCCAAAATTTTTAAAGTGAAGAGTTTTTCTTTAAAGTGCGTTTTCATCACCATAAATTGTTGGTGCGCGAAGTGAATATTTTTATGAAGTGCGGTTTCACGCGAAAGTTAACGCGAGCGGAAAAAAATAAGAAAAATTAATATAGCGAAGTGACTGGAACGAGGGAATCCTCCCTAGAAAGACCACCAGCGCAAGGAGAGTCGACACCAAAGGGCGAGTAAGATCCCCTCCAAGCAGCAACAAATTTTACTGGTAAGTGTACATTAGTGCATATATGTATCTATATGTGATTGTCTTTGAAATAAATTGGTGAGGTGCGAATTTGTAAGTTAAAAGTTTTCATTTGCCAATTTAAATAAGTTCTGAATTCTAGATTTGGAAGTTAAGCTTAATTAAAGTCCATTTTTTTTATTGTTGAATTTTCTTTTTGTAAATACCGGTATTTGATTTTTCTATAATTTAGAATCATACAATTATTAGTTTTTTTAAAAAGTAGTTCATTTGTCTCTAAATCCACAGAGTTATAGGTAAATTCGTCAGGAATGTATCGTAGATTTGCATACATGCATTTATACGTATGTATGTATGTATGTACGCAAAGGGGTATTAGGCGCCGAAGAAAGAAGAAAAAAAGATAATAATTATCCAAACGCGGTTTTTGTTAATTTATGGTTTTAGAAAAAGAAAAAGAAATATATAGTTATCTATTAAATAAAATATCAAAAATTACTTAAATGTATCTTCGTACCTTTCAGATTACGAAGGCAGCCGAAGGCCGCGACATATTTTGGGAATTGCACAAGTATATTTGGCAGAAGAAAAAGAACGAGACACGAACAACAACAATTAACACCAACAACACACACACAAACACGCACCCATAAAACAGCCATAAATTCAGGGAAAGGTCGGTAAATTGGCTACCCGACTCGGACGGAAAGGCCGCTATATGGGCTTGCGGACAGAACCCACTTTACGTAGAGCCCATACTTGAAGAAAGAGGCTTCGTGTGCGGTAAGATAGGCGATATTTTCGTATATAGTTGCTACATACCACCTAGCACTCCATTGGAACTCTTCGAAGAAATTGTCGAGAAGATATCCACAGATGCGACCTCTAGGCAGCAGTTCATTATAGCTGGCGACTTCAACGCATGGGCAGTCGAGTGGGGCTCACAGCGAACGTCACCGAAAGGGAGAGCTTTGCTTGAAGCGTTCGCATGCCTGGACATAGCGCTCCTCAACACAGGCGGGCGACACACATTTTCTAGAAATGGCTTCGGTTCCATTATCGACATTACTTTCGTAAGTGCCAATATTCACAGGCTGTGTGAGTGGAAGATTAGCGAGTGCTATACTCAAAGCGATCACTCAGCGATTATCGTGGATATCAAAATAGACGGGGAAAGGAGGCCATCCAAAGAAATTGTACTTAAGCGTCGGGGGTGGAAGCTCACAACATTCGACCCGGATGTTTGTAAGGTAATGTTGCCGACATCTGAGTACACAGGAAGCGCGAACGAAATAGCCACTAAAGTAATGGCGGAATTTCCTAGTATGCAGGGCTACCTACAAGGCTGCGCGCCACGCATTGAAAGTGGCAATATCAATCAGCAAGCGGCAATGCTTCCTGGACCTTTGCGATGACGCGGAGAATGAGCCCTGGGGTACAGCTTACAAAGTCGTTTTGAAAAAGTTGAAACAGCGGAAAGCCATGCCGACATGCCCGTCCTTCCTTTAAAACGTGGTCGATACTCTTTTTCCCACGCAACGGCAGTTGGTGTCGTCCATATCAAACGTTCCAACCTACGAATTCGAGGAAGTGACCGTCGACGATGTTGTTCATGCGGTTAACCGACTTGAGGACAAGTCTCCCGGGCCAGACTGCGTGCCTAACAAAGTATTTAAAGTGGCAGTTACGTATAGGCCGTCAACATTCGCAAGTCTGTTCAATTCATGCCTAGCGGAGGGGACATTCCCTTCAATCTGGAAACGCCAGACGCTGGTTCTGTTGCCAAAGCCTGGTAAAAACCCGGCGGAGCCATCCAGCTACAGACCAATATGTCTGCTCGACTCTGCTGGAAAAGTTTTTGAGCGAATCATCTATGACCGCCTCGAAAAAGAAATAGAAGAGGTAGGGGGCATATCAGAAAACCAGTTTGGGTTCAGGAAAGGAAGTTCCACCATTCACGCTGTGAACATGGCAAAAAAGGCGGCTCAAGAGGCAATAAGCGGCACTAGATGGCTCGCAGGATCTAAGGAGTACTGCCTTATCGTGACCTTAGACGTAAAAAACGCATTTAACAGTGCTAATTGGGCAAAAATTCTGGATATACTGAACGGAGTACAAATTATAGGGTTCGCGGATGACATCGCACTGGTTGTTACGGCCAAACACCTTAGCGACATATGCGGCAAAGCTAATACAAGCATAGCCAGCGTTCAATCATGGCTGATGGAACACGGATTACAGCTGGCGGAGCACAAAACAGAGGCGGTACTCATATCAAGTAGAAAGAAGGTAGAGCATGTCACGATTCGAATCGGCAGCCATGACATCGACACTCTACCAGCAGTCAAGTATCTGGGGATTATGATAGACAGGAGGCTATCGTTCAAAACACAGCTAGAGTATGCTAATGAAAAGGCATCTAAAACAGTATCATCGTTATCGAGGATAATGCTAAATGCGCGAGGGCCAAAGCAAGGACGCCGCCAGCTTCTTGCAGGCGTCGTAAAGAGCCAGCTACTCTACGGGGCTCCAGTTTGGCATCACGCCACGGAGTATCAGTCGTACTTCCGCGGGGTAAAGTCGACCTACCGACTCTGTGCTCTTCGAGTCTGTAGTGGCTTTAGAACGGTCTCAGACGATGCTGCCCTGGTAATCGCAGGAATGTGCCCTATTGACATTTGGCAAAGGAAGCAGCGATGATTTCTGAGGACAGAAACTCGCGGACCGAAGCACACGAGATTAGCGTGCAAAAGTGGCAGCACAGATGGAATACATCCACAAAGGGGCGCTGGACGTACCGCTGTATCCCAGATATCAAAAGCTGGGTAACGAGAGCACACGGGGAAGTAGGCTTCTACTTGACCCAGTTCTTAAGCGGCCACGGATGCTTTAAGGAATATCTTCACCGATTCAAACACGAGCAAAACAACCTATGCGACCACTGTGGTGGCGAAGCGGCTGAGGACGTCTATCACATATTCTTCGAATGCCCTAGATCGATTAGCTTTAGAAGAAGGCTACGCAGCATTATCGATGAGGATTACACTCCGGAAACACTATTGGGGCACATGCTACAAAACAAACTAAAATGGACTGCAGCGTGCGACGTAATTGCAGAAACCATGAAGTGGCTAAGAAGCCAGGAAAGGCTGCGGCGCATGAGGGAGAACTAAACTAAGAGCGAGGCGGGCCATGTCTCCGAACTGTTTGTAGCTCGTGCGATGCTTTGTCTCTTCTTTGGAGATTTTTGCCGAGCTAGTCTGCAACGCGGACGGTTGGAGAGACCTTGTCTCCAATCCGCCCGAGTTGCAAGCCGGCTTGGCGGGAGTCTCTGATGGGGCATCGTACGAGTGATAAGCGGTTTGGAGACATGGCCTCCCTAACGGCCAGATAATGATACTGGAATTACGGACAGTTTTGGACCCACGGCCTGTCCAACTGTCTTGGCCCACAACGAGTAAGTGTTTTATTGGAAACATGGGTGAGTAGATTTGAAGCGGATTGGAGCCACGGCCCTTCCACCGCCGGGTCCACCAGACCTTATCAAGAATGGCGAATACTGCCCACTGAGGACAGTTTTGGACCCACGGCCCGTCCAACTGTCTGGGCTCACACTTAGAGCCGCTATAGGGCAAGCGTTTCATTAGAACTGCCTGGGCTTGTCATTATAGCCATCGTGTAAGTAAGTGTAAGTTTTTGATCAAAGAGATGCGTTATATTCATAGAGGCGGATTGGAACCACTGCCTGTCCAACCACCTAGCTTCGGACGAACCAAAGAGGTAAATGTAAGTGTCGATATATCATTGCCAACGGAGTAAACATGTTTACATATATATACATAGAGTAGGTATGTAGTTATATTTATACATATATTTGTGTTGGTGGACAAGACCGACCTTCTCAACACCACTCCCGACTAGTAGAATGAAAAATCTAGTAAAAAGATCCCCAGTTAAGAACTGAAACGGACGGTTACGCCGACCAACAGACGTTGAGACTAGTGCTCAAACCACCTCCCGACGGAATACTTAACGGTAGTACCGGGGGGATCGGTACATGACGGTTGGAGTTTTAGTGCTTAGGTTCAAGTCCCACACTGACTTTAAGGCTTTCGATGCTTTCTCCACTGAAAAAAAAAAAAAAAAAAAAAGCCATAAATTCACCTGCACAACAGCTGCATTCGATCCACAACACTGAATCGAAACCAAGCAACATAATACATTTTTCACAAAACCAACGGAAGGTAACACAATATCCCACACACACTCCCACTGCGACCAAGTTTTGCCAACGGGTTGCATGGGCTGCATCAGTAACAACTTCGCCACGCAACATCGGCCTTCGTCAGCTTGTTGCTAAATATTTAGTTGCGCAACCACCCACGCAGCTAGCAACTCTATGAGAGCACAGCGACATTGGTCACACTCACCAACAATACTTCTCTAAACACATAAACTCACCACACCACTAACACGATCACAGCAATATTGAAGAGCGAGAGAAGCTAAGCGCGACTCACTGGGAGCGCGCCCACCAACGTAAATAATTATTTTCACCACCACGGAGATATAATGATGTCATTAGGGTGTACAACCATTCTAATTGTTTTTGAAAAAGCAATTTTTTATGGATTTTAATTTGGAATTTTGAATTTTCATGAAACTTGTTTATTTCTTTATTTTTATCTTTATAGTTTAGCTCAGATACTTAGGTTTTATTTTTACTTCTGATTTTCCTTACCCTAATTGCGAATTTCGTATTTATTTCTGGCGATTTTCACACGAATATTGGGCATTCGTACCCAGCTTTGCGCAGGCATACCTATGTATGTGCATTAAACACTCACAAAAACTTAGTCTCAGACAATATTTGTTTTTTTAAATTTGTAATCTTGATTTTTATTTTGAATTTTTTTTGTCTAAAATTTTTTTTGTAAACTCATAAGTATCACTTTTAATATTCACTTTCGGCACTTTTATTGTTTGATTTGCGCGGTCAAAACTTGCTTTTGCAAATATTTGTTGCATTTTTCTCATTTTTTTAACTCAAGGAATTAATTCCAATCACAACTTGGTTTTCGCGAATTTTTTTTATTTCGATTTTTTTTACGTGTGCATAAAAGTTATGCACATGCATTGAACTGATACGCGGAACTAAGATCAAAAGACAATTTGTCCTAAGATTAGTCAAGATCACGGTCACGAGGCCAAAGCCCTATAAGAGAACAAAATTCTTTTGTTCTGCAAATGTTGTTTTTCTTTATTTTACTTTCAGCTCTGCACATCGATTTGGTACCATTTCGGAGTTCTGAGCGAGGTAAGTTTTGCATAATAGAGAAGAAACCATATGCACACACACACATTAACCCACGTATATTTGTAAATTAAAAATCTCAGAGTAAATTATCGCACACCCACACATATATTTATATTAACCTTTTTTTGTTTGAGAGTGAGCGCACACACAAGCGTACATATATACATATGTTTAGACGTATGTTTGTGCACGAATAGCTAGATAGTCATCAGGCCTTATCTAAAATTTTGAATTTAAAGTACGCGGAAAAAAAACCTTTTAATTGTATAAAATTAGGAGAAATATTTATAGGTTAGATATGATAATTGGATTGAATATATATAGTATTAATTGAATAGAAAGAATAAGTGGATACAATTCGTACTGGGTAGGTTGGGAAAATATTGTAAGGAAATATTTTGTATTAATAAATTGTAAGCTGAGATTTAAAGCTGTGTCACAATAATTTATTTACGTGAATGAGCTGAAATTCTGATTTCGGTAAGATATAGGTAAATCATGTCAGGCTAAAGGCTTCAAATTGTTGGTGCAGGTGTTGCCCTTGTGGTAACCGATGGTAAGGTGGGGTAATTGAGTAAATATTGGAAATTACGTAACCGCTTAGAGACGGACATGATAAAGGGAACTCTACTCGGTGAGCGGAGCCATAGTAGAGTTCGAAGGCTGTTCACATCTTGTGAACAGGAGGGGTGGGACGGGTCCACCTGACTAGGACAGATTTTCTCCCGCTTTTCTTAGCGATCGCTTTCTTTCTAGTTTTATTATCCTCCCTAGGCATGAACCTAAATTTTGCTATGCAACTGTTGGGAAAGGAGAAGTGGCAAGAACCGCGCCTCAAAGCCGACGAGCCTCAGCCGGGCTACTACCATGCCACCCCGCCACTCCTCTTCTCCCGTAACAGGCAGTAACAAAACAATGATACCAAGGATTTTCGTCAAACTTAGAACCTTCAATGGCTAATACAGTATCAACGGTATCAATTCAAACTCTGAATAATTGCACATTCGTGCTTTTGACTATAGGACTATGTTTTTTAATAATAATGACAAATTGACAAGATGCATATTTATTGGAAACTTTTCAGGGCATAAAGACAAACTGACATAGTCTACCAAGTGGATAGTAAAATGATAAGTTTCAATAAGATAGGATTGGTTCCTATTATTCACGCACACCTAAAACAAAAGTTGACTTAGAACTGTTGCTTTATACTTAAGTTAAGCCAGAACTGATTTTCAAACCCAGAGAATAGAAGTTAAGTTTTGTTAAAAACAAGACTTCGAATCACATAAGCAACACTTTTGAAGTCATGATTGACCTATGTAAGTATGCAGGGACATCATTTTAAGACAGCCATTGCTACATACCGGAATGTCCCTAGTTTTAAACGTCCACGACTACACTACACTCCCAAAAGTCGATCTAAATAATAGTGCAAATTAATCTATTTCTGAAACCAACATATCTAAAATTTTGTATAATATTACATTTTTAACTACTATTTTTACATAATTTCGAAAAAAGGCAACCCAGAATTTAAATGACAATTTTTCAGGCAGCAAGATGGCGGAAATTGTCAAAATATGTCACTAGAGAGCTAACCTTGTAGTTATTGAATCATGGAGCTATACCATCTCATTTCCGTATTCTCCCATCACATTTTTAATCGGTGGACTTTTTGACTGTTACTTTCCTCACGTTCTTGTATGTGTGGTTTTACATCTCGCTCTTTCTCAATTATTTTGCCTTAAGATAAACATATAGCTGTACTGCTCACACCGTCACAGCTACTAGTCATATGAATACTCTTATAACTCCAATTTACGTCTTCTGTGACCGACATATTATGCGAAAAATTACCGAAATTTTACGGAAATGAATATGGCAATTTTACTATTATACTGACGCCCACTTTATATTGATTTTAAGAGCATGCTTACGGAAATTTTACCAGTAGTTTGACGTAATTTTACCTGTATAATGATTTTACGGTAAAATTATTGCCATTTTACTAAAATGTTTACCTATCCCAAATTGTAATAAAACACATAATTTTATGTAATGCATTCATGAAACGAGCCCAAGGCCAAGAATAATAATTTTTCACTTTTTGAATTTTTATGAAAATTATTATTGTTTATTTTTTAATAATCATTTTTAATTAATTATAAAGTTTTTTTTGAAGTGTGATCATGGTGGATTTTTTGACGGATCTGTTTTATCATCATCAGCAGAACTGACTTACCGCGTGCTCTCGGTTTTGTTATGTTTGTCAAATGGCGGCAGTGGTTCATGCATATGCTAAAGAAGAATAGAACTAAGAGTTTAGATGACATCAAAACCAGCCTATTGCTAGCTTTCTCTAATGAAGAAGCCTAGCAGCTTCCGAAATGGATCTGTTTAGGCGAGATGCCTAAATTCCCAAAAAATGTGCCACCCTAATGTAACTTTAGCGCCCTTCCAATCACCGCCGACCAACAGACGTTGAGACTAGTGCTCAAACCACCTCCCGACGGAATACTTAACGGTAGTACCGGGGGGATCGGTACATGACGGTTGGAGTTTTAGTGCTTAGGTTCAAGTCCCACACTGACTTTAAGGCTTTCGCTGCTTTCTCCACTGAAAAAAAAAAAAAAAAAAAAAAAAAGCCATAAATTCACCTGCACAACAAGCTGCATTCGAGCCACAACACTGAATCGAAACCACGCAACATAATACATTTTTCACAAAACCAACGGAAGGTAACACAATATTTTTTTTGCACACTGCCACTGCGACCAAGTTTTGCCAACGGGTTGCATGGGCTGCATCAGTAACATCTTCGCCACGCAACATCGGCCTTCGTCAGCTTGTTGCTAAATATTTAGTTGCGCAACCACCCACGCAGCTAGCAACTCTATGAGAGCACAGCGACATTGGTCACACTCACCAACAATACTTCTCTAAACACATAAACTTACCACACCACTAACACGATCACAGCAATATTGAAGAGCGAGAGAAGCTAAGCGCGACTCACTGGGAGCGCGCCCACCAACGTAAATAATTATTTTCACCACCACGGAGAGGTAATGATAAGTCATTAGGATGTACAACCATTCTAATTGTATTTGAAAAAGCAATTTTTTATGGATTTTAATTTGGAATTTTTAATTTTCATGAAACTTGTTGATTTCTTTATTATTATCTTTATAGTTTAGCTGAGATACTTACGTTTTATTTTTACTTCTGATTTTCCTTACCCTAATTGCGAATTTCGGATTTATTTCTGGCGATTTTCACACGAATATTGGGCATTCGTACCCAGCTTTGCGCAGGCATACCTATGTATGCGCATTAAACACTCACAAAAACTTAGTCTCAGACAATATTTGTTTTTTTAAATTTGTAATCTTGATTTTTATTTTGAATTTTTTTTGTCTAAAATTTTTTTTGTAAACTCATAAGTATCACTTTTAATATTCACTTTCGGCACTTTTATTGTTTGATTTGCGCGGTCAAAACTTGCTTTTGCAAATATTTGTTGCATTTTTCTCATTTTTTTAACTCAAGGAATTAATTCCAATCACAACTTGGTTTTGTTTTCGCGAATTTTTTTATTTCGATTTTTTTTACGTGTGCATAAAAGTTATGCACATGCATTGAACTGATACGCGGAACTAAGATCAAAAGACAATTTTTCCTAAGATTAGTCAAGATCACGGTCACGATGCCAAAGCCCTATAAGAGAACAAAATTCTTTTGTTCTGCAAATGTTGTTTTTCTTTATTTTACTTTCAGCTCTGCACATCGATTTGGTACCATTTCGGAGTTCTGAGCGAGGTAAGTTTTGCATAATAGAGAAGAAACCATATGCACACACACACATTAACCCACGTATATTTGTAAATTAAAAATCTCAGAGGAAATTATCGCACACCCACACATATATTTATATTAACCTTTTTTTGTTTGAGAGTGAGCGCACACACAAGCGTACATATATACATATGTTTAGACGTATGTTTGTGCACGAATAGCTAGATAGTCATCAGGCCTTATCTAAAATTTTGAATTTAAAGTACGCGGAAAAAAAAACCTTTTAATTGTATAAAATTAGGAGAAATATTTATAGGTTAGATATGATAATTGGATTGAATATATATAGTATTAATTGAATAGAAAGAATAAGTGGATACAATTCGTACTGGGTAGGTTGGGAATATATTGTAAGGAAATATTTTGTATTAATAAATTGTAAGCTGAGATTTAAAGCTGTGTCACAATAATTTATTTACGTGAATGAGCTGAAATTCTGATTTCGGTAAGATATAGGTAAATCATGTCAGGCTAAAGGCTTCAAGTTGTTGGTGCAGGTGTTGCCCTTGTGGTAACCGATGGTAAGGTGGGGTAATTGAGTAAATATTGGAAATTACGTAACCACTTAGAGACGGACATGATAAAGGGAACTCTACTCGGTGAGCGGAGCCATAGTAGAGTTCGAAGGCTGTTCACATCTTGTGAACAGGAGGGGTGGGACGGCTCCACCTGACTAGGACAGATTTTCTCCCGCTTTTCTTACCGATCGCTTTCTTTCTAGTTTTATTATCCTCCCTAGGCATGAACCTAAATTTTGCTATGCAACTGTTGGGAAAGGAGAAGTGGCAAGAACCGCGCCTCAAAGCCGACGAGCCTCAGCCGGGCTACTACCATGCCACCCCGCCACTCCTCTTCTCCCGTAACAGGCAGTAACAAAACAATGATACCAAGGATTTTCGTCAAACTTAGAACCTTCAATGGCTAATACAGTATCAATTCAAACTCTGAATAATTGCACATTCGTGCTTTTGACTATAGGACTATGTTTTTTAATAATAATGACAAATTGACAAGATGCATATTTATTGGAAACTTTTCAGGGCATAAAGACAAACTGACATAGTCTACCAAGTGGATAGTAAAATGATAAGTTTCAATAAGATAGGATTGGTTCCTATTATTCATGCACACCTAAAACAAAAGTTGACTTAGAACTGTTGCTTTATACTTAAGTTAAGCCAGAACTGATTTTCAAACCCAGAGAATAGAAGTTAAGTTTTGTTAAAAACAAGACTTCGAATCACATAAGCAACAGTTTTGAAGTCATGATTGACCTATGTAAGTATGCAGGGACATCATTTTAAGACAGCCATTGCTACATACCGGAATGTCCCGAGTTTTAAACGTCCGCGACTACACTACACTCCCAAAAGTCGATCTAAATAATAGTGCAAATTAATATATTTCTGAAACCAACATATCTAAAATTTTGTATAATATTACATTTTTAACTACTATTTTTACATAATTTCGAAAAAAGGCAACCCAGAATTTAAATGACAATTTTTCAGGCAGCAAGATGGCGGAAATTGTCAAAATATGTCACTAGAGAGCTAACCTTGTAGTTATTGAATCATGGAGCTATACCATCTCATTTCCGTATTCTCCCATCACATTTTTAATCGGTGGACTTTTTGACTGTTTCTTTCCTCACGTTCTTGTATGTGTGGTTTTACATCTCGCTCTTTCTCAATTATTTTGCCTTAAGATAAACATATACATATACATAAATTTGTAATCTTGATTTTTATTTTGAATTTTTTTTGTCTAAAATTTTTTTTGTAAACTCATAAGTATCACTTTTAATATTCACTTTCGGCACTTTTATTGTTTGATTTGCGCGGTCAAAACTTGCTTTTGCAAATATTTGTTGCATTTTTCTCATTTTTTTAACTCAAGGAATCAATTCCAATCACAACTTGGTTTTCGCGAATTTTTTTTATTTCGATTTTTTTTACGTGTGCATAAAAGTTATGCACATGCATTGAACTGATACGCGGAACTAAGATCAAAAGACAATTTGTCCTAAGATTAGTCAAGATCACGGTCACGAGGCCAAAGCCCTATAAGAGAACAAAATTCTTTTGTTCTGCAAATGTTGTTTTTCTTTATTTTACTTTCAGCTCTGCACATCGATTTGGTACCATTTCGGAGTTCTGAGCGAGGTAAGTTTTGCATAATAGAGAAGAAACCATATGCACACACACACATTAACCCACGTATATTTGTAAATTAAAAATCTCAGAGTAAATTATCGCACACCCACACATATATTTATATTAACCTTTTTTTGTTTGAGAGTGAGCGCACACACAAGCGTACATATATACATATGTTTAGACGTATGTTTGTGCACGAATAGCTAGATAGTCATCAGGCCTTATCTAAAATTTTGAATTTAAAGTACGCGGAAAAAAAACCTTTTAATTGTATAAAATTAGGAGAAATATTTATAGGTTAGATATGATAATTGGATTGAATATATATAGTATTAATTGAATAGAAAGAATAAGTGGATACAATTCGTACTGGGTAGGTTGGGAATATATTGTAAGGAAATATTTTGTATTAATAAATTGTAAGCTGAGATTTAAAGCTGTGTCACAATAATTTATTTACGTGAATGAGCTGAAATTCTGATTTCGGTAAGATATAGGTAAATCATGTCAGGCTAAAGGCTTCAAATTGTTGGTGCAGGTGTTGCCCTTGTGGTAACCGATGGTAAGGTGGGGTAATTGAGTAAATATTGGAAATTACGTAACCGCTTAGAGACGGACATGATAAAGGGAACTCTACTCGGTGAGCGGAGCCATAGTAGAGTTCGAAGGCTGTTCACATCTTGTGAACAGGAGGGGTGGGACGGGTCCACCTGACTAGGACAGATTTTCTCCCGCTTTTCTTAGCGATCGCTTTCTTTCTAGTTTTATTATCCTCCCTAGGCATGAACCTAAATTTTGCTATGCAACTGTTGGGAAAGGAGAAGTGGCAAGAACCGCGCCTCAAAGCCGACGAGCCTCAGCCGGGCTACTACCATGCCACCCCGCCACTCCTCTTCTCCCGTAACAGGCAGTAACAAAACAATGATACCAAGGATTTTCGTCAAACTTAGAACCTTCAATGGCTAATACAGTATCAACGGTATCAATTCAAACTCTGAATAATTGCACATTCGTGCTTTTGACTATAGGACTATGTTTTTTAATAATAATGACAAATTGACAAGATGCATATTTATTGGAAACTTTTCAGGGCATAAAGACAAACTGACATAGTCTACCAAGTGGATAGTAAAATGATAAGTTTCAATAAGATAGGATTGGTTCCTATTATTCATGCACACCTAAAACAAAAGTTGACTTAGAACTGTTGCTTTATACTTAAGTTAAGCCAGAACTGATTTTCAAACCCAGAGAATAGAAGTTAAGTTTTGTTAAAAACAAGACTTCGAATCACATAAGAAACACTTTTGAAGTCATGATTGACCTATGTAAGTATGCAGGGACATCATTTTAAGACAGCCATTGCTACATACCGGAATGTCCCTAGTTTTAAACGTCCACGACTACACTACACTCCCAAAAGTCGATCTAAATAATAGTGCAAATTAATCTATTTCTGAAACCAACATATCTAAAATTTTGTATAATATTACATTTTTAACTACTATTTTTACATAATTTCGAAAAAAGGCAACCCAGAATTTAAATGACAATTTTTCAGGCAGCAATATGGCGGAAATTGTCAAAATATGTCACTAGAGAGCTAACCTTGTAGTTATTGAATCATGGAGCTATACCATCTCATTTCCGTATTCTCCCATCACATTTTTAATCGGTGGACTTTTTGACTGTTACTTTCCTCACGTTCTTGTATGTGTGGTTTTACATCTCGCTCTTTCTCAATTATTTTGCCTTAAGATAAACATATAGCTGTACTGCTCACACCGTCACAGCTACTAGTCATATGAATACTCTTATAACTCCAATTTACGTCTTCTGTGACCGACATATTATGCGAAAAATTACCGAAATTTTACGGAAATGAATATGGCAATTTTACTATTATACTGACGCCCACTTTATATTGATTTTAAGAGCATGCTTACGGAAATTTTACCAGTAGTTTGACGTAATTTTACCTGTATAATGATTTTACGGTAAAATTATTGCCATTTTACTAAAATGTTTACCTATCCCAAATTGTAATAAAACACATAATTTTATGTAATGCATTCATGAAACGAGCCCAAGGCCAAGAATAATAATTTTTCACTTTTTGAATTTTTATGAAAATTATTATTGTTTATTTTTTAATAATCATTTTTAATTAATTATAAAGTTTTTTTTGAAGTGTGATCATGGTGGATTTTTTGACGGATCTGTTTTATCATCATCAGCAGAACTGACTTACCGCGTGCTCTCGGTTTTGTTATGTTTGTCAAATGGCGGCAGTGGTTCATGCATATGCTAAAGAAGAATAGAACTAAGAGTTTAGATGACATCAAAACCAGCCTATTGCTAGCTTTCTCTAATGAAGAAGCCTAGCAGCTTCCGAAATGGATCTGTTTAGGCGAGATGCCTAAATTCCCAAAAAATGTGCCACCCTAATGTAACTTTAGCGCCCTTCCAATCACCGCCGACCAACAGACGTTGAGACTAGTGCTCAAACCACCTCCCGACGGAATACTTAACGGTAGTACCGGGGGGATCGGTACATGACGGTTGGAGTTTTAGTGCTTAGGTTCAAGTCCCACACTGACTTTAAGGCTTTCGATGCTTTCTCCACTGAAAAAAAAAAAAAAAAAAAAAAAGCCATAAATTCACCTGCACAACAAGCTGCATTCGAGCCACAACACTGAATCGAAACCACGCAACATAATACATTTTTCACAAAACCAACGGAAGGTAACACAATATTTTTTTTGCACACTGCCACTGCGACCAAGTTTTGCCAACGGGTTGCATGGGCTGCATCAGTAACATCTTCGCCACGCAACATCGGCCTTCGTCAGCTTGTTGCTAAATATTTAGTTGCGCAACCACCCACGCAGCTAGCAACTCTATGAGAGCACAGCGACATTGGTCACACTCACCAACAATACTTCTCTAAACACATAAACTTACCACACCACTAACACGATCACAGCAATATTGAAGAGCGAGAGAAGCTAAGCGCGACTCACTGGGAGCGCGCCCACCAACGTAAATAATTATTTTCACCACCACGGAGAGGTAATGATAAGTCATTAGGATGTACAACCATTCTAATTGTATTTGAAAAAGCAATTTTTTATGGATTTTAATTTGGAATTTTTAATTTTCATGAAACTTGTTGATTTCTTTATTATTATCTTTATAGTTTAGCTGAGATACTTACGTTTTATTTTTACTTCTGATTTTCCTTACCCTAATTGCGAATTTCGGATTTATTTCTGGCGATTTTCACACGAATATTGGGCATTCGTACCCAGCTTTGCGCAGGCATACCTATGTATGCGCATTAAACACTCACAAAAACTTAGTCTCAGACAATATTTGTTTTTTTAAATTTGTAATCTTGATTTTTATTTTGAATTTTTTTTGTCTAAAATTTTTTTTGTAAACTCATAAGTATCACTTTTAATATTCACTTTCGGCACTTTTATTGTTTGATTTGCGCGGTCAAAACTTGCTTTTGCAAATATTTGTTGCATTTTTCTCATTTTTTTAACTCAAGGAATTAATTCCAATCACAACTTGGTTTTGTTTTCGCGAATTTTTTTATTTCGATTTTTTTTACGTGTGCATAAAAGTTATGCACATGCATTGAACTGATACGCGGAACTAAGATCAAAAGACAATTTGTCCTAAGATTAGTCAAGATCACGGTCACGATGCCAAAGCCCTATAAGAGAACAAAATTCTTTTGTTCTGCAAATGTTGTTTTTCTTTATTTTACTTTCAGCTCTGCACATCGATTTGGTACCATTTCGGAGTTCTGAGCGAGGTAAGTTTTGCATAATAGAGAAGAAACCATATGCACACACACACATTAACCCACGTATATTTGTAAATTAAAAATCTCAGAGGAAATTATCGCACACCCACACATATATTTATATTAACCTTTTTTTGTTTGAGAGTGAGCGCACACACAAGCGTACATATATACATATGTTTAGACGTATGTTTGTGCACGAATAGCTAGATAGTCATCAGGCCTTATCTAAAATTTTGAATTTAAAGTACGCGGAAAAAAAAACCTTTTAATTGTATAAAATTAGGAGAAATATTTATAGGTTAGATATGATAATTGGATTGAATATATATAGTATTAATTGAATAGAAAGAATAAGTGGATACAATTCGTACTGGGTAGGTTGGGAATATATTGTAAGGAAATATTTTGTATTAATAAATTGTAAGCTGAGATTTAAAGCTGTGTCACAATAATTTATTTACGTGAATGAGCTGAAATTCTGATTTCGGTAAGATATAGGTAAATCATGTCAGGCTAAAGGCTTCAAGTTGTTGGTGCAGGTGTTGCCCTTGTGGTAACCGATGGTAAGGTGGGGTAATTGAGTAAATATTGGAAATTACGTAACCACTTAGAGACGGACATGATAAAGGGAACTCTACTTTAGTAGAGTTCGAAGGCTGTTCACATCTTGTGAACAGGAGGGGTGGGACGGCTCCACCTGACTAGGACAGATTTTCTCCCGCTTTTCTTACCGATCGCTTTCTTTCTAGTTTTATTATCCTCCCTAGGCATGAACCTAAATTTTGCTATGCAACTGTTGGGAAAGGAGAAGTGGCAAGAACCGCGCCTCAAAGCCGACGAGCCTCAGCCGGGCTACTACCATGCCACCCCGCCACTCCTCTTCTCCCGTAACAGGCAGTAACAAAACAATGATACCAAGGATTTTCGTCAAACTTAGAACCTTCAATGGCTAATACAGTATCAATTCAAACTCTGAATAATTGCACATTCGTGCTTTTGACTATAGGACTATGTTTTTTAATAATAATGACAAATTGACAAGATGCATATTTATTGGAAACTTTTCAGGGCATAAAGACAAACTGACATAGTCTACCAAGTGGATAGTAAAATGATAAGTTTCAATAAGATAGGATTGGTTCCTATTATTCATGCACACCTAAAACAAAAGTTGACTTAGAACTGTTGCTTTATACTTAAGTTAAGCCAGAACTGATTTTCAAACCCAGAGAATAGAAGTTAAGTTTTGTTAAAAACAAGACTTCGAATCACATAAGCAACAGTTTTGAAGTCATGATTGACCTATGTAAGTATGCAGGGACATCATTTTAAGACAGCCATTGCTACATACCGGAATGTCCCGAGTTTTAAACGTCCGCGACTACACTACACTCCCAAAAGTCGATCTAAATAATAGTGCAAATTAATATATTTCTGAAACCAACATATCTAAAATTTTGTATAATATTACATTTTTAACTACTATTTTTACATAATTTCGAAAAAAGGCAACCCAGAATTTAAATGACAATTTTTCAGGCAGCAAGATGGCGGAAATTGTCAAAATATGTCACTAGAGAGCTAACCTTGTAGTTATTGAATCATGGAGCTATACCATCTCATTTCCGTATTCTCCCATCACATTTTTAATCGGTGGACTTTTTGACTGTTTCTTTCCTCACGTTCTTGTATGTGTGGTTTTACATCTCGCTCTTTCTCAATTATTTTGCCTTAAGATAAACATATACATATACATAAATTTGTAATCTTGATTTTTATTTTGAATTTTTTTTGTCTAAAATTTTTTTTGTAAACTCATAAGTATCACTTTTAATATTCACTTTCGGCACTTTTATTGTTTGATTTGCGCGGTCAAAACTTGCTTTTGCAAATATTTGTTGCATTTTTCTCATTTTTTTAACTCAAGGAATCAATTCCAATCACAACTTGGTTTTCGCGAATTTTTTTTATTTCGATTTTTTTTACGTGTGCATAAAAGTTATGCACATGCATTGAACTGATACGCGGAACTAAGATCAAAAGACAATTTGTCCTAAGATTAGTCAAGATCACGGTCACGAGGCCAAAGCCCTATAAGAGAACAAAATTCTTTTGTTCTGCAAATGTTGTTTTTCTTTATTTTACTTTCAGCTCTGCACATCGATTTGGTACCATTTCGGAGTTCTGAGCGAGGTAAGTTTTGCATAATAGAGAAGAAACCATATGCACACACACACATTAACCCACGTATATTTGTAAATTAAAAATCTCAGAGTAAATTATCGCACACCCACACATATATTTATATTAACCTTTTTTTGTTTGAGAGTGAGCGCACACACAAGCGTACATATATACATATGTTTAGACGTATGTTTGTGCACGAATAGCTAGATAGTCAGCAGGCCTTATCTAAAATTTTGAATTTAAAGTACGCGGAAAAAAAAACCTTTTAATTGTATAAAATTAGGAGAAATATTTATAGGTTAGATATGATAATTGGATTGAATACATATAGTATTAATTGAATAGAAAGAATAAGTGGATACAATTCGTACTGGGTAGGTTGGGAATATATTGTAAGGAAATATTTTGTATTAATAAATTGTAAGCTGAGATTTAAAGCTGTGTCACAATAATTTATTTACGTGAATGAGCTGAAATTCTGATTTCGGTAAGATATAGGTAAATCATGTCAGGCTAAAGGCTTCAAGTTGTTGGTGCAGGTGTTGCCCTTGTGGTAACCGATGGTAAGGTGGGGTAATTGAGTAAATATTGGAAATTACGTAACCACTTAGAGACGGACATGATAAAGGGAACTCTACTCGGTGAGCGGAGCCATAGTAGAGTTCGAAGGCTGTTCACATCTTGTGAACAGGAGGGGTGGGACGGCTCCACCTGACTAGGACAGATTTTCTCCCGCTTTTCTTACCGATCGCTTTCTTTCTAGTTTTATTATCCTCCCTAGGCATGAACCTAAATTTTGCTATGCAACTGTTGGGAAAGGAGAAGTGGCAAGAACCGCGCCTCAAAGCCGACGAGCCTCAGCCGGGCTACTACCATGCCACCCCGCCACTCCTCTTCTCCCGTAACAGGCAGTAACAAAACAATGATACCAAGGATTTTCGTCAAACTTAGAACCTTCAATGGCTAATACAGTATCAATTCAAACTCTGAATAATTGCACATTCGTGCTTTTGACTATAGGACTATGTTTTTTAATAATAATGACAAATTGACAAGATGCATATTTATTGGAAACTTTTCAGGGCATAAAGACAAACTGACATAGTCTACCAAGTGGATAGTAAAATGATAAGTTTCAATAAGATAGGATTGGTTCCTATTATTCATGCACACCTAAAACAAAAGTTGACTTAGAACTGTTGCTTTATACTTAAGTTAAGCCAGAACTGATTTTCAAACCCAGAGAATAGAAGTTAAGTTTTGTTAAAAACAAGACTTCGAATCACATAAGCAACAGTTTTGAAGTCATGATTGACCTATGTAAGTATGCAGGGACATCATTTTAAGACAGCCATTGCTACATACCGGAATGTCCCGAGTTTTAAACGTCCGCGACTACACTACACTCCCAAAAGTCGATCTAAATAATAGTGCAAATTAATATATTTCTGAAACCAACATATCTAAAATTTTGTATAATATTACATTTTTAACTACTATTTTTACATAATTTCGAAAAAAGGCAACCCAGAATTTAAATGACAATTTTTCAGGCAGCAAGATGGCGGAAATTGTCAAAATATGTCACTAGAGAGCTAACCTTGTAGTTATTGAATCATGGAGCTATACCATCTCATTTCCGTATTCTCCCATCACATTTTTAATCGGTGGACTTTTTGACTGTTTCTTTCCTCACGTTCTTGTATGTGTGGTTTTACATCTCGCTCTTTCTCAATTATTTTGCCTTAAGATAAACATATACATATACATAAATTTGTAATCTTGATTTTTATTTTGAATTTTTTTTGTCTAAAATTTTTTTTGTAAACTCATAAGTATCACTTTTAATATTCACTTTCGGCACTTTTATTGTTTGATTTGCGCGGTCAAAACTTGCTTTTGCAAATATTTGTTGCATTTTTCTCATTTTTTTAACTCAAGGAATCAATTCCAATCACAACTTGGTTTTCGCGAATTTTTTTTATTTCGATTTTTTTTACGTGTGCATAAAAGTTATGCACATGCATTGAACTGATACGCGGAACTAAGATCAAAAGACAATTTGTCCTAAGATTAGTCAAGATCACGGTCACGAGGCCAAAGCCCTATAAGAGAACAAAATTCTTTTGTTCTGCAAATGTTGTTTTTCTTTATTTTACTTTCAGCTCTGCACATCGATTTGGTACCATTTCGGAGTTCTGAGCGAGGTAAGTTTTGCATAATAGAGAAGAAACCATATGCACACACACACATTAACCCACGTATATTTGTAAATTAAAAATCTCAGAGTAAATTATCGCACACCCACACATATATTTATATTAACCTTTTTTTGTTTGAGAGTGAGCGCACACACAAGCGTACATATATACATATGTTTAGACGTATGTTTGTGCACGAATAGCTAGATAGTCAGCAGGCCTTATCTAAAATTTTGAATTTAAAGTACGCGGAAAAAAAAACCTTTTAATTGTATAAAATTAGGAGAAATATTTATAGGTTAGATATGATAATTGGATTGAATACATATAGTATTAATTGAATAGAAAGAATAAGTGGATACAATTCGTACTGGGTAGGTTGGGAATATATTGTAAGGAAATATTTTGTATTAATAAATTGTAAGCTGAGATTTAAAGCTGTGTCACAATAATTTATTTACGTGAATGAGCTGAAATTCTGATTTCGGTAAGATATAGGTAAATCATGTCAGGCTAAAGGCTTCAAGTTGTTGGTGCAGGTGTTGCCCTTGTGGTAACCGATGGTAAGGTGGGGTAATTGAGTAAATATTGGAAATTACGTAACCACTTAGAGACGGACATGATAAAGGGAACTCTACTCGGTGAGCGGAGCCATAGTAGAGTTCGAAGGCTGTTCACATCTTGTGAACAGGAGGGGTGGGACGGCTCCACCTGACTAGGACAGATTTTCTCCCGCTTTTCTTACCGATCGCTTTCTTTCTAGTTTTATTATCCTCCCTAGGCATGAACCTAAATTTTGCTATGCAACTGTTGGGAAAGGAGAAGTGGCAAGAACCGCGCCTCAAAGCCGACGAGCCTCAGCCGGGCTACTACCATGCCACCCCGCCACTCCTCTTCTCCCGTAACAGGCAGTAACAAAACAATGATACCAAGGATTTTCGTCAAACTTAGAACCTTCAATGGCTAATACAGTATCAATTCAAACTCTGAATAATTGCACATTCGTGCTTTTGACTATAGGACTATGTTTTTTAATAATAATGACAAATTGACAAGATGCATATTTATTGGAAACTTTTCAGGGCATAAAGACAAACTGACATAGTCTACCAAGTGGATAGTAAAATGATAAGTTTCAATAAGATAGGATTGGTTCCTATTATTCATGCACACCTAAAACAAAAGTTGACTTAGAACTGTTGCTTTATACTTAAGTTAAGCCAGAACTGATTTTCAAACCCAGAGAATAGAAGTTAAGTTTTGTTAAAAACAAGACTTCGAATCACATAAGCAACAGTTTTGAAGTCATGATTGACCTATGTAAGTATGCAGGGACATCATTTTAAGACAGCCATTGCTACATACCGGAATGTCCCGAGTTTTAAACGTCCGCGACTACACTACACTCCCAAAAGTCGATCTAAATAATAGTGCAAATTAATATATTTCTGAAACCAACATATCTAAAATTTTGTATAATATTACATTTTTAACTACTATTTTTACATAATTTCGAAAAAAGGCAACCCAGAATTTAAATGACAATTTTTCAGGCAGCAAGATGGCGGAAATTGTCAAAATATGTCACTAGAGAGCTAACCTTGTAGTTATTGAATCATGGAGCTATACCATCTCATTTCCGTATTCTCCCATCACATTTTTAATCGGTGGACTTTTTGACTGTTTCTTTCCTCACGTTCTTGTATGTGTGGTTTTACATCTCGCTCTTTCTCAATTATTTTGCCTTAAGATAAACATATACATATACATAAATTTGTAATCTTGATTTTTATTTTGAATTTTTTTTGTCTAAAATTTTTTTTGTAAACTCATAAGTATCACTTTTAATATTCACTTTCGGCACTTTTATTGTTTGATTTGCGCGGTCAAAACTTGCTTTTGCAAATATTTGTTGCATTTTTCTCATTTTTTTAACTCAAGGAATCAATTCCAATCACAACTTGGTTTTCGCGAATTTTTTTTATTTCGATTTTTTTTACGTGTGCATAAAAGTTATGCACATGCATTGAACTGATACGCGGAACTAAGATCAAAAGACAATTTGTCCTAAGATTAGTCAAGATCACGGTCACGAGGCCAAAGCCCTATAAGAGAACAAAATTCTTTTGTTCTGCAAATGTTGTTTTTCTTTATTTTACTTTCAGCTCTGCACATCGATTTGGTACCATTTCGGAGTTCTGAGCGAGGTAAGTTTTGCATAATAGAGAAGAAACCATATGCACACACACACATTAACCCACGTATATTTGTAAATTAAAAATCTCAGAGTAAATTATCGCACACCCACACATATATTTATATTAACCTTTTTTTGTTTGAGAGTGAGCGCACACACAAGCGTACATATATACATATGTTTAGACGTATGTTTGTGCACGAATAGCTAGATAGTCAGCAGGCCTTATCTAAAATTTTGAATTTAAAGTACGCGGAAAAAAAAACCTTTTAATTGTATAAAATTAGGAGAAATATTTATAGGTTAGATATGATAATTGGATTGAATACATATAGTATTAATTGAATAGAAAGAATAAGTGGATACAATTCGTACTGGGTAGGTTGGGAATATATTGTAAGGAAATATTTTGTATTAATAAATTGTAAGCTGAGATTTAAAGCTGTGTCACAATAATTTATTTACGTGAATGAGCTGAAATTCTGATTTCGGTAAGATATAGGTAAATCATGTCAGGCTAAAGGCTTCAAGTTGTTGGTGCAGGTGTTGCCCTTGTGGTAACCGATGGTAAGGTGGGGTAATTGAGTAAATATTGGAAATTACGTAACCACTTAGAGACGGACATGATAAAGGGAACTCTACTCGGTGAGCGGAGCCATAGTAGAGTTCGAAGGCTGTTCACATCTTGTGAACAGGAGGGGTGGGACGGCTCCACCTGACTAGGACAGATTTTCTCCCGCTTTTCTTACCGATCGCTTTCTTTCTAGTTTTATTATCCTCCCTAGGCATGAACCTAAATTTTGCTATGCAACTGTTGGGAAAGGAGAAGTGGCAAGAACCGCGCCTCAAAGCCGACGAGCCTCAGCCGGGCTACTACCATGCCACCCCGCCACTCCTCTTCTCCCGTAACAGGCAGTAACAAAACAATGATACCAAGGATTTTCGTCAAACTTAGAACCTTCAATGGCTAATACAGTATCAACAGTATCAATTCAAACTCTGAATAATTGCACATTCGTGCTTTTGACTATAGGACTATGTTTTTTAATAATAATGACAAATTGACAAGATGCATATTTATTGGAAACTTTTCAGGGCATAAAGACAAACTGACATAGTCTACCAAGTGGATAGTAAAATGATAAGTTTCAATAAGATAGGATTGGTTCCTATTATTCATGCACACCTAAAACAAAAGTTGACTTAGAACTGTTGCTTTATACTTAAGTTAAGCCAGAACTGATTTTCAAACCCAGAGAATAGAAGTTAAGTTTTGTTAAAAACAAGACTTCGAATCACATAAGCAACAGTTTTGAAGTCATGATTGACCTATGTAAGTATGCAGGGACATCATTTTAAGACAGCCATTGCTACATACCGGAATGTCCCGAGTTTTAAACGTCCGCGACTACACTACACTCCCAAAAGTCGATCTAAATAATAGTGCAAATTAATATATTTCTGAAACCAACATATCTAAAATTTTGTATAATATTACATTTTTAACTACTATTTTTACATAATTTCGAAAAAAGGCAACCCAGAATTTAAATGACAATTTTTCAGGCAGCAAGATGGCGGAAATTGTCAAAATATGTCACTAGAGAGCTAACCTTGTAGTTATTGAATCATGGAGCTATACCATCTCATTTCCGTATTCTCCCATCACATTTTTAATCGGTGGACTTTTTGACTGTTTCTTTCCTCACGTTCTTGTATGTGTGGTTTTACATCTCGCTCTTTCTCAATTATTTTGCCTTAAGATAAACATATACATATACATAAATTTGTAATCTTGATTTTTATTTTGAATTTTTTTTGTCTAAAATTTTTTTTGTAAACTCATAAGTATCACTTTTAATATTCACTTTCGGCACTTTTATTGTTTGATTTGCGCGGTCAAAACTTGCTTTTGCAAATATTTGTTGCATTTTTCTCATTTTTTTAACTCAAGGAATCAATTCCAATCACAACTTGGTTTTCGCGAATTTTTTTTACGTGTGCATAAAAGTTATGCACATGCATTGAACTGATACGCGGAACTAAGATCAAAAGACAATTTGTCCTAAGATTAGTCAAGATCACGGTCACGAGGCCAAAGCCCTATAAGAGAACAAAATTCTTTTGTTCTGCAAATGTTGTTTTTCTTTATTTTACTTTCAGCTCTGCACATCGATTTGGTACCATTTCGGAGTTCTGAGCGAGGTAAGTTTTGCATAATAGAGAAGAAACCATATGCACACACACACATTAACCCACGTATATTTGTAAATTAAAAATCTCAGAGTAAATTATCGCACACCCACACATATATTTATATTAACCTTTTTTTGTTTGAGAGTGAGCGCACACACAAGCGTACATATATACATATGTTTAGACGTATGTTTGTGCACGAATAGCTAGATAGTCAGCAGGCCTTATCTAAAATTTTGAATTTAAAGTACGCGGAAAAAAAAACCTTTTAATTGTATAAAATTAGGAGAAATATTTATAGGTTAGATATGATAATTGGATTGAATACATATAGTATTAATTGAATAGAAAGAATAAGTGGATACAATTCGTACTGGGTAGGTTGGGAATATATTGTAAGGAAATATTTTGTATTAATAAATTGTAAGCTGAGATTTAAAGCTGTGTCACAATAATTTATTTACGTGAATGAGCTGAAATTCTGATTTCGGTAAGATATAGGTAAATCATGTCAGGCTAAAGGCTTCAAGTTGTTGGTGCAGGTGTTGCCCTTGTGGTAACCGATGGTAAGGTGGGGTAATTGAGTAAATATTGGAAATTACGTAACCACTTAGAGACGGACATGATAAAGGGAACTCTACTCGGTGAGCGGAGCCATAGTAGAGTTCGAAGGCTGTTCACATCTTGTGAACAGGAGGGGTGGGACGGCTCCACCTGACTAGGACAGATTTTCTCCCGCTTTTCTTACCGATCGCTTTCTTTCTAGTTTTATTATCCTCCCTAGGCATGAACCTAAATTTTGCTATGCAACTGTTGGGAAAGGAGAAGTGGCAAGAACCGCGCCTCAAAGCCGACGAGCCTCAGCCGGGCTACTACCATGCCACCCCGCCACTCCTCTTCTCCCGTAACAGGCAGTAACAAAACAATGATACCAAGGATTTTCGTCAAACTTAGAACCTTCAATGGCTAATACAGTATCAACAGTATCAATTCAAACTCTGAATAATTGCACATTCGTGCTTTTGACTATAGGACTATGTTTTTTAATAATAATGACAAATTGACAAGATGCATATTTATTGGAAACTTTTCAGGGCATAAAGACAAACTGACATAGTCTACCAAGTGGATAGTAAAATGCTAAGCTTCAATAAGATAGGATTGGTTCCTATTATTCATGCACACCTAAAACAAAAGTTGACTTAGAACTGTTGCTTTATACTTAAGTTAAGCCAGAACTGATTTTCAAACCCAGAGAATAGAAGTTAAGTTTTGTTAAAAACAAGACTTCGAATCACATAAGCAACAGTTTTGAAGTCATGATTGACCTATGTAAGTATGCAGGGACATCATTTTAAGACAGCCATTGCTACATACCGGAATGTCCCGAGTTTTAAACGTCCACGACTACACTACACTCCCAAAAGTCGATCTAAATAATAGTGCAAATTAATCTATTTCTGAAACCAACATATCTAAAATTTTTTATAATATTACATTTTTAACTACTATTTTTACATAATTTCGAAAAAAGGCAACCCAGAATTTAAATGACAATTTTTCAGGCAGCAAGATGGCGGAAATTGTCAAAATATGTCACTAGAGAGCTAACCTTGTAGTTATTGAATCATGGAGCTATACCATCTCATTTCCGTATTCTCCCATCACATTTTTAATCGGTGGACTTTTTGACTGTTTCTTTCCTCACGTTCTTGTATGTGTGGTTTTACATCTCGCTCTTTCTCAATTATTTTGCCTTAAGATAAACATATAGCTGTACTGCTCACACCGTCACAGCTACTAGTCATATGAATACTCTTATAACTCCAATTTACGTCTTCTGTGACCGACATATTATGCGAAAAATTACCGAAATTTTACGGAAATGAATATGGCAATTTTACTATTATACTGACGCCCACTTTATATTGATTTTAAGAGCATGCTTACGGAAATTTTACCAGTAGTTTGACGTAATTTTACCTGTATAATGATTTTACGGTAAAATTATTGCCATTTTACTAAAATGTCTACCTATCCCAAATTGTAATAAAACACATAATTTTATGTAATGCATTCATGAAACGAGCCCAAGGCCAAGAATAATAATTTTTCACTTTTTGAATTTTTATGAAAATTATTATTGTTTATTTTTTAATAATCATTTTTAATTAATTATAAAGTTTTTTTTGAAGTGTGATCATGGTGGATTTTTTGACGGATCTGTTTTATCATCATCAGCAGAACTGACTTACCGCGTGCTCTCGGTTTTGTTATGTTTGTCAAATGGCGGCAGTGGTTCATGCATATGCTAAAGAAGAATAGAACTAAGAGTTTAGATGACATCAAAACCAGCCTATTGCTAGCTTTCTCTAATGAAGAAGCCTAGCAGCTTCCGAAATGGATCTGTTTAGGCGAGATGCCTAAATTCCCAAAAAATGTGCCACCCTAATGTAACTTTAGCGCCCTTCCAATCACTAACACCAACCCACCCACCGGTGTGCGCATGCATGCATATTCGTGTTTTGTCAGCACACATATACATGCATGTGGGTGTGCATGTGTGGGTTCAACGGTTGTTCTCGATTGGACAACCGTCTATTTTTCCAGCGACTGCAGAAGAGCACACATCGTCACGGCCACCCCAGGATTTTCAACCAACGTCATCAATATTCACAAAAGTTAAAATAACGAGAAATCTCGTTTTGTTTCTTTCTTTTTCCGAGCACAAATTCGACCGCGGTGCTTTTGAGCCACCGCCGCTCCAGGTTAGCACCTCGCACAAATTTTCATGGTCCTCCTCCCCGTAGAGAAACCATAGCGCCTTAATACAGTCCACAACAACATAATAAAGATATCACTTGGATCAATCTATCAAAACCAAGCTACTTGGGACAATATTTTTCGTCACTGCCGCTGTTGCATAGCCAACCGGCCGTATTATACACAGCATCAACAAAAGGATTGGAAAATACTCAATATTTAATTTGCCACAAGCCGCTGCTGATTCTAAAGTTTATATAGTATACACAAACAACACACTCTGCCACAAAGAAGCTGCCACATTTACAATATACACCAATCAACAAATTCTGCCGGTCACCACATCAAAGCACGTAAGTTGTATATTTCTATATTATTTTGAATAACTGCATATTTTTTTGTTATACATACCTTTAATTTTGCAACTTAACACAACCAGCTTAAACTTATCAGGCTTTTTCCACAAAACACAAAATGAAGTAAAAATCAAGCTTGCTGTGTTGCCACTTGTAAAATTTTGTATGCTCAAAGAGTGCGACAGAAAAAGATATAGCAAAACAAACTTAAAACGACCAATATGCCATTTCACTCTAACAGAAAATTCTTGAACACGGAAACTTTCGGTATGGCTCCGGGTAAATTGACTAATCCTTTTACCTGTACTGTTTTTGCAGGAGAAAATTCGTGTATATGTATTGAAGTTTCAGTCATTCGATTTTTGCAGGGTATATAACTAAATGTGTATATGTGTTGCCGCAACCAAGAGATCACAAAAAACAGCCACAAATAAACTGCGCGGTGTTTCAAAACTAGCGATAAAGTGAATGTGAAAATAAATGAAAATTGTGTTAAAACGTAGTGACTTTACTAAAAAAAATAAAAACTAGCCTTCGATTGGAATGTGCTAAGAAAAGTGAAAATCAAAAACCAACTAAAGATCGAAAGACTCAATGAATTTTGTATGAAAGTGAGGTTATGTTACCTCTTGTTTTGAATACACTCGCGGGCGGCACTTTAAAACAAATTGCTTGCAACACGAAAAAAACTAAGTCGCAAGAAATATACAACTTACGTGCTTCGATGTGGTGACCGGCAGAATTTGTTGATTGGTGTATATTGTAAATGTGGCAGCTTCTTTGTGGCAGAGTGTGTTGTTTGCGTATACTATATAAACTTTAGAATCAGCAGCGGCTTGTGGCGAATTAAATATTGAGTATTTTCTAATCTTATAGAAACCTTTTGTTGATGATGTGTATAATACGGCCGATTGGCTATGCAACAGCGGCAGTGACGAAAAATATTGTCCCAAGTAGCTTGGTTTTGATAGATTGATCCAAGTGATATCTTTATTATGTTGTTGCGGACTGTATTAAGGCGCTATGGTTTCTCTACGGGGAGGAGGACCATGAAAATTTGTGCGAGGTGCTAACTTAGAACGGCGGTGGCTCAAAAGCACCGCGGTCGAATTTGTGCTCGGAAAAAGAAAGAAACAAAACGAGATTTCTCGTTATAAATAATATGGCCGTTTTTATTGTGTGTGAAAAATATATTTACAAATTATTTTACCTTTTGTGAATATTGATGACGTTGGTTGAAAATCCTGGGGTGGCCGTGACGATGTGTGCTCTTCTGCAGTCGCTGGAAAAGTAGACGGTTGTCCAATCGAGAACAACCGATGAACCCGAAAATTATGCTCCGGTTTTAAGGGGAGGTGAATCCACACATGCACACCCACATACATGGATATGTGTGCTGACAAAACACGAATATGCATGCATGCGCACACCGGTGGGTGAGTTGGTGTTAGTAATTGGAAGAGCGCTAAAGTTACATTAGGGTGGCAGATTTTTTGGGAATTTAGGCATCTCGCCTAAACAGATCCATTTCGGAAGCTGCTAGGCTTCTTCATTAGAGAAAGCTAGCAATAGGCTGGTTTTGATGTCATCTAAACTCTTAGTTCTGTTCTTCTTTAGCATATGCATGAACCACTGCCGCCTATTGACAAACATAACAAAACCGAGAGCACGCGGTAAGGCAGTTCTGCTGATGATGATAAAACAGATCCGTCAAAAAATCCCCCATGATCACACTACAAAAAAAAACTTTATAATTAATTAAAAATGATTATTAACAAATAAAAAAAACAATAATAATTTTTATGAAAATTCAAAAAGTGAAAAATTATTATTCTTGGCCTTGGGCTCGTTTCATGAATACATTACATAAAATTATGTGTTTAATTACAATTTGGGATAGATAAACCTTTTAGTAAAATGGCATAATTTTACCGTAAAATCATTATACAGGTAAAATTACGTCAAAATACTGGTAAAATTTCCGTAAGCATGCTCTTAAAATCAATATAAAGTGAGCGTCAGTATAATAGTAAAATTGCCATATTCATTTCCGTAAAATTTCGTTGATTTTTCGCATAATATGTCGGTCACAGAAGACGTAAATTGGAGTTATAAGAGTATTCATATGACTAGTAGCTGTGACGGTGTGAGCAGTACAGCTATATGTTTATCTTAAGGCAAAATAATTGAGAAAGAGCGAGATGTAAAACCACACATACAAGAACGTGAGGAAAGAAACACTCAAAAAGTCCACCGATTAAAAATGTGATGGGAGAATACGGAAATGGGATGGTATAGCTCCAGGTAAATTTACCAGTATGTTTTTTGTATGTAGGCGTCCTGACCTCCCTGCCAAAACGATACGGGTAAAATTATAAGTCAATTTCCCCGGATCCATACTGAAAGTTTAGGTATTTCTTCCATCACTTTTTTAAGAGAATCGGTAGACGTTTTGACTGTTTCTTTTATCACGTTCCTGTGTGTACGGTTTTACATCTCGCTCTTTCTTATTTATTTTTGGACCTAAGATGAACATATAGCTGTACTGCTCTCACCGGTGTCACAGCTACTAGCCATTTGACTGTTATATACCACGAAAATTTACCGAAATTTTACCGACATGAATACGTTTTGGAGTTTCAGTCATTCGATTTGTGCAGGGTTATGAACGTTTACGCGCAGCTGCCCTACTGTGTGAATGCGGAAAACTTCACAGTTGTGCCACAAGTCTCTCTCCAATCCACTCGAAAAAGTTTAAGTGTCGCAATATTGCGCTGTGAAAAAAAATTTAAATAGTTGTTCCTGATTTCCTTCAACACGGTTACGGAAACAGAGTTCCGGAGCGTTGGTGGTGCTTGATACTTAGATTGCTGGTGAGTTGTAAACCCCCCCTTCCCCAAACCAGTAGAATGCAATCCCACAGGGTGTTGTTGTATTAGCGAAAGTCACATCCCCTACCCTACATTCCCATCAAGCTCTTCTAACGGGAGTCCCAGAAACCTCGCGGCTTCAATAGGGTTGGACCATACTGAAATTGTTGTTAGAAGAGTCGACTCAGGTGAGCAAATGAATAGATGGTTAGTGTCAGGAGTTTACCGAATCTGTGTGGATGAGTTTAAGGGCCTGTCGATGTACCTTTGGATCAAACGGAGAAAAAATATGATGCGGGATCTCATCATACTGCTTACGGAGATGACTCCTTATTCACCTGTGAGGCGGATGTTCGTTGGGCTGCTGTTCGGATGCTGTGGTTTGTAGCAATTTAACAGGAATTGCCTGGTCAACATTTCACTACGCTCGTTGACACCGATTATTTTTGCCTCACTATGGAGGTGGTGTTCAACCTGCAACCTCCTCCATTGTGTCTCCTAGCCCCGGCGACCATACAGGCGTCGCGTATCTCAGAACCGGCTGGCCAAATTGCCTTGTACGTTGCCAGTACCGTTTCTTTATCTTTCCAAAAGTGCTGCCAGGCAGTGACTTGAGGATTTTTTTGTGGGTTTGTACTTTGGTGGCAATCGCGGCTAAAATGGAGACAGGCAAAGGTGGTACCACTACTAAAGCCTGCGAACCCAGCTAACTAGGGGGAGTCCTATCGACCTATATCGCTCCTCTCGCCAGTAGTGAAGACTTTGGAGACAGTCCTGCTCCCTTTCTACACCGCTAACCTGCAACTCGTAAAATATCAGCATGAATTCCGTAAAATGCATAGCACAACCACCGCACTTAACGCCATTACCACTCAGATGGGTGTCGGTCTCAACCAAAATCACTCTAATGACAGGACTGTCCTGGTCGCAATTAACCTGCCGAAAGCCTTCGGTACGGTCAACCAAGCAAAACTCATTAACTACCTGGAAGACTCAACTTTTTCCCTCTACCTAAAGCGTTGGACGGCCAATTATAAGTGGTCGGCACTCTTCGGTTGAATGCAGAGGCGAACGATCAATACCACGTATAATCAAACAAGGGGTGCCACAGGGGGGTGTCCTATCCTCGCTTTTATTTAATTATTACATATATTAAAAATTATTATTAAAAAATAAAAACAATAATAATTTTCATAAAAATTCAAAAAGTGAAAAATTATTATTCTTGGCCTTGAGCTCGTTTCATGAATACTTGAACATGTACAGGCCGAAAATCAAAAAAATTGTTAGTATAAAAAAGCAATAACAAAAACCGAGAACACACGGTAAGGTAGTTCTGCTGATAAAAGAGATCTGTCAAAAAAACCATCATGATCACACAACTAACTGTCAAATTGCGGAAGTGGTTTATGCATATGGTAAAGAAGAATAGAACTAGGAGTTTAGATGACATCAAAACCAGCGTATTGTTAGCTTAATGGTTAGAAACGCGTGCCAAAACTTCTCTGATGAAGAAGCTTAACAGCTTCCGAAATGGATCTATAAGAAAAGCTATGGCGGTTGTCTCTAAACATTTTTCCTACTCTATTCAATCAAAAACCTTTTAACAATTAACTAAAAATGATTGTTTGTTAATTGATATTAGAGAAAAAATTACAACGTTATGCACAGCGATGGTATGGGATGACATGTTTCGAAGTGCCCAGCTTCTCATCAGATCCCTTCTCGGACACTGAGATACGAACCCAAGTGTCTGCACCAAAGCCGCTGTTAGAGTACTCTAACAACTAAGCTATGATGCCCTGTAGCGTCACGATGCATTTTTCCTCTAATGTGCCATTTGCTTGTTCCTTTTATACATTCTTTGGTAAATATATTTTATATGTCAACTCAAGGAAATTGGAATATTTTTAGGCGCGTTCATAGAACAGTTTTAGATACAGAAGGGTTTTTTTGCATATCAACACTTCCGTGTTATTTGTTATGCACCCGCACTGTACCTGTAACAATTATAGTTATGGTGATTGTTGTTGGAGCAAAGCTCGAATTTTTATGTTTGTTTGTTAATTAAAAAATAAAAACAATAATAATTTTCATAAAAGTTCAAAAAGTGAAAAATTATTATTCTTGGCCTTGAGCTCGTTTCATGAATACTTGAAAATGTACAGGCCGAAAATCAACAAAAATTGTTGGTATAAAAAAGCAATGTTTAAAAATATAAAATATAAAACATTGGGGGCGAGACGAGTCTTTTGATACCCATAATGAAGTTATTTGTTGAATTTTATCAGTCGGTGGTTGTCGTCAACAATTATATATTTTGTATGCGTATCTGTGCTCACAAATCATAGCTTAAGAAAGTGAGCTCGAAAAACTGCATTACCACAACAGCCGGTTCTATTTTACTGGAATAACTCGGGTTTTTTTACCCGACCAAGAGCTGTTATTTCGATGTAACCCTATCTAACTTGTCACCTTTTCCCCTAATATTGTCATCCTCCGAGCAGCTCCGTGCAGCTGGGCTGCTCAATACTCTCTGGATGGATCTGCTGCGTTTGCTGGAAGAATATTTATGTCAAACGTTCCCACTCCGACCAATGCTTCGAATGTAAAAGGTGGCTGCACAAAACAAACTGCTCCTGGTAAATCCCCCCTCACACAGGCCCCGAAGTTTCTTCAAAACGTTTGTGGCCCCTTGCTGTTCACGACTTGAGGCGTAGGGCTGATGATTTTACCAGGGCGCATCGGTTAATGCCCTTTAATACTAATGATATTACCTGGGTAATACCCCGGAATCGTTTATTGTATTGTGACAAAATTCTACTGTAAAAACAATATGCTTTGATTTATTTCAAATATTCAATACAAGATATCAGGAGCACAGAACTTTTATGTAAACTATTATAAAATAACCGAAATGAAAATTCAGCTAGTACAGTTTTAGGCAAAATATAAAGACCCTAAACGGAAAGTTCTGAAGTTTCTTTGATATTAAATTGCAATGATAACTTATAAAGCTATTAAGAATAATATCATTTATAACTACTTTAAGAGCATAAAAACTAATGTGGAAAATAAATATATATTAATCCTTGAAGCGGTATCATTCAAATATTTTAAAAACTTAGTTTTTATTCGAAAGTAGTATTCGCCTTGATTTCTTCAGCAGACGATTGGTATCTACATGAAATATAGCCCCTACCTGCTATTTCGTTACCTCTAAAACCTCCTTCTCCAACGTAATCCCGTAAAGGTCTTATTCAAAATGTAGAGGAGTCCGAAATTCCGGCTTACACAATTCAAAATCGAGATTTAATACCTCTGGGAAAAAACGAGTCAAAGTAAATAACCTTTTTATATTTTACTATAGAAAGGATGATGCTTTTTCCCAAAAAGTACAACCTTAATTTTTAAAGTTTTCAATAAATTTTGAGTTTGTCCTCAAATTAAACATAGATAGAATTTCTATTTGCTTTCTTAATGTTGTACACATTGCTGTAGTATTCAAACACTAAAAAATGTAGATGACGTATTTACGTTAACCGTTCACACTCCGTCCAATGTAATACATGTAAAAGATGGCCCGCACAAAAGAAGGTGCTAAATCCCTCCACACATAGGCCCCCTAGTTTCTTCAAAACTCTTGGGGTCCCTTGCTGTTCACGCCCTAGGGTGTCCCGTGGCCAACCTCGATCCAGTGTCGCACCGCCACAAGTTCCAGATACAGTCTCCACGACTAACAGCACTAATACTGCCCACAAGTAGTGTGCAACGCCTGCTGCCGCTCACGCTCACTGGCGCCGACACCTCACACAGCAGCTCACAGCTACTTTCTGCATAGCACCTCTCTCTCATGAAATGAGCTCAAGGCCAAAAATAATAATTTTTCACTTTTTGAATTTTTATGAAAATTATTATTGTTTTTATTTTTTAATAATCATTTTTAGTTAATTGTTAAAAGTTTTTTGATTTAATAAAGTAGGAAAAATGTTTAGAGACAACTGCCATAGCTTTTCTTATAGATCCATTTCGGAAGCTGCTAAGCTTCTTCATCACAAAAATGTTTGCACGCATTGCTAACCATTAAGCTAACAATACGCTGGTTTTGATGTCATCTAAACTCCTGGTTCTATTCTTCTTTACCATATGCATGAACCACTTCCGCCATTTGACAGTTAGTAGTGTGATCATGATGGTTTTTTTGACAGATCTGTTTTATCAGCAGAACTACCTTACCGTGTGCTCTCGGTTTTTGTTATTACTTTTTTATACTAACAATTTTTGTTGATTTTCGGCCTGTACATTTTCAAGTATTCATGAAACGAGCTCAATGCCAAGAATAATAATTTTTCACTTTTTGAATTTTAATGAAAATTATTATTGTTTTTATGTTTTAAAATTCATTTTTAGTTAATTATTAAAAGTTTTTTGATTGAATAGAGTAGGAAAAATGTTTAGAGACAACCGCCATAACTTTTCTTATAGATCCATTTCGAAAGCTGCTAAGTTTCTTCATCAGAGAAATTTTGGCACGCATTGCTAACCATTAAGCTAACAATACGCTGGTTTTGATGTCATCTAAACTCCTAGTTCTATTCTTCTTTACCATATGCATGAACCACTTCCGCCATTTGACAGTTAGTAGTGTGATCATGATGGATTTTTTAACAGATCTGTTTTATCAGCAGAACTGCCTTACCGTGTGCTCTCGGTTTTTGTTATTGCTTTTTATACCAATAATTTTTGTTGATTTTCGGCCTGTAAATTTTCAAGTATTCATAAAACGAGCTCAAGGACAAATATAATAATTTTTCACTTTTTGAATTTTTATGAAAATTATTATTGTTTTTATTTTTTAATAATCATTTTTAGTTAATTATTAAAAGTTTTTTGATTGAATAGAGTAGGAAAAATGTATCCAGAAATCCAAAATAATAATTATTTGTAATTTGATTTTCATGAAAATCACAGAAATTTCAACAAATATAAAAAAAATATTTTTGTAATAATTACCCAGTAGAACTTGAACCGAAATCTACCCAAGCGATGAATAAGAGAGTACTCCCCTTAACATCCTTTCGGATCAATAACAGAGATTTCTACACTCTGTGCTCCGATTTTACTAATCTTAGAGCAATAGGGAGGCGTCCTCAAGTTATTAATAAAAGATCACTCCCTTCTATATTTTTTTGGAGCGAAAGTAGAGATTTCTCCAACATCTACTCGTAGCTGAAATATGTCTGAGTAAACCGAATTTCTCTGTCAACATAAGAAAAAAATTTCAACAAACGAAAAATACATTTCATAGTATAAAAACATTTAATTCAAGCGCGTTTGTGGTCAGTGAGTGGGTCAGTGTATTTATTAAATAAAGTAATGAGTGATAGTTGTATATCAAAGAGCCATTTAAGACGGCTTGCAAAAGCCGAACTGAATGAATATATTAAAAATAATAAAAAATTAATTAATGATATTAATAATGACGATGGTGATTTTGGTGTTTTATAATATTATATTTAAAAAAATTCGTTTATTTATTTTTAAATTAGAAATTTGATTAATACAATTTTTAACATTTGTTGATATACAAACAAAAGTATCACAGAAATGTAATTATTTAAACAAAATATAAAAGTAATTTAAACATAAGTATATAAGGACTACATTTTAACAGTACGAGATCGTTATCCACTTCCACATATTCATGATTTAAGCATAGATTTCGAAAATAAAACTATATTCTCAAAGCTAGATTTAGTTCGTGCATATCTTCAAATTCCAGTTGCACCTGAAGATGTATATACATAAAACTGCTATTACCACACCTTTTGGTTTATTTGAATTTCTGCGTATGCCTTTCCTTTCCAAACCTTTTAACGTTTTATTAATGAAACATTTTTTGGTCTGGATTTTGTGTTTGCATATGTAGATGATGGCATTCGCGCCTTGGCAACCAAGCCACTGTTGGCAGCAATAATTTAGAAATAGTAAAGGACTTCGTTTACCTGGGAACCAGCATTAATACCAACAATAATGTTAGCCTAGAAATCCGACGAAGAATCACTCTTGCAAACAAATGCTACTTCGGACTGAGTAGGCAATTGAAAAGTAAAGTCCTCTCTCGACGAACGAAAATAACACTCTACAAGTCACTCATCGCACCCGTCCTGCTATATGGTGCAGAAGCGTGGACACTAACAACATCTGATGAGGCGGCTCTGGGAGTATTCGAGAGAAAGGTTCTTCGAAAGATTTGTGGACCTCTACGCGTTGGCGACGGCGAGTACCGAAGAAGATTTAATGATGAGCTGTATAAACTTTACGCAGACGCCGACATAGTTCAGCGAATTAAAACACAGCGGCTTCGCTGGCTAGGCCACGTAGTGCGAATGAGCGAAGATGCTCCAGCCCAGAAGGTGTTCTTATCGGCACCCGCCGGTGGAAGCAGAGGAAGAGGGAGACCACCACTCCGATGGAAGGACCAAGTGGAGACCGATTTGCGATCCCGCGGTGTTTCCAATTGGCGCCAGTTGGCGCAACGAAGAAACGACTGGCGAGCTATGTTGGACGGTCAAAATCGCCCAGGCGGTTAGATGACCATTAAAAGAAAGATATGTAGATGATATATTAATAGCTTGTGAAAATGAAGAACAACATCTTGAACATTTAAAAATTGTTTTTAAACGTCATAGAAATTTAATTATTTAAACAAAATATAAAATTTAAAAACAAGTATATAAGTGCCACTACAGTGATGTCGGAACTGAAAGTGATTTTCCTTTGCAAATCCCTTTAAATTCGCAGTGTGTGTCGAACCAAAGTCTAAACGATTAGTTATATGGGCTGTAGAACACAGAAAAACAAAAATAAAATAAAAAACATATACTGTACGCTTTTTCCCATTCCAGAAGAAAATTATATTCACTTTGTTCCTATATTGCACCATTGTTATTAATAAAATAAACCATAAAATGGAAGGCCGACAACTATTACAGTATTCAACTATAGGTAAGTTCATAGTACTGCATTCCAATTAAACTATTTTTTCTGAATTTATGTTTTTTTACAGACTGCACAAATACATCTTTGCAATCCGGACAATGTGAAAATAAATTAATAAGCGCAAGAGGTATGTTTCCCACTAAGCACCATAGACACAGAAACAAATTTAAAGGAATTATGGTGAGTCTGAACCCTCCATAATGAGTTTTCGCAAATCAAATCTTATTATGATGTATGCATCGTTTAATGTGAAATATCTTAAAACTATCTACTTGAACGATTTTTATTTTTAGTATGATCTAAATACATAAATAGCAAAATCAAAATCCGCAAGAAAAGTCGAAGTGCACGAATATTTTAGAGCCGGATGGTTCAGTCACTACAACAATTTTTAGCCCAAATCCCTTATTGAACATCATACTAATATATATTTATGTTACCTTTATTTATTTTTTCATACCATAAACATAAACAATAACTACTTCAATGATTTATTGATTAGAATGAACAAGATAGAGAAGCAAAACGTATCCCTAATGCAAATAGTTTCGAAGCAAAGTGTGTTGCTGGATATAATGATGAAAACTTTAAAATTAAAGAAGATAGACTTTGGAATATTTCCTTTCAAATCGGTAGCAGATGTAGAAGCCGCAAAAACTTTGCTTTCAACCAAAAGCGAAGAAGATATTGTAAGTATCATTTAATGGTCTACACATGATTTTTAAACCTCTGTACTATTTAAAGGCCTATTACGGTTTACAACTCAGTTGAATTGTAATTAAAACAACTCAACTATTTTTTCGCGTTATAAACTACAACATATTCCAGTTAAAGTTGAATTGATGTTGACAACTTGACAAATAATTCAACAGCTGACTTTTTTGCAGCGAAAAATTAATCAACACATTTTAGTGAATAATTGGAAAAGTGTGTATTATATTTTAAATAAATGGAATGGACATTAGTTTTGAGTTATTTTAGAACGATGAAAATGTTGGTGCCAAAACAGACGTGTCCCGAAAGCTTGGCCACTTTGTGTTACCCGACCTCTCATTTCAATTAATTCCGCTACACTTTCCTCTAGAGGATTTAGCGACTGCTCCTGCGACGGGCTATAAACAGTTTCAAGCTAGTTTCTTTAATTATTATTGCACTTTCACTGCATTGGTCTACTTTCATGGCTACTACTTACTCAGCTCCACTCCTGCGCAGTTCTTGTTGGCGGTCCTAAGCTAGTGAGCTTTACTGCAAATTCTTCCCACCGTCCCTTCCTTTTATTTTTAGTGCATGCAAATTGCGGCTTACCTCGTCCAGTATCAAGAAGCTTCTCCATTAACTCCACAAGTTTTTCAAGCTGTTGTTTTGTTGTTACCTAAAATCTATAGACTTGTACAAAACTGCTGATTAAAAAATGTGTCTAAAATAATTTTATAAAGTTAACTCACCCGTTTCCCATTTTTTCTTGATATATTTTAAAAAACAACTTAAACAATATTCTTAGACAACTGCTAGTAAGGAGTTGTCTGTTTTTGGCATTGCTGACAACCGAACTGGCACAGGGTTGTGTAAGTGATAATACCACAAAACTAGTTGTTAGACCATACAACTTCAACTAAAACTTTTTTTACAGGTTGGGTTGTAATCGATAATACCAAATTGCAAAATTTCAACTAAAGCAGGGTTGAGTTGTAAACCGTTATAGGGGCCTTTATTAAATTTTCATACAGATGACCTATTTGAAACATAAGTTTGGTAAACGGCAGGTTTCGAAATTCATACATGAAATATTTGAAGAATATTGTTTGTTGAAAGTAAGTTGGGACGGGTCAGTCAAAAAACAAATTTGCGGTTATGAACGTAAAGTTATTCAACCAATATCTCTATGGTAAGATTATACCTTTATGCAAATGTAAACGTCTTTTTGCACCTATGAGTATCGGTAGTGTATTTATATGAATGAAAAATGTGGTGTTTCATCAACCCTTTTCTCATTATTTAAGAATATCTGTGTTGGTATTCTTTATAGTGCAAAAAAACATATGTATGCTTCGTATTCATGTAAAAAAGCTACAATTAATTGTAGTTACCTACTTAATTTCTATTTTGAACACGCCCTTATAAATAAAAATATACATATCTACCTCTTTTAATCCATATACATATTATTTTATACAGGCGCATTAAGGGATAATGCACCAACATATGACAGCTATGAAGGAACTTTTAAAAAGACAATTTTGAACTATTGGTGTAAAAAACACCTAATTTTATGTTATTTTTTGTTCAATTAAACAAAAAAAAAGAAAAGAATTTAAATAAAGATTTAAATTAATCTAAATGTCTGTTGAAATTGTTGTTGGGCGAAGTTGTTTATAATATTGTTTGCTGTGTTGGAGCTTGTTTCCCATAATTGATCCCTTATTGCTGATATGTGAGGTATTTATGAGCTCTCTTCTATTACTCGCTTGCGATTTTTAAAATTTTCCAAAGAACGCTTGGGGCATGATTCTCCAAAGATCTTTCATTGGTCGTTTAGGATAAATGTAAAATGTCTCCGTTATTACTCTCCTGGGAGGTTTTCTAAAATTTTCTAAAATTCTCCAAAACTCCCTCATTACCCAATTGCAAAGTAATAACAAAAACTCCATTGTTGTTTTTTGGGAGGTGAAAGGGAGTTTTTCTATTACTCGCCCTCCTAGGACAACAATGTTAAAAGGGAGTATACAAAATGATATGGTTACACGAGGTGTGTTCAAAAAGTATCGCGAATTTTGTGTTTTTTCAAAAATTATTTATTTATTCATGAATATCTATTTTGTCCCCTTCAAAGTAATCCCCATGAGATATTATACACTTGTGCCAACGGTTTTTCCAATCTTCGAAGCACTTCAAAAAATCATTTTTCTGTATCTTGTTCAGCTTCTCCTTCGATGCCGTCTTTATCTCGTCAAGAGAAGCGTAACGTCGTCCTTTCATGGGCCTATTCAGTTTAGGGAACAAGAAAAAGTCACAGGGGGCCAGATCTGGGGAATACGGTGGCTGCGGCATCATTAGTGTGTTGTTTTTGGCCAAAAAGTCGCGCACAAGCAACGATGCGTGAGCAGGGGCGTTATCGTGGTGCAAAAGCCAATTTTTGTTCTTCCACAAATCCGGGCGTTTCTGGCGGATTGCTTCGCGCAAATTGCGCATAACTTGCAGGTAATATTCCTTATTGACCGTTCTTCCCTGTGGCAAGAACTCATGATGCACCACGCCCCTGCAATCGAAGAAAACTGTCAGCAAAACTTTCACATTCGACCGAACTTGGCGCGCTTTTTTCCGTCTTGGTTCGTGCGGCAGCTTCCATTGAGATGCTTGATGAGACGATCGAGACACCCTCTGGTGGGGAAGGGAGCCTCGATACATAGTAATTAAACAAAAGCGGGGATAGGACACCATCCTGTGGCACCCCTTGTTTAATTATACATGGTTTTGATATTTCGCCTTTAAATTCAACCGATGACTGCCGGCCACTCAGATAGTTGGCGGTCCAACGCTTTAGACAGGGGTGAAGAGTTGAATCCTCCCACATATACATTCCCACAACAGCCGGGTTAGGGACCCCTGCGGGTTAGGGGTTAGAATATGCCCGAGGTAGGCATAATGGTCGTAAGAGGAGACTAATATGCACAAAGGTAATGACGTGCAACTCGATGGTTGATCTACGGATATGATGCCTCTCACCTCTCATTACCCATCTCTCCTTCCTTACTGTAGGAGGGGTGACATGACCTAGAAGGTTCGGCTGGTCATACGAAATCGCTACCACGACAGTCGGGCAGTACCGCAAGGGAGCACCGGAGCGTACTGGATTCATATCCGGCAAAGGACTGTCAGTTCGACAGCATTCCCCAAAACCTTCGGGAAGTGTTTTTGTCGTTACAACAACAACAACAGCCGGTTCTATCGCACCGGAATAACCCGGGTTTTTTCACACGGCCAAGGGCTGTTATTTCAGTGTAACCCTGTCCAATCTGTCCCGTCCCACCCTTAAATTGTCCTCCTCGGAGCAAACCCTGGCAGCTGGGTTGCTCCAATGTCTCTTTACGGGCTGGGGTCGAACCCAATCCTGGACCAAGAGATTGGATCTGCTGCGTTTGTGGAAGAAAATTTATATTAAACGGTCGTATTCGTGCAAGTGCAAGAGATGGTTACATTAATCTGGATGTTCAGGGCTTAACCCTGCCATCCACATACCCCGTACTTTCTTTAATACTTTTGAGGCACCTTGCTGTACACGTCCAAGGACGTCCCGCGGTAGTCGCCGCTCTGGCACTCCCTTACCGCTTCTACCTACTTCCAATAGTCACAATAGTGGCTCGGTCTATACGACTGGCAGCACCACTGCCATCCCTGCCTCACCCACTCCCGACTGTCGCTCACGCACACCAGCGTCTACATCTCACACGGCCGCTCAACACTCCTATGCCCTCCGGAATAGGCCAGATATGAGCATCGCCGAGCGTCAGTCCCCTTTCTCTGTCCCCAATGCCCCCCACAGCTTCCAGCTTGCACGTGGGCCAGGACCACCACCTCCTCGTACCTTTCACTACGTGCACCGTTTGTCGGCAAATATTATATACGCCTGAAACAATTGCCTTGGCCTGTGTCACACCCTTATGTTCTCTGGGCTCGCAAACGGTAACCTCTGGACGGATACGTTCATAGCCCCCTGTTGCAGTACACAGCCGCCTTCCACGCCAGACAACATCGGCCATGGCGCTGTCAACTCTAGACTGCGACATAGTTTAGGCCTTAGCCTACCTCCACCTAGGCAAACGCATCCGTCCCTCACGCCTAGTATGTCCCCCGTCTCCCCTCCTATACACTTTAAAATTTTGCAGCTGAACTGTAACGGATTAGCTGGAAAGATCGCGGAGATAACTGACTTTATGAAGACGCACAACATCAAAATCGCAGCGATACAAGAGACAAAATTGAACACAAAATCGGACTTACGAACTTGTGATGGGTATAATGTACATCGGAAAGACCGTCCCAGCGGTCTTGGGGGTGGCCTTGCGTTCATTACACATCACTCTGTACAATATAATCTCTTTTCCCCTGACGTCGACCCCAGGGACTCTACCTTAGAACGCCAAGGCATAGCAGTCCGGTCAGGAGACGCCGACCTGCAAATCATAAACATCTATATTCCTCCTGTCACGTGTTGTCCTAGAGATTATCATCCCGACATTAGTGCGTTGCTAAGGGGCGATAACCGTCTAATCCTAGGCGACTTCAACGCGCATCACGATCTCTGGCACTCCAACTTGCCAGCAGACAGCAGAGGACACGCAATTGCAGACCAAATAGATAACTCAGCATTCTGTACAGTAGATGCCCCCACCAGGGTGGCAGGTAACTGCCACAGTTCGCCAGACATCTCCATAACGAGCGCGGGCCTTATTAACTTTGTCATCTATTGTGAATTAACATTGTAATGTATATCGATATGCAAAAGTTATCTTTATTAAAATTGCTCTCTCTAACGTCATTCGTAAAACCAGCAAGACGTGTTTTTATCTACAAGGCAATAATATATTTCACTAACACTTACAACAGGTTATGGGCCTCACGTTTATCCTGTGAAATAATTGCCAATATATTTGAGGTATAAACATTTGCTGTAGGAGCCTTTCATTTTGCGATCAATTTGTTATATTTATGCACATATTAGTTGCGGCGAGCAATTGTGGTGATTTTGGGGTTAGAATCACGTGCATGTACAAATTACAATGGGAATTGACAAAATTGAAAAATTAAGAGGACGAGAAAATTACGACTCGTGGAAGTTTGCAGCAAAGTCATATCTGGTGTTAAAAGGGTACTGGCCTTGTATTGAAGGTACGGAGCGGGATGCGACAAAAATTTACATGCCATATCAGCATTAGGGCTGTTAGTAGAGCCATCAAATTATTCGTATATACAGAATTGTGAAAACGCAAATGTTGCTTGGAAATCACTTGTGCATTTGAGGACAACGGGGTACTGCGTCGGATGGATTTGCTAAAATATTTGATGCGGCTGGAGTTGTCGGATTGTTCTTCCATGGAAGATTACGTCAATAAAATGACTAGCGCACAACAAAAATTAGACAAATCTGGCACCAAAATTCCCGATGACATTATGGCGCAAATTATGCTGAGCGGTCTGCCAAGCGAATTCCACCCAATGGTAATGGCACTGGCAAATAGCGGGAAGGCGTTGACTACTGATTTAGTACGAACCAATTTATTACAAGAAATCAGCCATGCATCTATGCACAATGATACGGTAGCGCTTATATCGAAGAAAAATAAATATAAATTGCCGGCGAAGAATGCCAAAAAATCGATTGTATGTTTTGAGTGTAATCAAAAGGGACATTATGCGAACAACTGTCCAGCAAATGCGAAGAAGTCATCGAAAAATTTGTTGCTCATGTCAACATCATTTACTGCAAGTAAAGATAATGCGTGGATTATTGATTCTGGGGCATCTGCCCATATGACTAAGTTTTCAAACAATTTGAGTAAATTGCGAGAACCAAAATCAAAAGAGATTGTTGTCGGCGATAATGGACGTGGAGAGCGCTGGAGATGTGCAAATGACAATATGCCCAAAAGGCCGTGCAAGCAATGAGCAAGTAACCATAAGCAATGTGTTGTACATACCGAATATTTGTGCCAATTTATTGTCGGTAAGTCAAATGGCTAAAAATGGTAAAACGCTAGTTTTCAATGACAAAGGATGTCGTATTTTTAATGAGAATTACAAGATAATAGCTGAAGCACCGCTTGTAAATGATTTATATCAGCTCGATTGTATCACACAATGTAAAGCAGCGACATTAACAGCAGTGACAAATCGAAATTTATGGCATCGACGCATGGGGCATTCGTGTGACAACAACTTAAATCGGAGAGAATCGTCGGTTGAGGGTTTCAACATATCTAAAGGTAAACTTGATCCATGTACAATATGCGCAGAAGGGAAGCAAACACGTTCATCATTTAAGCAAAGTGGTACACGCGGAACAGAAGTATTGCAAATAATCCACACTGATGTTTGTGGACCAATGTCAACATCGTCGTTTAGTGGATGCCGGTACTTACTCACTTTTGTAGATGATTATAGTAGAAAGGTCTATGCTTACCCTATGAAGCGCAAAAGTGACGCAATTGAAACGTTTGTAAATTTTAAAAAGCTGGTGGAAAACCAGCAGAGCTCTACGATTAAAATTTTAAGGTCCGATAATGGCAAAGAATTTTGCAATAATGCGTTCAAACGGTTTCTGGGTCAATACGGAATAGTACATCAACTTACAGCACCGTACACACCGGAACAAAATGGAGTCGCGGAGAGAATGAATCGCACTATAATCGAGAAGGTACGCTGCATGCTCATTGATGCGGGCTTGCATAAGCAGTTTTGGGCGGAAGCAGCTCTCACAGCAGTTTACTTAATCAACAGAACACCATGTAGAAACATGGAAAATACTACGCCGGAGGAAATCTGGACAAAAATTAAACCTGATTTGTCATCACTACGGGTTTTCGGATGTAATGCAATGGTACACGTTCCCAAAGAAAACCGAGGTAAATTAGATTCGAAGTCAACGGCATGCATATTTCTTGGATATAGCGAACAATCCAAGGCATACAAGCATACAAGCAAAAAACGAAGCAAACGGTTGTTAGTCGTGATGTGACTTTCTTTGAATCAACAAATAATAAGGTAATTACTGATAAAAGCAATTTAATACCCATATTGTCACTTGCGAAGCGAATGAAAATTTTGTCGAATTTCGCGGTCTCGAATTGAGAGATGCGAATCTCCAGCGAATTCGCCAAAAAAAGTCGAATGAGTGACGAAGATGAATTTGTCGAATTGCCAAAAGCGAAAAAATCATATTCGCTTCGCCAAATCTGTCAAAATTTGTCGAATGCTTATTGTGTTCGCGCTTAAAAGTAAAAAGGATGCATTTGCATGTATTTGAACGTTTTCAATTTATAAAATTTAATAAATAAATAAAAATGAGTAATTAATTTAATTAAATTGAGTTATTTGTTTGAATAAATGAAGTTTTCAGAATGAGAAGAACAACGCCGCAGCAATTCCAAAAGCTGGTCGAGCTGGTGGAAAATAATCCAGACGTCGCCAGAGGAATGGGGAATTTTGGAGAGACCAGGAGGAGCAGGGTAGAATTGTGGGACCATTTCGCCACGGATCTTAACTCCATAGGTCCTCTGTGTGCACTGTGGACGGAAGCTCCATGGGATTGGAGTAATCCCTTATAAAACGCCGCTGACGAAGAAGATCAACTCGCGGCTCAACATTATAATTGCCTTCGAAAAAAAGATCAACCTTATAAAACATTTTTGTAATTGTTTCCTTTAGGAGACAACTGCTAAAACACGTCCAAAAATATCGGGAGATGTATCAAACAACGCGTTTTGACTTCGGTATCAACAATCCGAAAGCGGATTTTCAATTTTTTGTTTCAGTGAAAACTTATTCGCAAAAAACCCAAAAATGACCCAGGTCCGATCCCAAATAGGGGGCTTGATCCAAGGTATTTGTGCAGAACACCTTTCGGCGTAGGCGGCCTTCGACCGCGCTTAAAACAAATATCCCTTAGCCGGTCCAACACCGGCTACGCGGTCCACAGTATTTCTGCGCAGAACACACTTTTTGCACTTTTCGGTACACCCCAATCTGTGATTACAACAACCACATGAAAATTACGAAAAATTTTCAACTTTGATGGCAAATATCTCTTCACTGAAACAAAAACTCGAAAATCCGCCTCCGGATTATTGTTACCGAGGTCAAAACGCGTCTTTTGATACCTTTCCCGATAACTTCGGACGTGTTTTAGCAGTTGTCTCCTAAAGGAAACAATTACCAACATTTTTAACTTTATTTATTACTATTTAATTAAACTTGCTTTTTACATTTCTGTTTGTGCACAAATAAATAATAAAAACAGATGACAGAAACGTCAAGTTCGGATGAACTAATTAAATTTGTTTGAATGGCAACGACACATGGCAGTCGAATAAGTTCATTCGCCACTCACAATGCAAATTTGATGTGAGTTCGGCAATCTGTTCGACTCGCCAAATATATTCGCTACGCAAGTGACAATATGCGTATAAATAATTCCTTTTTACCACCAAGGACAAGAAGTTCCACAAGCCAGCGGAAAGCTATGGTTGTCGACAATGAGGACTCTAGCGACGATGAAGAGTTTCCAGAGTTCAGTGAGGGTGGAGCGAATGTTAAACTAACGGCAAACGTGGTGGACTCTAGTGCAAATTGCAGCAAAAACAATATGTCAGTCGAATCCTTTTTCGGATTCAGTGAGGGAGATAATACTGTTGAGACTCCTGCAAATGATTCAGTCGATGTTACCGATCGTGAAGCTGTCACAGACAGTGAAAATGATACAATGACATCACAGTTTGGGTTTTTGACGATAACGTCAAAAGCCAGCAACATTTGAACAAGCATTAAACAGCGAAAACCGTAAAGAATGGACTGATGCGATGTTATATGAGTACAATGCCTTAATTGAAAATAAAACTTGGGAAATAACTGAATTACCACCGGGAAGAAAAGCTATAGATAGCAAATGGGTTTTTAAGATAAAAAGAAATTCCGAAGGGGCCATAGATCGATACAAAGCGCGACTAGTTATCAAAGGGTACTCCCAAGTCAAGGGTATTGACTACGAAGAGACGTACTCTCCAGTTGCTCGTTATTCATCAATACGTTTTCTTTTGGCTACCGCTGTAAAGCTTGATTTGGCAGTCCATCAAATGGATGCAGTAAGTGCATTTCTCCAGGGTGATTTGGACGAAGAAATATATATGCGTCAACCACAGGGTTTTTCGGATGAAAGCAATAGAGTGTGCCGTTTGCGCAAATCTCTCTACGGCTTGAAGCAATCCAGCCGAACATGGAATTTGAAGTTGAACTCCGTTTTAATACAACAACTTGGTTTTGAGAGATCAACGGTTGACCAATGCATACATTATCGGCATTCGGCTCAAAACATCATCATATTAGCAATATATGTCGATGCCGTCTTAATTTTTGGTAGCAATAACACAATAATAACGAAGCTTAAGAAGGACTTGTCAAAACACTTTAAAATGAAAGACATGGGGATTGCTACGTCTATACTTGGCATGAACATCACTCGAAATGCAGATGGTCCAATTTCTATAGACCAAACGCGATATTTGTTAGAAATTATACGTCGATTCAATTTGGAAGATAGTAATCCGGTAAATACTCCAATGGATCCTAACCAACGGTTATCAAAGGCTATGTGTCCACAATCCGACAAACAGAAACAGGAGATAGAGTCAATACCATACCAAGAGGCGATTGGTTGCATAATGTACGCCGCACAAATCAGTCGTCCTGATATTGGTTTTGCAGTAAGTTCACTTAGCAGATTTAATACAAACTACGGTAAGGCGCACTGGGTTGCAGTCAAACGAGTACTTCGTTACCTCAAGGGTACAGTCGACATGAAGCTTACCTATCGAAAAGGCAGTGAGGGTCAACTTGTGGGCTATTGCGACGCAGACTGGGCAGGTGATGAAGATGAGCGACGCTCTACAACTGGATATGTTTTCCAACTACAGGGAGGTGCTATATCGACCGACCGACTTCATAACGACTGATAAAATAACGTACATCAACTTCACCAAAGCGGACTGGGACCGCTTTACTGAATATACAGAGCGCTCCTTCGCTGCCTTACCCACTCCTACGGACGTACGCAAAGGCGAAAGAGAGTTTCGCAAGATCATTGATTCAGCCTCATGCCGCTTTATTCCTGCTGGCAGAATACCAGAAATTCGTCCGAATTTCCCGGCAGAAGCTGCGGCGATGGCAAGGGAACGTGATCAAGTGAGACTCCTCAATCCCGCAGATCCTAGAATAAAAGATCTCTCTAGCTACCTTCGTTATACCTGAGATATGGAAACAACCGATTTTAGTTCCCCTACTAAAACCAGGGAAGCCGGCGAACCTAGGAGAGTCTTATCGCCCGATATCCCTCCTATCGCCGGTAGTGAAATTACTAGAGTTCATTCTGCTTCCTTACTTCACTACAAATCTAAAATTGGCCGATCATCAACATGGTTTCCGCAAAAATCATAGCACGACATCCGCTTTGAACGCCATTACAACGCAGATTAATAACGGTTTGAATCAACACCCACCAAACCATAGGACGGTTCTCGTGGCACTTGACCTGTCAAATGCATTTGACACGGGCAATCACGCCTCACTCCTCCGAGATCTGGATGAGACACCGCTCCCTGCCGGCCTTAAGAGGTGGACCGCTAATTACCTCAATGGTCGACAGGCAACAGTCAAATTCAGGAACAAGAAATCTAGACCACGAAGAATAAAACAAGGGGTGCCGCAAGGTGGTGTTCTCTCTCCCCTTTTGTTTAATTTCCCCCCCACCAGAGGGAGTCTCCATTGTTTCCTACGCTGACGACTGCACGATAATGACCTCGGGCAAGGGTCCCTCCATTGAGGAACTCTGTATTAGAATCAACAGTTACCTCCATGACCTTTCCAGCTTCTTCACCGAGCGAAATCTGACCCTATCTCCGACTAAATCGACGGCGACCCTGTTTACTACATGGAATGCGCAGATGGGGCAAGAGTTAAATGTCCACGTAGACGGAGTACCTCTACCTACTGTCAACCACCCAAAAATCTTGGGTGTGACATTTGACAACGGCCTCACCTTCGCTGGTCATGCCACCGCAATAGCCTCAAAGGTACAGAGCCGCAATAAGATCCTCAAGTCACTGGCCGGCAGTACTTGGGGAAAAGACAAAGAAACATTGCTTGCTACATATAAGGCTATTGGCTGGCCGGTTATTGACTATGCTGCGCCTATATGGTCGCCCAATCTTTCTGACACCAACTGGAGGAAATTGCAAGTCTGCCAAAACAGCGCCATCAGAACTGCTACGGGATGCCTGCTTATGTCATCTGAGTCTCACCTCCATCAAGAGGCAAAATTGCTCATTGTTCAAGAGCACGCGGAACTCTTGAGTAGACAGTTCCTTCTGAACTGTCATAAACCTAGTCATCCAAACCGACATCTTTTGGATACCCCCTGCGGGTTAGGGGCTTAGAATATGCCCGAGGTAGGCATACCGGTCGTAAGAGGCGACTAATATGCACAAAGGTAATGACGTGCAACTCGATGGTTGATCTACGGATATGATGCCTCTCACCTCTCATTACCCATCTCTCCTTCCTTACGGAAGGAGGGGTGACATGACCTCGAAGGTTCCACTGGTCATACCAAATCGCTACCACGACAGTCGGGCAGTGCCGCAAGGGAGTACCGGAGCGTACCGGATTCATATCCGGCCAAGGACTGTCAGTTCGACAGCACCCCCCAAAACCCTCGGGGAGTGTTTTTGTCGTTACAACAACAACATCTTTTGGATGTAGCCCCGCCCCCAGAGACAAGGATACATCTTCGTAAGCACTACGATGAGATCCGGCACCACATCTCTTTGCCGTTTGATCTGCGGAACAATAGGCGGGCTCTAAATGACCTCAACACTGAGTCGGTAGACAGATTCCGCAGATCTCGGCCTGTGAATCCCGTTATCAGTACTCAGCCACCTGAATTGGCTGAAGAGGAGCGTGTACTTCCGAGGGAGACTAGAGTCATGCTAGCACAACTTCACTCTGGATATTGTAATAGGTTAAACTCTTACTTATCCAGACTGAACCCCAACATACCAAACACATGCTCTGCATGTGGTATGTCCCCTCATGATACCAAACACCTCTTCTCCTACTCTTCTAACACCTACATCACTATGGTCCAACCCTGTGGAAACTGCGCGTTTCCTCGGACTTCCGTTAGAAGAGCCTGATCACAATTTAGAGTGATCGATCCCATTGGGTAGGGCGAAGCACTGTTAACAACAACAACAACAGGGTAATGTCGAAAAAACAACCCTTGGTTGGATATAAAAAGCCGAGTCATTCCGGTACGATAGAACCGACTGTTGTGGGAATGTATAGCCAGTGAATCCTCGATTCCACTGATTATACCAAATCAATCGACAGTCGGGGATGTACCGAAATTCCATTTCACGATTTACCAATAAAAAAAGGAAAATCGATTTTTGGCCCACCCAAATGATTATCAATGCGCAGTATCAGTTGATTTTCTTTATTTGTTGAGTATGCAAGTACATAAAAATTAAAACAAAAATTGTTATATTTCTAGTTGTATTTAGACTTAAAGTTTTGCTAATGATTTCTTTAATGTACCTTTTAAAATGATTCTGTTTAATAATATACTGTATATATTATTGCGATTTAATAATTTTCAATCAAAATATAGCAAAATCTTTATGAAAAAAGTTTCAAAGTTACCACAAATTTCAGGAAAGTTATTCCAGCTTTGAAAAACTTTAGTCAACATTTAAAACGTTTTTGGTAGAATGTTTAGAAAATTTTTGAGTACGCATTTCAATCAATTATTGAGCAATAATATGCAAGTTAGAACTAGCTCAAAAATTTCCTTGAGTTTTCAGAATTTCTTTTTGTAGAGGCTGTGTAACATGTTCTTTCATGCAAAATTAAATTTTGTTCATGCGTTGTATGGAAGAAATTACTCAACACTCTCGTATTCGTATGCTTGGAGCAATACTGTATAATGAATATTCACATGCAATGTGTTCAATATAAAAAAGGAAAGCAGTATTTAACTTGTATTAAATTTATTACTTCAATAATCAACATCACTGTCGCTTTCGTAATCAAAACTATTTTTTAGGAAACTAGATGATTGCCGATTGAAGACTTAATGAAAAAGCTTAAATGCTCTTGATCAATCACTCTTTAACTCGGGTCTCAAACAAAATGTCGAAGTTGTTTTAGCTCCTTATTTTATTAACGCATCCTGTATGTGTTATGCTCATGGACATTCGAGAGCTCGCCCTTAAACTGAATATCAATCACGAAATCTAAATCACGGTTATTGCGCGCGTTAGGCTTCATTTTAAATGTGCCCACTATTTCCTCCCCTTTTTTTACTGTTAAGTAATCATCTAAGTAAAACACTGTTTGTTTCCAATGGGTGTACGTCGCCTCTGGGGAAGTGCTAAACCCTAAACGTTTATGACACTTAGTAAATTCAATATTAAAATATGTCACTAAAGCCTGCACAAAATCGTTACGCTTAATAATAAGATTAAAAGGCGATGAAAATTCCAGGTCTTCCCTTTTAACGGTATACAAATCTACTTCTTTAACTAAATAGGAGGTGGAAAGAACCTGTTTAGGATCTACAACGTCGACAAGAGGTTCTGTTACAGCTACTTTTCTTATACAACTCATGTCAAATCCATATACATCGTCCCACCAATTAATTTTTTCATCTTTATATTGGCGATCTTCAATTGCTGTTATGTATAAAGTGCCGCGATCAGGAAACATTATACCATCCGGTTTAAGCCATTTATCCCGTGCATGTAGTACTGTGTCCAGCATTGACTCGTAGAATAAACAATACCTGTTATGTAAGTTAAAATTATAAATCACTCTTATAAGATATATGTGCTCACAAACCATTACCGTCTTAGTCGAAATATTTGGTTTTGTTCAACTATCGAGGATTACTCGATTTTTTTGTCGCTACTCAAACAAACAAACTCGATTTGAGTAATTTATATTTCTGAGTAATTTATATTCCGGCGATAATCTCTCAGGCAACGGCAATAATCTTTTGCCACAAAAGTCAAAAATACTTGCGCATTTTCGCAACCCGACAACGCCGATCATCATATAGCCAACCCAATGCTGCTCCACGAACGTCTTCTCGACGCATCAGTGCCTTACAGGTGGGCTGAAGTAAAATCTCACCGCCTATGTTTTGCATGCAGGTCACTCCTATCGAGAATGCAAACAACGAAAGTTTTGTGGCATCGATGGATACAGCCGCATGCACAACAAATTACTTCACGACCAAAATCATCTCACCGTTTCTGGCCATTGGTCCTCACACTATACAAGAAAGGCTCAGATGCTGCCATGAAGGAAGAACACGTCGGACATAAGCAATGATGGGCGGTTATAAGGCCCAGCGCTACATAGCGGCAATAAACCTATCCAAGAATAACCTTAGGATTATAACAGGAGTTCTCACGAGCCACTGCAGGATCAAAGCCCATATGCACAAACTGGGCATTTCTTAGGGCAGGATGTGTCGATTCTGCGATAATGAGGATAAAACCTGGGAGCACAGTTTGTGCCAATGCGACGCCATGTCTACAAGGATGTATAAGTTCCTCGGAGCTCTAACTCTAGAATGCAGGCACATAAAAGCATCAAAGCCGACTTCAACCCTGGATTTTCTCAAGGAGATCGGCTTGGCAGATTTGCTATGAGGATATGGGGGCACAATAGATCTTAACATCGCAGTGCAATACCTCAATTATCTTACTATTATAACCCCAAAGCCATTTGCTATATAGAATTTCGAAATACAGCAAAATACTGTTTTCCTAGTTGTTGTTGTTGTAGCGATAGTGAGATTGCTGTTAGAAGAGTAGGCTCAGTTGATCAGATAAAAAGATGGTTATTATCAAGGGGGGAAATGCTGCATGCCGGGCAGACATTTGGCATGTCGGAGGGGGGGAGTTTAACCTGTTACCGTATCCAGAACAAAGCTAAACCAGCATGACCCTTGTCTCCCTAGGCAGTTTTCGTTCCTCTTCGGCAGCAGGAAAGGAGTTTACCGACTCTGTGTGGATGAGTTTGACTGCCTGTCGATGCACCTTTGGATCAAACGGCGAAAAAATGTGGTGCCGGATCTCATCATAGTGCTTACGGAGATGACTCCTTATTCTCCTGGGAGGGGGATTTTCGTTGAACAGGCGCCTCTTCGGGTGCTCAGGTTTGTAGCAATTGAACAGGAATTGCCTGGTCAACATTTCACTATGCTCTTTAACACCGAGTACTTATGCCTAGCTATGAAGCTGGTGTTCAGGTTACATAAGGAGGCACCCGGTCAGTTCTGAGAGCGGTGTTTTGACAGGCCTGCAGCCTTCTCCAGTGTGTATTTACTAGGACGGCGACCATATAGGCATCGCGGAGCTCAGAACCGGCTGCCCAATTGCCTTTCACGTTGCCAGTAACGTTGTTGTTGTTGTTGTTGTGGTAACGACAAAAACACTCCCCGAAGGTTTTGGGGAGTGTTGTCGAATTAACAGTCCTTGGCCGGATTTCAATCCGGTACGCTCCGGTACTCCCTTGCGGTACTGCCCGACTGTCGTGGTAGCGATTTATGACCAGTGAAACCTTCTAGATCATCTCCTTCCGTAAGGAAGGATAAGGTGGGTAATGAGAGGTGAGAGGCATCATATCCGTAGATCAACCATCGAGTTGCACGTCATTACCTTTGTGCATATTAGTCGCCTCTTACGACCGGTATGCCTACCTCGGGCATATTCTAAAACCCTAACCCGCAGGGGCATTGCCAGTAACGTCTTTTTGTCTTTTCCCCCAAGTGCTGCCAGCTAGTGACGTGAGGATTTTGTTGCGGCTTTGTACTTTGGTGGCAATCGCGGCTACGTGAGCGCCGTGGTTGAACATGTTATCAAACGTGACCCTTAAGATGGGATGTGTGACAGTCGGCAGCTTAATGCCGTCGACGTATAAGTCTAATTCCAGTGCAACCAGAACAGTCCTGTCATTAGGGCGATTTTGGTTGATACCGACACCTATCTAAGTGGTAATGGCGTTAGGCGCGGTGGTTGTGCTATGTTTCACTACTGGCGCGAGGAGCGATATCGGTCGATAGGACTCCCCTCGTTAGCTGGCTTGTATGGCTTTAGTAGTGGCAGCACCCTTGCCTGTCTTCATTTTTCTGGACTGTCAAAGGTGGTCATGGACAAATTGAAGACAGTTGAGGTACCCTACTCCCTCATCGCTCAGCATTGCTCACATCTAAAAGCGAGGTGCTATGCGGAAAGTAGCTTGAGCTACTGTGTGAGGTGTAGGCGCCGGTGAGCGTGAGCGGCAGCGGGAGTTGCACACTACTTGCTGGGCAGTATTAAGGCTGTTAGTCGTGGAGACTGTATTTGGAATTTGTGGCGATGCGACAATGGATCGACGTTCGCCACGGGAGCTGATGATACCCGAAGACCCGGGTAATGCCGGGGTAATAGTATGCCCGGGCATCGTTTATTGTATTGTGACAAACTTCTACTGTAAAAACAATATACGATTTCTTTGATTTATTTCAAATATCACTGTACAACAATATGAGGGTTCATCTCTTAGTAATTGATGAAACCCACAAAATTGGAAGCTCTATCCCTCTCGTATCAAAACCTCATACCAGGTTTTTGGCCTATAGGTCTGTTTTTTTTTTAGTTGAGTTTAAAGTTTTTAACCCTATGTATAGGGGTTAAGTGAAGAAAACTTGATAAAATGAAGCAATTGGTTACAAAATAGTGGCTAAATTAATGTTTTTTGGGGCAAGGAATTCATTTTTGATGTTTCTTTTTACATAAAACTTACGATAGATGACGCTGTGGTACAATTTTTTAACAATTTTTCATGGAAAAATAGTATTTTAATAGTTTTTAAGTAGAAATAGTAGCAATTGCTCACGAAAGTTAAAGTAATGTTTTTAGGGTCGAGCAACTCATTTTTGACATTAATCTTTTAATAAATCTTACGATAGGTGGCGCTGCGGTACAATTATACAATTTTTTTTAACAATTTTTATGAAAAAAAAATATTTTAACAGTTTCTGTTTCTGTTTTATATTAGAAGTGATCGTTGATGACACTAAAACGAGGATTACACAGTTCAAAAAAAAGAAGACAGTTCGGTCTTGATAAAAAGTATAAGTGCAAAAAGTTTTGTAGTAAAAATAAAGCTTAAAACTATAATTTTAATTTTTTTGAAGCCGGTTTAAAGTTTTTTTTGAAGCCGAAGTTTAACTCATCACTGCTATATCCCTCTCTCTCATTTTCTGGATCCACTTCGTCATTCGTATTATCATCTTCATTTGTTATCTGTAACCACCAGCATAGATCTGCTAACATGCGTTTTCCTCACTTAACCCCTATACATACTGTTAAAAACTTTAAACTCAAATAAAGAAAAAAAAACCAGACCTATAGGCCAAAAACCTGGTATGAGGTTTTGATACGAGAGGGATTGAGCTTCAGATTTTGTTGGTTTTATCAATTACTAAAAATCTTGTTGTACAGTGTATTCAATACAATATATCAGGAGCACAGAACCTTCATGTAAGCAATTATAAAACAACCGAAATAAAAATTCAGCTGGTACAGTTTTAGGCAAAATATGAAGACCCTAAACGGATGCTATTTCGTTACCTCTAAACCTCCTTCTCCAACGTAGTCCCTGGTTTCAGAAAATAGATTAATTCGCACTATTATTTAGATCGACTTTTGGGGGTGTAGTGTAGTCGTGGACGTTTAACAATGTAACAATGGCTATCTTAAAATTTGGTCCCTGCATACTTATATACTTAGGTCTATCGTGACAACAAAGCTGTTCCTTATGTGATTCGAAGTCCTGTTTTTAACAAAAATTTACTACTATTCTCTGGGTTTGATAATGAGTTCTGGCTTGACTTATGTATAAAGCAACAGTTTTAAGACAACTTCTGTTTTAAGTTTGAATGAGTAATAGGAGTCAATCCTATCTTATTGAAACTTTACTATACACTTGGTAGACTATGTCCGTTTGTCTTTATGCTCTGAAAAGTTTCCAAAAAATATGCATCTTGTTAATTTGTCATTATTATTAAAAAACATAGTCCTATAATCAGAAGCACGAATGTGCAATTACTCAGAGTTGATAAGTTTACCGTAATAGTCATTGAAGGTTCTAGGTTTGACGAAAATACCTGGTATCATGCAAATCCTTGCCCGGATTTGAACCCTGTTCGCTCTGGTACTCCCTTGCGGTACTGCCCGATTTTCGTAGTAGCGATTTAGGCCCAGTGAAACCTTCTAGTTCATGTCACCCCTCCTTCCGTAAGGAAGGATAAGATAGGTAATGAGAGGTGAGAGGTATTATATCCGTATATCAACCATCGAGTTGCACGTCATTACCTTTGTGCATATTAGTCGCCTCTTACGACCGGTATGTCTACCTCGGTCATATTGTAAGCCCCTAACCCTTCGTCGTAAACCATACGTGCGCTATAACTAAGTTTTATAATTTTCTAAAAAAAAAGTGCAAACCTTTTAATACCGGACGCTACAGGAATTATTTTTTCAATCTTTGACAATATGCTACACATTTTTTTATATTTCAGTCTTACAATGTTCACTGTGGGGATCTTTGTAGTCGACTACTATAATACATGACTTCGTAATTCTTTAATATTGGCAGTAATGTATCTTCTGTAATAATTTCGACAGCATTTCGTATATATTTCGTAAAATATTTATAACTGAAAACATTTAAAACGTCGTCAAAGTTTCGAAATGTTGTTTAGAAAGTGTATTTTAAGGAAGAATATAGGCATCTGCCGCAATATTTGTTTTAATTTTCAGAAAATCAGGAAATATTGGATTTAAAATATGGGTTTAGTCCATAAAATCTATATTTTTTTAACAAAAGCCATGGAAATTTTAGTCATAATATATTTTTGTGCCATTCACTTTTAATTCAAATAATAGTATTTCAAGTTGCATTTGGCTTTCGTTCAAAATTTGTATAATATCAGCAATGTTCTACATGGGTTCTTGGTATTTCGAAATGATGTTCATCAGCTTTTCAGCTAGCAGTATCTTCGAGTCGACTACTTTACACTGCTTTTAACTGACTACTTTTATGCTAACTTGCAGCTAGCAGAATAATAATAAAGAATTTTTGGTACTTTCCATTCATATACTTGCTTTAATTATGATCATTTAGTTGTCCAGTCCTCAAAACATGGTCCAAAACCCATGTTGAACATTGCTGATATTTGAACGAAATCGAAATGCAACTTGAAAATTAAATTTATAAACTTCCATGGCTATTATTCGAAAAATTTTGATTTTATGGAATGAAACCCATATTTTAAATCCAATATTTCCTGATTTTCTGAAAATCAAAAATAAATTGTGGCGGATACCTATATTTTTCCTTAAAATATTTTAACACTTTCTTAACATTTCGAACCTTTGACGATTTTTTAATGTTTTCAGTTATAAATATGCACGTGCAAAATATATGTATACGAAATGCTGTCGAAATTATTACAGAAGATACATTACTGCCAATATTAAAGAACTAGGTAAACCCGTGCGGGCCTTGCGCAAAAAAAAAAAACTAACACAAAAAAAACATAACAGAAATGATATATATGATTACGAAGTTATTTATTATAGTAGTCGACTACAAAGATCCCCACAGTGAACATTGTAAGACTAAAATATAAAAAAATGTGTAACATATTGTCAAAGATTTAAAAAATAATTCCTGTAGCGTTCGGTATTAAAACGTTTGCACTTTTTTCTTAGAAAATTATAAAAACTTAGTTATAGCGCACGTATGGTTTACGACGAAGGGTGATATTGAAAAAGTACCCATGTTGTGGTAGCCCTGAAAACACCATTCGAAAACTTGAATTCGGTACGCTTAGGTACGAACACATCGTACTTCGAACCTTCAAGGTCGCCTCACCTTTCTTATTTTTGCCCCCAAAGAAAAAAATGTAAAATCGTAAGAGGTAAAGGTGTCATATAAGTATAGGCCAGTATAAAGTAACGGTAAGTTGAGTTGGGGTGAGGTAGTTGCCCTGCCCCCCTAATTGCCCCTGTGTGACGCAAATTTTGAAATTTGATTTTGAATTGAACTTGTTACATTTATAGAAATATTTCACTACAAACAAGACTTTTTTCAAAAAAGCATCAGCTTCACTGACAAATACTTTTTTTTTAATGTTTGAATACTACAGCAATGTGTACAACATAAAGGCCGCAAGTAGAAATTCTATCTATGTTTAATTTGGGGACAAACTCAAAATTTATTGAAAACTTTTAAAATTAAGGTTGCACTTTTTTGGCAAAGAGCAATCATCCCTGCTATAGTAAAATATAAAAAGGATATTTGCTTTGACTAGTTTCTTCCTAGAGGTATTAAATCTCGCTTTTGAATTGTGTAAGCCGGAATTTCGTACTCCTCTACATTTTGAATAAAACCTCTATAGGGATTACGTTGGAAAAGGAGGTTTAGAGGTAACGAAATGGCAGGTAGGGCCTATATTTCATGTAGATACCAATCGTCTGCTGAAGAAATCAAGGCGAATACCACTTTCCAATTAAAAACTAAGTTTTTAAAATATTTTAATGATGCCGCTTCAAGAATTTATATATATTTATTTTCCACATTAGTTTTTATGCTTTTAAAGTAGTTATAAATGATATTATTCTTAATAGCTTTATAAGTTCTCATCGCAATTTAATATCAAAGAAACTTCAGTAGGTCGATTCTGTAACTATTTTAACGCCATGTGTTAGCGTTAACTTCGCTTAACACAATTTTTAACGCTTTTCCCTATTCACTAACTTTTAACCACACGAAAAGTGTTAGCTAACACTTTTTGTGTGGTTAGCTGTCGCGAATTATTTTCGGGGTGTTAACAATTGCGTTAATATATTTACAAGTGTTTTAGCGTTTGGAAAAAGTAGAAAAATTAGTTTTGAGTTTTTACATGTAATTTAGTGCAAAATACGGCGAAAAGAAAAGTATTACCATATTTTATCACCATCAAGAGACAGCTGTTTAGCGGCGTTAAAGAAGAGTTACAGAATCACATTTTCCTTAAGAACAAACGCCAAAATGTGGCAATAAGTTTAACGCTCGGCGAGTGGTTAAAAGTTACAGAATCGGGCTACATAACTTTCCATTTAGGGTCTTTATATTTTGCCTAAAACTGTACTAGCTGAATTTTTATTTCAATTATTTTATAATTGCTTACATGGAAGTTCTTTGCTCCTGATATCTTGTATTGAATATTTGAAATAAATCAAAGCAATCGTATATTGTTTTTACAGTAAAAGTTTGTCACAATACAATAAAAGATGACCGGGGATTACCCGGGTAATAGCATGCCCGGGTAGCCGAGTAATACCTGGGCAGCCCTGGTGCAAGGAGCTGCTCGGAGTATGACAATATTATGGGTAAAAAAAACCCGAGTCATTCCAGTAAGATAGAACCAACTGGTTGGGGTAATGTAGTTTTTCGAGTACACTTTCTTAAGTTATGGTTTGTGAGCACAGATACGTATACAAAATATAGTAATTGTTGACGACAACCACCGACTAATAAAATTCAACAAATTATTTCATTATGGGTATCAAAAGACTCGTTTCGTCCCTATGTTTTCATATTTTATGTTTTTAAATATATATATCAAGTTAGGTTAGGTTAGGTTAGGTTGCAAGGGCAGGACAGAGAACCTGGACTCTGCCCGACACTTAGGCCACTAAATAGGCCCATTGTGATACCCTATACGGTCTCTTCAACCAACTCACGCCCAAGGCAGGGGATCGAACCACTTCGTGGAGTCAATAAATTTAGATAGCGCTTTTATTTCTATTTGTGATACCTCAGCTGCGACAGTAATCATTAGACATTGCGCCCATTCTGGCGCCGTGAGTGCCTATTAAACAGTGCCCTGTTAGAACCAGGGATGAAATGCCCGATTTATTAAGGGACAGTAGGGAATTTGTACGTCTTTTGTTGTAAGAAGGCCAGGTTAGCCTGGATATCTCACACGTCGAGAGCCCTGAACAGAGCATATTTGCTATTTTTTGTGTTTGTGCTGACACTAAATTTAAAGGAGGCCATGGGTATGCCTACCGAACTATTTCCTGGAAGGAGATGGGTGGTGGTACCTCGTCTGGCCAGCTCATCCGCTCTGCAGTTACCTTCAATATCCCTGTGCCCAGGTACCCAAATAAGGCTAATAATGAAGTGCTGAGCCATCTCGTTGAGAGATCTGCGACATTCAGTTAACGGCATTGCATTGTCGACGTATGAGTTCAAGGCTTTAAGTGCGGCCTGACTGTCTGAGAAGATATAGATCTGTTTACCATTTTGGGGCATGGATACCAAGCTTTTCACCGCGCCGTGTATTGCCAGCATTTCGGCTTGGTACACGCTGCAGTGGTCGGGAAGACGGAAGGAGATCTCTAGTCCCAGGTCGGGTGAAAAGATACCTCCCCCCACCTTCCCCTCAAACTTGGAGCTCAGTGAAGATGTTGATGGCGCCACGAACCGTATGTGGTCTGTTGTCCCATTCTTGTCTTCTCGGTATTATTACCTCGTAGTTCCTGGCAAACACGTTATTTGACGCGCAGTAGTCCGTGTGTGGTGGTATGTTAACAGGCGCGTGTTTGCCCAAGATTGTGGCGTGCCCACTTTGTCCATGCATCCAGACGCCAGTCTCCCTTATTCGCAAAGCTGTGATCGTGGCTACTTCCTTCGCCACCAAATCAAGCGGTGGTAGATGCAGCATAGTATTGAGTGCTTCTGTCGGGGTGGACCCAAGGGCCCCGGTTATGCAGAGTTCTGAACTCCTTTGGACTTTTTGTAGCTGCTTGAGGTACGTATTCTTAGTTAGTGCAGGCCACCATACCAGCACTCTGTAGAGTAGAATCGGGCGAACAATGGCTGTGTAGATCCAGTGCACCACCCGGGGAGAAAACCCCCACGAAACACCAATTGCTCTCTTGCAAGTAAACAACGCGCACGTTGCTTTTTTGACCCGTTCTGTTATATTGTCACCCCAGAGTAGTTTCCTGTCTGGAGTAACTCCTAAATATTTGACTTTGTCACTGAATGCCAACGTCGTGTTTCCAGTTTTTGGTGGTGTAAGGTTCGGTATTTTGTACCTTCTAGTGAAGAGGACTAGCTCGGTTGACTTTGCCAAGTCACAAATTTTAGATAAGGCTGTTTCCATTAAATTGCAAAGAGTTTGAGGGAATTTTCCCCGCATAATAACGCAGATGTCATCGGCGTACGCGATCACTTGATGGCCTTCTGCTTCCATGAGGCGTAGAAGCTGGTTTACAGTAACCACCCAAAGTAGCGGCGAGAGAACACCTCCCTGCGGGGTACCTCTGTTAACGAGTCTGTGAATCGAGTTCCCACCTAGCTTGGTTGTGATCCGTCTGCTAGTAAGCCAAGAAGGCAGCAACAGCACTGTTCACCTACAAGAGGGTAATTGGCGCCTCCTGGGGATTCTCTCCTAAGATGGTCTACTGGATGTACAAAACCCACGTGGGCCCGATTCTTCTATATGGCGTTTGGGTCTGGTGGCCGGCACTAGTCAAAAATACCCTGCAAAAATCGAATGACTGAAACTCCAATTGGTATTCATGTCGGGAAAATATCCCGTAATTTTACGTGTTATATACGAGTCAAATGACTAGGAGCTGTGACACCGGTGTGAGCAGTACAGCTATATGTTTATCTTAGGTCAAAAAATAAATTAGAATGAGCGAGATGTAAAACCCCACGCGCAGGAACGCGAAGAAAGAAACAGTCAAAACGTCTACCGATGCTCTTAAAAATGTGATGGGAGAAATACGGAAACTTTCGGTATGGCTCCGGGTAAATTGACTAATCAGTTTACCCGTATCGTTTTTGCAGGGTAATTACCTTAAAATGCTTCAAAAGGTGCAACGGAGTTCGGAGCTCTGTATAACCGAGGCTCTCTGTTCTACTCCGACTGAAGCACTCAACACAATGCTATACCTACCACCCCTTGACCTGGTGGCGAAAGAAATATCGGTCATCGCTGCTCTACGTATCAGAGGTAAAATGGTGCTCATGGACACGCCACAATCCTGGGTACTAACGCCCCGTTCCAATACCAGTACGTAATGACTATTGTACACCAAAGAACATTTTCGTTAAAAATTATGTAGTCGACATACCATCACGACAAGACTGGAACTTAAGGCAGCATACGGTCCCAGGCGCCACCAACATTTTCACGGATGGATCTAAGCTTGATGGGAAGGTGGAAACGGGCATCTTTTCACCGGATTTGGGATTAGAGTTCTCTTTCCGCCTTCCTGATCACTGTAGTGTGTACCAAGCGGAAATGCTGGCAATATACAGGCCATCTTGTGTCTATGCCTAAGGATGGCAAACGGGTTTTTATTTTCTCAGGCGGCCAGGCCGCATTAATGGCCCTGGATTCATTCGTCGACAATGCAAAGTCAGTCACTGAATGCCGCAGACCTCTTAACGAGATGGCTCAGCACTTCAGTATCAGTCTTATATGTGTACCTGGGCACAGGGATATTGAGGGCAACTGCAGAGCGGACGAGCTGGCCAGGAGAGGCACCACCGACCATATCCTTCCGGAAAACGATTCGGTAAGCATACCTATGGCCACTTTCTGGTTTCATGTGAACACAAGCACTATAACAAATGCAAACGGACTATGGTCAGCCATCTCATCGTGCGAGACAAGGGGCGTACAAGAGCGCTTCTGACTCTGCAGAAATCAGTTTTAGCATCCCTTATAAAGGCCCTAACAGGTCATTGTTTGATAGGCACGCACGGGGCGAGAATGGGGGTTACAACCTTCGGCTACTGTCGCAGCTGTACCGAAGAGGAAGAGAGCGTCCGGCATCTCTGTCAGTGTCCAGCACTCAGTGGACGGCGGTTGGCCATCCTAGGTAAACCTTTTCTATGCGACCTTGCTGAGGTCTCAAGATGTGCAGTCAAGGCTTTTTTGAATATTAATTAAGGTAAGCCCCTGGGCTTATGCACAGTATCTCCACCAAACGAAGCACCTCTACGAAGTCAAGGATGGCATTACGCTTCACATTGTAGGTTTGAGTAGCGAGGAAAACACTCTCCGGGGTGCTGGGGGAGAAATAGTCACGCTGGGAGTCTAGGACTGGTGCGTATGCCTTGGTGGAAACGGGCTAGGTTGCGTGCGCCGCCGCAATTTAGAGGGCGAAGGATCCGGGCCACCCGAAGCAGAAAGCGAATCGTTTTACGGAATATACAGAGTGATCCTTCACTGCCTTACCCACACCGGTAGACGTACACCAAGTTAAACAAGTTTCGCAAGGTTATTGATTCAGCCTCCGTTCGCTTTATTCCCGCTGGAAGAATTCCGAAATTCGTCCGGGTTTCCCTGCGGAACTAGCGGCTCCACTGTCAAATCCTTGTCAAATCCGACTAAACCTAACTAGAAAATATCCATCGCCTTCGGTGATAAGGTCCTTCGGTTGACAAGGAGATTAGACGAGCCACCAGGGAAGCTCAAACGTAAGGTTTCTGGGACTTTCGTTAGAAGAGCTTGATGACAGTGTTGGATGAGAGGTGATACTTTAGGCAGGTTAAGTAGTCGCTAACACAACAATAACAACAACAAAAACGTAAAAATAGTCAAGCCATTGGCATCACCACCACAGAGGTTCGGGAGGCCATACTGGGGTCTAAAGGCTCTAAATCGATCGGCCCCGACGGTATATCCATGCTGATGTTAAAAATCTCTGGGGGGCGGGGCAGGAGGTTGACAGTAGGTAGAGGTACTCCATCTACGTTGACATTTAAATCTTGCCCCATCTGCGCTCAGTGAAGCATCTGGAAAGATAACAGTTAATTCTAGTACAGAGTTCGTCAATGGAGGGACCCTTGCCCGAGGCCATTATCGTACAGTCGTCAGCGAAACTAAACAAAAGGGGGGAGAGAACACCACGAATGCAGCATGGTTGACCGTATCGAATGCTTTAGATAGGTCAAGTGCCACGAGAACCGTCCTATGGTTTGGTGGGTGTTGAATCAAACCATGATCTATTTGCGTTGTAATGGCATTCGAAGCGGATGTAGTTCTGTGAGATTTGGAGTAAAGTATGTGAGTAGAACAGTCTCTGGTAACTTCACGACCGGCGAAAGGAGGGATATCGGACGATAAGAATCTCCTTGGTTGGCCGGCTTCCCTGGTTTTAGTAGGGGAGCTGCAATCGCCTGTTTCCAGGCCTCTGGTTTGACGAAAGTAGTTAGTGAGAGGTTAAAAAGAGCCGCTAGATAACTCTGTCCCTTGTGGCCAGGTGTTTAATCATCTTCATGGCGATTTCGTCGGATTCGATGGATTTTGAGGGTTTGGCCTTCATTATGGCTTCCTTAACCTCTGCGACGGAGACGGCAATGGGCGCAATGGTGTGTTTGTGCGCACGTCGGACGGATCTTCTCTTAGTCCTATCAACAGGTGGATGAATTATAAACAACCGGGAAAAAGAAGCCCGATTTGGCGCTGTCACCGAATGCAATGGCGGCCTTGTCATTGTATTTGGTCGGATTAGATAGGGTCTTGACAGACGACCATAATTTGCCGACTCCGCCAGGGAGGTTGCATGCCTCAAGCTGTTGTTTCCACTTAGTCCGTTTGTATTCATTGACTGTCCGACGGATTTCCGCGTTGCGATCTTTGATTCTGGGATCTGCGGGATTGATGAGCCTCACTTGGTCAAGTTCTCTTGCCATTGCCGCAGCTTCTGCAGGGAAATTCGGACGAATATCCAGTATTCTACCAGCAAGAATGAAGCGGCCGGAGGCTGAATCGAAGACCTTGCGAAACTCTATTTTGCGTACGTTTGTCAGTGTGGGTAAGGTAGCGAAGGAGCGCTCTGTATAGTCAGTAAAGCGTCCCAATCCGCTTTGGTGAAGTTGATGTATGTTATTTTATCAGTCGTTATAAAGTCGGCCGGTCGTTCAACAGAGAGTAAGATGGGTAGGTGGTCTGAAGCTAATGTAAGCATCGGTCGCCAGATGACAAAGTTAATTAGGCCAGCGCTCGTTATGGAGATGTCTGGCGAACTGTGGCAGTTACCTGCCACCCTGGTGGGGGCATCTCCATTGACTGTACAGAATGCTGCGTTATCTATTTGGTCTGCAATTGCGTGTCCTCTGCTGTCTGCTGGTAAGTTGGAGTGCCAGAGATCGTGATGTTCGTTGACGTCGCCTAGGATTAGGCGGTTATCACCCCTTAGCAACGCACTAATGTCGGGATGATAATCTCTCGGACAACACGTAGCAGGGGGGAATGTAAATATTTATAATTTGCAGGTCGACGTGGCCTGGCCGGACCTCTATGTCGACGTCGGTATATTTGGCTTTACTTTATGAAAGTGTACGCTAAATGAATTGATGTCACGCAAAAAAAAATCATCGTGAAGCCGTTTTTGAGAAAATTGTGAAATAATCGCGTTTTTTGCACTGTCGTAAAACTACATTTCCCTCCAGATTTTGGAAAAAGGCATATATTCTGAAAGAGGATCTAAAACTACATCCCGCAAATGTTTTACGTTTACCATATCATGTCACTTACTCTTGTAAAATGCACTTTTTTTTTCTTATACGCCCCGTGGTGCTAAGGAAAATTAAAAAAAGAAGACATTTCTCGAGTACGCAGTTTTATAGAACGGTTAGTTTCGGCATAACAAAGTGCAAATTTTAAGTACCTAGGGGTTACCGTTGATTTTGGGCGATTTTTTTTTGTAAGGTGACTTGGTTTTATTTTCATTAAAATAGGTAAACAAAATCAGGTTTTAGGGCAGTTTTGGAGGCGAGTTGGTCAAAAAATAGAGGACAACAGTAATCTCTCAATGGGGTTGAATTAGGAAAAGCTTGCAGATTATGACTTCGAAATTTGTCAGGAGGCGAATTGCTCCGTTTTTTTGTTAGGGGGGAGTCCGCCTCCCCCCTTTAAAAACCTGTAAGTGACCTAAACTATATTTCTGAGTAAAGGAGTTGGAATTTTTTAGATTAGGAGTAGTTCTTCCACAATCTGGACTAAAAGCTCGGATGGCATCTTTTTTGGCCCTCTATAACTCAACAATTTGATCAAATTTGTGTCCAATCTGTCCCGTCCCACCCTTAAATTGTCATCCTCGGAGCAAACCCTGGCATCTGGGCTGCTCCATTATCTCTTGTTACGGGCTGGGGTCGAACCCAATCCTGGACCAACAGACTGGATCTGCTGCGTTTGCTGGAAGAAAATGTATATTAAACGGTCGTATTCGGTACAATGCGCCAAGTGTAAGAGATGGTTACATAAATCTGGATGTTCAGGGCTTAACCCTGCCATCCACAGACCCCGTACTTTCTTTAGTACTTTTGAGGCACCTTGCTGTACACGTCCAATACACAATAGTGGCTCAGTCTATACGACTGGCAGCACCGCTGCCATTCCCGCCTCACCCACTCCCGACTGTGGCTCACGCACACCAGCGTCTCCATCTTACAGGGCCGCTCAACACTCCTATCCCCTCCGGAATAGGTCAGATATGAGCATCTCCGAGCCTCAGTCCCCTCTGTCTCTGCCCCTAATGCCCCCCCCTGCTTCCAGCCTGCACGTGCGTCAGGAACACCATCTCCTAGTACCTTTCACTACGTGCGCCGTTTGTAGGCAAAGATTATATACGCCTGCGACATCGGTCAAGTGCAACCATTGCCTTGGCCTGTGTCACACCCTTATGTGCTCTGGGCTCGCAAACGGTAACCTTTGGACGGATTCGTTCATAGCCCCCAGTTGCAGTACACAGCCGGCTTCCACGCTAGACAACGTCGGCCATGGCGCTGTCAACTCTAGACTGCGACATAGTTTAGGCCTTAGCCTACCTCCACCTAGGCAAACGCATCCGTCCCTCACGCCTAGTATGTCCCCCGTCTCCCATCCTACACACTTCAAAATTTTGCAGCTGAACTGTAACGGATTAGCTGGAAAGATCGCGGAGATAACTGGCTTTATGAAGACGCACAACATCAAAATCGCCGCGATACAAGAGACAAAACTGAACACGAGATCGGATTTACGAACTTGTGATGGGTATAATGTACATCGGAAAGACCGTCCCAGCGGTCTTGGGGGTGGCCTTGCGTACATTACACATCACTCTGTACAATATAATCTATTTTCCCCTGACGTCGACCCCAGGGACTCTACCTCAGAATGCCAAGGCATAGCAGTCCGGTCAGGAGACGCCGACCTGCAAATCATAAACATCTATATTCCTCCTGTCACGTGTTGTCCTAGAGATTATCATCCCGACATTAGTGCGTTGCTAAGGGGCGATAACCGTCTAATCCTAGGCGACTTGAACGCGCATCACGATCTCTGGCACTCCAACTTGCCAGCAGACAGCAGAGGACACGCAATTGCAGACCACATAGATAACTCAGCATTCTGTACAGTCAATGGAGATGCCCACCAGGGTGGCAGGTACCTGTCACAGTTCGCCAGACATCTCCATAACAGCCGGTTCTACGTACCGGAATGACTCGGATTTTTACATCCGACCAAGGGCTGTTATTTCGACTCTACCCTGTCTAACCTGTCACGAGCGCGGGCCTTATTAACTTTGTCATCTGGCGAGCTTCAGACCACGTACCCATCTTACTCTCTGTTGAACGACCGACCGACTTCATAACGACTGATAAAATAACATACATCAACAGTCGCCGACTATCATTCATAGCGTTCAGACGTTGTTTTTCTCAGTGACTAGTTGTGACTTACACTTGTTATTGTGTTAAAGTTCCGTTAATCTTCTTAGTTTTCTCTATCCTCATTCGTACCGTTTGACATTTTGCTTTATTTTTATTTATTTTTTTTTCATTAAATCCACGTGCAAATTAACTTTAAGTTTGCGTAAAAACAACTATAAAAATGTCGCCGGGACCTCCGGATAGGTCACCGAATCGCTTTGCTGTGTTAAGTGATTATGTCGACCTTCCAAGCAGGAAGAAACCAAAAAACAACCCTAAACAAGACAATTTTCCAGGACTTCGTCCAAAGAGCTATAACCCCAAATTCATCCTAATCTCGTCTGCGGATAGCACTAAACCACTATCTCAACTGAGCCCCTTTGCCATTAAAAAATCAATTGGAGCTATATCTACGGAAATAGACTCAGTTACTCAGCTCCGAGATGGCAATATGCTAGTATTGACGCGCAACGCTCAAGTAGCAGAGAGATTCCAAAAAATCAAAACGTTCCCTAACCTTTGCCCAATTAATGTAAAGTTACATGACACCTTGAACTCAGTAAAAGGCGTAATCTACGCTCCTTGCCTTAAACACGTCGAAGAAGAGGAAATAATTCGTGAAATGAAGGACCAAAAGGTCACAGATGTGTACAAATTTAGGCGCCAAATTGATGGCAAAACCATTTACACTGGCCAAATGGTGTTAACTTTTGATCTTTATCGACTCCCTGATACCGTTGAAGTGGCCTGGTACAAAGTCAAAGTACAACCTTACATCCCAAACCCAATGCGGTGTAGGACCTGCCAGAAACTGGGACACACGCAGAAAAGGTGCACCAACAATCCAACGTGCGATAATTGCAGCCTCCCACCTCACAATCCTGACAAATGCGTCAGAACCCAATGCGCCAACTGCGCTGAAGAACACTCCTCATCAGACCGAAACTGCCCTAAATTCATCCAGGCCAAGGAAATTCTCAAAATTAAAACCCTCGAAAGATGCAGCATGAGCGAAGCACGCCTTAAATATAAAAACAATTTACCCCTATCTCAACGCTTAGCCTCTTACGCCACTGCTGCAAAAAATGGCACAACCTCCAACATTGATTTGACAAGTCCAAATAAAACCAATGCCGAAATAAATACCTCCACAATCCCCAGTTTATCAACAAAAAACACGCATACCATAAGAAATAACTCCACCAACTTACTTGAAAATTCTACTACTACTTCCTCTGAAACTCTTTCATTTCAACAAATCAATAAACCAACTATCAAATATAACACAACATCTGAACCAAACTCAACACAACAAATGTCACCAATATCTCTTTTTACTCAAAATCTACTTAAAAATAACGAATACTACATCAAAAACAACGAAAGCAATAATAAAACCCCCTCGATGGATTATTCCATCGATGATTTATAAATCTAACCCCTCCCAAGTACCTCGCATCTGTAAAGTTCACCTTTACAAAAGACAGAGCACCTCGTCCCTCCCACTCATGAACCTGAATATTCTTCAGTGGAATATGAAAGGCTTCTACAACAACTTATCTGAACTTCAATTACTAATCAAAGAATATAACCCAACTCTAATCGCAATCCAAGAAACACATGTCTGCCACAACACCAATCCAACTTTTCTTAACAGCTACTCCACCTACTTTGCAAACTCTCCGGCCAATACAACATCCAAACAGGGCGTGGGTATAGCAATAAAGAGCTACATCCCACATAAAAAAATCGAAGTAAACTCTCAACTGCAAGCAGTAATGGTCGAGATTGAATTGAGTATAAAATTCACAATAGTATCCGTATATATTCCACCTTGTCAAAAGTTTAGTAGTAGAGACTTAACTGAAATTTTCAATTCAGTCAACACTCCAATTATAGTACTTGGGGATTTCAATGGTTGGAATAACCTATGGGGTGCCCCCTCCGACAATCATCGAGGACGTATTATAGAAAATGCCATAAGGTTATCCGATCTGAGCGTTTTGAATGATGGCAGCCCGACTCATTTTTCCACCCACTCTTCCTTCTCCCACGTCGACATATCCCTTTGCTCCCCTCCACTGTTTCCTCTTATAAAATGGCAGACACTTAATGATCTCCATAACAGCGATCACTTCCCAATTATCCTAAATTTCTCATTGAACCCTAATGTCTCTTATCGTACAAAAACCCCACCCAAATTCCTATTAGATCTCGCCGACTGGGAAAACTACAAAAAGGAGGTTCATTTCGAATTAAATGCGCGGACCGAATCAAACTATCCAAACCACGAAGCTTCTAGCATTGCTAAATCCATACGCGTGGCTGCAAACCACTGCATTCCCCAAGCATCGCCCTCCCGTAAAACTCACGTACCCTGGTGGAATAAGGAGCTTACGCTTCTCAGAAGAGATAAAATGCAAGCTTGGCATAAATTTAAAAATAATCCTACACCCCCAAACCTCATAAAATTCAAAAAATGCAACGCCATATTCCGGAAGGAGATGAAAGCGCAAAAACAATTAAGTTTCCAAAAATTTACCGAATCTATTTCCCCTAACTCTTCAGTGTCCGAGATTTGGAATAAAATCAACAGACTATGCCATAGGAATCCACATACACCGGTAATTGCAATTAAAACCAACCACTACACATCCTCCGATCAATCCGTGATATCTAATGAATTCGGTAGAGTGTGGTCGAATCTTACGTCCGACACAAACTTCTCCAGCCGCTATAGAGACGCAAAAAGTCACGCCGTACGCCATATTGAACCCCCTCGAGAGATACATCCAAAAGCTGCTCTCATCGAGAAGCCAATTTCAATGATCGAACTACGAACTTGCATTGGCAAAGCAAAAGGTAAAACACCCGGTTTCGATCGAATTTCGTATAAGATGATCAGGGAAATGCCGGCCATAGGTTTATCCCGCTTATTGCAACTCTACAACTCCATCTTTGACACGGGCATCATCCCTCAAAATTGGAAAATTGCTACCATTATTCCCATACCAAAGCCAAATAAGAACCCAATCTCAACCGATGGATACCGCCCTATTTCACTCCTTTCATGCCTTTCCAAAGTCATAGAGCGAATAATAGCAAACCGTATCTCCTGGTTTACCGAGACGCAACAACTTATTAATTCTAACCAAGTTGCCTTCAGACCCAACAGAGGATGCACTGATGCTCTTCTTCACATTGACTATTATGTCACGAAAGCACTCTCAGCACGCAACCATGTTTCTATTCTTTCGCTCGACTTTGAGAAAGCATTTGACCGAGTTGGACCACATGTCATTCTAAACCGTCTCCGCCTGTGGGGAGTAGGCCCCAAAATATTCTACTTTGTTAAATCTTTCCTAACCAATAGAAAGTTTCGAGTACGAATCAAAAATATATTCTCTGACGTATATCCGCTAGAAAATGGTATCCCGCAGGGCTCGCCATTATCCGTAATATTGTTCAGCATTGCATTTAATGAAATAAGCAATATTATAAAATCTAACAATTTTGTGGATCATTGCCTTTATGCCGACGATGTCTATATACTCTGCAAAAAAAACAACAACGCAGAAACCAACCTAATTTTTAAAGATCTTATAAAGGATATCCTGAGCTGGGGTGACTACTCTGGAGCCAAGATATCCTTAGCCAAAACTAAAAATTTCCATATATGTAGAAAACATTCGTGTGACTTTCACAATCGCACATTAACAATAAATAACATAGAAATCGAAAATGTAAAACAATTGAAGATTTTAGGTATTATGTTTACGCATAACTACCGATGGACATGTCACTTTTTCTATCTTAAAAAAGCATTAGCTGCCAGAATTAATATTATTACGTATCTTGCTAGTAAGAAATGTCATGTACACATCGATACTCTTATATATTTAACCAAAACGTTACTGCTAAGTAAAATCGACTATGGCGTCTTCCTCTTCTGGAATTCCCCAAAATCTACTATCAACATAATCAAGCCAACATACCACCAAGCAGCAAGATCAAGTGTATACGCATTCCGAACGACTCCCGTAAGAAACATCCTAGCTGAAGCCGGCTTACCGTCTATCGAAGAGAGAATATACCAAGTCCATGCGAGACTCATCCCTAAACTTCTACTGCCAACCAATTCGATCATCGATAATGACACCAAAAATATTAACAGCGGCAGTCGGCCTCAAAGATTTCCATCTACAATGCACCAAATACTCGAAATCGCCAACGAACTTGAATTACCCATCACAACCGAGAGCTACCAAGCACAAAACCCACCGTGGGAAATCAAAAACAAGTCATGTGACTTTGCTCTATCCATGTTTAAAAAGAACACTACATCTCCAGAGGTCTACCATACCATGTTCAAAGAGCGCAGAGAATACTATGAAGCCGAAAACTGGACTCTATGGTTTACAGATGGGTCAAAATCTGAACAAACACCTGCGAGCTTCGCTGTGGTCGACTCAAACGGAGACACTTTAAGGATGCAAATTTTACTGGACTACACATCTGTTTTCACTGCAGAAGCAGTCGCTATCAACTCTGCAATATGTTTGGCCTTGGAAAACAACTATAAAACCCTCATATGTACCGATAGCAAGTCCGTCATGCAAGCTATTCAAAACCCATTATCTAACTCAAGTACAATAAGCCGAATTAGAGACGTGCTCATAGACAACGAGGAAGCAATACGTCTACTCTGGATACCAGGGCATATTGGAATCCATGGAAACGAAAAAGCAGACAGTGCAGCTAAATCAGCCTCCCTAACTCCCGTAACAAAAGATCCCACGCTTGAAAAGAAAGACATGCGCACATTTATCAAGCGATATCTCCACGCCAAGACGAAACATGAGTGGCAAAACTACACCCACCATCATTACACTGCCGTAAACAGAGACTTCACTCCGCCTCAATATCCAACCGACATATCAAAGTCGCATATAAAACTCTTCTCTCGGATACGCCTTGGGCATACTTCGAGCACGCATGAACATCTTCTCTCCGGTGAGCCAACCCCTGCCTGTGCACATTGCGGCGAAACTACCTCATTAAACCATATATTCGTGGAATGTTCTGAGTTGACAGACGTCAGAAACCATTACCTCAGAAGAAACTGGACTGAACTCCTAAAAAACCCCACCAAAGAGAACATCAACTCCATCTACAACTTTATGAACCACATCCGAGTCCGAATTTGAATAGTTTACAAAACCTAAAACACAACAAAAAACACAAGCAAAATCTACCCATTAAATATACTTGCATATCTTTCACCAAATCATTATCTACATAACGCAATAAATTCTAGCAATAAGACATTTTGTTTTATCTATGTATATTCACAGAGCTGATAGCCCTGGCAGCTAATGCTCGCTTAATGTTAACATATTAATTAAGTTAATTTGTTAATAAATAATAATAATAATAACATACATCAACTTTACCAAAGCGGGCTGGGACCGCTTTACTGCATATACAGAGCGCTCCTTCGCTGCCTTACCCACTCCTACGGACGTACGCAAAGGCTAGAGAGTTTCGCAAGATCATTGATTCAGCCTCATGCCGCTTTATTCCTGCTGCCAGAATACCAGAAATTCGTCCGAATTTCCCGGCAGAAGCTGCGGCGATGGCAAGAGAACGTGACCAAGTGAGACTCATCAATCCCGCAGATCCCAGAATAAAAGATCTCAATGCGGAAATTCGTAGAATTGTCAACGAACACAAATTGACCAAGTGGAAACAACACCTTGAGACATGCAACCTCTCCGGCGGAGTCGGCAAATTATGGTCGACTGTCAAGGCCCTATCCAATCCGACCAAATACAAAGACAAGGTCGTCATTGCTTTCGGCGACAGTGTCAAATCGGACACCAGGAAATGCGCGAGCTATTTTTGCCGGCTGTTTATAATGCATCCACCTGCGGATAGGATTAAGAGAAGTGCCTTCCGACGTGCGCGCAAACACAAACACTCTACTGCGCCCATTGCCGTCTCAGTCGCAGAGGTTAAGGAAGCCATAATGAAGGCCAAACCCTCAAAATCTATCGGACCCGACGGAATCGCCATGAAGATGATCAAACACTGGATTTATATTGGAACGAATTTTTGTCATCCCTTGTCAAGTTTGGTTTTGTAACAAACCGGTTTCGGCGAACCGCCATCTTCAGTGCTTGATTTCGTTCTCTCGTTCGGAAAAACACAAAACCAAATCAACTCAATGATCAAACACCTTGGCCACGAGGGACAGAGTTATTTAGCGGCTCTCTTTAATCTCTCTCTAACTACCTTCGTTATACCTGAGATATGGAAACAAGCGATTGTAGTTCCCCTACTAAAACCAGGGACCATTCTGCTCCCTTACTTCATTGCAACTCTGAAATTGGCCGATCACCAGCATGGTTTCCGCAAAAATCACAGCACGACATCCGCTTTGAACGCCATTACAACGCAGATTAATAACGGTTTGAATCAACACCCACCAAACCATAGGACGGTTCTCGTGGCACTTGACCTATCAAATGCATTCGACACGGTCAATCACGCCACACTCCTGCGAGATCTGGAAGAGACACCGCTCCCTGCCGGCCTTAAAAGGTGGACCGCTAATTAACTCAATGGTCGACAGGCAACAGTCAAATTCAGGAACAAGAAATCTAGACCACGAAGAATAAAACAAGGGGTGCCGCAAGGTTGTGTTCTCTCTCCCCTTTTGTTTAATTTCTATATTTCGAGACTTCCCCCCCACCAGAGGGCCTCGGGCAAGGGTCCCTCCATTGATGAACTCTGTATTAGAATCAACAGTTACCTCCATGACCTTTCCAGCTTCTTCACCGAGCGTAATCTGACCCTATCTCCGACTAAATCGACGGCGACCCTGTTTACTACATGGAATGCGCATATGGGGCAAGAGTTAAATGTCCACGTAGATGGAGTACCTCTACCTACTGTCAACCACCCAAATATCTTGGGTGTGACATTTGACAACGGCCTCACCTTCGCTGGTCATGCCACCGCAATAGCCTCAAATGTACAGAGCCGCAATAAGATCCTCAAGTCACTGGCCGGCAGTACTTGGGGAAAATACAAAGAAACATTGCTTGCTACATATAAGGCTATTGGCCGGCCGGTTATTGACTATGCTGCGCCTATATGGTCGCCCAATCTTTCTGACACCAACTGGAGGAAATTGCAAGTCTGCCAAAACACCGCCATCAGAACTGCTACGGGATGCCTGCTTATGTCATCTGAGTCTCACCTCCATCAAGAGGCAAAATTGCTCAATGTTCAAGAGCACGCGGAACTCTTAAGTAGACAGTTCCTTCTGAACTGTCATAAACCTAGTCATACAAACCGACATCTTTTGGATGTAGCACCGCCCCCCAGAGACATAAGGAGACATCTCCGTAAGCATTACGATGAGATCCGGCATCATATCTCTTTGCGTTTTATCTGCGGAACCATACACGGGCTCTAAATGACCTCCACACCGAGTCGGTAGACAGATCTCTCAGATCTCGGCCTGTGAATCCCGTTATTAATATTCAACCACCTGAATTGGCTGAAGAGGAGCGTGTACTTCCGAGGGAGACTAGAGTCATACTAGCACAACTTCGCTCTGGATATTGTAATAGGTTAAACTCTTACTTATCCACACTGAAGCCCAACATACCGAACACATGCCCTGCATGTGGTATCTCCCCTCATGATACCATACATCTTTTCTCCTGTTCAGTTGAACCCACTCTTCTAACACCTACATCACTCTGGTCCAACCCTGTGGAAACTGCGCGTTTCCTCGGACTTCCGTTAGAAGAGCCTGATGACAATTTAGAGTGATCGAGCCCATTGGGCAGGGCGAAGCACTGTTAACAACAACAACAACAAGAAACACAAATTTGTGTGTTTAAGTGGTAGAACATGAAAACCTCAACATTTATCTTTATCACCCAAGGACGTTTTGCTATCCCCCATTCACTGCTGATTATTAGCATCTGATTGTTTTGCATTACTTTTTCCGAAAATCGACTTTTCGGTAATTTTTGTACCTCCATATGTCGGCACGTAAATGTGATATGAGCATTTACGGAGGAGAATATGATAGCCCAAACATTGTTCTTTACTGGCCAATGTCGAAAAATTATGTGTCAACTACTAAAGAGAAGTGAGGTAGAAGTAGAAATTTTTTTTTTATTTTAAAACTAAAAAATTTTTGAAATGGTTAAATAAAAACCCAGTTGATAATATTACTCCAACAAGTGTTATTATATTAAACATTTTATTTAAATAATGCAATCAATTAAATATGCAAACTGTTGTATGCGCAAGTCGCTCTTTGCAGCTTTTCGAAATATAACGGGTGATCATTTTCGTACTACCGACTGTTTTGTGTTAGTTATTTCAACTTTGTTTGGTTTCGGGTTTACAGTCCAATAAATCAGAAAAACGCCTTTTTTTTCTAAAACTTGGTATATAAGACCTTGGATTGCAACTAAGGGTTAATTAATAATAAGTACGTACAATACAAACAAAAGTACATATAAGGCAAATTATTATAAATACAGTATTCTTACTCAAAATTACTGTGTTCTTCTTTGTCTTGTTGTTTTGAATAAAATTTGTGTTTTCTGCATCGTACTAGGTGCAGAAGTAGTCATTAATGGGCTTACGCCCAAATTTTGGACTACCAACAACACCTAACAAGCTACCAACCAAACAAATAATAGTCGAAGTGGAGTCCATTATGCAAAATTGTGTAGATCCCCAAGACAGAAACGAAATAAGACAAGCGGTGACACACACAATACTACAAGCAAAATCAATGTCAAGGAAATCAAATGTCAAAATCAATTTCTACTACAAAAAGAAAAAAGTTGCATCCAGTTTTTCAAGAGCAACCCGGAAATAATATGTACTAGATCGGACAAAGGAAATAAATCGGTGTTTATGTACAAAGACGACTTATTAAGACTTGGAGAGGAGATGCTCAGCGACACAAACACGTACAAAACTATAGCTGACCCAACGAACAAATTACAAAACTAAAACAATCTATTTGTAAAAACTATATTCAATAGAGGGAAAATAGACTCCCTAACAAAGCGTAAACTTACTACATACAACGCAAACTCACCAAGAATATACTTCGTACCAAAACATCACAAAAACGAAAATCCTATGCTGCTTAGACCGATCTCCGCCGACTGTGATGGACCCACAACAGCACTATCGAAATATGCAGCTGCGCTTCTAGCAAAAATACCAGAATCGCAGTTCCACTTACGCAATTCACTCGAATTTAAAACATTTATCGCCGAACAAACACACCAACCGGGCCAAATACAGGTATCATTTGACGTTAAGTCTTTTTACAAATCCGTCAGTCGATTCAGTTTTAAGAGTATTAAATGAAAGGTGGAAAGAAATAGAATCTATTACAAATTTTTCGCAAATTGAATTTATCGAAATGATCACACTTTGCACAAAAAACAGCTATTTTCCATTTAATGAACAATTTTATGCACAGAATTTCGGATGTCCAATGGGATCACCCATCAGCTGTATTCTACTGGAAATTCTAATGGACAACGTTTTAGAACGAGCCATACAGAAATTAAAAGAAGAATTAGATTTCGACATTCGCATAATTAAAAAATACGTAGACGACCTCTACCTAGTACTGCATAAAAACATCCTCGCGCCGACTTTCAAAATATTCAATACCATGGAACCAGGAATTGAATTCACATTTGAAAAGGAACAGAACAATATGCTACCATTCTTGGATATGGTCATTTTCAGAAACACGCAGGATGGAACCTTTAACACGGGCTGGTACCGTAAACCAGTTTCATCAGGTCGTATTCTTAACTATAAGTCAATACACCCATTAACCCACAAAATCAGCACCGCAAAAGGGTTAATAAACCGAGTATTGAATTTGAGTGATGAAAGATACCACAACAAAAACAAATTAATTATTAAAGACATTCTTAAAGCGAATGATTACCCACCAAAACTAATTTCAAGATTGATAAATCACTATAAAATGTCCACCAACAACAAAGATACCGTCCCAATATTAACTAACACCAACGCCCAACAACCATCAGCAGAAATCAAAACCATGACAATTTCATACTTCCCATATATAACCAAAAAAATCACAAACAAATTCAAATAGTTCGCTGGCAACGTCCGTTTTGCGTACAAAAATAAAAACAATGTTGGGAAAATGTACAACAAAATTAAAGACAAAATCCCAACAAAGAAAGAAAAGAATGTTGTATATAAAATAGACTGCATCGATTGCCAGCGAAACAAAAGTTACATAGGCATTACCAGTCAACATTTATACAAACGCCTAAATCAACATAGGAAAACTGTCGAGAGAAAAGAGACAGAAAAAAGCGCACTCGGCAACCACGCTATTAGTTTTGGACATAGATTTGACTTCGACGGAGCCAAAATATTAGCTAGAGAGGAAATCTGGGGAAAGAGAATGCTATTAGAAGAAATATTCATAAAAGCGGATAGGAATTGTGTAAATAAAAGGAGCATAGAAGCAAAGAACATCAGCGACATCTACACGTGTATTTTCTAACGATGTCAACAATCAACAGCTGTCCCACACAGTCTACCAAGCATGAACCAGCTGACAAAAAACATCAACAAACGTCAAATACGTATATATGAAGCTTGCTGTTGCAATCATATTGTGTGTTGATTCCATTGCATTTTTATAATTCAAATTTAAATTGTAAATTTCCAAACCCTATTAATTAAATACTTATTAATGACTACTTCTGCACCTAGTACGATGCAGAAAACACAAATTTTATCCAAAACAACAAGACAAAGAAGAACGCAGTAATTTTGAGCAAGAATACTGTGTTTATAATAATTTGCCTTATATGTACTTTTGTTTGTATATGTACGTACTTATTATTAATTAACCCTTAGTTGCAATCCAAGGCCTTATATACCAAGTTTTATGTCAAGGCCCTGAAGAAGACCACAAATAAAAGGTCGAAACCTTGGCGAAAATGCTCCCAAGCTTTCTGAAAGTCATGATGTACTGACTTGTTTACCACAACCCAACCGTAAGTTCTTTTCAATGTTCAATTGCAACCGATTTTAAATTGGCAGACATATTAGCAGGAATTATGTCGCATAGCAGCCTACATCCTTGTACGTATTGTTTCGCAAAAAAGGACGAACTATCAGCTTGTTCTGAATATAATTGATTGCATTATTTAAATAAAATGTTTAATATAATAACACTTTTTGGAGTCATATTATCAACTGGGTTTTTATTTAACCATTTCAAATTTTTTTAGTTTTAAAATAAAAAAAAAATTTCTACTAGTGAATTTTTATTTGGAAGAATTGCATATGGTCTATCTACCTAAAGCTACCACCTTAGTTCTCTTTAGTAATTGACACATACTTTTTCGACATTGGCCAGTAAAGACAAATGTATGGGCTATCATATTCTCTTCCGTAAATACTCATACCACATTTACGTGCCGACATATGGAGGTACAAAAATGACCGAAAAAGTAGATTTTCGGAAAAAGTAATGCAAAAAAATCAGATGATAATAATCAGCTGTGAACGGGGGATAGCAAAACGTCCTTGGGTGATAAAGATAAATGTTGTGGATTTCATGTTCTACTACTTAAACACACAAATTTGTTCAAATTGTTGAGTTATAGAGGGGCAAACAATAGGCCATCCGAGCTTTTAGTCCAGAATGTGGGAGAACTACTCCTAATCTAAAAATTTTAATAGCAGATTGGGATTGTACGTAGAAGACTCCGACAACGCCTATACTCAGAAATATAGTTTGTCACTTGAACGTTTTTTAAGAGGGGGAGGCGGACTCCCCCTAACAAAAAACGGAGCAAGTTGCCTCCTGCCAACTTTCGAAGTCATAATCTGCAAGCTTTTCTTAATTCAACCCCATTAAGAGAATACTGTTTTCCTATATTTTTTGACCAACTCGCCTTCAAAACTGCGCTAAAACCTGATTTTGTTCACCTATTTTAATGAAAATAAAACCAAGTCACCTTACAAAAAAAAAAATCGCCAAAAATCAACGGTAGCCCCTAGGTACTTAAAATTGGCACTTTGTTATGCCGAAACTAACCGTTCTATAAAACTGCGTACTCGAGAAATGTCTTCTTTTTTTAATTTTCCTTAGCACCACGGGGCGTATAAGAAAAAAAAAAGTGCATTTTACAAGAGTAAGTGACATGATATGGTAAACGTAAAACATTTGCGGGATGTAGTTTTAGATCCTCTTTCAGAATATATGACTTTTTCCAAAATCTGGAAGGAAATGTAGTTTTACGACAGTGCAAAAAACGCGATTATTTCGCAATTTTCTCAAAAACGGCTCCAGCGATGATTTTTTTTTTGCGTGACATCAATTCATTTAGCGTACATTCTCATAAAGTAAACCCAAATATACTGTACTCCGACTTCGAGGTAAGGATCGTTTCTGGCGCACCGTGCCCACGACCGCTGGGACGGTCTTTTCGATGTACATCACATCCGATCTTGTGTTCAATCTTGTCTCCTGTACCGTGGCGATTTTTCTGTTGTGCGACTTCATAAAGTATCTAAACACATTCGTCCTTCCCGAGATTTGGAAACAAGCGATTGTGGTCCCCTACTAAAACCAGTGAAGCCGGCGAATCAAGGAGAATCATATCGTCCGATATCTCTCCTGTCGTCGTTTGCGAAGTTATTGGAAACCATTTTGCAACTTCGCCGAACACCAACATGGTTTTCGGAGGACACACAGTACATCATCTGCTTTGAATATCATAACGTCGCAGATAAACTATGGTTTTAATCAACATCATCCAAGCCATAGGACGGTGCTCGTGGCGATTCACCTTTCTAAAGCTTTCGACACGATCAACCATGCCAAACTCCTAAGAGACCTGGAAGAGACACCGCTCCCTGCCGGCCTAAAAAGGTGGACCGCTAACTACCTCAATGGTCGGCAGGCGTCAATCAAATTTAAGAAGAAGAAATCTTAATCTAAAAGTATTAGACAGGGCTGGCATAGGATGGTGTCCTATCCCAAGTCCTATTTTGAGGCAATACCTCAAGGGAGTACCGGAGCGTACCGGCTTCAAGTCCGGCCAAGGACTGTTAATTCCGATGACACTGCCCAAAAAAAACATTCCCACAATCGCCGGTTCTATCGTACCGGAATGAACCGGGTTTTTTTACCCGACCAAGGGCTGTCATTTCAGTGTAACCCTGTCTAATCAACCCCAGCGGGGTTGCTCCATTGTCTCTTGTTATGGGCTGGGGTCGAACCCAACCTTGGATCAAGAGATTGGATCTGCTGCGTCTGGTGGAAGAAAATGTATATTAAACGGTCGCATTCCGTTAAATACGCCAAGTGTAAGAGATGGCTACATAGATCTGGATGCGCAGGGCTTACCCATGCTATATACGCCTAAGGGCGTCCCGCGGTACCCGTCGCTCTAGCGGAAACCCACCGCCCCTTCCAACTTCAAGCAGCCATAATGGTGGCTCTGTCTACACGACTAGCAGCACTGCTGCAATTCCCGCCTCACCCACTCCCGCCTGTCGCTTACGCTCAACAGCGTCGACATCTCGCAAGGACGCTCAACACTCCTATCCCGTCCGCAATAGGCCAGATATGAGCATCGCCGAGCGTCAGTCCCCTCTTTCTCTGCCCCCAATTCTCCCTCCCCCCTCCCCTGCTTTCAGCTTGCACGTGGGCCAGGACCACCACCTCTGGTTGTTGTTGTTGTTGTGGTAACGACAAAAACCCCCCGAAGGGTTTGGGGAGTGTTGTCGAATTAAGAGTCCTTGGCCGAATTTAAGCCCGGTACGCTCCGGTACTCCCTTGCGGTACTGCCTGACTGTCGTGGTAGCGATTTACGACCAGTGAAACCTTGTAGGTCATGTGACCCCTCCTTCCGTAAGGAAGGGTAAGATGGGTAATGAGAGGGATCATATCCGTAGATCAACCATCGAGTTGCACGTTGTTGTTGTTGTAGCGACCACTTAACCTGCCTAGGATGTCACCCCCATCCAACATTGTCATCAGGCTCTTCTAACGGAAGTCCAAGAAACCTCGCGGCTTCAACAGGGGTGGACCAGAGTGAAATTGGTGTTAGAAGAGTGGGCTCAGTTGAGCAGATGAACAGATGGTTAGTATCGTGGGGAGACACGCCGCATGCCGGGCAGACATTTGGCATGTCAGGGTTCAGTCTGGATAGGTAAGAGTTTAGTCTGTTACAGTATCCAGAACGAAGTTGGGCCAGCGTGACTCTTGTCTCCCTGGGCAGTTCGCGTTCCTCGTCGGCAACAGGTGGAGCTTGTGCCTGTAGGACTGCATTCACTGGGCGTGACCTGACAAAGGAGTTTACCGACTCCGTGTACATGAGGTTGAGGGCCCGCCGGTGCACCTTTGGATCAAACGGCGAGAAAATGTGATGCCGGATCTCGTCATAGTGCTTACGGAGATGACTCCTTATTCTCCTGGGAGGCGGATTTTCGTTGAGCAGGTTCCTGTTCGGGTGCTGCGGTTTATGGCAGTTGAACAGGAATTGTCTGGTCAACATCTCGCAATGCTCTTTGACATCGAGCATTTTTGCCTCATTATGAAGATGGTGCTCAGGAGACATAAGGAGGCACCCCGTTGCAGTTCTGAGTGCGGTGTTTTGGCAGGCCTGCAACCTCCTCCAATGTGTGTCTGCTAACCCCGGCGACCATAGATAACTCAGCATTCTGTACAGTCAATGGAGATGCCCCCACCAGGGTGGCAGGTAACTGTCACAGTTCGCCAGACATCTCCATAACGAGCGCGGGCCTCATTAACTTTGTCATCTGGCGACCGATGCTTACATTAGCTTCAGACCACCTACCCATCTTACTCTCTGTTGAACGACCGACCGACTTCATAACGACTGATAAAATAACATACATCAACTTCACCAAAGCGGACTGGGACCGCTTTACTGAATATACAGAGCGCTCCTTCGCTGCCTTACCCACTCCAACGGACGTACGCAAAGGCGAAAGAGAGTTTCGCAAGATCATCGATTCAGCCTCTAGCCGCTTTATTCCTGCTGGCAGAATACCAGAAATTCGTCCGAATTTCCCGGCAGAAGGTGCGGCGATGGCAAGAGAACGTGACCAAGTGAGACTTATCAATCCCGCAGATCCCAGAATAAAAGATCTCAATGCGGAAATCCGTAGGATTGTCAACGAACACAAGCTGACCAAGTGCAAACAACACCTTGAGACATGCAACCTCTCCGGCGGAGTCGGCAAATTATGGTCGACTGTCAAGGCCCTACCCAATCCGACCAAACACAAAGACAAGGTAACCATTGCTTTCGGCGACAGTGTCAAATCGGACGCCAGGAAATGCGCGAGCTCCTTTTGCCGGCTGTTTATAATGCATCCACCTGCGGATAGGACTAAGAGAAGAGCCTTCCGACGTGCGCGCAAACACAAACACTCTACTGCGCCCATTGCCGCCTCAGTCGCAGAGGTTAAGGAAGCCATAATGAAGGCCAAACCCTCAAAATCCATCGGACCCGACGAAATTGCCATGAAGACGATCAAACACCTTGGCCATGAAGGACAGAATTATTTAGCGGCTCTCTTCAATCTCTCTCTAACTACCTTCGTTATACCTGAGATATGGAAACAAGCGATTGTAGTTCCCCTATTAAAACCAGGGAAGCCGGCGAACCTAGGAGTCTTATCGTCCGATATCCCTCCTTTCGCCGGTAGCGAAATTGCTAGAGTCCATTCTGCTTCCTTACTTCGTTACAAATCTAAAATTGGCCGATCATCAATATGGTTTTCGCAAAAATCACAGCCCGACATCCGCTTTGAACGCCATTACAACGCAGATTAACAACGGTTTGAATCAAAATCCACCAAACCATAGGACGGTTCTCGTGGCACTTGATCTGTCAAATGCATTTGACACGATCAATCACGCCACTCTCCTCCGAGATCTGGATGAGACACCGCTCCCTGCCGGCCTTAAGAGGTGGACCGCTAATTACCTCAATGGTCGACAGGCAACAGTCAAATTTAGGAACAAAAAATCTAGACCACGAAGAATAAAACAAGGGGTGCCGCAAGGTGGTGTTCTCTCTCCCCAGAGGGAGTCTCCATTGTTTCCTACGCTGACGACTGCACGATAATGGCCTCGGGCAAGGGTCCCTCCATTGATGAACTCTGTATTAGAATCAACAGTTGCCTCCATGCCCTTTCCAGCTTCTTCACCGAGCGTAATCTGACCCTGTCTCCGACTAAATCTGCGACCCTGTTTACTACATGGAATGCGCAAGTGGGGGCAAGAGTTAAATGTCCACGTAGATGGAGTACCTCTACCTACTGTCAATCACCCAAAAATCTTGGGTGTGACATTTGATAACGGCCTTACCTTCGCTGGTCATGCCACCGCAATAGCCTCAAAGGTACAGAGCCGCAATAAGATCCTCAAGTCACTGGCCGGCAGTACTTGGGGAAAAGACAAAGAAACATTGCTTGCTACATATAAGGCTATTGGCCGGCCGGTTATTGACTATGCTGCGCCTATATGGTCGCCCAACCTTTCTGACACCAACTGGAGGAAATTGCAAGTCTGCCAAAACACCGCCATCAGAACTGCTACGGGATGCCTGCTTTTGTCATCTGAGTCTCACCTCCATCAAGAGGCAAAATTGCTCAATGTTCAAGAGCACGCGGAACTCCTGAGTAGACAGTTCCTTCTGAACTGTCATAAACCTAGTCATCCAAACCGACATCTTTTGGATGTAGCACCGCCCCCCAGAGACATAAGGAGACATCTCCGTAAGCATTACGATGAGATCCGGCATCATATCTCTTTGCGTTTTATCTGCGGAACCATAGACGGGCTCTAAATGACCTCCACACCGAGTCGGTAGACAGATCTCTCAGATCTCGGCCTGTGAATCCCGTTATTAATATTCAACCACCTGAATTGGCTAAAGAGGAGCGTGTACTTCCGAGGGAGACTAGAGTCATACTAGCACAACTTCGCTCTGGATATTGTAATAGGTTAAACTCTTACTTATCCACACTGAAGCCCAACATACCAAACACATGCCCTGCATGTGGTATCTCCCCTCATGATACCATACATCTCTTCTCCTGTTCAGTTGAACCCACTCTTCTAACACCTACATCACTCTGGTCCAACCCTGTGGAAACTGCGCGTTTCCTCGGACTTCCGTTAGAAGAGCCTGATGACAATTTAGAGTGATCGAGCCCATTGGGCAGGGCGAAGCACTGTTAACAACATCAACAACAACAACCATATTGGCGTCGCGTAACTCAGAACCGGCTGGCCGATTGCCTTGTACGTTTCCAGTAACGTTTCTTTGTCTTTACCCCAAGTACTGCTAGCTAGTGACTTGAGGATTTTGTTACGGCTTTGTAGTTTGGTGGCAATCGCGGCTACATGAGCACCGTATTTGAACATGTTATCAAACGTGACCCATAAGATTTTGGGGTGTGTGACAGTCGGAAGCTTAATGCCGTCGACGTAGACGTCTAATTCCATGTTCGCCTGCGCTGTCCACGTCGTAAATAAGGTGGCCGAGGATTTGGTCGGTGACAATGTCAGGTTCCGTGCAGCGAAGAAATTGAAAAGGGTTGGCAGGTAAGAATTAATTCTCGAGCAGAGCTCATCGACGGAGGGTCGAGTCGCCAGGATCGTGCAGTCATCGGCGTAGGAGACGATCGAGACGCCTTCTGGTGGGGAAGGGAGCCTCGATATGTAATAATTAAACAGAAGCGGGGATAGGACACCACCCTGTGGCACCCCTTGCTTAATTATACGTGGTTTTGATCTTTCGCCTCTAAATTCCACCGATGACTGCCGGCCACTCAGGTAGTTGGCGGTCCAACGTTTTAGACAGGGGGGAAGGTTTGAATCTTCCAGGTCTTTAATGAGTTGCGCGTGATTAACAGTGTCAAAAGCTTTCGACAAGGCACGGTCCTGTCATTTGGGCGAGATTGGTTGAGACCGACACCTATCTGTGTGGTGATGGCGTTTAGCGTTGTGGTAGTGCTATGCCTTTTGCGGAATCCATGCTGATGTTCGGCTAATCGCAGGTTAGCGGTATAATAAGGTATAATAATGACGTGCAACTCGATGGTTGATCTACGGATATGATGCCTCTCACCTCTCATTACCCATCTCTCTTTCCTTACGGAAGGAGGGGTGACATGACCTAGAAGGTTCCACTGGTCATAAATCGCTACCACGACAGTCGGGCAGTACCGCAAGGGAGTACCGGAGCGTACCGGATTCATATCCGGCCAAGGACTGTCAGTTCGACAGCACTCCCCAAAACCTTCGGGGAGTGTTTTTGTCGTTACAACAACAACAACAACCGACTCCAGGGTCTTCACTACTGGCGAGAGGAGTGATATCGGTCGATATGACTGCCCCACGTTAGCCGGCTTGCCGGGCTTTAGTAGTGGCACCACCTTGGCCTGTTTCCATCTTTCTGGAATGACAAAGGTGGTCATGGACAGGTTGAAGACGGTTGTTAGGTACCTTACTCCCTCATCACCGAGATGTTTTAGTATCAGCATGGATATAAAGTCTGGGCCAATAGATTTGGAGTTTTTGGACCCCCGTATGGCCTCCCGAACCTCTGTGGTGGTGATGGCAATGGGCGCTTGGTTGTTTTTGCGTTTGTGCGCTTCCCTGATGGCGCGCCTGATTTCCTTGTCAACCGGAGGATGCAGTACAAATTGCCGGCAGAAAGCGCTCGCGCATCTCTTTGGTTTCGACTGTACCTTATCACCAAAGGTGATGGATATTTTGTCGTTCGGTTTGGTCGGATTAGACAAGGATTTTACAGTGGACCATAATTTGCCAACACCAGCAGAGAGGTTACAGGACCTTAGGTGCTCCTCCCATTTGGCGCGTCCCCTTCTCGTACGTCAGACGGGATGGGAAGAGCAGCGAAGGTGTTCTCAGTGAAATTAAGAAAACCAACCCAGTCAGCTTTACTGAAGTTAGTGAAGGTGCGCTTCTCAGAGGTAACGAAGTTATTGGGGCGATCGATTGAGAGGATTATCGGCAAATGGTCAGATGCAAGAGTAAGCATTGGTCGCCATTCAACGCAGTTTATGAGACCTGCGCTGACAATTGTGAGGTCTGGCGAACTGGAACAATTTACCGCAACTCTCGTGGGGGCGATTATCGCCTCTGAGTAACCCACTGATGTCAGGGTGGTAATCTCTCGGACAGCAGGTGGCAGGAGGTATATAGATGTTAATGATTTCGAGGTCGACGTCGCCCGACAACCATTCCTTGACGTTCCAGGAGGTTGTCCCTCGGGTCGACGTCAGGCTCAAATGGACGATATTGCACAGATTGGTGAGTAATGAAGGCGAGTCCGCCCCCAAGTCCTCTCTCTTGGTCACGCCGGTGGATGTTGTAGCCGTCACAAGTCCGAAGATTTGATCGGGCGTTTAACTTCGTCTCCTGAATGGCAGCGATCTTGATGTTCTGTCGCTTCATGAAGTTCACTATTTCACACACTTTCCCGGTTAGGTTGCAGTTGTAGCTGTAGGACGCGAAAGTGCAAAGGGGGAGAAGTGTTCACGCTGGGAGTCAGGGACTGGTGCGTATGCCTTGGTGGACGCAGGCTGGGTCGCACACTGCGTCGCATTCTAGAAGACGAGGGATCCGGGGCACCAGAAGGTGGCGAATCGGTCGACGTTGTAGGTTGCGTAGCTCGACGACATGGTGCAACGTACGTATCAGTCCATAGGTTCCTGTTTCCAAGTTGAGAACATATAAGCAAGTGACACAGGCCAAGACAAGAATTGCATTTGACTGATGTCGTAGGTGTATATAGTCTCAGCCGACAAACAGAGCACAAGGTGTAAGGGACCAGGAGCTGGTGGCTTTGACTTACATTTGTGCTAGTGCTGGAAGAAGAAGGAGAAGTTGAAAGTGGGTGGGGGGCTGTCGCTCGGCATTGCTCACATCTGAGACAGAGGTGCTACGTAAGAAGTAGCTGTGAGCGGCTGTGTGAGGTGTTGGCGCCTGTGGGCGTGAGCGGCAGCGGGTGTTACACCATACTTGCTGGGCGTTATTAGTGCTTTTAGTCGTGGAGACTATTTCAGAAGCTTGTGACGGTGCGATACTAGATCGTCGTTGGCCACGGGACGTCCTAGGGCGTGAACAGCAAGGGGCCACGAAAGTTTTGTAGAAACTAGGAGGCCTATGTGTGGAGGGATTTAGCCCGGAGCACCTGGTTTTGTGCAACCATCTTTTACAAGAATTGCATTGGACGGAGTGTGAACGCTTAATGTAAATCTTCTTCCAGCAGACGCAGCAGATCCATTCTCCTGGACCCGGGTTGGATTCAACCCCAGCCCGGAGCAGGAGAGTTTTGAGCAGCCCTGCTGCAAGGAGCTGCTCGGAGGATGACAGTATTAGTGGAAAAGGTGACAGGTTAGACAGGGTAGAGTCGAAATAACCGCCCTTGGTCGGATGTAAAAATCCGAGTCATTCCGGTACGTAGAACCGGCTCATGTGGGAATGTCGAGTTGCACGTCATTACCTCTGTGCATATTAGTCGCCTCTTACGACCGGTATGCCTACCTCGGGCATATTTTAAGCGACTAACCCGCACTGTTTGTCGGCAAAGATTATATACGCCTGCGACATCGGTCAAGTGCAACAATTACCTTGGCCTATGACACAACCTTATGTGCTCTGGGCTCGCAAACAGAAACCTCTGGACGGATATGTTCACAGTACACAGGCGCCCTCCACCTCAGACAAGAACACCCCAGGCGCTGTCTACTCTAGACTGCAACATAGTTTAGGCCTTAGCCTACCTCTACCTAGGCAAACGCATCCTGTCCTGCACACTTAAAAATGTAAAATGTACATGTTGTTGCTGTTGTTAACAGTGATTCGCCCTGCCCAATGGGCTCGATCACTCTAAATTATCATCAGGCTCTTCTAACGGAAGTCCGAGGAAACGCGCAGTTTCCACAGGGTTGGACCAGAGTGATGTAGGTGTTAGAAGAGTGGGTTCAACTGAACAGGAGAAGAGATGTATGGTATCATGAGGGGAGATACCACATGCAGGGCATGTGTTTGGTATGTTGGGCTTCAGTGTGGATAAGTAAGAGTTTAACCTATTACAATATCCAGAGCGAAGTTGTGCTAGTATGACTCTAGTCTCCCTCGGAAGTACACGCTCCTCTTCAGCCAATTCAGGTGGTTGAATATTAATAACGGGATTCACAGGCCGAGATCTGAGAGATCTGTTGTTGTTGTTGTAGCGACTACTTAACCTGCCTAGGATGTCACCCCCATCCAACATTGTCATCAGGCTCTTCTAACGGAAGTCCAAGAAACCACGCGGCTTCAACAGGGGTGGACCAGAGTGAAATTGTTGTTAGAAGAGTGGGCTCAGTTGAGCAGAAGAACAGATGGTTAGTATCGTGGGGAGACACGCCGCATGCCGGGCAGACATTTGGCATGTCAGGGTTCAGTCTGGATAGGTAAGAGTTTAGTCTGTTACAGTATCCAGAACGAAGTTGGGCCAGCGTGACTCTTGTCTCCCTGGGCAGTTCGCGTTCCTCGTCGGCAACAGGTGGAGCTTGTGCCTGTAGGACTGCATTCACTGGGCGAGACCCGACAAAGGAGTTTACCGACTCCGTGTGGATGAGGTTGAGGGCCCGCCGGTGCACCTTTGGATCAAACGGCGAGAAGGTGTGGTGCCGGATCTCGTCATAGTGCTTACGGAGGTGACTCCTTATTCTCCTGGGAGGCGGATTTTCGTTGAGCAGGTTCCTGTTCGGGTGCTGCGGTTTATAGCAGTTGAACAGGAATTGTCTGGTCAACATCTCGCAATGCTCTTTGACATCGAGCATTTTTGCCTCATTATGAAGATGGTGTTCGAGAGACATAAGGAGGCACCCCGTGGCAGTTCTGAGTGCGGTGTTTTGGCAGGCCTGCAACCTCCTCCAATGTGTGTCTGCTAACCCCGGCGACCATATTGGCGTTGCGTAGCTCAGAACCGGCTGGCCGATTGCCTTGTACGTTGCCAGTAACGTTTCTTTGTCTTTACCCCAAGTACTGCCAGCTAGTGACTTGAGGATTTTGTTACGGCTTTGTACTTTGGTGGCAATCGCGGCTACATGAGCACCGTATTTGAACATGTTATCAAACGTGACCCCTAAGATTTTGGGGTGTGTGACAGTCGGAAGCTTAATGCCGTCGACGTAGACGTCTAATTCCATGTTCGCCTGCGCTGTCCACGTCGTAAATAAGGTGGCCGAGGATTTGGTCGGTGACAATGTCAGGTTCCGTGCAGCGAAGAAATTGGAAAGGGTTGGCAGGTAAGAATTAATTCTCGAGCAGAGCTCATCGACGGAGGGTCCAGTCGCCAGGATCGTGCAGTCATCGGCGTAGGAGACGATCGAGACGCCTTCTGGTGGGGAAGGGAGCCTCGATATGTAATAATTAAACAGGAGCGGGGATAGGACACCACCCTGTGGCACCCCTTGCTTGATTATACGTGGTTTTGATCTTTCGCCTCTAAATTCCACCGATGACTGCCGACCACTCAGGTAGTTGGCGGTCCAACGTTTTAGACAGGGGGGGAAGGTTTGAATCTTCCAGGTCGTTAATGAGTTGCGCGTGGTTAACAGTGTCAAAAGCTTTCGACAAGTCAAGCGCAACTAGCACGGTCCTGTCATTTGGGCGAGATTGGTTGAGACCGACACCTATCTGTGTGGTGATGGCGTTTAGCGCGGTGGTAGTGCTATGCATTTTGCGGAATCCATGCTGATGTTCGGCTAATCGTAGGTTAGCGGTGTAGTAAGGGAGCACGACCGACTCCAGGGTCTTCACTACTGGCGAGAGGAGTGATATCGGTCGATATGACTCCCCCACGTTAGCCGGCTTGCCGGGCTTTAGTGGTGGCACCACCTTGGCCTGTTTCCATCTTTCTGGAATGACAAAGGTGGTCATGGACAGATTGAAGACGGTTGTTAAGTACCTTACTCCCTCATCACCGAGATGTTTTAGCATCAGCATGGATATACCGTCTGGGCCAATAGATTTGGAGTTTTTGGACCCCCGTATGGCCTCCCGAACCTCTGTGGTGGTGATGGCAATGGGCGCTTGGTTGTTTTTGCGTTTGTGCGCTTCCCTGATGGCGCGCCTGATTTCCTTGTCAACCGGTGGATGCAGTACAAATTGCCGGCAGAAAGCGCTCGCGCATCTCTTTGGTTTCGACTGTACCTTATCACCAAAGGTGATGGATATTTTGTCGTTTGGTTTGGTCGGATTAGACAAGGATTTTACAGTGGACCATAGTTTGCCAACACCAGCAGAGAGGTTACAGGTCCTTAGGTGCTCCTCCCACTTGGCGCGTTTGTGCTGATCAACTAGTCGTCTGATTTCCGCATTGAGATCTTGAATTTGAGGATCCGTAGGGTTCAAGCGTCGCACGTGGTCACGTTCATTAGCCATGGCCGCTGTCTCTGCGGGGAAGTACGGACGTATGTCCTTAATTCTACCTGACGGAATATATTGATTTGAGGCTGAAGCTATGACCGAAACGCGAAACGCTTTTTCCCCTTCTCGTACGTCAGACGGGATGGGAAGAGCAGCGAAGGTGCTCTCAGTGAAATTAAGAAAACCAACCCAGTCCGCCTTACTGAAGTTAGTGAAGGTGCGCTTCTCGGAGGTAACGAAGTCATTGGGGCGATCGATTGAGAGGATTATCGGCAAATGGTCAGATGCAAGAGTAAGCATTGGTCGCCATTCAACGCAGTTTATGAGACCTGCGCTGACAATTGTGACGTCTGGCGAACTGGAACAATTTACCGCAACTCTCGTGGGGGCGTCCCCGTTCACAGTGCAAAACGTCGAATCGTCTATTTGTTCCGCCAATTCCTGTCCCCTGCCATCGGCCTGTAGGCTTGAGTGCTACAGATCGTGGTGTGCGTTGAAGTCTCCGAGGATTACTCGATTATCGCCTCTGAGTAACGCACTGATGTCAGGGTGGTAATCTCTCGGACAGCAGGTGGCAGGAGGTATATAAATGTTCCCTTACGATCCAGGAAGTTATCCCTCGGGTGGACGTCAGGATCAAATAGACGATATTGCACAGATTGGTAAGTGATGAAGGCGAGTCGGCCCCCAAGTCCTCTCTCTCGGTCACGCCGGTGGATGTTGTAGCCGTCACAAGTCCGAAGATTTGATCGGGCGTTTAACTTCGTCTCCTGAATGGCAGCGATCTTGATGTTCTGTCGCTTCATGAAGTTCACTATTTCACTTACTTTCCCGGGTAGGCCGTTGCAGTTTAACTGTAGGACGCGAAAGTGCGAAGGGGGAGAAGTGTTCACGCTGGGGGTCAGGGACTGGTGCGTATGCCTTGGTGGAAGCAGGCTGGGTCGCACACTGCGTCGCACTCTAGAAGACGAGGGATCCGGAGCACCAGAAGGTGGCGAATCGGTCGACGTTGTATGTTGCGTAGCTCGACAACATGGTGCAACGTACGTATCAGTCCATAGGTTCCTGTTTCCAAGTTGAGAACATATAAGCAAGTGACACAGGCCATGGCAGGAGTTGCATTTGACCGATGTCGCAGGTGTATATAGTCTCAGCCGACAAACAGAGCACAAGGTGTAAGGGACCAGGAGCTGGTGGCTTTGACTTACATTTGTGCTAGTGCTGGAAGAAGAAGGGGAAGTTGAAAGTGGGAGGGGGGTGGGCTGTCGCTCGGCATTGCTCACATCTGAGACAGAGGTGCTACGTAAGAAGTAGCTGTGAGCGGCTGTGTGAGGTGTTGGCGCCTGTGGGCGTGAGCGGCAGCGGGTGTTACACACTTCTTGCTGGGCGTTAGTGGTGCTATTAGTCGTGGAGACTATTTCAGGAGCTTGTGACGGTGCGATACTAGATCGTCGTTGGCCACGGGACGTCCTAGGGCGTGAGCAGCAAGGGGCCACGAAAGTTTTGTAGAAACTAGGAGGCCTATGTGTGGAGGAATTTAGCCCGGAGCACCTGGTTTTGTGCAGCCATCTTTTACAAGAGTTGCATTGGACGGAATGTGAACGCTTAACGTAAATCTTCTTCCAGCAGACGCAGCAGATCCATTCTCCTGGACCCGGGTTGGGTTCAACCCCAGCCCGGAGCAGGAGAGTTTTGAGCAGCCCTGCTGCAAGGAGCTGCTCGGAGGATGACAGTATTAGTGGAAAAGGTGACAGGTCAGACAGGATAGAGTCGAAATAACAGCCCTTGGTCGGATGTGAAAATCCGAGTCATTTCGGTACGTAGAACCGGCTGTTGTGGGAATGTGAGAGATCTGTCTACCGACTCGGTGTGGAGGTCATTTAGAGCCCGTCTATGGTTCCGCAGATAAAACGCAAAGAGATATGATGACGGATCTCATCGTAATGCTTACGGAGATGTCTCTTTATGTCTCTGGGGGGCGGTGCTACATCCAAAAAATGTCGGTTTGGATGACTAGGTTTATGACAGTTCAGAAGGAACTGTCTACTTAAGAGTTCCGCGTGCTCTTGAACATTGAGCAATTTTGCCTCTTGATGGAGGTGAGACTCAGATGACATAAGCAGGCATCCCGTAGCAGTTCTGATGGCGGTGTTTTGGCGGACTTGCAATTTCCTCCAGTTGGTGTCAGAAAGATTGGGCGACCATATAGGCGCAGCATAGTCAATAACCGGCCGGCCAATAGCCTTATATGTAGCAAGCAATGTTTCTTTGTCTTTTCCCCAAGTACTGCCGGCCAGTGACTTGAGGATCTTATTGCGGCTCTGTACATTTGAGGCTATTGCGGTGGCATGACCAGCGAAGGTGAGGCCGTTGTCAAATGTCACACCCAAGATATTTGGGTGGTTGACAGTAGGTAGAGGTACTCCATCTACGTGGACATTTAACTCTTGCCCCATATGCGCATTCCATGTAGTAAACAGGGTCGCTGTCGATGTAGTCGGAGATAGGGTCAGATTACGCTCGGTGAAGAAGCTGGAAAGGTCATGGGGGTAACTGTTGATTCTAATACAGAGTTCATCAATGGAGGGACCCTTGCCCGAGGCCCTCTGGTGGGGGGGAAGTCTCGAAATATAGAAATTAAACAAAAGGGGAGAGAGAACACAACCTTGCGGCACCCCTTGTTTTATTCTTCGTGGTCTAGATTTCTTGTTCCTGAATTTGACTGTTGCCTGTCGACCATTGAGTTAATTAGCGGTCCACCTTTTAAGGCCGGCAGGGAGCGGTGTCTCTTCCAGATCTCGCAGGAGTGTGGCGTGATTGACCGTGTCGAATGCATTTGATAGGTCAAGTGCCACGAGAACCGTCCTATGGTTTGGTGGGTGTTGATTCAAACCGTTATTAATCTGCGTTGTAATGGCGTTCAAAGCGGATGTCGTGCTGTGATTTTTGCGGAAACCATGCTGGTGATCGGCCAATTTCAGATTTGCAATGAAGTAAGGGAGCAGAATGGTCCCTGGTTTTAGTAGGGGAGCTACAATCGCTTGTTTCCATATCTCAGGTATAACGAAGGTAGTTAGAGATTAAAGAGAGCCGCTAAATAACTGTCCCTTGTGGCCTAGGTGTTTGATCATCTTCATGGCGATTCCGTCGGGTTCGATGGATTTTCAGGGTTTGGCCTTCATTATGGCTTCCTTAACCTCTGCGACTGAGACGGCAATGGGCGCAGTAGAGTGTTTGAGTTTGTGCGCACGTCGGAAGACTCTTCTCTTAGTCCTATCCGCAGGTGGATGCATTATAAACAACCGGCAAAACGAGCTCGCGCATTTCCTGGCGTCCGATTTGACGCTGTCGCCGAATGCAATGGCGACCTTGTCATTGTGTTTGGTCGGATTGGATAGGGCCTTGACAGTCGACAATAATTTGCCGACTCCGCCGGAGAGGTTGCATGTCTCAAGGTGTTGTTTCCACTTGGTCAGCTTGTGTTCGTTGACTATCCTACGAATTTCCGCATTGAGATCTTTGATTCTGGGCTCTGCGGGATTGATGAGTTTCAATTGGTTGTTGTTGTTGTTGTAGCGACTACTTAACCTGCCTAGGATGTCACCCCCATCCAACATTGTCATCAGGCTCTTCTAACGGAAGTCCAAGAAACCTCGCGGCTTCAACAGGGGTGGACCAGAGTGAAATTGGTGTTAGCAGAGTGGGCTCAGTTGAGCAGATGGTTAGTATCGTGGGGAGACACGCCGCATGCCGGGCAGACATTTGGCATGTCAGGGTTCAGTCTGGATAGGTAAGAGTTTAGTCTGTTACAGTATCCAGAACGAAGTTGGGCCAGCGTGACTCTTGTCTCCCTGGGCAGTTCGCGTTCCTCGTCGGCAACAGGTGGAGCTTGTGCCTGTAGGACTGCATTCACTGGGCGAGACCCGACAAAGGAGTTTACCGACTCCGTGTGGATGAGGTTGAGGGCCCGCCGGTGCACCTTTGGATCAAACGGCGAGAAGATGTGGTGCCGGATCTCGTCATAGTGCTTACGGAGGTGACTCCTTATTCTCCTGGGAGGCGGATTTTCGTTGAGCAGGTTCCTGTTCGGGTGCTGCGGTTTATAGCAGTTGAACAGGAATTGTCTAGTCAACATCTCGCAATGCTCTTTGACATCGAGCATTTTTGCCTCATTATGAAGATGGTGTTCGGGAGACATAAGGAGGCACCCCGTGGCAGTTCTGAGTGCGGTGTTTTGGCAGGCCTGCAACCTCCTCCAATGTGTGTCTGCTAACCCCGGCGACCATATTGGCGTCGCGTAGCTCAGAACCGGCTGGCCGATTGCCTTGTACGTTGCCAGTAACGTTTCTTTGTCTTTACCCCAAGTACTGCCAGCTAGTGACTTGAGGATTTTATTACGGCTTTGTACTTTGGTGGCAATCGCGGCTACATGAGCACCGTATTTGAACATGTTGTCAAACGTGACCCCTAAGAATTTGGGGGGTGTGACAGTCGGAAGCTTAATGCCATCGACGTAGACGTCTAATTGCATGTTCGTCTGCGCTGTCCACGTCGTAAATAAGGTGGCCGAGGATTTGGTCGGTGACAATGTCAGGTTCCGTGCAGCGAAGAAATTGGAAAGGGTTGGCAGGTAAGAATTAATTCTCGAGCAGAGCTCATCGACGGAGGGTCCAGTCGCCAGGATCGTGCAGTCATCGGCGTAGGAGACGATCGAGACGCCTTCTGGTGGGGAAGGGAGCCTCGATATGTAATAATTAAACAGGAGCGGGGATAGGACACCACCCTGTGGCACCCCTTGCTTGATTATACGTGGTTTTGATCTTTCGCCTCTAAATTCCACCGATGACTGCCGACCACTCAGGTAGTTGGCGGTCCAACGTTTTAGACAGGGGGGGAAGGTTTGAGTCTTCCAGGTCGTTAATGAGTTGCGCGTGGTTAACAGTGTCAAAAGCTTTCGACAAGTCAAGCGCAACTAGCACGGTCCTGTCATTTGGGCGAGATTGGTTGAGACCGACACCTATCTGTGTGGTGATGGCGTTTAGCGCGGTGGTAGTGCTATGCATTTTGCGGAATCCATGCTGATGTTCGGCTAATCGTAGGTTAGCGGTGTAGTAAGGGAGCACGACCGACTCCAGGGTCTTCACTACTGGCGAGAGGAGTGATATCGGTCGATATGACTCCCCCACGTTAGCCGGCTTGCCGGGCTTTAGTGGTGGCACCACCTTGGCCTGTTTCCATCTTTCTGGAATGACAAAGGTGGTCATGGACAGATTGAAGACGGTTGTTAAGTACCTTACTCCCTCATCACCGAGATGTTTTAGCATCAGCATGGATATACCGTCTGGGCCAATAGATTTGGAGTTTTTGGACCCCCGTATGGCCTCCCGAACCTCTGTGGTGGTGATGGCAATGGGCGCTTGGTTGTTTTTGCGTTTGTGCGCTTCCCTGATGGCGCGCCTGATTTCCTTGTCAACCGGTGGATGCAGTACAAATTGCCGGCAGAAAGCGCTCGCGCATCTCTTTGGTTTCGACTGTACCTTATCACCAAAGGTGATGGATATTTTGTCGTTTGGTTTGGTCGGATTAGACAAGGATTTTACAGTGGACCATAGTTTGCCAACACCAGCAGAGAGGTTACAGGTCCTTAGGTGCTCCTCCCACTTGGCGCGTTTGTGCTGATCAACTAGTCGTCTGATTTCCGCATTGAGATCTTGAATTTGAGGATCCGTAGGGTTCAAGCGTCGCACGTGGTCACGTTCATTAGCCATGGCCGCTGCCTCTGCGGGGAAGTACGGACGTATGTCCTTAATTCTACCTGACGGAATATATTGATTTGAGGCTGAAGCTATGACCGAAACGCGAAACGCTTTTTCCCCTTCTCGTACGTCAGACGGGATGGGAAGAGCAGCGAAGGTGCTCTCAGTGAAATTAAGAAAACCAACCCAGTCCGCCTTACTGAAGTTAGTGAAGGTGCGCTTCTCGGAGGTAACGAAGTCATTGGGGCGATCGATTGAGAGGATTATCGGCAAATGGTCAGATGCAAGAGTAAGCATTGGTCGCCATTCAACGCAGTTTATGAGACCTGCGCTGACAATTGTGAGGTCTGGCGAACTGGAACAATTTACCGCAACTCTCGTGGGGGCGTCCCCGTTCACAGTGCAAAACGTCGAATCGTCTATTTGTTCCGCCAATTCCTGTCCCCTGCCATCGGCCTGTAGGCTTGAGTGCCACAGATCGTGGTGTGCGTTGAAGTCTCCGAGGATTACTCGATTATCGCCCCTGAGTAACGCACTGATGTCAGGGTGGTAATCTCTCGGACAGCAGGTGGCAGGAGGTATATAAATGTTCCCTTACGATCCAGGAAGTTATCCCTCGGGTGGACGTCAGGATCAAATAGACGATATTGCACAGATTGGTAAGTGATGAAGGCGAGTCGGCCCCCAAGTCCTCTCTCTCGGTCACGCCGGTGGATGTTGTAGCCGTCACAAGTCCGAAGATTTGATCGGGCGTTTAACTTCGTCTCCTGAATGGCAGCGATCTTGATGTTCTGTCGCTTCATGAAGTTCACTATTTCACTTACTTTCCCGGGTAGGCCGTTGCAGTTTAACTGTAGGACGCGAAAGTGCGAAGGGGGAGAAGTGTTCACGCTGGGGGTCAGGGACTGGTGCGTATGCCTTGGTGGAAGCAGGCTGGGTCGCACACTGCGTCGCACTCTAGAAGACGAGGGATCCGGAGCACCAGAAGGTGGCGAATCGGTCGACGTTGTATGTTGCGTAGCTCGACAACATGGTGCAACGTACGTATCAGTCCATAGGTTCCTGTTTCCAAGTTGAGAACATATAAGCAAGTGACACAGGCCATGGCAGGAGTTGCATTTGACCGATGTCGCAGGTGTATATAGTCTCAGCCGACAAACAGAGCACAAGGTGTAAGGGACCAGGAGCTGGTGGCTTTGACTTACATTTGTGCTAGTGCTGGAAGAAGAAGGGGAAGTTGAAAGTGGGAGGGGGGTGGGCTGTCGCTCGGCATTGCTCACATCTGAGACAGAGGTGCTACGTAAGAAGTAGCTGTGAGCGGCTGTGTGAGGTGTTGGCGCCTGTGGGCGTGAGCGGCAGCGGGTGTTACGCACTTCTTGCTGGGCGTTAGTGGTGCTATTAGTCGTGGAGACTATTTCAGGAGCTTGTGACGGTGCGATACTAGATCGTCGTTGGCCACGGGACGTCCTAGGGCGTGAGCAGCAAGGGGCCACGAAAGTTTTGTAGAAACTAGGAGGCCTATGTGTGGAGGGATTTAGCCCGGAGCACCTGGTTTTGTGCAGCCATCTTTTACAAGAGTTGCATTGGACGGAATGTGAACGCTTAACGTAAATCTTCTTCCAGCAGACGCAGCAGATCCATTCTCCTGGACCCGGGTTGGGTTCAACCCCAGCCCGGAGCAGGAGAGTTTTGAGCAGCCCTGCTGCAAGGAGCTGCTCGGAGGATGACAGTATTAGTGGAAAAGGTGACAGGTCAGACAGGATAGAGTCGAAATAACAGCCCTTGGTCGGATGTGAAAATCCGAGTCATTCCGGTACGTAGAACCGGCTGTTGTGGGAATGTGAGAGATCTGTCTACCGACTCGGTGTGGAGGTCATTTAGAGCCCGTCTATGGTTCCGCAGATAAAACGCAAAGAGATATGATGACGGATCTCATCGTAATGCTTACGGAGATGTCTCTTTATGTCTCTGGGGGGCGGTGCTACATCCAAAAAATGTCGGTTTGGAAGACTAGGTTTATGACAGTTCAGAAGGAACTGTCTACTTAAGAGTTCCGCGTGCTCTTGAACATTGAGCAATTTTGCCTCTTGATGGAGGTGAGACTCAGATGACATAAGCAGGCATCCCGTAGCAGTTCTGATGGCGGTGTTTTGGCGGACTTGCAATTTCCTCCAGTTGGTGTCAGAAAGATTGGGCGACCATATAGGCGCAGCATAGTCAATAACCGGCCGGCCAATAGCCTTATATGTAGCAAGCAATGTTTCTTTGTCTTTTCCCCAAGTACTGCCGGCCAGTGACTTGGAGATCTTATTGCGCCTCTGTACATTTGAGGCTATTGCGGTGGCATGACCAGCGAAGGTGAGGCCGTTGTCAAATGTCACACCCAAGATATTTGGGTGGTTGACAGTAGGTAGAGGTACTCCATCTACTTGGACATTTAACTCTTGCCCCATCTGCGCATTCCATGTAGTAAACAGGGTCTTTAGTCGGAGATAGGGTCAGATTACGCTCGGTGAAGAAGCTGGAAAGGTCATGGAGGTAACTGTTGATTCTAATACAGAGTTCATCAATGGAGGGACCCTTGCCCGAGGCCATTATCGTGCAGTCGTCAGCGTAGGAAACAATGGAGACTCCCTCTGGTGGGGGGGAAGTCTCGAAATATAGAAATTAAACAAAAGGGGAGAGAGAACACCACCTTGCGGCACCCCTTGTTTTATTCTTCGTGGTCTAGATTTCTTGTTCCTGAATTTGACTGTTGCCTGTCGACCATTGAGGTAATTAGCGGTCCACCTTTTAAGACCGGCAGGGAGCGGTGTCTCTTCCAGATCTCGCAGGAGTGTGGCGTGATTGACCGTGTCGAATGCATTTGATAGGTCAAGTGACACGAGAACCGTCCTATGGTTTGGTGGGTGTTGATTCAAACCGTTATTAATCTGCGTTGTAATGGCGTTCAAAGCGGATGTCGTGCTGTGATTTTTGCGGAAACCATGCTGGTGATCGGCCAATTTCAGATTTGCAATGAAGTAAGGGAGCAGAATGGTCCCTGGTTTTAGTAGGGGAGCTACAATCGCTTGTTTCCATATCTCAGGTATAACGAAGGTAGTTAGAGATTAAAGAGAGCCGCTAAATAACTGTCCCTTGTGGCCTAGGTGTTTGATCATCTTCATGGCGATTCCGTCGGGTTCGATGGATTTTCAGGGTTTGGCCTTCATTATGGCTTCCTTAACCTCTGCGACTGAGACGGCAATGGGCGCAGTAGAGTGTTTGAGTTTGTGCGCACGTCGGAAGACTCTTCTCTTAGTCCTATCCGCAGGTGGATGCATTATAAACAACCGGCAAAACGAGCTCGCGCATTTCCTGGCGTCCGATTTGACGCTGTCGCCGAATGCAATGGCGACCTTGTCATTGTGTTTGGTCGGATTGGATAGGGCCTTGACAGTCGACAATAATTTGCCGACTCCGCCGGAGAGGTTGCATGTCTCAAGGTGTTGTTTCCACTTGGTCAGCTTGTGTTCGTTGACTATCCTACGAATTTCCGCATTGAGATCTTTGATTCTGGGCTCTGCGGGATTGATGAGTTTCAATTGGTTGTTGTTGTTGTTGTTGTTGTAGCGACTACTTAACCTGCCTAGGATGTCACCCCCATCCAACATTGTCATCAGGCTCTTCTAACGGAAGTCCAAGAAACCTCGCGGCTTCAACAGGGGTGGACCAGAGTGAAATTGGTGTTAGCAGAGTGGGCTCAGTTGAGCAGATGGTTAGTATCGTGGGGAGACACGCCGCATGCCGGGCAGACATTTGGCATGTCAGGGTTCAGTCTGGATAGGTAAGAGTTTAGTCTGTTACAGTATCCAGAACGAAGTTGGGCCAGCGTGACTCTTGTCTCCCTGGGCAGTTCGCGTTCCTCGTCGGCAACAGGTGGAGCTTGTGCCTGTAGGACTGCATTCACTGGGCGAGACCCGACAAAGGAGTTTACCGACTCCGTGTGGATGAGGTTGAGGGCCCGCCGGTGCACCTTTGGATCAAACGGCGAGAAGATGTGGTGCCGGATCTCGTCATAGTGCTTACGGAGGTGACTCCTTATTCTCCTGGGAGGCGGATTTTCGTTGAGCAGGTTCCTGTTCGGGTGCTGCGGTTTATAGCAGTTGAACAGGAATTGTCTAGTCAACATCTCGCAATGCTCTTTGACATCGAGCATTTTTGCCTCATTATGAAGATGGTGTTCGGGAGACATAAGGAGGCACCCCGTGGCAGTTCTGAGTGCGGTGTTTTGGCAGGCCTGCAACCTCCTCCAATGTGTGTCTGCTAACCCCGGCGACCATATTGGCGTCGCGTAGCTCAGAACCGGCTGGCCGATTGCCTTGTACGTTGCCAGTAACGTTTCTTTGTCTTTACCCCAAGTACTGCCAGCTAGTGACTTGAGGATTTTATTACGGCTTTGTACTTTGGTGGCAATCGCGGCTACATGAGCACCGTATTTGAACATGTTGTCAAACGTGACCCCTAAGAATTTGGGGGGTGTGACAGTCGGAAGCTTAATGCCATCGACGTAGACGTCTAATTGCATGTTCGTCTGCGCTGTCCACGTCGTAAATAAGGTGGCCGAGGATTTGGTCGGTGACAATGTCAGGTTCCGTGCAGCGAAGAAATTGGAAAGGGTTGGCAGGTAAGAATTAATTCTCGAGCAGAGCTCATCGACGGAGGGTCCAGTCGCCAGGATCGTGCAGTCATCGGCGTAGGAGACGATCGAGACGCCTTCTGGTGGGGAAGGGAGCCTCGATATGTAATAATTAAACAGGAGCGGGGATAGGACACCACCCTGTGGCACCCCTTGCTTGATTATACGTGGTTTTGATCTTTCGCCTCTAAATTCCACCGATGACTGCCGACCACTCAGGTAGTTGGCGGTCCAACGTTTTAGACAGGGGGGGAAGGTTTGAGTCTTCCAGGTCGTTAATGAGTTGCGCGTGGTTAACAGTGTCAAAAGCTTTCGACAAGTCAAGCGCAACTAGCACGGTCCTGTCATTTGGGCGAGATTGGTTGAGACCGACACCTATCTGTGTGGTGATGGCGTTTAGCGCGGTGGTAGTGCTATGCATTTTGCGGAATCCATGCTGATGTTCGGCTAATCGTAGGTTAGCGGTGTAGTAAGGGAGCACGACCGACTCCAGGGTCTTCACTACTGGCGAGAGGAGTGATATCGGTCGATATGACTCCCCCACGTTAGCCGGCTTGCCGGGCTTTAGTGGTGGCACCACCTTGGCCTGTTTCCATCTTTCTGGAATGACAAAGGTGGTCATGGACAGATTGAAGACGGTTGTTAAGTACCTTACTCCCTCATCACCGAGATGTTTTAGCATCAGCATGGATATACCGTCTGGGCCAATAGATTTGGAGTTTTTGGACCCCCGTATGGCCTCCCGAACCTCTGTGGTGGTGATGGCAATGGGCGCTTGGTTGTTTTTGCGTTTGTGCGCTTCCCTGATGGCGCGCCTGATTTCCTTGTCAACCGGTGGATGCAGTACAAATTGCCGGCAGAAAGCGCTCGCGCATCTCTTTGGTTTCGACTGTACCTTATCACCAAAGGTGATGGATATTTTGTCGTTTGGTTTGGTCGGATTAGACAAGGATTTTACAGTGGACCATAGTTTGCCAACACCAGCAGAGAGGTTACAGGTCCTTAGGTGCTCCTCCCACTTGGCGCGTTTGTGCTGATCAACTAGTCGTCTGATTTCCGCATTGAGATCTTGAATTTGAGGATCCGTAGGGTTCAAGCGTCGCACGTGGTCACGTTCATTAGCCATGGCCGCTGCCTCTGCGGGGAAGTACGGACGTATGTCCTTAATTCTACCTGACGGAATATATTGATTTGAGGCTGAAGCTATGACCGAAACGCGAAACGCTTTTTCCCCTTCTCGTACGTCAGACGGGATGGGAAGAGCAGCGAAGGTGCTCTCAGTGAAATTAAGAAAACCAACCCAGTCCGCCTTACTGAAGTTAGTGAAGGTGCGCTTCTCGGAGGTAACGAAGTCATTGGGGCGATCGATTGAGAGGATTATCGGCAAATGGTCAGATGCAAGAGTAAGCATTGGTCGCCATTCAACGCAGTTTATGAGACCTGCGCTGACAATTGTGAGGTCTGGCGAACTGGAACAATTTACCGCAACTCTCGTGGGGGCGTCCCCGTTCACAGTGCAAAACGTCGAATCGTCTATTTGTTCCGCCAATTCCTGTCCCCTGCCATCGGCCTGTAGGCTTGAGTGCCACAGATCGTGGTGTGCGTTGAAGTCTCCGAGGATTACTCGATTATCGCCCCTGAGTAACGCACTGATGTCAGGGTGGTAATCTCTCGGACAGCAGGTGGCAGGAGGTATATAAATGTTCCCTTACGATCCAGGAAGTTATCCCTCGGGTGGACGTCAGGATCAAATAGACGATATTGCACAGATTGGTAAGTGATGAAGGCGAGTCGGCCCCCAAGTCCTCTCTCTCGGTCACGCCGGTGGATGTTGTAGCCGTCACAAGTCCGAAGATTTGATCGGGCGTTTAACTTCGTCTCCTGAATGGCAGCGATCTTGATGTTCTGTCGCTTCATGAAGTTCACTATTTCACTTACTTTCCCGGGTAGGCCGTTGCAGTTTAACTGTAGGACGCGAAAGTGCGAAGGGGGAGAAGTGTTCACGCTGGGGGTCAGGGACTGGTGCGTATGCCTTGGTGGAAGCAGGCTGGGTCGCACACTGCGTCGCACTCTAGAAGACGAGGGATCCGGAGCACCAGAAGGTGGCGAATCGGTCGACGTTGTATGTTGCGTAGCTCGACAACATGGTGCAACGTACGTATCAGTCCATAGGTTCCTGTTTCCAAGTTGAGAACATATAAGCAAGTGACACAGGCCATGGCAGGAGTTGCATTTGACCGATGTCGCAGGTGTATATAGTCTCAGCCGACAAACAGAGCACAAGGTGTAAGGGACCAGGAGCTGGTGGCTTTGACTTACATTTGTGCTAGTGCTGGAAGAAGAAGGGGAAGTTGAAAGTGGGAGGGGGGTGGGCTGTCGCTCGGCATTGCTCACATCTGAGACAGAGGTGCTACGTAAGAAGTAGCTGTGAGCGGCTGTGTGAGGTGTTGGCGCCTGTGGGCGTGAGCGGCAGCGGGTGTTACGCACTTCTTGCTGGGCGTTAGTGGTGCTATTAGTCGTGGAGACTATTTCAGGAGCTTGTGACGGTGCGATACTAGATCGTCGTTGGCCACGGGACGTCCTAGGGCGTGAGCAGCAAGGGGCCACGAAAGTTTTGTAGAAACTAGGAGGCCTATGTGTGGAGGGATTTAGCCCGGAGCACCTGGTTTTGTGCAGCCATCTTTTACAAGAGTTGCATTGGACGGAATGTGAACGCTTAACGTAAATCTTCTTCCAGCAGACGCAGCAGATCCATTCTCCTGGACCCGGGTTGGGTTCAACCCCAGCCCGGAGCAGGAGAGTTTTGAGCAGCCCTGCTGCAAGGAGCTGCTCGGAGGATGACAGTATTAGTGGAAAAGGTGACAGGTCAGACAGGATAGAGTCGAAATAACAGCCCTTGGTCGGATGTGAAAATCCGAGTCATTCCGGTACGTAGAACCGGCTGTTGTGGGAATGTGAGAGATCTGTCTACCGACTCGGTGTGGAGGTCATTTAGAGCCCGTCTATGGTTCCGCAGATAAAACGCAAAGAGATATGATGACGGATCTCATCGTAATGCTTACGGAGATGTCTCTTTATGTCTCTGGGGGGCGGTGCTACATCCAAAAAATGTCGGTTTGGAAGACTAGGTTTATGACAGTTCAGAAGGAACTGTCTACTTAAGAGTTCCGCGTGCTCTTGAACATTGAGCAATTTTGCCTCTTGATGGAGGTGAGACTCAGATGACATAAGCAGGCATCCCGTAGCAGTTCTGATGGCGGTGTTTTGGCGGACTTGCAATTTCCTCCAGTTGGTGTCAGAAAGATTGGGCGACCATATAGGCGCAGCATAGTCAATAACCGGCCGGCCAATAGCCTTATATGTAGCAAGCAATGTTTCTTTGTCTTTTCCCCAAGTACTGCCGGCCAGTGACTTGAGGATCTTATTGCGCCTCTGTACATTTGAGGCTATTGCGGTGGCATGACCAGCGAAGGTGAGGCCGTTGTCAAATGTCACACCCAAGATATTTGGGTGGTTGACAGTAGGTAGAGGTACTCCATCTACTTGGACATTTAACTCTTGCCCCATCTGCGCATTCCATGTAGTAAACAGGGTCTTTAGTCGGAGATAGGGTCAGATTACGCTCGGTGAAGAAGCTGGAAAGGTCATGGAGGTAACTGTTGATTCTAATACAGAGTTCATCAATGGAGGGACCCTTGCCCGAGGCCATTATCGTGCAGTCGTCAGCGTAGGAAACAATGGAGACTCCCTCTGGTGGGGGGGAAGTCTCGAAATATAGAAATTAAACAAAAGGGGAGAGAGAACACCACCTTGCGGCACCCCTTGTTTTATTCTTCGTGGTCTAGATTTCTTGTTCCTGAATTTGACTGTTGCCTGTCGACCATTGAGGTAATTAGCGGTCCACCTTTTAAGACCGGCAGGGAGCGGTGTCTCTTCCAGATCTCGCAGGAGTGTGGCGTGATTGACCGTGTCGAATGCATTTGATAGGTCAAGTGACACGAGAACCGTCCTATGGTTTGGTGGGTGTTGATTCAAACCGTTATTAATCTGCGTTGTAATGGCGTTCAAAGCGGATGTCGTGCTGTGATTTTTGCGGAAACCATGCTGGTGATCGGCCAATTTCAGATTTGCAATGAAGTAAGGGAGCAGAATGGTCCCTGGTTTTAGTAGGGGAGCTACAATCGCTTGTTTCCATATCTCAGGTATAACGAAGGTAGTTAGAGATTAAAGAGAGCCGCTAAATAACTGTCCCTTGTGGCCTAGGTGTTTGATCATCTTCATGGCGATTCCGTCGGGTTCGATGGATTTTCAGGGTTTGGCCTTCATTATGGCTTCCTTAACCTCTGCGACTGAGACGGCAATGGGCGCAGTAGAGTGTTTGAGTTTGTGCGCACGTCGGAAGACTCTTCTCTTAGTCCTATCCGCAGGTGGATGCATTATAAACAACCGGCAAAACGAGCTCGCGCATTTCCTGGCGTCCGATTTGACGCTGTCGCCGAATGCAATGGCGACCTTGTCATTGTGTTTGGTCGGATTGGATAGGGCCTTGACAGTCGACAATAATTTGCCGACTCCGCCGGAGAGGTTGCATGTCTCAAGGTGTTGTTTCCACTTGGTCAGCTTGTGTTCGTTGACTATCCTACGAATTTCCGCATTGAGATCTTTGATTCTGGGCTCTGCGGGATTGATGAGTTTCAATTGGTTGTTGTTGTTGTTGTTGTTGTAGCGACTACTTAACCTGCCTAGGATGTCACCCCCATCCAACATTGTCATCAGGCTCTTCTAACGGAAGTCCAAGAAACCTCGCGGCTTCAACAGGGGTGGACCAGAGTGAAATTGGTGTTAGCAGAGTGGGCTCAGTTGAGCAGATGGTTAGTATCGTGGGGAGACACGCCGCATGCCGGGCAGACATTTGGCATGTCAGGGTTCAGTCTGGATAGGTAAGAGTTTAGTCTGTTACAGTATCCAGAACGAAGTTGGGCCAGCGTGACTCTTGTCTCCCTGGGCAGTTCGCGTTCCTCGTCGGCAACAGGTGGAGCTTGTGCCTGTAGGACTGCATTCACTGGGCGAGACCCGACAAAGGAGTTTACCGACTCCGTGTGGATGAGGTTGAGGGCCCGCCGGTGCACCTTTGGATCAAACGGCGAGAAGATGTGGTGCCGGATCTCGTCATAGTGCTTACGGAGGTGACTCCTTATTCTCCTGGGAGGCGGATTTTCGTTGAGCAGGTTCCTGTTCGGGTGCTGCGGTTTATAGCAGTTGAACAGGAATTGTCTAGTCAACATCTCGCAATGCTCTTTGACATCGAGCATTTTTGCCTCATTATGAAGATGGTGTTCGGGAGACATAAGGAGGCACCCCGTGGCAGTTCTGAGTGCGGTGTTTTGGCAGGCCTGCAACCTCCTCCAATGTGTGTCTGCTAACCCCGGCGACCATATTGGCGTCGCGTAGCTCAGAACCGGCTGGCCGATTGCCTTGTACGTTGCCAGTAACGTTTCTTTGTCTTTACCCCAAGTACTGCCAGCTAGTGACTTGAGGATTTTATTACGGCTTTGTACTTTGGTGGCAATCGCGGCTACATGAGCACCGTATTTGAACATGTTGTCAAACGTGACCCCTAAGAATTTGGGGGGTGTGACAGTCGGAAGCTTAATGCCATCGACGTAGACGTCTAATTGCATGTTCGTCTGCGCTGTCCACGTCGTAAATAAGGTGGCCGAGGATTTGGTCGGTGACAATGTCAGGTTCCGTACAGCGAAGAAATTGGAAAGGGCTGGCAGGTAAGAATTAATTCTCGAGCAGAGCTCATCGACGGAGGGTCCAGTCGCCAGGATCGTGCAGTCATCGGCGTAGGAGACGATCGAGACGCCTTCTGGTGGGGAAGGGAGCCTCGATATGTAATAATTAAACAGAAGCGGGGATAGGACACCACCCTGTGGCACCCCTTGCTTGATTATACGTGGTTTTGATCTTTCGCCTCTAAATTCCACCGATGACTGCCGACCACCCAGGTAGTAGGCGGTCCAACGTTTTAGACAGGGGGTAAGGTTTGAATCTTCCAGGTCGTTAATGAGTTGCGCGTGATTAACAGTGTCAAAAGCTTTCGACAAGTCAAGCGCAACTAGCACGGTCCTGTCATTTGGGCGAGATTGGTTGAGACCGACACCTATCTGTGTGGTGATGGCGTTTAGCGCGGTGGTAGTGCTATGCATTTTGCGGAATCCATGCTGATGTTCGGCTAATCGTAGGTTAGCGGTGTAGTAAGGGAGCAAGACCGACTCCAGGGTCTTCACTACTGGCGAGAGGAGTGATATCGGTCGATATGACTCCCCCACGTTAGCCGGCTTGCCGGGCTTTAGTAGTGGCACCACCTTGGCCTGTTTCCATCTTTCTGGAATGACAAAGGTGGTCATGGGCAGGTTGAAGACGGTTGTTAAGTACCTTACTCCCTCATCACCGAGATGTTTTAGCATCAGCATGGATATACCGTCTGGGCCAATAGATTTGGAGTTTTTGGACCCCCGTATGGCCTCCCGAACCTCTGTGGTGGTGATGGCAATGGGCGCTTGGTTGTTTTTGCGTTTGTGCGCTTCCCTGATGGCGCGCCTGATTTCCTTGTCAACCGGAGGATGCAGTACAAAGGTTGCAGTTCAAGCGTCGCACGTGGTCACGTTCATTAGCCAGGGCCGCTGCCTCTGCGGGGAAGTACGGACGTATCTCCTTAATTCTACCTGACGGAATATATTGATTGGAGGCTGAAGCTATGACCAAGCGAAACGCTTTTCCCCTTCTCGTACGTCAGACGGGATGGGAAGAGCAGCGAAGGTGCTCTCAGTGAAATTAAGAAAACCAACCCAGTCCACCTTACTGAAGTTAGTGAAGGTGCGCTTCTCGGAGGTAACGAAGTCATTGGGGCGATCGATTGAGAGGATTATCGGCAAATGATCAGATGCAAGAGTAAGCATTGGTCGCCATTCAACGCAGTTTATGAGACCTGCGCTGACAATTGTGAGGTCTGGCGAACAAATCTAAAATTGGCCGATCATCAACATGGTTTTCGCAAAAATCACAGCACGACATCCGCTTTGAACGCCATTACAACGCAGATTAACAACGGTTTGAATCAAAATCCACCAAACCATAGGACGGTTCTCGTGGCACTTGATCTGTCAAATGCATTCGACACGGTCAATCACGCCACTCTCCTCCGAGACCTGGATGAGACACCGCTCCCTGCCGGCCTTAAGAGGTGGACCGCTAATTACCTCAATGGTCGACAGGCAACAGTCAAATTTAGGAACAAGAAATCTAGACCACGAAGAATAAAACAAGGGGTGCCGCAAGGTGGTGTTCTCTCTCCCCTCTTGTTTAATTTCTATATTTCGAGACTTCCCCCCCCCCACCAGAGGGAGTCTCCATTGTTTCCTACGCTGACGACTGCACGATAATGGCCTCGGGCAAGGGTCCCTCCATTGATGAACTCTGTATAAGAATCAACAGTTACCTCCATGACCTTTCCAGCTTCTTCACCGAGCGTAATCTGACCCTGTCTCCGACTAAATCTACGGCGACCCTGTTTCCCACATGGAATGCGCAGATGGGGCAAGAGTAGAATGTCCACGTAGATGGAGTACCTCTACCTACTGTCAACCACCCAAAAATCTTGGGCGTGACATTTGACAACGGCCTCACCTTCGCTGGTCATGCCACCGCAATAGCCTCAAAGGTACAGAGCCGCAATAAGATCCTCAAGTCACTGGCCGGCAGTACTTGGGGAAAAGACAAAGAAACATTGCTTGCTACATATAAGGCTTTTGGCCGGCCGGTTATTGACTATGCTGCGCCTATATGGTCGCCCAACCTTTCTGACACCAATTGGAGGAAATTGCAAGTCTGCCAAAACACCGCCATCAGAACTGCTACGGGATGCCTGCTTATGTCATCTGAGTCTCACCTCCATCAAGAGGCAAAATTGCTCAATGTTCAAGAGCACGCGGAACTCTTGAGTAGACAGTTCCTCCTGAACTGTCACAAACCTAGTCATACAAACCGACATCTTTTGGATGTAGCACCGCCCCCCAGAGACATAAGGAGGCATCTCCGTAAGCATTACGATGAGATCCGGCATCATATCTCTTTGCCGTTTGATCTGCGGAACCATAGACGGGCTCTAAATGACCTCCACACTGAGTCGGTAGACAGATCCCTCAGATCTCGGCCTGTGAATCCCGTTATTAATACTCAACCACCTGAATTTGCTGAAGAGGAGCGTGTACTTCCGAGGGAGACTAGAGTCATACTAGCACAACTTCGCTCTGGATATTGTAATAGGTTAAACTCTTACTTATGCAGACTGAACCCCAACATACCAAATACATGCCCTGCATGTGGTATGACCCCTCATGATACCATACATCTCTTTTCCTGTTCAGTTGAACCCACTCTTCTAACACCCACATCACTCTGGTCCAACCCTGTGGAAACTGCGCATTTCCTCGGACTTCCGTTAGAAGAGCCTGATGACAATTTAGAGTGATCGAGCCCATTGGGCAGGGCGAAGCACTGTTAACAACAACAACAACAACAACAGGTCTGGCGAACTGGAACAATTTACCGCAACTCTCGTGGGGGCGTCCCCGTTCACAGTGCAAAACGTCGAATCGTCTATTTGTTCCGCCAATTCCTGACCCCTGCCATCGGCCTGTAGGCTTGAGTGCCACAGATCGTGGTGTGCGTTGAAGTCTCCGAGGATTACACGATTATCGCTTCTGAGTAACGCACTGATGTCAGGGTGGTAATCTCTCGGACAGCAGGTGCCAGGAGGTATATAGATGTTAATGATTTCGAGGTCGACGTCGCCCGTCCGGACTACCATTCCTTGACGTTCCAGGAGGTTGTCCCTCGGGTCGACATCGGGCTCAAATGGACGATATTGGGAGGATTGGTGTGTGATGAAGGCGAGTCCGCCCCCAAGGCCTCTCTCTCGATCACGCCGGTGGATGTTGTAGCCGTCACAAGTCCGAAGATTTGATCGGGCGTTTAACTTCGTCTCCTGAATGGCAGCGATCTTGATGTTCTGTCGCTTCATGAAGTTCACTATTTCACTTACTTTCCCGGTTAGGCCGTTGCAGTTTAACTGTAGGACGCGAAAGTGCGAAGGGGGAGAAGTGTTCACGCTGGGGGTCAGGGACTGGTGCGTATGCCTTGGTGGAAGCAGGCTGGGTCGCACACTGCGTCGCACTCTAGAAGACGAGGGATCCGGGGCACCAGAAGGTGGCGAATCGGTCGACGTTGTAGGTTGCGTAGCTCGACAACATGGTGCAACGTACGTATCAGTCCATAGGTTCCTGTTTCCAAGTTGAGAACATATAAGCAAGTGACACAGGCCATGGCAGGAATTGCATTTGACCGATGTCGCAGGTGTATATAGTCTCAGCCGACAAACAGAGCACAAGGTGTAAGGGACCAGGAGCTGGTGGCATTGACTTACATTTGTGCTAGTGCTGGAAGAAGAAGGGGAAGTTGAAAGTGGGAGGGGGGTAGGCTGTCTTCAATTGGTCACGTTCTCTTGCCATCGCCGCAGCTTCTGCCGGAAAATTCGGACGAAATTCTGGTATTCTACCAGCAGGAATAAAGCGGCATGAGGCTGAATCAATGATCTTGCGAAACTCTCTTTCGCCTTTGCGTACGTCCGTAGGAGTGGGTAAGGCAGCGAAGGAGCGCTCTGTATAGTCAGTAAAGCGGTCCCAGTCCGCTTTGGTGAAGTTGATGTATGTTAATTTATCAGTCGTTATAAAGTCGGCCGGTCGTTCAACAGAGAGTAAGATGGGTAGGTGGTCTGAAGCTAATGTAAGCATCGGTCGCCAGATGACAAAGTTAATTAGGCCAGCGCTCGTTATGGAGATGTCTGGCGAACTGTGGCAGTTACCTGCCACCCTGGTGGGGGCATCTCCATTGACTGTACAGAATGCTGCGTTATCTATTTGGTCTGCAATTGCGTGTCCTCTGCTGTCTGCTGGAAAGTTGGAGTTCCAGAGATCGTGATGCGCGTTGAAGTCGCCTAGGATTAGACGGTTATCGCCCCTTAGCAACGCACTGTCGGGATGATAATCTCTAGGACAACACGTGACAGGAGGAATAAAGATGTTTATGATTTGCAGGTCGGCGACTCCTGACCGGACTGATATGCCTGGGCATTCTAAGGTAGAGTCTCTGGGGTCGACGTCAGGGGAAAATAGATTATATTGTACAGAGTGATGTGTAATGACCGCAAGGCCACCCCCAAGACCGCTGAGACAGTCTTTTCGATGTACATTATACCCATCACAAGTTCGTAAGTCCGATTTTGTGTTCAATTTTGTCTCTTGCGATTTTGATGTTGTGCGTCTTCATAAAGTCAGTTATCTCCGCGATCTTTCCAGCTAATCCGTTACAGTTCAGCTGCCATGGCTGATGTTGTCTGGCGTGGAAAGCGGCTGTGTACTGCAACAGGGGGCTATGAGCGTATCCGTCCAAAGGTTACCGTTTGCGAGCCCAGAGCACATAACGGTGTGACACAGGCCAAGGCAATGGTTGCACCTGACCGATGTCGGGGGCGTATATAATCTTACAATATAATAATATAATGCCTACAAACGGTGCACGTAGTGAAAGGTACTAGGAGATGGTGTTCCTGACCCACGTGCAGGCTGGAAGCAGGGGGGCATTAGGGGCAGAGACAGAGGGGACTGAGCCCCGGCGATCCTCATATCTGAGCTATTCCGGAGGGGATAGGAGTATTGAGCGGCCGTGTAAGATGGAGACGCTGGTGTGCGTTAGCGACAGTCGGGAGTAGGTGAGGCGGGAATGGCAGCGGTGCTGCCAGTCGTATAGACTGAGCCAGTATTGTGACTATTGGAAGTAGGTAGAGCGGCGACTACCGCGGGACGACCTTGGACGTGTACAGCAAGGTGCCTCAAAAGTACTAAAGAAAGTACGGGGTGTGTGGATGGCAGGGTTAAGCCCTGAAAATCCAGATTTATGTAACCCTCTCTTACACTTGGTGCATTGTACCGAATACGACCGTTTAATATAAATTTTCTTCCAGCAAACGCAGCAGATCCAGTCTCTTGGTCCAGGATTGGGTTCGACCCCAGCCCGTAACAAGAGACAATGGAGCAGCCCAGCTCCCAGGTAAGGGTGGAACGGGACAGATTGGACAAGGTTACACTGATGCCTCTCACCTCTCATTACCCATCTCTCCTTCCTCAAGGAAGGTGGGGTGACATGACCTAGAAGGTTCCTCTGGTCATACCAAATCGCTACCACGACAGTCGGGCAGTACCGGCCAAGGACTGTCAGTTCCACAGCAACCCCCAAAACCTTCGGGGAGTGTTTTTTACAACAACAACAACAACATAACGACCGATAAACTGGCATACATTAACTTCTCCCAAAGCGGTCTGGGACCGCTTTACAGACTATACAGAGCGGTCCTTCCCTGCCTTACGCATTCCGACAGACGTACGCAAAGGTGAAAGATATTTCGCCAGGTCAACGATTCAGCCTCCGGGCGCTGTATTCCTGCTGGTAGAATACCGGATATTCGTCCGAAAAGATCTCTCAGAAATTCGTAGGACAGTCAATAAACACAAACTAAGTGGAAACAACACCATCATTTTCATGTGGTTGTTGTAATCACACATATTACATGTGCAGAAGTCAGTTTTTTGCAGAAATACTTTGGATAGCGTAGCCGATGTTTGACCGGCCATGCTCTGAGCATAAATACCATGGATAAGTTTTTCGGCAATCACTTTCATTGAAACAACATATTTATTTTCCGCTTTCGGATTATTGATACAGAGATCAAAACGCGTCGTTTGATATTTCTCCCGACACTTTTTGACTTGTTTTAGCAGTTGTCTCCTAAAGGAAACAAATATCAGTTTTATGAAGAGGCTTACCTCTACCAGTCACATTTTCAATTATTTTTTTTTTTCGATATTCATTCTCCGTATCTGGGGTATGATTCCAAGTTAAGAAACGTGTCTTTTGTACCCCTCGCGGAATTTTGTTTGCAGTCGGTGGTTGTCATAAACAATTACTGAAAAAATACTTACCCCATCCATTCAGATATAATTATATCAACCTTATCTATGCCATTGGGCATTTCTATTTCTTCAATCTTTCCTTTTACTACAGCAATGATTTCTTGAAGCTTATTGTCAATGACTACCTGACGAGCGTACTCTACGATGTTTGAGCAATCGACTGCGATGACTTTAGCTGCTCCAGCCTTAGCGGCGAACATAGACAATATTCCGGTTCCACAACCAACGTCAAGAACGACCTAGAAACAGCATATTATATTTTACACAATGCAAATGACGAAGGCTTACTTTGTCGCGGAATAAATGCTTATTGTGATACATAGCATTGCGATATGTGATTGTACGCACTTCGTCTTTGAGCATTTCCTCGTGGATACCAAAATGGGCATATGAATCAAAGTAGTAGTCTCTGGAAGTCATTTCTTCCGCTGAAGCTGAGCGTGGCACAGAGCTATCTGTGGACTGCTTCAAGTTATGCATTATGACGTCGTCAGACTGAAAAAAAAAACCACTTTCAATTATGAGCGTTGTGAATGCGAAATAACAGTCTTACCATCTTCTTTAAGGAAATTTTTTCGCTATCACTAATGTACATACAACTTTATTCTATGTTCTTGCTCCTCAATATTATAACAACTTTTAACCATACCGCATGTTAGTTTTGGGAGAATTCTACACCACTTTAACGAATCGATAGACCCATTCCTAACTAAACAACACTCTCATCTCTACGTAACACAAACGGGGAACATGGTCATAGTTAAATGATTGATATGGTTTCGCCGATGACATTGCGTCTTCTTCTTTCTGATCTACACCAAACTAACTAAAATCTCTTTGTTTTCTGTTTACATTCTTTGTTTAGAAATCATGGAAAAGCTATTGAGTCCGCTTCGTGTTTTATTTGGTTTTAATAAAAATTCGCTGTGAATTGATATATAACAAGTACTCTGTGATTTATGTGTTTGTGTTATAGGTGGAAAGCTTAGAAAATAGGCGGATCGTTATTGCGTGTTCCTTCTTACATGCGCATTTTGACCATTGTACAACTCTACAAGTAAGTTATGTCGGCATCCCTTTCTCTTCCTTCTCTCTCTAGCTCATAGGCGTTTGACACTCACTCACATGTCAAACAAGCGTTTGAAACTCACTCGTGGCTGGGTTGCTGGTCAGCTAACAATGAAGGGATGCAAAGGCTTAGTGCAAAAATGGACTGAATTTTACAGCTGGGCTGCTGTGTTAGTTAATTTCTTTAACTGAATTTAGTATGAAAACGTGTTTATAAATTTGGAAAATAACTAATAATAAGCCCTAGCTGAATAAAAATAAATGGTAATTCTATACGACCGTACGTAACTGCTAAAACACGTCCAAAATTATCAGAAGACGCGCTTTGACCTCGGAATCAATAATAATCTGAAAGCGGAAACTCGATTATGTATTTATATCAAGAGATATTTGCAATCAAAGTCGAAAATTTTCTGTCATTTTCATGTGTGTCAAGAAATACTGGGGATCGCGTAGCCGGTGTTGGACCGGCTAAGGGCTATTTTTTTGAAGCGCGGCCTACGCAGAAAGGTGTCCTGCATATAAATACCATCGATCAGACCCCCCGTGTGCGACCGGACTTAGGCCATTTTTTGGTTTTTTGCCAATAACTTTTCACTGAAATCCGATACCGAGGTCAAAACGCGTCTTTTGAAGCGAAGCTCAACAAAAACTAAACAGGTTATTACAACAAAGGCTATTAAAGTTTATCAAATATGTAGTTTTGTTTAGTAATTCTTTTTTTTAATAAAAAGTTGAATTTATTAATTTTATTTGTAAATATTGCGGCAGTTATGTATATGGGTGATAATAGGCCTACAGGGGAACGGCACATCCAATAAAATTTAGATAGCGGGCCTACATTGCAGCCTCCTGGGTGGTGTGGGAAGGCAATGGTTAGCAAAGTGTCTAAAAGGCGTCTGATGAGAAGCGGGTGACTTCCTAACATGAAACCTCAACCATCGCGTGCAAACCGTTTTAATTTTTCTCTAATATCAATTCAAATATAACTTTTATAATCTTTTCTAAAAAATAAGGCAAAGCTACGATAACTACATCACTCAAGCGACGTGGAAGTTCACATAAGCGCACCCTTATATGTACACTTGGTACACACCATGCACACACAAAAGAAAAACAAGAAATAAGCATGCGCATTTTAGGAGACACACTTTAAATAGTAAGGAACTTTATTAGATACGATATAAATCAGAAAAATGCTTCTTCAGTTGAAATATTTGAAGATAATTATCAAATTAGCGCGTGCAATTTTAGTGTAAACAAAGAAGAACAAGCTAATTGCTATGGCAACATCAACTTCATGGTTGTTTTTTATAGGTAGCACGGAAATTTTTATAAAGATTTCAAAGATATCAAAAACTGGTACTTAAATAAGTAAAACTATTGCAAAAATAGTTATACTTGAAATTATGCGCTTTAAATAATAATTTGCTGCAACTGATTTCTCTTATTTATTGTATATTTTTCTATAGCATCGCCTACTTCTTGTCTGCTGCCAATGAGAACGACTCTGCGTTTAATGGCCTCTGAATGACAAGCTCTTTACATGGTGGGCACAGCTGTGGACGAACAGCTGATACATATCTTACTTGTAGACCTTTACAATGATTTTGACATAAGGATTAAACGACGTCAAACGCTAATTTCGTGTTGTTGGCATCAACCATATATTATTAAACCATGGTTCTATTCTGGGGCCTCATAAGGCACCAGTGACTATACTGCAAGCTTGACTGAGAATTTTTAAGGGTTAGTGCATTCGCTGGTCCGCGTGTCATACCAACTTGCATGCGACTATCGTTGTGTCTCTGCCGGCGTTGATGGGCTAAAACTTAAATTTTAGATTTTTATGTTGACGCATGATTAATTTGATCGTGTCGGCTCGAAAGTTTAGCAGTCGCTGTTGACAGAAAACAATGGAAGAATGTTAGGTAAAAAATTGGAAAAATTAAAAAAAAAAATTTGGATTAGAATTATTTATATATTTAAAAAAATTAAATATTATTTAATAAAAAAAAAATAAAAAAAATAAAATTAATTATGCGAGGAGCTACGTTCGAACCTTTGACCGCACGGTTGGGTCTATTAGAATGGCTTTTTGGTTTCGAATAGAACGGAATTTCGAATAGAACTACAGAGTACGGGCCCTGTAGGTCGATTCTGTAACTATTTTAACGCCAGGTGTTAGCGTTAACTTCGCTTATCACCATTTTTAACGCTTTTCCCTATTCACACACTTTTTGTGTGGTTAGCTGCCGTGAATTATTTTCGAGGTATTAACAATAGCGTTAATATATTTGCAAGTGTTTTAGGGTTTGGAAAAAGCAAAAAAATTAGTTTTGAGTTTTTTGCATGTAATTTAGTGCAAAATACGGCGAAAAGAGAAGTATTGCCATATTTTATCACCATCAAGAGTCAGCTGTTCAGCGGCGTTAAAGGAGAGTTACAGAATCGCATTTTCGTTAAGAACAAACGCCAAAATTTGGCGATAAGCTTAACGCTCGGCGGGTGGTTAAAAGTTACAGAATTGGGCTACTGGTTTTGCGTTATCGTGAAGTGAAAAGTAAATACGTCCATTCGTTTCACTTTATATTTCCGATTTGAAGTGAAATGAATAAAGTTATCTCGAACATAATTTTGGTGTTAACGTCAAAACAATTCAAACAGCGCATTTTTTACATATTAAAAATTTTTTAGTGATCAAAATTACTTTATTCTAACAATTCTATAATAAACTATCATTTAGTAAGAACGAATTGTATCAACGCAATTCAAAATGTTCTGCAGAAAAGAGTTTTCATCGCACATATCACGGTCGAATTTTAGAGCTCAGTGAAGTGAAGAAAGGAAAACGCTGAGTGATAACTAAAGGAGAAATGGTTTTTTTTAACGAAAAACCATAATTGACCCTCAGAGATAACGATGGCTATACTATAACTGTTGTTGTTACTACAAGGTAAGCTCCGGTAACTCCCTTACGGTACATGCTCGACTGTCGCCGTAACGGTTTGGTATCACCAGTACAAAATTCTTGGTCATGTCAACCCTCCTTTCGTAAGGCCCTTACTACAGGTATGACTTTAAAACTTGCACTTGGTGTTGTAAAACGGACTGTTGTGGTAAGGCTAAGGTGGCAAGCCCCTCTAGCTCTTAGGGTGGGGAGTTTTTGCTCACCAGCCTTACCAGCAGTTAAACAAACAAAAATAGGTTCGCGTCTGAGTGAGGGTTGAAGAATAAGGTAATTGTTTCCTTTATTAGACAACTGCTAAAGCTCATCCGAAATTATCGGGAAAGGTATCCAACGACGCGTATTGATCGGTAACAATAATCGGGCAGCGGATTTTCGAGTTTCTGTTTCAGTGAAGAGATATTTGCAATCAAAATTGATAATTTTCTGGCATTTTCATGTGGTTGTTATAATCACAGATTAGGGTGTACCGAAAGGTGCAAAATTGTGTTCTGCGCAGAAACACTATGGACCGCGTAGCCGTTGTTGGACCGGCTAAGGATTATTTTTTTGAAGCGCGGCCAAAGGCCGCCTACGCAGAAAGGTGTTCTGCACATAAATACCTGGGGTCAAGCCACCTTTTTGGGATTGGACCTGGGTAATTTTTTTTTGGTCTTGTAAATACTACTCAGCCATAGCCGGGCCCCTAAAGACTAACGGAACCTCGGGACAATTTGCCCTGTCTGCCCCCCTCTCGACAGGCCTGGTCATAGCGAGGCCCAAGGCATGTACAAAGAGGAGGGTTGACTCTTATCTGACCCGGACAGACCTGTTTTCTTTATTTTTTCTCAATTTGAATAAATCACACAGCATTTGTTTGACTGACAAAGATTTATTTGGGCCTTTTTTATACGAGTTGTTCACTTCTTATGTTCGCCGGTAATGGGAAACCGGAAGCCAATCTTACATTTATTTCCATTTATTTAACAGAGTTGCATTTTGCATACTTTTACAATGTATCTTGCAATATTAACTAATCTTTCCAACGCATCTTTCATATGATACAATTACACTGGGTTTACACCATCAATTCATCCATACTTATACTAACTTCCCATTGTTACAATTTTAAACTTTACAACTCGGCCAATCCTGACAAAGGACCGACTTCGGTCAGGATACGAACGAACGTATCGTAGCGACATACGTATCGTTTCCCAATACTTTGTGGATAACGTATGGACATTTTTAACGTGGTACAAACTTTTTATTACTACCTGCCGTAGTATCGACATTCCTCACAACGACGAAGTCATCTACGCAGTATGTCTTAGTCGAGAGTTGGTTCTTGTACGACCGCTGAGTATCATATTCCTGCCTAGGTAGGATGGACTTGGATGCGCCTTCACGTAGTTTTTCCAAGTGACGCCCGTCGTCAGGGTTTATTTTATCATTAAAGAACTCCGTGAATTCATCTACGACCACTCCTCTCTGTTCAAAACTGTACAAGAGCCGACTAGGGGTATCCCGGCAGGAACTATGAATTGAATTGTGAATAGCGAACTCCACTTCAAGTAACTTTTTGACCCAATCGTCGTGATTTATTTCTTCAGTCAGTTTTCCCAAGATGTATTTCAGTATTCTATTCACCCTTTCCACTTGGCCGTTGGCCTGGGGGGAGGCGACAGCGACCTTTACGTGATCTATGTTTTGCTTCATCAAGAAAGCACCGAATTCCATAGAAGTGAAACAGGTTCCTCTGTCACTTACTATCCGCATTGGTCGGCTGTAGTAACTGAAGTATTTCTCAAGGGCAGCTATTCCCTCTCGAGTACTGGTCAAATTGGTAGGCTAGAGTTAGACGAATTTCGTAAGGCATCAACTACAACTAAGATATGTTTCGGGTTCGTATTAATTCAATGTTCTTATCTCCTTCCTGGGCAACTTGTACCTGAAACTCAACGTCATCTGGATTTATTATTGATGCGATCTGTCCCCTGCCTAAGGCATCAGCGAGACCCATGGAGGCCCCTCGTCTATGCCTAATTTTATAATTATAATTTTCCAGTTCGAGGGCCCACCTAGCGCGAGAGGGATTTAGTTGTTTTTTCTCAAGAGTCATTGTCAGTGAACTGCAATCGGTGACTATTGTAAAAGGTATGCCTTCCAAGTAGGGCCTGAACCTTCTCAAATAATATATTATGGATAGAGTTTCTAACTCAAAACTATGGTATTTTGATTCGGAACTTGAAGCGGTCTTGGAAAAGTATGATAGGGGGTGAAATTTCTTGTCGTTGCAATAATACTGAACCGAAAGCTATACTACTGGCGTCGCAATAAAGCTCCGTCTCCCGTTCAAGGCTATATATGGGTAAAACTGGGCTTTTTACTAGTCTGGATTTAAGCTCTTGAAAAGCGTCGAGTGTTCCCTTTAAGTAGGTCCTGCAGCGGCTTAGCAATCTGGGAAAAGGATGGCACAAAGCGACGGAAATACGAGAATAGTCGTATACACGACTGCAGTTGCTTTGGATTGGTAAGTATTGGGAAATTCTGTATACTCTTAATGTGAGAATCATTTGGTAGTATCGCCGTACGGGTCACGGTATAGCGTAAGTAGTCGATTTTATCGTATCCGAATATGCATTTACCTAGATTAAGTTTTAAATTCTGTAGTTTAAACCGCTCTAGTACGGCCTTCAATAAGTCTATATGTCCTTCGAATTTTTCAGTTGCTACCAAGATGTCCTCCATGTAAATGATAATCGTTCTATTGTCGACCATGTCTCGGAAAATACTATTTGTAAATCTTTGAAATACTGCCGGAGAGTTTTTATGTCCGAAAAGCATTTTAAGGTACTCGTATTGACCGTTGTGGGTCACAAAAGCGGTAAGCTTGACTGAATCAGGAGCCATCTGGACCTGGTGGAATCCACTCTTCAAGTCGAGCACCGAAAAGAATTTTTTACTTTCCAAGTATTGAAGGCAGTCGTCAATCAAAGGTAAAAAGTAGTTGTCCCTCACGGTTAGTTTGTTTAATGCCCTATAGTCAACACACAATCCTGGGCCCTCACTCTGTAGTTCTATTCGAAACAAAATTTGTTCGCTTTCGAGCGCTTCGTACTCTGTAAGAAATTTTCGAATAGAAGGCATTCGTTGTTCCATTCTGTTCCCTTCGAATTTAATCTATCCCCCTTTCTATTGTAGAATATCTTGTATTCACTACTTCGAAAACATATGCCACAATGGTCGAAAGTTAAAAAATTCTATTCGACAACAATTTAGCAAACGGAAATCCACAAAAATTTATTTTTTTATGATTATAATAAAACAATTATTTTTTTTTTCATCAAGAAGTAATTTTTATAGCAGCAAGAGTTAAGCAATCGTTGTTAACAGAAAATAATTAAAGAATTCTAGGTAAAAATTTGGAAAAATTTAACCAAAGAAATTTTTGGGATTAGATTATTTAAAAAAATAAAATTTTATTTAATAAAAATAAAAATTACTTATGCAAGGACTTACGTTCGAACCAGCAACCGCACGCGTGGTAGTCAAGGTTCTTATCAGCTAAGCTACCGCGACAAGTAAAACTGCGCTGCCTAATATCGCACTTGAGACTTATGCAAAGTGTTTTTGTATTTTGCTTTGCGCTTAAAATTTGTGAAACAGTGATGCCTATTATTATGGATTCTTTTCTAAAGGAAATTCTAACGAACTACAGAGTGCCTATGTGTATTAGAATCGCTTTTTGCTTTCGAGTAGAACAGCCTTTCGAATAGAACTACAGAGTGAGGGCCCTGTTTTGCCATTCTTCTTTTTTACTAATACGATACTTGGTCTTATTATTATTCTTTCTTGGCGTAATTCGTGTATGATGGACTGAACCTGGTTTCTCTCAGCGTAAAAAGTCTACGTGGAGCGCAACGAAAAGGGACGTCGCTGGTTAAGTGTATTTTCGTCTGATATTCGAAAGGCTCGGGTTTTATATCTTTCTTTAAATATGTATCGTCAATTAGTTGGTTCAATTCATGATGTAATTACTATAAGGTGATTTATGTTGGCAGCTTCTCTTTCTATTTCGCCATCTTGAACTCCCTTATAGAATACAATTTGCAACTTTTTCGTTTTTGTGTTGACAAATTTTCGTTGTAAGTTGTTAAAAAAAATTAAATTTTCAAACAACAATATTTAAATTTCAACTTAAAACGCGTTAATTGTAAACGTAAGTATACTTATAATATTGCACAGCATAGACATTAACAGATCTTTATTAATTTCGATAAACAGTCCCAGCTATACAAGTTGAATAATGAAGGATTTTATAGTAATGCCACGGGTGAGTAACTATAAATTCTTTGATTAAATACGTAACTCTGTTTACGTTGTGGCATAACTCGCCAATAACGTCTTTTTTGTTTTCCTTGCAGGTTTAGTTTTGCTCCTGTGTGGGAGATAAGACAACAATATTAACTGCTTACTACGCAGTAAGTTATCCTTAATTTACTTATTAAAAACTGTCATCAAGCTTATAATAAATGTTTGAATTTACTTTTTTTTTAATGTTTTTCATAGGTTTTGAACGAACGTGTGCATGCGTTAGCTTAGAACACGTATTCAAAAACAAGCGTCTTAAAACTTATGGTGAGTTAAGCGGCAAATACACTACACGAACGTTTCCGCGAACATTCCGCAATCTTGTTCGCAGCTTTGGCCATCCACCATACGAACTTTTGGCCGAACATTAGTTCTCTTTCAGACAGCGATGAATACGGACAACAATTGTGCTGCAGCAATATTGCTCGCTGTGGCAATTAAGCGTAAAAAAAAGAAAGAAGATCGCAAAAAAAGAATTTGGTGCAAAGACTACTTTTTTTTTTTATAACTGTATCCTTTGTGGCATCAGGATCTACTTCTTTTAATTTTTCGATTAAAGTCGCATAATCATTATTCTTTTTAATTCTATTACAATAATCTTTGCTTTTTACTTGCCACAATGATGGCAAAGATGTATACATTTCAATAAATTCACTCAGAAATTTTTTATTGTCCATTTTACTTTTCCGCGCACGTCTGTTCCGTTCAGAAATTACTACGATTATGAGCTATTTCGCCATAAAATATTTTGAGTTTTGGCGAACATTTGCGCGAACTGGAAAACACCATACACGAGAGAAAAGTTCGCACAAACATGACATAACGGGAATGTTCGCGGAAATGTTCGTGTAGTGTATTTGCCGCTTTAATCATGAGTAACAAAAACAACTGAAGAGTCGTCTTAGGTATAAACATGATCAAATAATTTATATGGTCGTTTCAAATGACATAGCGTCTTCTTCTTCCTCATCCACACCTTATGTCAAAAGATTAGAAAATAGGCGAATCGTTTTTGCGCGTTCCCTCTCCCATGTGCATTTTGACATAAGAATTCACCGACGTCAAACGGTAATTTCGTGTTGTTGGCCGTTCGCGTCAACCATATAAATCATTAAATCATGGGTATAAACGTTTCGTGAATTCGAAACGCTGTTTTCCCTTCCGATCCTAATTTACGATAAGTTCATGAAGTTTTGTCGCTTTTTTTCTGACACTTTATTCGTATCTTAGTTGTAAGTTAACTCTTTTTGCTCATAATTAACAAAACACAACATCAATTAAAAACTGTTAGTTAGAAGTAGGAATATGCGGGTATGTTTATTTCTTATTACCCAAATTATGGGTGTTTGTGATGGCATAAAGAAAGTGTGGCAGACACATAGTTCCATACATCGAAGTTCTTGGATAAATAGAGTAATCGATAGAGCTATGTTCAAGTAGATGAATGGTGCAGCTATGCTGATTAAATTTGGTAGCTATATCAACTTAAGTTTCACTATCAATATTGAAGGCACAATCGTTAAGTGACCATGAAGTCATACAATAGGGCCCAGTTTTTAAATAAGAGTTTAAACTATAGTTAAATTTGAGCTTACCCTGCAAAAAACAATGGAGTAGCAAAGTACTCCAGTACTTATCCTCATTCATATAAAAAAGGTGGTCCAATTTACATGGCGATGTCTACGATTGGATCAACTTATCCATCTCGTAGTAGTCCATTTCTTTGCTCCAGAATATTCCATAGAGCACCTGCTAAAGGACAGCTGAAAAAACTTGAAAATTCGCCTAAGACTATACATTGGACGCAGGGGGACATATTATCGGTTATAGCCCTACATGCGGCTGAACCGAAAGCGTATACTCATATGCTAAAGAGTGGGTATCCGCTTCCATGCGAGTCAACTGTTGCTAAATGGGACAGAAGGTACAATTTAAAGATAGTGTCCTAGATTTTTCGATTGGAGCAATGTGTAGCGTAGAAGACATGGATGTGGAAGACAAGTTATGCATCCTCGCATTTGATGAGATGAAAGTGGAGCCTGCATATGAATATGACACACTCACTGACACAGTCAGACCGCCAAGCAATTATGTCCAAGTGGTTGTTGTTCGAGGTCTTAAGCGTTCATAAAAGCAGCCAGTCTTTTACGCGTATGATTGTAGGATGAGTAAAGCCATTTTGGAGAATTTAATTTTTATACTGGACGAAGCAGGGTATCCAGTTGTTGGGGTTGTCTCGGACATGGGACCTGGAAATCAAGCCGTTTGGAAGGAGCTGAGTATTTTAATTGGTAAATAACGTAACTGAAAAGAAATTTGTGTTTTTATTACCAAGGTTATATATTCCCATTAGACAAAACGTGGCTTGTGAATCCGGTAAGCGTGTTTGTTTTTGCAGATGCACTTTTTGAACAACGGCTTTAGAACTGGAAATGATTAACCCACACCTAAGAGCATTGCTGACGTCCTGATACACACATCTGTGTCTGACGTTTCTATAGTGCATAAACTATCGGAGCGCCACCTGACAATACGGAACGCAGGCCGACATAACACAGCCAGTGCCTTGTGCCGATGTGACGAACGGGGACTCGAAGTTTACAATAGCGTGCAAACTGCAGGATTTGTAGATTTAGTAAATGACTGGTTCGATCTCTTGAATACTAAGCTTTCAACCATGCAGTCGTTTCCTGCAAAACGACCTTTCGGGATGAATTACGAGGAACAGGGTGCTATCCATTTGAAAATGGACGAGTGTGTTAATAACATGCGCGTTGGCGCAAGAAGAAAGTGTTGCCTTTTTCAGAGAGGTATCCTTATTACCAACAGCTCCCTAAGAGGTTTTTATACATACGTAAAGAAAATGTATATAATGCAATACATATTGACGTATCGCTTGAATCAAAACATTGTCGAAAATTTTTTTTTGCTAGGTAAAAACACCGTTTCCTCAATGTCCGGTTAACGCACCAGGCACTTCCTTTGATAGATAACCGCCGTTTAGTTAATTAATCTACCGGTTAGCGTTAAGCCTTTATTGAGAAAATTGCCCTTAGTTTAACTATAGGGTGTTTTTTTTACAGGTTTGTTTTTCGAATAGGGATAAAACTGGCATTTTGTGGTCAAATCTGGCAACTCGAATGTCATTTATGTTCAGTTTGGTTTGCCATTTCATCGTGAACAGGTTGACAAAAGAACAACGCTTGCAAATCGTGCAAATTTATTTCGAAAATAATGGTTCAGTTCGCGAAGTTTACCGTGAGCTCCGTCCATTTTATGGTCGACATAATCGTCCATCAGAGCAATTAATTCGGTTAACCATGGATCGTTTTCGCACTACGTTTACTCTATGTGATAATACGCATCCGCAGAGACGTCGAACAGTGCGCACCGAAGAAACAATTGCCGCTGTAGAGCAAAGTGTTGAAGAGGACCCGAATGAATCGATTCGCCACCGTGCACAGCAATTGGAGCTTTGTCCATCAACTTTATGGAAGATTTTGCGCAAAGATCTTGGCTTGCGACCTTACAAGATCCAGCTTGTGCAAGAATTAAAGCCGCGAGACCATGCAATGCGTCGTGATTTTGGTGTATGGGCCGAAAATGAGATTGATTTCGATGCTGATTTTCATCGCAAAATTTTGTTCAGTGATGAGGCTCATTTTTGGTTGAATGGCTACGTCAACAAGCAAAATTGCCGCATTTGGAGTGAAGAGAATCCACATGAGACCCTTGAAACGCCATTACATCCACAAAAACTGACTGTTTGGTGTGCTCTATGGGCTGGTGGAGTCATTGGGCCATACTTCTTCCGCAATAATGCTGGAGAGGCAGCTACCGTTAATGGAGACCGGTATAGAGCCATGATAACCGACTATTTTGTTCCCGAATTGGATGGCATGAATGTGGATGAGTTGTGGTTCCAACAAGACGGCGCTACATGCCACACAGCGCACGTCACAATCGATTTATTGAAGGAAACATTCGATGAGCGCATAATTTCGCGGAATGGACCTGTCAATTGGCCACCAAGGTCGTGTGATTTGACACCATTGGATTATTTTCTTTGGGGATATGTGAAGTCGCTCGTCTACACCAACAAACCAGAAACGTTAGGGGAATTGGAAGCCAACATTCGTGGCGTTATTGCCGACATACGGCCCCATATGCTCGAAAAAGTGGTTGAAAATTGGACCTGTAGAATTGGCTTTATTCGAGCCAGCCGCGGCGGCCACATGCCCGAAATCATATTTAAACATTAATGGCATAAAATTATCCTTCCAATAAAGCCAAATTGATGGACCTTAAAACGATTTTCTTGTGTTTTATTTCAATTCGAAGTTCTATACCCCTAAAAAAACACCCTTTACTATCGGGCTTTGATTTTATTCCCAATAGAACAGATTACTGTGCGCCGACCTCTTCTCCGGCGAAGGGTTTTTCGACTTACATTCCCTCAAGGGACGAGTGGACAGGCGGAGAACCTATCTGGGGGGAGGCCTTGGCGAATCTGTTTACGGACGGGTAAAAGCTGGATGGATGTGTTGGGGGGGGGTGTATACTGTCAGGAACTCGGGATTAGCACGAAATTTAGGCTACCTGATCATTGTAGCGTTTTCCAAGCGGAGGTTGCCGTCATTAAGGATGCGGTAGATGGGATGCTGTCGAGCGCATTCACTGTCAAGGAGTTCAACATCTACTCAGACGGTCAAGCGGCAATTAGGGCGCTGAGTGCAGGCAACGTTCGATCGAGGACAGTGAGCGACTGTCTGGAATCACTTGCGGTTGCGTCCAACTACTTCAAAATAAAAATCATTTGGGTGCCTGGCCACTGTGATATTCCCGGCAATTGCCCTACGGATCTCTTGGCCAGAGCTGGCATGCGTGACACAGATGTGGCTGACTCCAGCACACTGGGTATTCCTCTTACCACCTGTAGTTTGCTTCTGGGCAGGTGGGCTTCGGAACAGTTAAGCAAACGGTGGGCTGACACCACCTCATGTCAGGTGTCGAAGTCCTTCTGGCCAGTAGTTGACTCCGGGCGGTCAGTGGAATTACTTAGGTTCCCCCCAAGTTACATCTTTCCATGATGATAAGGGTGTTGACGGGGCACTGTCCGATGGGGGTCCATGCGGTGCGGTTAAATATTCTTGAAGACCCGAGCTGCGTAAGCTGCATGGAGGACGACGAGGTGGAATCATCAAGTCATTTCATGCTCAGTTGTCCAGCGTTTGCTAGGACTAGGCGCAGGTATCTCGGTTCGGATGTTTTTAGGTCTCCGGAAGACGTGTCGAAAATCGATGTGTCCCAAATCCGGAGTTTTATTGTCGCTACGCAGCGCTTTGCCAAGTAATCCTAAGTTAGAGTCACCGTTTAGAATGTGGTATCACAACGGACCTTCAAAGTGTCCAAGCTACCACCTAACCTAACCTAACCTATATATAGCATTGTTATAGAGCTTATAAACACGGTCCACCCGTGGCTATGTCGATAGTATCTTGGAATATCACCGCTCCTTCGTTTACAAAGTACTCTGCAAGCCTATCACGGTCGTTAAAGGTATTTGCTGGACCTCTACGTACTACAGACCGGAGTGGTGGTAAAGAGCGCTGAACTCATACTTCACGACGCCATTCCCCCTCGACCACTAAATTGTTCTATCCACATAATTTTTTGGACAATACCAGCGGCTTTTGTCATTTAACATGAGAAAGTTGTTAGCAGCTCTCCACCGTGCCGATAATATACCAAATGTGTTCTCTATTACCCTTCGACCCCTTGTTGTTGTTGTTGTTGTTGAAAGCCGATAACTAAAAATCTGTTTACGTCTAGTTAAATTGGAGCCGGGGTATGGGCGCATCAAATTCGTTCTTAAAGGGAAAGCAGCATCGCCAACGAAAAAGTGGGGGGAAGGTCGAGGAGATTGTCTTTAGCGTCGCGAGTAGCCATCAAGACAATGCCATAAACCTATAGCTTGCCATCACCAGTGTGACCAGGTGTTAGAAAAAAAAAGAGCGGCAAAAAAAAAATGTTAGAAAAGGCTAAAATTAAGCAAAAAAGAAGCTAAAAAAGTCAGACAATTTTTTACGAAATCCATTTAAAATTTTTATTTTAGCTTAAACTATTTGTATATAAAGCTGTAGACATAATTCGAAGGAACTATTCTTGGTTCAACACATATCAGGAACTTTTTCCTTGACTAGGAATTTTTTCAAAGAATCAGAAGAGCTTGAGTCTGCGTACAAGTTTCGGTATTTATCTAGAGATGAGATCACGGTAACTTAAAAATTAGTGCAAAATCTAATATTAAGCAGCGAGTTAGGCATTTTAATTTTTAACCTGTTCCTTAACTTAGTTTTTAAAATGTTCATGGCACTAAAAATTCTTTCAGCGCCCGCATTACTGAAAGGTAATACCAAAAAGTTAAATACGAATTCGACCAGTTCTAAAAAAGGGGGTTCGTTTAATGAATTTTTATGTTCTCGGACTTCCGCCCAAAACTCAGTGGTAGAGGTCACACTTGTCCACCGTACGGTTATTAGCTTTCGCCACTGCAGCCCAATCAATGCTACTTGACTTCGAGAATACCTAGACTTTTCTTTCTGAAAATGAGAAAATGCATCCGGCGTTGTAACTTTCAAAGAATTATCAACTGAAAAAAAATGTATCATTTGTAAAAAGTTCATATTATCAGATAGGCTATGTCGCAATTGGGTTATCAACACCATTAAAAGTAGTTGACAATTTTTACGAATAATTTTCTGTCTTTCGTCATCAATGCTACCTTCATTCAACTTTAATTTTATATATTCCTCGAATTTGTATGAAAAATATGGTGTTGGGACCAGAAAAGGTTTGGAGTAAAAAAAGGCTAAAAAAAATCCACAAAGCTAAAACCAAAATTATGAGGCTAAAGGACAAAAAAAAAGCTAAGGCTAGCCTCGAAAAGGCCATCACACTGGCCATCACACACACAAGGTGTTGTTGCAATTCCGTATGTTCGCTAACATAGACTCGTGAAAGAAGCCGCAAATCACTTCACGAGTCTCCAAGATGATATTGCGCAATGTAGTTTTTCCGAGCTTATAGCTCCATGCAATGCTGTGTACAGATACTGCTTGTGATATATATCTTAACATGAAACATGAAGTAAATAGCAACTCTTAATTACTTATAGAATAGTACATTATACTCACAGTAAAACCGAAGAAGGTTTTTCTTCAGGATCAATTCTTTGCTTCAGTTTTCGTAGGGAACTGCTAGCAAAACTTAATAGGAGCTCAAACACGGGAGGGGTCATTCTGGTGTGGGAAAACACCTCCTCAGGTTCTAAACTTTTTATTCTACGGAACACTTGAAGTTGGTATCCGCTTGAGTCCCAATTTCTATTAATTGGAAGCATAGCAGATCTCCTTTACCTTTTGTTGATATTAACATACTTTTCGTACAATTTGGACAGCTCCTTACGTAAGGAAGGGGAAAATGGGTAATGAGAGGCATAATATCCGTAGATCAACCATCCTGTTGCACGCCATTACCTTTATGCATTTTAGTCGCCTCTTACGACAGGTATGCCCACCTTGGGCATATTCTAAATCCCTAACTCGCAGGGTATACTAACTCCGAACAGCATCTGCAAGGCTGAGATGCTTCTTAAGGCAGATATACACTCTGAGGGTTTGCCTTAGCGAGGCAAATAATAGGTGGGACCTATTCAGTTTCGTTGCGGTGATCCCTGGAATGGAAAAGAGAATCTATTCCCAAAAAGTGTGCGTTCATGATTGCGGGAATGGGAAATGGGAGAAATCTGCCAAGAAATTTATGTTCAGAATCGCTATGAATTACGATGAAATTTAGCAAAAAAACGATAAAAAATTTATAAATATTCAAGAAAGCAAATAAACGTGTATAATAAAAAACAAGTGAAGAAGTATAAGTTCGGATGGAACCGAACATTATATACCTAGTAGTGATCTATTATGACATACCAATTTATGCAGGTTTACGAGGTGTGTTCAAAACGTATCGCGAATTTTGAATTTTCGCTGGTTACATATATTCGAATTTCGAATTTTTTGTGGCGTTATGTTGGTACTCATGTCTCTCACTTATGCCGACAAGCTCGGCCATTTTGAATGTTCAGTTAATTGTTGACAGCTGCTTTGCTTGTACGTGTTTTGGATCGTCTTCGATTTTTACCTATTCAAAAAAATGGATCAAAGAACCTGTATCAAATTTTGTGTGAAAAACGAAATTAAGTGCGCGGATGCATTCCGAATGTTGACTGTGGCATACGGAGAAGCTACCTTGGACCGAAGCAACGTTTATCGGTGGTAGAAAATGTTCTCAGAAGGCCGAGAAGATGTGCAAAGAAAAACAAAAATTGGCTTTTGCACCACGATAACGCCCCTGCTCACGCATCGTTGCTTGTGCGCGACTTTTTGGCCAAAAACAACACACTAATGATGCCGCAGCCACCGTATTCCCCAGATCTGGCCCCCTGTGACTTTTTCTTGTTCCCTAAACTGAAGTGGCCCATGAAAGGACGACGTTACGCTTCTCTTGACGAGATAAAGACGGTATCGAAGGAGGAGCTGAACAAGATACAAAAAAATTATTTTTTGAAGTGCTTCGAAGATTGGAAAAACCGTTGGCACAAGTGTATAATATCTCATGGGGATTACTTTGAAGGGGACAAAATAGATATTCATGAATAAATAAATAATTTTTGAAAAAACACAATATTCGCGATACTTTTTGAACACACCTCGTATTTTAATACTTTTCAGTTCGTATTTAAATCCAGCTGATTGTTCCAATAAAAAACTTCTGTTATGTTCAAATAGACAGACGGACAGACAGACAAACGGAATCGACTCAGCTCATCGTCCTGATTATTTCAGGGGACTTATTGATGGGCCCATCTCTTCTTCTTATACTCGCAAACATTTCATGTTCATGAAAGGTATGAAAATCAAAAAAGATATATAACTTCCCTATTGCAGTGGGGTATTAACTACTTTCCCCGATATTTTGCTAGTGTGTTATCAGATTTGCCTAATTTTTGGCAGGGGTATACTACATACTATTGGGAAACAGCTGACAGATTTTCATTAAAATATCTAGTTGGAATTACAAGCAATCGCCTTTGAAAATAGCCGAATTTTTATGCTGAAAAGTGGGCGGCGCCACGCCTACTTCCCCAAAATCCACAAAAGTGTTTTGGGTCGAGATTTTCTTAAAAATTTTATTTTGTGTGCAAGATCTTATGATATAGCTTGCATAAATAAATGGCGCGATATACAACAGGCATATCATTAAGCCTCCTAAAAGATTTTTGCGCCAAGCTTCTCTTCCAACTTGTGCTGTGACGATTTGAAATTTCCTACAAATTGGTGGGACCTACAGTCTTTTCCCGACTCCGAACGGCATCTACAAAGGAGATGAATTTTTGCCGAGAAGCCTTTCATGGCAGACATACACTCGGAAAGTTTTCCAAACCACTGCTTCCGCTAGCTTAGTTATAGAAATATCGCGTTTTACATTTTAAAAACAAATTTTTCAGAAGTATGTTAAAAAACTGGGCGTGGCCCTTAATCGATTTCGGCCATTTTCGGAGTTATTGCATAAACAGTTTTGTGGAATAATCTACTCGAAAATATAAATTTTTTTAATTTCTTCGTTCGCGGACACTTTGAAAATGAAATAGAAATGGTATAAAGCTATTTTAGGCAAAGTTATTCCCTATTAAATATATCTATGATACTTTTCAAAATCTTTCAAATAAAAGTGGCTTTTGATTTATGGTTAATAATATTTCTTTATTTGACTTAATCAAAAGATGGCGGCCCATTTTCAAAAACTACTTAAAAAATTTATTTTCTGCCTTAATGTAAATGTACACCAAATTTTATCCTTATAGGTGTACTGTTTTTGTATTTTCGAAAATATTTTATATAAAAAGTGGGCGTGGCTGCCACACGATTTCTCCCATTTCCACTAGCGCTGGGAGATAAGTGCCAAGGATCCTGCTACCTGCTCGAAATTGACTAAAGTTATCGTGTTCACAGAGGGACGGACGGGCATGGCTTAATCAATTTCTCTTTTCCTCCTGAACATTTTGTTATACATAAGTCAATATCTTTCTCGATTCATTTATGCCTTTACATACTACCGTTAAACGAATGAATTTCATATTGAATGCGAAGCACTACTAGGCATAATAAACGTGGTAGTAAATGAATCAGGCAATTCAAAATGTATCTTATTCTCTTATGTAGTATTTCCTTCAATACAACTCTTGTGAACACTACCAAAGAGAGTAGATTAATAAGAGGCACCAGTGCTCTCACTTCAAAAATCGGAGCTTTGGCAACTTTTTGCTCGCTGCATTGACAATTACTATATGCACCGTCCCAGGATTCTGGCAATCTTTTTTGTTCTTGTCCGCACTGTGCAGCACAAAAGTTTAGTGGTTTGCAGAAGTGGCAGAATTTGGAAAAATCTGCAGAAGCAGAAATGAGTGAAATTCTTGAAGTGTAGAAGGGTTAAAAATATTAAGAAGAGTAAGCAGTTTTTTTTATATGTGGTCGAGCTCGGTTGTGAAAAGTGAAAATATGATAAAAAGTGTTTAAAATATACTGAATGTGTTATGTGAATTAATCTACTCTCTTGGACACTAAATTGAGTTGTATGTCATATTCATATATTTACATCAAGTTGAATTTATATGAAAACTTGTCACTTGTTGATAGAAAATGTCAAATAAACTTTGAAAAGTAAAATAGCACACTTCTTATACATAAGTTGCTCAGAAAATATGATCATTTTAAAATCATATCACATACGACGATTATGATACCTTGTGAGTTACCTAAATATCTTTAATTATAATATTTTTGTTGTGTTGATAATAACTCTTAGTTAATTATTATTATTTTTGATTAGAGGAAAAATTGAAAGCAACAAACATATACAGGCTATAGTTATAGTACTATTTCGAAAACAGCCACGATTTCTCGTCAGAGTAATTCGTATAGTTTTGCTATTTTCAGAGGGTCTTGTGGAGAATCGAACCCATTCAACGGATGACGGATGCAACGTTAATTCAGCTCCTGTTGAAATTGAAGGATTGCACGAGGATAGACTAGAATATGTAGCAGGCTACATAATACGGAAGTTGGGACTTTCTCAACATATATGTAAAGAAGACTTCGTTCAGGATGCGAGTAAGGAGGGGCCTCATCATATAACGATATTGTTTCAAAAGGTGGATTAATTAAGCCTTCTCGCGAGTTTTTGGCAACAATAAAGAAAGTGGAAACGATATTTTACGAATTTAATGGCCAAGTTATTTCAACAACTACCAAATTTATTGAAAGATTAATAAATAGAAGCGAGTCCTGCGTCTGCGAAGCAGATGTGAAAAACTGTTTTTGTTTTTAAATAGAATGTATTTTCGCATAAAGCGACTCAACAAATTAATGAGCAATTAATAACTGCAACTTACCTTGTCCTGCCAAAAATTTTACTTGGCTACATTTAACAAATTGTACTATTTCCCTCCCCACTTTTCGCTTATTCTACATTTATCCTTATCTTCTCCTATTTCTTTCAACTTTTGCTTTTCCCCCATGCCCTTGTATGTACTATTACTTTTCTTTACCTTCTTAATTTTCCTCTAACACCACCTCTATATCTCAAATTTCTATTCCTACTCCCCTTTTTCTTCTGATATGTACATGCTTTCGAAAATATATCCAATTAACTTTATTTGATCCTAGTACTGCTTTCTGTTTCCAAGGTTTGTTGATATATAGATCACATATCTATATTTAAAATATCATTAACCTGAACCAAATAAATTTCTAGCCATGCCGAACTGCTACATTAAATAGCCTGGACGCTTTGCCAAGAACTAAATATGGCCTGTGTCGTTTCACAGAGATCGACAATAAATTTTGTACATGAATGAAGGACAACCAAAACACAAAAAATTTGAACTGGCACTTCCCATTTTTCCAAAATTATGTAAATCTTGACTAAAGGACACATATATCCAAACATCATTAATTTACACCAAATATGTTTAGAATTATGACGAATTGAAATTTTATACAGCCTTGCGGCGTGGCACCGCCCACTTTTCCAAAACTATATATAGCCTATGCTTTAACCATTGATTCCAAGAACATAGTGTGAGAATTTCATAAATATCGGTTAAGTACTTTGGACGCCTATAAAGGACACACAGACACACATTTATTTTTATTTATAAGATAGCCCATAGTAATACGTAACCAAAATTACAAGAAAAACAACGAATATAGCAAAGAAAACACAACAAAAATTCCGTGCGAATAATGCATTAATTTATTTCCTTAAACAATTTAGAAATCTTCTGTTTATCTTAGTACTTTGGTACAAAAATAGTATCAAATTTAATACTTTTTCGAAAACGGCATCTATTTTTCTTCCCCTTTCTTTCATCCTTCGTTCTGTAAGGGTGATGTCACTTGATTTGTCACTGCGTAAATCACCTTTATTATTACACCATGGTTCAATTCGTCACGTCGCACAGTGGCGCCTTTTGAGTTTTTTCTTTGCAAATATCATAACTTTTGAACCAATGAAGATATTTTAAAAATTTTAAATGCAAATGAAAGCTAATTATTTGAAGTTTTATTGTGTGAAAGCTCAGAATGTCACAGATACAGGGTGCTTCTAAAAAATTCGTCAAAGTCGAAAATTTTTAGAAAAATGCAAAAACAAAATGTTTTTAGTAAAAAATAAAAAAAATAAAATGAGATTTGTCTTATAATGACGTATTTAAGCATTAAATAAGATAAACTAATGATTTTGATAAGATAGCGTGGCACTGCTCACTTATGACAAAAAGTTGTATCTAAGTAGTCACGCAATCAATAACTACCAAAATCGATAGACGTATTGTTTCTTTTAAATGGCAATACTCTTATAAAACTCAAATGTCCGTTTTTGGTGCCACAATAACAAGGTGCTTCAAATTTCATCGTAAAATTTTACATGTTTTTTTTTTTTTAATTTTTTTAATTAAATTTTATTTGAGCTAAAGATTAAACAGCCAACGAATTTTGGAAAAGGGGAGTGGCACTGACCATTTATGCTAAAAAGTTTGATCTTAGTAACCGCTTTACCAATTTGTACCAAACTCGATAGACGTATTGATTTCTATAAAAATTTAATACTCGTTTGAAGGCGAAATGCCTAAGCTGTAAAATAAATTTGATAAACTTTAGAGAAATGCAATAACGAAAAGTATGTATTTATAAATTACTAAATAAATTAATCCTTTTATTTGAAATAAAAAATTAACTTGTACATAGATATCTTATTTTTCAATAAAGTAACAAAATTGATTAGTAAATCTCTTTGTCATTGTTGTGATAAGTGAGAAACTTATTTTATCTTAACATAGTCATCGTCACTGGAACATATATCTAACAAAGCAACCATTTCTGAGCTATACGCATCTGTAAGATCGTTTTGTGTTCTTACATACCTCATAGATGATATGACTGGATCAGAAGAGATAGCTAACATGCTTCTTCAGACAATTCTCCTAATGGTAAGCACTGGTACTCTATTAAATCTTTTCCATGTGCTAAAATTGTATGTACCGTTGGTGTAAGTTTCTTCTCAGGATACTTTTGATTCAACAACTCTGTAGTTTTAGATGCATATTCTCAGAATTTGGGTCCATTAACTAGTTCATGGCAGTTTAAAATATATAAAATTACTCCCAATCTTTTCGCAATATCTCTAGCAACTCCTGTTATGCGAGCAGTCACTTCATCGTTTTCAAAAAATCTTCTTGAGGAGTTACCATCATTTGCATTTCCGTCCCCACACTTTAAACAGCCAACTCTAAGGCCAATCTCTTTATAGAATGCATCCTGAATTATTTTTTTTCTCCTGTTTTCTTTCTCCTTACATGTTGTATTGTCGTCGAAAACTTCTCCTTGTTGTGGTAGTGTATTAGCCAGCTTCAAAACAAATTCCATACAACTTATCCTAGCATGCAAAGGAGATATTCCGTACTCATAATTTAGTTCGTCAGTTATTGAATCATCAAGATTTTCAAAGTAATTTTGGCTCTTCATACAACTTGGACATTTCATTGTAGATGTCGTATTTGTTATTAAGTTAAAAACTTTTCCATCGACCATTGTTAGAAGAAAATCATGCTTTATTGTAATGACACTCCCCTCAATTATTTCAATTATTGTTGGTTCTAATTTGGCAATTTGATTTTTATATCACTCACTGTAGCTTTTATAAGTTCCGAAGACTCCTTCTCGCATTTAAATAATATCGGGCGGCACAATATAGTTGATGAAACACGTGGATTTTTCCAATATTCTGAAGCTTCATCTTTTAGTCATAATGGAACAATAGAAGCCATAAACGTATTACTATCTGTAATTGTTTCATCGTCTACATTTATTCTTTGTTTATTTTTGCTTTGTCCTGATGATCCATCACAGCCCCACTTAGTTATCAATGCTAGCTCCTTTGGCAGTGATTTCAACTTTTCTTCAGTAACACTTTGAAGGAGTCATGTAGACGTATGATCCATTAGGTTTTGTAGCTCAATTTCAGCTAAAACTTCGGTCATTTTGAGACTTAGAGGAACTGCTTCTTTCTTGGCTTGAGTAATTTTTTTGTATCCAGGTAAAATATCGGCAATACGTTGCAATAATGACTTACGCAATATAATATATATAACCGAGATCTATAAACAGCGTCAAAGCTTCTTCGGGAGTGTCTTTCCTAGGTAGCGCATTTGGTGGTGTGGGAATGCTGTTTTTGATCCTCGTCGGTCGCACTGGACTTACTACCGCAACTGCTTCTGTTATATGAGACTTCACGTTTTCTTCGTCTTTTTTATATTTAGCAGCCAGTGCTTCTTAAAGATGAGTCGTGGCCATAGCTTTTGTGGTATCAGACAGCTTCCTTTTCCTTGTGTAGGTAGAACACTCTTCTATGGGTTTTGTTGGTCTCCCTCTAGTTGGATTGGTTGACGTACTAGGCGTTTCTTCGTCCAAAAAAGTTTTGTCAGCTAGCCATGTCATGCTTACTTAGAAATTTTGAATTGTTACGATAGACGTCCTTCCATTTTCTTTCTATCATAATGTATTGTAAACCAATTTTTTCTTCCAGGCCTTCCTTTTCTTTAATGCTTGTTTCACTCGCTAATTCTCTCATAATAGCCTCAACGAAGTCCCGTCTTGACTTCGTAGACTTAAACACCGCAAATAGTTTCGAGTTTTCTAGATACATATTAGAATTGGCTTCGGGTGTCTCTGACTAAATATTAAACTGTGAACTATATATAAAAATACTATTCACTTTATTTAAGTAATCAGAGTACTAAGTTCCTTAATCTCCAAAAGGCTAATGATAATGTGCATTGTATGATGGATAGCTTTATATACCTACTCAAATTATTAAAATGAATTTCAGGTATACAATTCGATACTAAAAAAATGTATGTTGTTAACAAGTTCCAATAACAAAAGCGACCTTACGGCCGTACTGAATTATATATACCTGCTCAAACGCGTATTTATGCCCAAGGTTGTTTAACTTTATTTGATGTAAAAAGTGAAGTTGCAGCTGGACGCAGGTAGACTTTATGAATTTAGGTAACTGAATATTTCACAAATAATTACTGTTAATTTGACGGATCACATATTTAAAAATTTTTTTTTTCCATCAAAGTTTTAAAAAGGGCCTAAAAATAGGCATTTCGAAAAACAGGTATTCCCGCCAACTTTTAACAAAAAAAAAAGAATTGCTATACAAGAAAACGGCAACCGGCCGCCTTATTTACTCACAAAACCATTTTAAATACAACGAAAAAGAAGAAAAATTTAAAATTTTTCCCAATGTTGAAAATTGGTCAACTTTGAGCGGCTCTACCTGGTAAACTATAATTTTCTGTGAAAAAACAGTTGTATATTCTTGATCTCTCTCTGTTAGAAACATGTATTAGATGTAGCGAATGCTTTCATGATTTTTTTGATTTTTGCCATGCTTTAAGCGCCACTGTGCGTCGGTCTTTAGCCAATTTCAAATCTGATACAATAGGCGTGTTCCAATCAGGAGTGATCCAGATCCAGGTAGAAATTTTGCATGTGAATGTAACAACAAAGTTGTGATCTTAATATTTATCTGGATCAATTTTGGATCCGTATAAAAGCTCTGTAGCCCGTTTCTGTAACCTTGCGATAAGAATTTTAACGCAGAGTGCAACCCTGTTATGTAGTTATCGCTGAATAGTGTTTTTATAAGTGTGGTAAAAATGTATTTTCGTTATGGATTTCGATAAAAATAACGATGCCTATAATGGCAGTGATAACAAGTGTAAGATCCAAACTAGTTTCATTATGTGCAAGTTTTTAATGTTATTAATATTGATTAAAAAAAATTGTTATAAAAAAATAAAAACAAAAAAAAATTCAAGAAAAAGTTGAAAAAAAAATTTGCCGCGATTCGAACTCGATTCTCCCACTAGTTGGAGCAATATCTTATCTACTAGGCTATTGAGACCATTGTGCGGTGTGCGTCAAATGTTTTATTTGTCACTTATGTCTTTTTGCCTATCATTTTCTCATTTTTACATAACACACCACGAACATATCGCAAGGTGAATTTTTTTAAATACAAAACCGCTTTTCATAACGAAATCGTTACAAGCCATGCGACACATAATCATGCGTTATTATAACGCAAAGTTAAAGAAACGGGCTACTGTTAGTTTATTTTGTTGTAGTAGATTATTGACAGCCAACCCTTATTTGCTTGGTAGCACATATATAAACACACATATATACACAAACAACTCTCATACAACTGCTCCGTATAGTCCCGTGAGATCTTGATCGTAATATTGATCTGGATAGCTGATTGTCGTGAGAAACGTCGATACTAAAAATATCGGGTACTCCGGTGGCATTGAAGGCATTAAGCTTCATAAAGTTATCGGAATCAAGTTTATCTTGAAAGGATTCATTGTCAGATGGTTTTGACGGCATACCCGCAGAGTATACGTCGGAGCCAATTGGGGACTTTATTATGTTAAACTTAACATCATCTCTTATTTCTATTAGCTTCTCCTTAGTGTACCTCCTTACAATATTTTTTATTTCAATATTAAACACTCGAAGAAAGTCACGTTCCAAAATAATTGGTATATTTCATTTCAATTTCATTACATTTATTCAAGAACTGAATTTTACATTTCACTTTTTTTATATACTATTGCCTCCAATGCTGTTAAATTTTTATACGGTTTCGCTGGCTTGCTCTTCTACCAACTGTTTTGGGAAAAGAGACGCCTTTATGAAATTAACCGGACTACAGGTGTTGGAAAGGAGAGAATAATTCGCCATGCACTGTTTCCCTAGTGGTTTTAAATTGTATACTTACAAAATTAAAGGCGCCTATAGCGTCGCCCTCTTAATCTGTTTCTTCTGTGACGAAGGCAGCATCGTGCTTTGGCCTTAGCACTTTTGCTGGGTTCGGACATGAGCGGTGATCGTGGCCCATGAGCCAGCACCGGAAGCAGGATCCCTCTGGGCGTAATGGATATGGGCAATCAGGTTTGATATGCCCATTACGTGAGCGTCGAGTCTGTACGCGCCATCATAAAACTTTTATATTTGGGGTCGAATTCCCAATGCCGTCCATGATAAAGTCAACTATTTCGGTTTCGGCAATATTGACCCGCTTTGCCAAAGCCTGCATGTGAAGCACATATCCCTTCGCTTTAATTTCCGCCGTCACATCATTTTGGATAATTCTTGGCGTGTAACCGCTTCGTCAAACTCGGCACTCAGAGCTTTTTTTAGTGCATTACAGTTCAGTGCTGTCGTAGTTGTTAGAAATACCCGTGCCGTCCCTGTCAATCAACGGCGCAGTGCCAGCAGTTTGAAATTATCGTCTGCTCCTGTGGCATCCATAATTTCCTCAAAATCTCTTAAAATCCACGTCTTCACCATTGAATTTGGGGAGGGCATGTTCAATGTCCCTGAAGTCTAGTCGGCGCTGGTTTTTTACGGCATTTCGCCCTTCCCGCACCTCGATTTGCTTCATGAGCTTCAAAATCTCTAGCCTCTTCTTAAGGGCTGCAACCTTCTCTCTGGAATTGCCACCATAGTTTCTACCTGTGGAAACATCGACTTTATTAGTATTGTTATTATGATTAAAGCGGCTTCAAATTATGGCACTTACCTTGATTTTTTGATAAATAATAGTTTTTGAACAAAAAAAACTAAACAAGTTTTCAATTTCGAATTCGACAGAAAATTTAATTTATGGAAACAGATGTTAAGTTTTTCTTTGTTATGATTTTGGTTTCGATTATTAAAATCTTACTATTTCATTCACATGTTTCTTAAAATAATGATATACAAAAAACCTTAAATAATCAGGTTACACACCAAATATTAAAAATTTCTTAGCAGCACTTGTAAACAATTAAATTCACACAGAGCACCAACTTCTAATACAGTATTCTAAACAAAAGCCAAAGCTATTAATTATTTTTCAGATCAAATTGAAGAAGAGATACATACATAACAAACCGTAAGAGCTTCATATATTGTTATAAATTATTATATAAACACTCATAAAAGTTTAATTTTTACGAAACAGCGAAGCAACCAAAATATGAAGAATTGCTAAACTTGCTAAAAGGATATTTTCCGCAGAAACGATATCAATATCCTTAAAATGCACAACTATTTTGCTCAAACGTTACAAAAAATTCATTCAAAATATTTGATTTTATGTTTGACAGGTGACGATTTACTCATATTTATTAACGACGACAATAGCCCGGCCCACATTCAAAACGACGACTGTGAACGACAACGGCGAAAGACCGAAGCTTGACGATAATTGCCGCCAAGCACCGACGACATAATGAAAGCGGCAACGATAGTTCTGCATTAGCTCAAAAAACAGCAAAAAAATTTAGAAAACAGTATTGCATGTGTAAAAAAAACATAAAACTAATAAATTTCAACACATATTTAAAGCAATTTACATATATATTGCACGACCGTCGCTGTCAAATTAGAAATAGATCTAATCTGGCGACAGCGGCATTCATTATTGATTGCCGATTTGTTGTGTTGTGCCCAAAAAATTCCTCCACATAAGAACATGTGTAAAAATAATTTGACGGATGCCGCACCGTCGTTGCCGTCTTGAATCTGTTTTCCCTAAATAACAGAAAAAGTACCGAAAACGCAAAATAAAATTGGTATTGTATGTATAGCAAGGCGAATTCATTACATGAACGTTATTTTCTTTTGATCTGACATTTCTGAACATGCTAAATTCGCCTTGCTCTCACCTTATATGAATTCGCCTTCATGCATAGTAACTAAACTTATTAAAATCATAGCAATTAGGTTTTAAAAGGATTTTTGTAGATATGGCGATGAATTTTTTAGTCACGTTTTGACCGATAACTCAGTTATCGATTAACTTACACAACGAAACATAGCAGTATCGGTTAGTTTATTGAAATATCCATATGATTATTTGGTCTTTCCGTTTCGTGTCATATCCATATTTAATGCAAATTTAGAGGTTTCAGGGCTTTTACATTTCGACCGATAGCTCAGTTATCGATTAATTTATCGAAATATTGCAATGTCCAAACGAAACCTGTGACCTTCCCCTTTCGTTTGATACCCATATTGTATGCAAATTTAGGCGTTTTGGAGCAACCACATTCTGACCGATAATTTAGCTATCGATTAATTGAACGAAATATTGCAGAGTCCAAAAGAATCCTGTGACCTTCCCCTTTCGTTTGATACCCATATTGTATGCAAATTCAGGGGTTTTAGAGCAACCACATTCTGACCGATAACTCAGTTATCGATTAATTGATCGAAATATTTCAGAGTCCAAAAGAATACTGTGGCCTTCCCCTTTCGTTTGATATATGCAAATTCAGGGTTTTTGGGCTACCCCATTCTGACTGATAACTCAGTTATCGAAATATGACAGGGTCCATAAGAATACTGTGGCCTTCCCCTTTCGTTTGATAGCCATATTGTATGCAAATTCAGTGATTTTTCGGCAACCACAATCTGATCGATAACTCAGTTATCGACTAATTTATCGAAATATTGGAAAGTCCAAAAGAATACTGTGGCCTTCCCCTTTCGTTCAATACCCATATTGTATGCACATTTAAAGGTTTTAGGGCACCAAATTGTATAAATTCATTGGATAAAATGAATATTTGGGTTAGTTGGGTCACATTAGTGCCCATAACTCCATAACCATGTGTGATATAGAGATTTCATGAAACTTGTTACCTATCCGAGACATCGGGAAATAAGTGTGCAAAATTTCGTACAGATCGGTGCTGTAGTTTGGGCGTGAAAACATTTCAAACACACTCACTCACTCAATCACAAACTTACGCATTTATAATACAAGGTGGCGCAAAAGTAAGCTTCCGATGTTCAGCATATCGGTTGTGGCACGTGCAGTGTGTGCTGTTGCACCGTCTTGTTGGAACCACATGTTTTCCAATCCCAATTCATCAAGTTGCGGCAAAAAGAACTCGTTGATCATTGCTCTGTAGCGCTCACCATTCACAGTAACCGTTTGGCCCCGACCGATTATTGGTCAAATAAATAGTCAGCAATATTCCGCGTTCTGGAGCAGTGTAGTGTAACATTGTTTATTAACGTGTATTTCGCATGTGTTTACTACACAAACGTCAAAACAGAACTGACTTTAGGGGCCAATCGCAAAATTTATAGCATTTTCTGATAGGAGGATTACTTTCGCGCCACCTTGTATAAGTAAGATAAATTAATGGGGGCCGCCGTGGTGGTAGTGTTGCCGGCCTACCAAAATTCAGCTCCTTTGTAGATGCCGTTCGAAGTTGGCAAAAATCTGTAGGTCCCGCCAATTTGTAGGAAGGGAAGCTCAGCACAAAAGTCTCTTAGTAGGTTTATGATGATATACCTGTGGTATATCGAGGCATATATTTATATTTTTAATAAATCAATTTACCCCTCAAAACTCATAATACGAAATGAAAAGTATTAAAATAGACCTGCGTAAATTGGTATGCCAGAATAGATCACTACTAGATATATAATGTTCGGTTCCACCCGAACTTATACTTCTTACTTGTCTATCTTCATTTGTGGATAGCGCGACCTATGTATTATGTACTTTTTTATCCGCTTATGGTTGGTAGGGATGCTTTCCAAAAATACCAATACATTCTGATGTTTTGTTTGGAAAATTTCCAAAATATTGGAAACAGAATAGCTGCTTTAAAAAATTAATTTTTAATTGTTAAATTTTTTTGAAAAAACTAAAAAGGTAAAAACACAAAAACAAAATTACAAAATTTTTATATTGTATAGAATCTGTGTCTCGTTTAGCTGAAGATTTTGTTGTTGTTGTTGTTAACAGTGCTTCGCCCTGCCTAATGGGCACGATCACTCTAAATTGTCATCAGGCTCTTCTAACGGAAGTTCGAGGAAACGCGCAGTTTCCACAGGGTTGGACCAAAGTGATGTAGGTGTTAGAAGAGTAGGTTCGACTGAACAGGAGAAGAGATGTTTGGTATCATGAGCGCACATACCACATGCAGGGCATGTGTTTGGTATGTTGCGGTTCAGTCTGGATAAGTAAGAGTATAACCTATTACAATATCCAGAGCGAAGTTGTGCTAGCATGACTCTAGTCTTCCTCGGAATTACACGCTCCTCTTCAGCCAATTCAGGTGGCTGAGTACTGATAAAGTGGTTCACAGGCCGAGATCTGAGGGGTCTGTCTACCGACTCAGTGTGGAGGTCATTTAGAGCCCGCCTATGGTTCCGCAGATCAAACGGGAAAGAGATGTGGTGCCGGATCTCATCGTAGTGCTTAAGAAGATGTCTCCTTATGTCTCTGGGGGGTGGGGCTATATAGAATGTCGATTTGGATGACTGGGTTTATGACAGTTTAGAAGGAACTGTCTACTCAAGAGTTCCGCGTGCTCTTGAACATTGAGCAATTCTGCCTCTTGATGGAGGTGAGACTCAGATGACATAAGCAGACATCCCGTAGCAGTTCTGATGGCGGTGTTTTGGCAGACTTGCAATTTCCTCCAGTTGGTGTCAGAAAGATTATGCGACCATATAGGCGCAGCATAGTCAATAACCGGCCAGCCAATAGCCTTTTATGTAGCAAGCGATATTTCTTTGTCTTTTCCCCAAGTACTGCCGGCCAGTGACTTGAAGATCTTATTGCGGCTCTGTGCCTTTGAAGCTATTGCGGTGGCAAGACCAGCGAAGGTGAGGCTGTTGTCAAACGTGTGTTGTAAAACTGCCTGTTGGGGTAAAGCGAAGGTGGTATGTGGCATGATGGCAAGCCCTGCTAGCTCGTCGTGTGGGGTGAGTTTTTGCTCACCTGCCTTACCTACAGTTTAACAAACAAAGAAAAAAGGTTCATGCCTGTGAGGAAGGAAAGATAGAAAAGAGGTCTGTCCGAGTCAGGTGGAGTCATCCCTCTCCTTTCTACGTATAGTACGTAGCCTTGGGCTTCGCTATGATTCCGCATACCGAGCGAATCCCCCTTTGCCTGCGCATGTCAGTCCGTCAACGTCCTACGTCTCTAGCCTGTCTAGTCAGTCATCGTATACTCACAGCCACGTCCCACATTCCGCGCTAGTGCAGCACCTACACTAAAGGTAGCCACTCACTACTCCATTATCCAGCTGTTCCAAAGAAAATCGCAAAAATCTTTAGGTTCTACATTAATTTAGTACAGTTTTATTGTTAGTAGGATCTTCTTAACCTACGCAAAATTTCATTATTTAATTCAATTTACAAAATAATCTAATGTTCTAACGCAAATTCAATAGAATCGATATAATTTGAACCCTTCTAGTTCTATAGTTTAGAAAAATATTAACTTAAAAAAATACCTAAAAAAAGAATATATATATATATATAGGGTCACCCTAATGTGCACTTAATCTGCAAATATATTAAATTCTAACAATTCCAGATTATTATTTAACGCTCTCGAGGGATCTTGTTAGGAAAAAAAACTGAGTTCATAACAAGTGAGATTTAACAAAATTTTACGAAAACAGGTTTTACGTAACAAAAAACGTAAACATAAACGTTTCTGCAATAGAGTAGGAGAGGTTGACCAACATACGTCCTATATACATACACTAGCATTTACCCGCGGCTCCGCTCGCATCAAAGAAATAAGCAAAATAACTAAGCTTCTTTTGAAAACATTTTTATTTATCAAACAGATAAGTTTTAAAGTTCACATGTTTCTTAAAATAATGATATACAAAAAACCTTAAATAATCAGGTTACACACCAAATATTAAAAATTTCTTAGCAGCACTTGTAAACAATTAAATTCACACAGAGCACCAACTTCTAATACAGGATTCTAAACAAAAGCCAAAGCTATTAATTATTTTTCAGATCAAATTGAAGAAGAGATACATACAGAACAAACCGTAAGAGCTTCATAAATTGTATTATTACATAAACACTCATAAAAGTTTAATTTTTACGAAACAGCGAAGCAACCAAAATATGAAGAATTGCTAAACTTGCTAAAAGGATATTTTCCGCAGAAACGGTATCAATATCTTTAAAATGCACAACTATTTTGCTCAAACTTTACAAAAAATTCATTCAAAATATTTGATTTTATGTTTGACAGGTGACGATTTACTCATATTTATTAACGACGACAATAGCCCGGCCCACATTCAAAACGACGACTGCGAACGACAACGGCGAAAGACCGAAGCTTGACGATAATTGCCGCCAAGCACCGACGACATAATGAAAGCGGCAACGACAGTTCTGCATTAGCTCAAACAACAGCAAAAAATTTAGAAAACAGTATTGCATGTGTAAAAAAAACATAAAACTAATCAATTTCAACACATATTTAAAGCAATTTACATATATATTGCACGACCGTCGCTGTCAAATTAGGAATAGATCTAATCTGGCGACAGCGGCATTCATTATTGATTGCGGATTTGTTGTGTTGTGCCCAAAAAATTCCTCCACATAAGAACATGTGTAAAAAGAATTTGACAGATGCCGCACCGTCGTTGTCGTCTTGAATCTGTTTTCTCTAAATGACAGAAAAAGTACCGAAAACGCAAGATAAAATTGGTATTGTATGTATAGGAAGGCGAATTCATTACATGAACGTTAGTTTCTTTTGATCTGCCATTTCTAAACATGCTAAATTCGCCTTGCTCTCACCTTATATGAATTCGCCTGCATGTATAGTAACTAAACTTATTAAAATCATAGCAATTAGGTTTTAAAAGTATTTTTGTAGATATGGCGATGAATTTTTTAGTCACGTTTTGACCGATAACTCAGTTATCGATTAACTTACACAACGAAACATAGCAGTATCGGTAAGTTTATTGAAATATCCATATGAATCTTTGGCCTTGCCGTTTCGCGTCATATCCATATTTAATGCAAATTTAGAGGTTTCAGGGCTTTTACATTTCGACCGATAGCTCAGTTATCGATTAATTTATCGAAATATTGCAATGTCCAAACGAAACCTGTGGCCTTCCCCTTTCGTTTGATACCCATATTGTATGCAAATTTAGGCGTTTTGGAGCAACCACATTCTGACAGATAATTTAGCTATCGATTAATTGATCGAAATATTGCAGAGTCCAAAAGAATCCTGTGACCTTCCCCTTTCGTTTGATACCCATATTGTATGCAAATTCAGGGGTTTTAGAGCAACCACATTCTGACCGATAACTCAGTTATCGATTAATTGATCGAAATATTGCAGAGTCCAAAAGAATACTGTGGCCTTCCCCTTTCGTTTGATATATGCAAATTCAGGGTTTTTGGGCTACCCCATTCTGATCGATAACTCAGTTATCGAAATATGACGGGGTCCATAAGCATACTGTGGCCTTCCCCTTTCGTTCAATATCCATATTGTATGCACATTTAAAGGTTTTAGGGCACCAAATTGTATAAATTCATTGGATAAAATGAATATTTGGGTTAGTTGGGTCACATTAGTGCCCATAACTCCATAACCATGTGAGATATAGAGATTTTATGAAACTTGTTACCTATCCGAGACATCGGGAAATAAGTGTGCAAAATTTCGTACAGATCGGTGCTGTAGTTTGGGCGTGAAAACATTTCAAACACACTCACTCAATCAATCACAAACTTACGCATTTATAATATAAGTAAGATTAGAGCGGGCCAAATTGTATGGATGGATTTTTTTTCATCAGGAGTATAGCAAAAACGTAATCTACAGATGATTCTAAGAAAAATTGCTGAAGACACCATAGCTCTAAGTCCAATTTCGAGTCCCCAATTTTGCAAAATAGATATTTTGCCATATAAATGTAGGGTTTGGCCAAAAAATCTTCATAGCTTCTGATAGAATTATAGGAAAAATGTCATATTGAGCTTACTTTAAAGGTATTTTACGTACATTTTAGAATTTGTATTCATATCTATAGTGTTTTTGAATTTTAATAGAGATATCAGGCTTAAATTATGAGAAATTAGCCTAAAATTAACTTTTAACTACTATATTATCATTTTTAACAAATTTCTTATGGAACATTTTTTTTACAGCTAAAATAAGTTCAGAACATTTCCAACAAATTTCAAATTTGACAGTTTTTCTTTTCGAATTCGTTTTAGTAGAAACAAATTTTCAAAAAAAACTATATTTTCAAGTAATAAGCAAAAAACACAATTTTTATAATTTTAATGTAATTTATTTAAAAAATTATTTTTTTACTTAGAATTGACCATTTTAACGTATTTTTCAAAATAAAAGTAATGTTATGTTATTTTTTTTTAAAATCTTTTTTGATCTCCATTCGTGGTTCTTTTTCACGACTTTCTGCTGTAACAGGCATAACACCTTCACGTTTTTTTTTCTATAACACGTTTGGAACCAGATGTTAACAACTGTACATATCTTTCTGTTCCTTGATTATGCATTGGAATATTAGGATCATCTAGTGGTGGCTTATCATAATCTAAGAATTGTACCAAGTGATCGTATGGAATATTTCTTGTGAATGCCTGTTCAGATAGTAAATTATCGTCATTCAGATCAATCATATCAGTATAATCGGAAGCATTAAAATTGATATTATATTTTTTGTAAACTCTGAGTTTAGTTGGATCAAGTATTTTTTCTCGATAGTATAACATTTTTTTGATAGCTCCATCCCGTATGGCTTTTCTATCATCAAATAACATTGTTAATAAAATGTTTGCTGGATGAGCGTAATATGAATTATTTTGGATTACACCATCTACAATATTAAGTAGATTACGTGGTAGGTATCGTGTCCAACGAATAAACTTTGATAAAAGTACACTGCCCTATACAACAGAATTATAGTATTTTACATTGAATTCTAATAGTTTTCAGATTTTCCGATGGTGTATTAGTTGTTGTATATAGACGTAATACCATGCTTGCTTTGGTTAGCCATCGAGAATGTACAACTTGTCCTGCAGCCCGATTCTGTAACTTTTAACCACTCGCCGAGCGTTAAGCTTATCGCCAAATTTCGGCGTTTGTTCTTACCGAAAGTGCGATTCTGTAACTCTCCTTTAACGCCGATAAACAGCTGACTCTTGATGGTGATATAATATGGCAATACTCCTCTTTTCGCCGTATTTTGCACTAAATTATATGCAAAAAACTCAAAACTAATTTTTATACTTTTTCCAAACGCTAAAACACTTGCAAATATATTAACGCTATTGTTAACACCTCGAAAATAATTCGAAAAGTGTAAATGTAAAATGTAATAGTTAGTGAATAGGGAACAGCGTTAAACATGGTGTTAGGCGAAGTTAACGCTAACACCTGGCGTTAATATAGTTACAGAATCGGGCTGCTGGTTTTATGTTAGCTAAATCAACTAAAACAGCACCATTTGAAATTGCTTTGGCCATTTGATATAAATATTTAATATCTGTAGATAATTCTCGTTCTTGTTCATCACTGATCATACCAGGCATATTTTCCAATGCTATTGGTTCAAAATCACTTACAACCTGAAAAATAAATGTTTTAGATCAATTAAAATTAGTATAATTTTCGTATTTTAATTTGATTGAAAAAATATTATAAAATAATTTTAACAAATGCATACCTGAAAATTTTCACAGTCTTGAATGTCTTTGAATATATTTCCACTTGTTGCTCTTGGTCCACTCGTGACTGTTTTATCTAATGCTCTGAGTAAATGACCAAATGGTAATTCATTGAAATGAAGCAAACATATAAACCAGTGCAGTGGTCTATTATATAACACCATTTTCTATTCCAGTATTAGCTGGTTCTCCATCGCCTCTATGAAGAATTCATTTAATTTTTTTTAATTTGTGTTTTGCATTTTCTTCTTCACCCAAATTAACATATCCAAGTAATTCAACATTATGCTCTTTTAGAACAACTAAATGGAGTTCTTTTTCCATATTTGTATGAAATTTCTCATTAATTATCTCTCTAGTTAATGAATCATTTTTTCTGTCATCGAAAGAAAATGCAGTTATGTTGGAATCTATGTATGGTTTACGAAGCACTCCATCTCTAGCTTTAATTATTTCACTTGCAACTTTAGATTTATCCATTGTGACAAGTTCACCACAAACATCTGAAAAATGTATATCTTCGAAAAGGGCTGTTGCTAAACATGAATCAACTCTATCTGAAACACCGAATCTGTCACACATCATAGCAAAATTTATAGCATCGTATCGGTGAGTATAATGTCCTCGTTTCATTGTAACAGATACTTCTGCAACTGCTTCATTTGCAATTTGTGCTTCACCTGTTTCCATATCTGTTCCAAGTGGTTCGTATGTTGGATCAGAACTAACTGTTGGCATTGTTGTAGGTGTTTCTTCTACAATGTCATCCATATATTCAGGTATTGTGAATTTTCTATCATTATGTTGGTCCATCATACATTTTTTTAAATGGTTTGGTATTAAACCACATTCTGTTGTTTCTAACTTGCATTTACATTTTCCAATGTAAAATAATTCATTTGTTGATTGTACGAATGCTGTAAATTCCTGAACTTTTTATTCTGTGTTTAATGCTTTTGTGATATTTTTCAATTAAAACATTTAGTTTTCTTAGAATACTACGTCTATCAATTAGTTGAATATTCAATTTATTCCAAATTTCAACAAATTTATCAATTACATGAGGAGTTAAATTTTTATGCGAAAACATTTTACTTTGAATTTTAGCATGATCACTAAAAAAAAATAAAATCTTAAAATATCACGACTAGACGGTAAATTCAGATTATTTAATTTACTTGATAAGCCAAATGCAATAATATCGTGTTCAAGTATATGTGATAAAGTGGATTCAGATGATGTAGAAGGATTTCGTTCATCCATTTTAAATTTAAATACAAAAGTTTTGCTGTCTGAATGAAAGTTGTTGGAAATGTTCTGAACTTATTTTATCTGTAAAGAAAAAAAAATGTTCCATAAGAAATTTGTTAAAAATGATAATATAGTACTTAAACGTTCATTTTAGGATAATTTCTCATAATTTAAGCCTGATATCTCTACTAAAATTCAAAAAAACTATAGATATTAATACAGATTCTGAAATGTACCTTTAAAGTAAGCCCAATATGATATTTTTCTATCAGAAGCCAAACCCTACATTCATATGGCAAAATATCTATTTTGCAAAACTTAGAGCTGTGGTGTCTTCAGCAATTTTTCTTAGAATCATCCGTAGATTACGTTTTTGCTATACTGCTGATGGAAGAAAAATCTGACCCGCTCTAGTATATGTATGGACTGTATATATAAATTTCGCACTCACCTGGGTTGTCGCTTTGAGATGAATAAGAAGGAGTCTAAGGCATTTCAGGGTTCATATAGGCCCAACAGAAGGTGGTGCTTTATTACGGGACCGGTCTGATGGGAACCGTGTGAAAGGGAAACGTGTAACGAAAACGGAGAGGATATAAAGAAAGGGAAAGGGAGTAATGAATGGACTTAGACACCATCAATTCATCCATACTTATACCAACTTTCCATTGTTACAATTTTTATACTTCACATTTTCAACCTTCACTCAGCCATGAATCTTTTTGTTTGTTTGACTGCAGGTAAGGCTGGTGAGCCAAAACTTAACTCCTGCGGTAAAGCTAGTATTAGGAAACGCACGTTTTTACGTGTAGGTCACTGTTCAAGCTACCGCGTAAGGAGTCTAGCAGTGCGTGCACCAAGCCTTATGCCAGGGTTTAGAGGCTTGATGTTCCACACTGCACATACGGAAGAATGGGAAACTTAGTTGACTAAGATATATACTACTGACAAACGGACCACTCACAACCACTATGACCTTGCGAAAACACATTGCTTAAGCGACATAAGCCGTAGTCATTTCTTTCGTTTATTTCATTTGCATTGCATGCAATTCGCAATCAGCTAATGAAATATTCGAAAGATATAACTTATGCTTTGCAATCCCAAATCGGGGTTTTTCACAGCGAAAATGAGGAAGCCAATCCCGCGCAATGCCTCAGAGCCAACAGTGCTCGCCCCCAATTAATACATAAAAGGTGTAACATGTGCTCCGTACCCCCCGTTATACTCCTAAAATATCGCCCCTATACAATATGTGCAACGGGGGTTTTTCACAATGAGAATGAGGAAGCTAATCCCGCGCAATGCCTCAGAGCCAATAGTGCTCGCCCCCAATAAATTAATACAAGGTGTAACAGGTGCCCCGCACCCCCCGTATTACATAGAATAAATAATTTAAATAAATAAAATAATAATTAAATAAATACTAGAAAAGGGCTCCCTATATTGGACATCTGCTCCGCACACCCCCTTTTCCTCTCTAAACCAATAATAATTTTAAAACAGAAGCTTTCATTAGCAGTTTCCAATTTTGTTCCGCGAAAACGTAAAACTCTGAACAATAGACCACCATGGTTCAATACTAGACTTATTAATATCAAAAATAAAAAACGTAAGGCCTGTAAAAAGTATAAGAGAAGCAGGAGTGAATCCGATCGTCTTATCTTTGTCAGGCTTAAATCTACTTTTAACGGTCTTAATAAGTTCTTGTTCAGACGATATATGAATAGTCTGGAATCAAAACTGAAGACTAACCCATCTAGTTTCTGGTCGGTTATTAATTCCAAGAGAAAGACTAACGGATTTCCGACGTGCATGGAGTATGATGGTGTATCGTCCAATAATGCGGCAGATATCTGCAACTTATTTGCCAATTTATTCCAGAAGGTATACTCTAATCATACTTCTTCACCTAGTCCGACATTCTACTCAGGTTCTCTTGGTCGAATTTCTTCTTTTGATATTACCGCCGATGATGTATCTCTGGCAATTTCAAAATTGAATAATAGTCCGAAGTCAGATAGCGAAGGATTTTCTCCCATATTCTTCAAACTATGTTCGATTACAATTTCAGAACCCCTGGCACTTCTTTTCCAGGGTTGCTTGAACTATGGGATCTTTTTAGACTCTTGGAAGTTATGCTCCATAAACCCGGTATTCAAGTCTGGTGATCGCAATGATATTCGCAACTACAGACCTATTGTTAAGCAGAGTACTCTGGCGAAACTATTCGATCATATCCTTCAAAGCAAATTGTTTGATTTCATAGAGGAGGCTATTGTCGAGAGTCAGTATGGATTTTTTCCTGGCAGGTCTACCTCTACTAATTTGGCTTTAATCACTAACCAAATTGTAGATGCATTTGAAACCCATGCGCAGCTTGACGTCATATATACTGACTTCTCGAAAGCATTTGACAAGGTTGATCACTCTATACTATTGCACAAATTGGAAATGTACGGAGTGTGTGGAAGTTTGCTGAAATTCTTCTCAAGTTTCTTATCGAACAGAAAGCTTTTTGTGTCAATCGGAGCCAATCAGTCTACTGTGCTTATCAATGCTTGGTCGGGAATCCCACAGGGAACCCACTGTGGCCCTTTGTTGTTCCTAATCTTCATTAATGATTTGCCTCAAAAATTCTAATTTGCTAAATGCTTAATGTTCGCAGACGACGTCAAGCTCTTTCTAACCGTACATAATATTTCTGACTGTGTTAACTTGCAATGTGATCTCGATTCGTTTAACGAATGGTGTACAAGTAATAACTTACTTTTAAATACCAACAAATGTTGCGTGGTTTCCTATTCAAAAAAGGTAACTATCACCTCTTTTAACTACAAACTGAATGCCGGATCGTTAAATCGTTGTCGGGTAATTAAAGACCTGGGTGTAATTTTTGACAACCAGCTCTCTTTTTCTGGTCACATTGACTTTATTGTTTCTAAATCCTTCGCAATGGTTGGGTTTATTAGACGTAATTCCTGTGACTTCAAGGATCCTATGACTCTGAAGGTACTTTTTACGTCATTGGTAAGAAGTCGCTTGGAATATTGCTCAATTATATGGAGTCCATTCTATGAAGCGAATTCATATAAAATTGAGAGAGTTCAAAGAATTTTCACCAAAATTGCTTTGCATATGCTTCATTGGCCTGATGGCCTCCCATCGTACATCAGCAGGCGAAAATTGCTCGGCCTTCAGGCTTTGCATGACCGAAGAACTTGCATCTCCCTCATGCTTGCCTATAATGCTATCAACGGTAATATAAACTGCTCTGATTTATCTAATTTATTCATTCCATACATTCCACCACGCGATTTAAGGAAAACCAGACTATTTGTTGAAGTAACTCATAGAACGAATTATGCGTTGAATGAACCCATATCCAAGTCTATACGCTTAGCAAATCGATATAGTGGTCTTCTTAACTTTAATAACAGCATATATAAATTTAAGCTTGAACTTTTCACTATTTTTAACTAGTCTGTAAGAAAGTTTGTACTTTTTAGACTGAAATAAATAAATAAATAAAATAATATTATTTTTTTATTAGAAAATAAAATAAAATAAAAAATAACCCAAAAAAACTACTCGCCATCCATAAAGCTTAGACATGGTCCTTCGAGCCGGACTCGAACCGGCGACTTATGAATCTCACTAGACGACTGAGCCGTCTAGGGGGGAAACCAAGAAACCTCGCGGCTTCAACAGGGGTGGAGCAGAGTGAAGTTGGTGTTAGAAGAGTGGGCTCAGTTGAGCAGATGAACAGATGGTTAGTATCGTGGGGAGACACGTCGCATGCCGGGCAGACATTTGGCATGTCAGGGTTCAGTCTGGATAGGTAAGAGTTTAGTCTGTTACAGTATCCAGAACGAAGTTGAGCCAGCGTGAATCTTGTCTCCCTGGGCAGTTCGCGTTCCTCGTCGGCAACAGGTGGGGCTTGTGACTGTAGGACTGCATTCACTGGACGAGACCTGACAAAGGAGTTTACCGACTCCGTGTGGATGAGGTTGAGGGCTCGCCGGTGCACCTTTGGATCAAACTGCGAGAAAATGTGGTGCCGGATCTCGTCATAGTGCTTACGGAGGTTACTCCTTATTCTCCTAGGAGGTGGATTTTCGTTGAGCAGGTTCCTGTTCGGGTGCTGAATTGTCTGGTCAACATCTCACAGTGCTCTTTGACATCGAGCATTTTTGCCTCATGATGAAGATGGTGCTCAGGAGACATAAGGAGGCAACCCGTGGCAGTTCTGAGTGCGGTGTTTTGGCAGGCCTGCAACCTCCTCCAATGTGTGTCTGCTAGCCCCAGCGACCATATTGGCGTCGCGTAGCTCAGAACCGGCTGGCCGATTGCCTTGTACGTTGTCAGTAACGTTTCTTTGTCTTTCCCCCCAGTTCTGCCAGCTAGTGACTTGAGGATTTTGTTACGGCTTTGTACTTTGTTGGCAATCGCGGCTACATGAGCACCGTATTTGAACATGTTATCAAACGTGGCCCCTAAAATTTTGGGGTGTGTGACAGTCGGAAGCTTAATGCCGTCGACGTAGACGTCTAATTCCATGTTCGCCTGCGCTGTCCACGTCGTAAATAAGGTGGCCGAAGATTTGGTCGGTGACAATGTCAGGTTCCGTGCAGCGAAGAAACTGGAAAGGGTTGGAAGGTAGGAGTTAATTCTCGAGCAGAGATCATCAACGGAGGGTCCAGTCGCCAGGATGGTTCAGTCATCGGCGTAGGAGACGATCGAGACGCCTTCTGGTGGGGAAGGGAGCCCCGATATGTAGTAATTAAACAGAAGCGGGGATAGGACACCACCCTGTGGCACCCCCTGCTCAATTATACGTGGTTTTGATCTTTCGCCTCTAAATTCAACCGATGACCACTCGGATAGTTGGCGGTCCAACGCTTTAGACAGAGGGGAAGGTTTGAATCCTCCAGGTCGTTAATGAGTTGTGCATGATTAACAGTGTCAAAAGCTTTCGACAGATCAAGCGCAACTAGCACGGTCCTGTCATTTGGGCGAGATTGGTTGAGACCGACACCTATCTGTGTGGTGATGGCGTTTAGCGCGGTGGTAGTGCTATTCATTTTGCGAAATCCATGCTGATGTTCGGCTAATCGCAGGTTAGCGGTATAATAAGGGAGCAATACCGTCTCCAGGGTCTTCACTACTGGCGAGAGGAGTCATATCGGTCGATATGACTCCCCCACGTTGGCCGGCTTGCCGGGCTTTAGTAGTGGCACCACCTTTGCCTGTTTCCACCTTTCTGGAATGACAAAGTTGGTCATGGACAGATTGAAGATGGTTGTTAGGTACCTTACTCCCTCATCACCGAAATGTTTTAGCATCAGCATGGATATACCGTCTGGGCCAATAGATTTGGAGTTTTGGACCCCCGTATGGCCTCCCGAACCTCTGTGGTGGTGATGCCAATGGGCGCTTGGTTGTTTTTGCATTTGTGCGCTTCCCTGATGGCGCGCCTGATTTCCTTGTCAACCGGAGGATGCAGTACAAATTTCCGGCAGAAATTTGGTTTCGACTGTACCTTATCACCGAAGGTGATGGATATTTTGTCTTTAGGTTTGGTCGGATTAGACAAGGATTTAACAGTGGACCATAATTTGCCAACACCAGCAGAGAGGTTACAGGACCTTAGGTGCTCCTCCCATTTGGCGCGTTTGTGTTGATCAACTAGCCGTCTGATTTCCGCATTGAGATCTTGAGTTTGGGGATACGTAGGGGTCAAGCGTCGCACGTGGTCACATTTATTAGCCAGGGCCGCTGCCTCTGCGGGGAAGTACGAACGTATCTCCTTAATTCTACCTGACGGAATATATTGATTGGAGGCTGAAGATATGACCATGCGAAACGCTTTTTCCCCTTCTCGTACATCAGACGGGATGGGAAGAGCAGCGAAGGTGCTCTCAGTGAAATTAAGAAAACCAACCCAGTCAGCTGTACTGAAGTTAGTGAAGATGCGTTTCTCAATCCCACGCAATGCCTCAGAGCCAACAGTGCTCGCCCCCAATTAATACATAAAAGGTGTAACATGTGCTCTGCACCCCCCCTTATACTCTAAAAATATCGCCCCTATGCAATATGTGCAAGGGGGGGTTTTTCACAATGAGAATGAGGAAGCCAATCCCGCGCAATGCCTCAGAGCCAATAGTGCTCGCCCCCAATTAATAAATACAAGGTGTAACAGGTGCCCCGCACCCCCCGTTCTACATAGAACAAATAATTTAAATAAATAAAATAATAATTAAATAAATACTAGAAAAGGGCTCCCTATATTAAACATGTGCTCCGCACACCCCCTTTTTATCTCTAAACCAATAATATTATATAAAAAATAAAATAAAATAAAATAAAATAAAATAAAATCAAATAAAAAATAACTCAAAAAAACTACTTGCCCTCCATAAAGCTTAGACACACATAAAGCCATTCTGTTTAACACATAAGCGAAAAATTTAAGCAGAAACAAGGTGAAACTCTTAACATAATTACTTTAAAACACAAGCACATACATATTATAATTAAATTTAGTTTGTTGTTGGTTTTATGGTCTGTTCATTTTTACATATTTTTGTAGGTTTAACGAGCTCAAGACCAGTTGATAATAACTCTTAGTTAATTATTATTATTTTTGATTAGAAGAAAAATTGAAAGCAACAAACATATACAGGCTATAGTTATAGTACTATTTCGAAAACAGCCACGATTTAGAGGAAAACTTTGATCAAGCAGCTTGCAAAACTACACGCAGCATAGCCTATGGGTTAGGCAGCTGCGCTTGCAATTAGAGTGAATGGGTTCGATTCTCCACAAGACCCTCTGAAAATAGCAAAACTATACGAATTACTCTGACGAGAAATCGTGGCTGTTTTCGAAATAGTACTATAACTATAGCCTGTATATGTTTGTTGCTTTCAATTTTTCCTCTAATCAAAAATAATAATAATTAACTAAGAGTTATTATCAACACAACAAAAATATTATATATTATTATAATTAAAGATATTTAGGTAACTCACAAGGTATCATAATCGTCGTATGTGATATGATTTTAAAATGATCATATTTTCTGAGCAACTTATGTATAAGAAGTGTGCTATTTTACTTTTCAAAGTTTATTTGACATTTTCTATCAACAAGTGACAAGTTTTCATATAAATTCAACTTGATGTAAATATATGAATATGACATACAACTCAATTTAGTGTCCAAGAGAGTAGATTAATTCACATAACACATTCAGTATATTTTAAACACTTTTTATCATATTTTCACTTTTCACAACCGAGCTCGACCACATATAAAAAAAACTGCTTACTCTTCTTAATATTTTTAACCCTTCTACACTTCAAGAATTTCACTCATTTCTGCTTCTGCAGATTTTTCCAAATCCTGCGACTTCTGCAAACCACTAAACTTTTGTGCTGCACAGTGCGGACAAGAACAAAAAAGATTGCCAGAATCCTGGGACGGTGCATATAGTAATTGTCAATGCAGCGAGCAAAAAGTTGCCAAAGCTCCGATTTTTGAAGTGAGAGCACTGGTGCCTCTTATTAATCTACTCTCTTTGGTAGTGTTCACAAGAGTTGTATTGAAGGAAATACTACATAAGAGAATAAGATACATTTTGAATTGCCTGATTCATTTACTACCACGTTTATTATGCCTAGTAGTGCTTCGCATTCAATATGAAATTCATTCGTTTAACGGTAGTATGTAAAGGCATAAATGAATCGAGAAAGATATTGACTTATGTATAACAAAATGTTCAGGAGGAAAAGAGAAATTGATTAAGCCATGCCCGTCCGTCCCTCTGTGAACACGATAACTTTAGTCAATTTCGAGCAGGTAGCAGGATCCTTGGCACTTATCTCCCAGCGCTAGTGGAAATGGGAGAAATCGTGTGGCAGCCACGCCCACTTTTTATATAAAATATTTTCGAAAATACAAAAACAGTACACCTATAAGGATAAAATTTGGTGTACATTTACATTAAGGCAGAAAATAAATTTTTTAAGTAGTTTTTGAAAATGGGCCGCCATCTTTTGATTAAGTCAAATAAAGAAATATTATTAACCATAAATCAAAAGCCACTTTTATTTGAAAGATTTTGAAAAGTATCATATATTATTTAATAGGGAATAACTTTGCCTAAAATAGCTTTATACCATTTCTATTTCATTTTCAAAGTGTCCGCGAACGAAGAAATTAAAAAAATTTATATTTTCGAGTAGATTATTCCACAAAACTGTTTATGCAATAACTCCGAAAATGGCCGAAATCGATTAAGGGCCACGCCCAGTTTTTTAACATACTTCTGAAAAATTTGTTTTTAAAATGTAAAACGCGATATTTCTATAACTAAGCTAGCGGAAGCAGTGGTTTGAAAAACTTTCCGAGTGTATGTCTGCCATGAAAGGCTTCTCGGCAAAAATTCATCTCCTTTGTAGATGCCGTTCGGAGTCGGCAAAAGACTGTAGGTCCCACCAATTTGTAGGAAATTTCAAATCGTCACAGCACAAGTTGGAAGAGAAGCTTGGCGCAAAAATCTTTTAGGAGGCTTAATGATATGCCTGTTGTATATCGCGCCATTATTTATTTATTTATTTATGCAAGCTATATCATAAGATCTTGCACACAAAATAAAATTTTTAAGAAAATCTCGACCCAAAACACTTTTGTGGATTTTGGGGAAGTAGGCGTGGCGCCGCCCACTTTTCAGCATAAAAATTCGGCTATTTTCAAAGGCGATTGCTTGTAATTCCAACTAGATATTTTAATGAAAATCTGTCAGCTGTTTCCCAATAGTATGTAGTATACCCCTGCCAAAAATTAGGCAAATCTGATAACACACTAGCAAAATATCGGGGAAAGTAGTTAATACCCCACTGCAATAGGGAAGTTATATATCTTTTTTGATTTTCATACCTTTCATGAACATGAAATGTTTGCGAGTATAAGAAGAAGAGATGGGCCCATCAATAAGTCCCCTGAAATAATCAGGACGATGAGCTGAGTCGATTCCGTTTGTCTGTCTGTCCGTCTGTCTATTTGAACATAACAGAAGTTTTTTATTGGAACAATCAGCTGGATTTAAATACGAACTGAAAAGTATTAAAATACGAGGTGTGTTCAAAAAGTATCGCGAATATTGTGTTTTTTCAATAATTATTTATTTATTCATGAATATCTATTTTGTCCCCTTCAAAGTAATCCCCATGAGATATTATACACTTGTGCCAACGGTTTTTCCAATCTTCGAAGCACTTCAAAAAATAATTTTTTTGTATCTTGTTCAGCTCCTCCTTCGATGCCGTCTTTATCTCGTCAAGAGAAGCGTAACGTCGTCCTTTCATGGGCCACTTCAGTTTAGGGAACAAGAAAAAGTCACAGGGGGCCAGATCTGGGGAATACGGTGGCTGCGGCATCATTAGTGTGTTGTTTTTGGCCAAAAAGTCGCGCACAAGCAACGATGCGTGAGCAGGGGCGTTATCGTGGTGCAAAAGCCAATTTTTGTTTTTCTTTGCACATCTTCTCGGCCTTCTGAGAACATTTTCTACCACCGATAAACGTTGCTTCGGTCCAAGGTAGCTTCTCCGTATGCCACAGTCAACATTCGGAATGCATCCGCGCACTTAATTTCGTTTTTCACACAAAATTTGATACAGGTTCTTTGATCCATTTTTTTGAATAGGTAAAAATCGAAGACGATCCAAAACACGTACAAGCAAAGCAACTGTCAACAATTAACTGAACATTCAAAATGGCCGAGCTTGTCGGCATAAGTGAGAGACATGAGTACCAACATAACGCCACAAAAAATTCGAAATTCGAATATATGTAACCAGCGAAAATTCAAAATTCGCGATACGTTTTGAACACACCTCGTAAACCTGCATAAATTGGTATGTCATAATAGATCACTACTAGGTATATAATGTTCGGTTCCATCCGAACTTATACTTCTTCACTTGTTTTTTATTATACACGTTTATTTGCTTTCTTGAATATTTATAAATTTTTTATCGTTTTTTTGCTAAATTTCATCGTAATTCATAGCGATTCTGAACATAAATTTCTTGGCAGATTTCTCCCATTTCCCATTCCCGCAATCATGAACGCACACTTTTTGGGAATAGATTCTCTTTTCCATTCCAGGGATCACCGCAACGAAACTGAATAGGTCCCACCTATTATTTGCCTCGCTAAGGCAAACCCTCAGAGTGTAATTCTGCCTTAAGAAGCATCTCAGCCTTGCAGATGCTGTTCGGAGTTAGTATACCCTGCGAGTTAGGGATTTAGAATATGCCCAAGGTGGGCATACCTGTCGTAAGAGGCGACTAAAATGCATAAAGGTAATGGCGTGCAACAGGATGGTTGATCTACGGATATTATGCCTCTCATTACCCATTTTCCCCTTCCTTACGTAAGGAGCTGTCCAAATTGTACGAAAAGTATGTTAATATCAACAAAAGGTAAAGGAGATCTGCTATGCTTCCAATTAATAGAAATTGGGACTCAAGCGGATACCAACTTCAAGTGTTCCGTAGAATAAAAAGTTTAGAACCTGAGGAGGTGTTTTCCCACACCAGAATGACCCCTCCCGTGTTTGAGCTCCTATTAAGTTTTGCTAGCAGTTCCCTACGAAAACTGAAGCAAAGAATTGATCCTGAAGAAAAACCTTCTTCGGTTTTACTGTGAGTATAATGTACTATTCTATAAGTAATTAAGAGTTGCTATTTACTTCATGTTTCATGTTAAGATATATATCACAAGCAGTATCTGTACACAGCATTGCATGGAGCTATAAGCTCGGAAAAACTACATTGCGCAATATCATCTTGGAGACTCGTGAAGTGATTTGCGGCTTCTTTCACGAGTCTATGTTAGCGAACATACGGAATTGCAACAACACCTTGTGTGTGTGATGGCCAGTGTGATGGCCTTTTCGAGGCTAGCCTTAGCTTTTTTTTTGTCCTTTAGCCTCATAATTTTGGTTTTAGCTTTGTGGCTTTTTTTTTGCCTTTTTTTACTCCAAACCTTTTCTGGTCCCAACACCATATTTTTCATACAAATTCGAGGAATATATAAAATTAAAGTTGAATGAAGGTAGCATTGATGACGAAAGACAGAAAATTATTCGTAAAAATTGTCAACTACTTTTAATGGTGTTGATAACCCAATTGCGACATAGCCTATCTGATAATATGAACTTTTTACAAATGATACATTTTTTTTCAGTTGATAATTCTTTGAAAGTTACAACGCCGGATGCATTTTCTCATTTTCAGAAAGAAAAGTCTAGGTATTCTCGAAGTCAAGTAGCATTGATTGGGCTGCAGTGGCGAAAGCTAATAACCGTACGGTGGACAAGTGTGACCTCTACCACTGAGTTTTGGGCGGAAGTCCGAGAACATAAAAATTCATTAAACGAACCCCCTTTTTTAGAACTGGTCGAATTCGTATTTAACTTTTTGGTATTACCTTTCAGTAATGCGGAAGCTGAAAGAATTTTTAGTGCCATGAACATTTTAAAAACTAAGTTAAGGAACAGGTTAAAAATTAAAATGCCTAACTCGCTGCTTAATATTAGATTTTGCACTAATTTTTAAGTTACCGTGATCTCATCTCTAGATAAATACCGAAACTTGTACGCAGACTCAAGCTCTTCTGATTCTTTGAAAAAATTCCTAGTCAAGGAAAAAGTTCCTGATATGTGTTGAACCAAGAATAGTTCCTTCGAATTATGTCTACAGCTTTATATACAAATAGTTTAAGCTAAAATAAAAATTTTAAATGGATTTCGTAAAAAATTGTCTGACTTTTTTAGCTTCTTTTTTGCTTAATTTTAGCCTTTTCTAACATTTTTTTTTTGCCGCTCTTTTTTTTCTAACACCTGGTCACACTGGTGATGGCAAGCTATAGGTTTATGGCATTGTCTTGATGGCTACTCGCGACGCTAAAGACAATCTCCTCGACCTTCCCCCCACTTTTTCGTTGGCGATGCTGCTTTCCCTTAAAGAACGAATTTGATGCGCCCATACCCCGGCTCCAATTTAACTAGACGTAAACAGATTTTTAGTTATCGGCTTTCAACAACAACAACAACAACAACAAGGGGTCGAAGGGTAATAGAGAACACATTTGGTATATTATCGGCACGGTGGAGAGCTGCTAACAACTTTCTCATGTTAAATGACAAAAGCCGCTGGTATTGTCCAAAAAATTATGTGGATAGAACAATTTAGTGGTCGAGGGGGAATGGCGTCGTGAAGTATGAGTTCAGCGCTCTTTACCACCACTCCGGTCTGTAGTACGTAGAGGTCCAGCAAATACCTTTAACGACCGTGATAGGCTTGCAGAGTACTTTGTAAACGAAGGAGCGGTGATATTCCAAGATACTATCGACATAGCCACGGGTGGACCGTGTTTATAAGCTCTATAACAATGCTATATATAGGTTAGGTTAGGTTAGGTGGTAGCTTGGACACTTTGAAGGTCCGTTGTGATACCACATTCTAAACGGTGACACTAACTTAGGATTACTTGGCAAAGCGCTGCGTAGCGACAATAAAACTCCGGATTTGGGACACATCGATTTTCGACACGTCTTCCGGAGACCTAAAAACATCCGAACCGAGATACCTGCGCCTAGTCCTAGCAAACGCTGGACAACTGAGCATGAAATGACTTGATGATTCCACCTCGTCGTCCTCCATGCAGCTTACGCAGCTCGGGTCTTCAAGAATATTTAACCGCACCGCATGGACCCCCATCGGACAGTGCCCCATCAACACCCTTATCATCATGGAAAGATGTAACTTGGGGGGAACCTAAGTAATTCCACTGACCGCCCGGAGTCAACTACTGGCCAGAAGGACTTCGACACCTGACATGAGGTGGTGTCAGCCCACCGTTTGCTTAACTGTTCCGAAGCCCACCTGCCCAGAAGCAAACTACAGGTGGTAAGAGGAATACCCAGTGTGCTGGAGTCAGCCACATCTGTGTCACGCGTGCCAGCTCTGGCCAAGAGATCCGTAGGGCAATTGCCGGGAATATCACAGTGGCCAGGCACCCAAATGATTTTTATTTTGAAGTAGTTGGACGCAACCGCAAGTGATTCCAGACAGTCGCTCACTGTCCTCGATCGAACGTTGCCTGCACTCAGCGCCCTAATTGCCGCTTGACCGTCTGAGTAGATGTTGAACTCCTTGACAGTGAATGCGCTCGACAGCATCCCATCTACCGCATCCTTAATGACGGCAACCTCCGCTTGGAAAACGCTACAATGATCAGGTAGCCTAAATTTCGTGCTAATCCCGAGTTCCTGACAGTATACACCCCCCCCAACACATCCATCCAGCTTTTACCCGTCCGTAAACAGATTCGCCAAGGCCTCCCCCCAGATAGGTTCTCCGCCTGTCCACTCGTCCCTTGCGGGAATGTAAGTCGAAAAACCCTTCGCCGGAGAAGAGGTCGGCGCACAGTAATCTGTTCTATTGGGAATAAAATCAAAGCCCGATAGTAAAGGGTGTTTTTTTAGGGGTATAGAACTTCGAATTGAAATAAAACACAAGAAAATCGTTTTAAGGTCCATCAATTTGGCTTTATTGGAAGGATAATTTTATGCCATTAATGTTTAAATATGATTTCGGGCATGTGGCCGCCGCGGCTGGCTCGAATAAAGCCAATTCTACAGGTCCAATTTTCAACCACTTTTTCGAGCATATGGGGCCGTATGTCGGCAATAACGCCACGAATGTTGGCTTCCAATTCCCCTAACGTTTCTGGTTTGTTGGTGTAGACGAGCGACTTCACATATCCCCAAAGAAAATAATCCAATGGTGTCAAATCACACGACCTTGGTGGCCAATTGACAGGTCCAATCCGCGAAATTATGCGCTCATCGAATGTTTCCTTCAATAAATCGATTGTGACGTGCGCTGTGTGGCATGTAGCGCCGTCTTGTTGGAACCACAACTCATCCACATTCATGCCATCCAATTCGGGAACAAAATAGTCGGTTATCATGGCTCTATACCGGTCTCCATTAACGGTAGCTGCCTCTCCAGCATTATTGCGGAAGAAGTATGGCCCAATGACTCCACCAGCCCATAAAGCACACCAAACAGTCAGTTTTTGTGGATGTAATGGCGTTTCAAGGGTCTCATGTGGATTCTCTTCACTCCAAATGCGGCAATTTTGCTTGTTGACGTAGCCATTCAACCAAAAATGAGCCTCATCACTGAACAAAATTTTGCGATGAAAATCAGCATCGAAATCAATCTCATTTTCGGCCCATACACCAAAATCACGACGCATTGCATGGTCTCGCGGCTTTAATTCTTGCACAAGCTGGATCTTGTAAAGTCGCAAGCCAAGATCTTTGCGCAAAATCTTCCATAAAGTTGATGGACAAAGCTCCAATTGCTGTGCACGGTGGCGAATCGATTCATTCGGGTCCTCTTCAACACTTTGCTCTACAGCGGCAATTGTTTCTTCGGTGCGCACTGTTCGACGTCTCTGCGGATGCGTATTATCACATAGAGTAAACGTAGTGCGAAAACGATCCATGGTTAACCGAATTAATTGCTCTGATGGACGATTATGTCGACCATAAAATGGACGGAGTTTACGGTAAACTTCGCGAACTGAACCATTATTTTCGAAATAAATTTGCACGATTTGCAAGCGTTGTTCTTTTGTCAACCTGTTTATGATGAAATGGCAAACCAAACTGAACATAAATGACATTAGAGTTGCCAGATTTGACCACAAAATGCCAGTTTTATCTCTATTCGAAAAACAAACCTGTAAAAAAAACACCCTGTATATTGGAATGGCCATACTGCACAAGCCTATAACCAGCGTCTCGGAGCCTAATTGCAGCCCGAGCTGCGCCTATTTTTCCTACAAGGTCAACTGGGTGCAGATTGAGCATAACGTTCAATGCCAGGGTAGGAGTGGTGCGCATGGCCCCACTGATCCCAACCATGGCCATTCGCTGCACCGTGACCATCTTTTTCGTGGTGGAAGCCGTGTCTAGTGCGCCCCACCAGACCAATACCCCATAAAATAGGATAGGTTTCACTACCATCTCATATAACCAATAAACCACCCTAGGAGAGAGACCCCATCGTTTGCCGATGGCCCCTCTGCAGCAATACAGAGCGACCGAAGCTTTTCTAGCTTTATCCTCTACATTCAGCTTCCAGGACAGCTTCCTGTCCAGAATAACACCTAGGTACTTAACCTTTTCAGAAAGCACCAGCGGTACACCCCCAATAGAGGGTAATACAAAATCATCAATCTTATACCTTCTCGTGAAGAGGACTAGTTCCGTTTTACCTGGGTTAACAGCCAGTCCACAAGATTCGGACCACTCTGTTACAATACCCAGATACCCTTGCAGAACATCCCTTACGGTACTAAGAAACTTTCCCCTGACGAGGATTGCTAGGTCGCCCGCATAGGCTATCACTTGACAACCCCTACGCTCGAGGTCCTGGAGCAAGCCGTTGACTACAATGACCCAGAGAAGTGGAGAAAGAACACCTCCTTGCGGCGTGCCCCTTCTCACCCCTCTCTGAGCCCCCGCACCTCCCCACTCCGCCCTGACAATCCTGCCACAGAGTAATCTGCTGATAAATTCTATCAAGCTTGGTTCAACTCCTAGGCTTGCTAAGCCCCGTACGATGGCAGAAGGCAAAACATTATTGAACGCTCCTTCGATATCCAGAAAGGCCCCCAGCACGAATTCTTTGTGCTGGAAAGACCCCTCTATTAGTTTTACAACGGAGTGAAGCGCCGTTTCAGTTGATCTGCCTTTGCAGTAAGCATGTTGCGAAGCCGAAAAAACGCTCCCTAGGGACCCTGCTGCGTATATGCAGGTCAATCAGCCGCTCCAACGTTTTTAAAAGAAACGAGGAGAGACTGATTGGCCTGAATTCCTTGGGAGATACGTGAGAGCACCTCCCCGCCTTTGGAATAAAGGTAATCTTGACCATATTCCAAGAGGCGGGGATATAGCCCAACCTCAAGCAGTTGGCGTAGATGGGAGCCAGCCAGCTACAAGAAATCCCCAGCGATCTCTGTAGTTGCACAGGAGTAATGCCATCAGGCCCGGGTGACTTGTACGGCTTAAAAGAATTAATAGACCAAACAAGCTGGCTTTCATCCAGGCAGATGGCTGGCCGAAGCTCCCCGCTCACACTAGTGGGCGATGGGGCATCGCGGTCCTGTGAAACCGGGACGTCAGGGAAGTGAGCATCCATGAGAAGTTTGAGGAATTCCTCGCTACTCATAGCCCAGCTGCCATCTACATTCCTCAAGTAACCCAAGGGAGCAGGATTCCCGGAGAGAATCTTCCGGAATCTCGCAGACTCATTACAGCCTTCCACGCTTTCGCAGAAAGTCTTCCAGGAGTCTCGTTTGGCTTTCCTGATCGCAGATTTGTAAATACCCAACCCAACTTTGTAGAGCTCCCAGTCAGAAGGTAGTTTACTCTTCCTGGCCCTGTTGAACAGGCGCCTACTGGAAGCCCTAAGGTCGTCTACTTCCTTAGTCCACCAAGGTGGTTTACGCTTTCCACTTACGGTTTTCAGTGGGCATGCGATTTTATACGCTTTATTACAAGCACGGGTGAATCTCTCCACCAGAGCATCAATAGCGGTCTCAGATAGTTCTGAGTCCGATATGGGTGCTCTTGGGAGAAACTCATCCAGCTTGCTACAGTACCGGACCCAGTTAGTACGCCTAGGATTTCTAAACATGGTTTTACTGGGTCTAGATTTAACAAGAGAGAACTGAATATACCTATGATCCGAGAAGGAGTGTTCCGGAAGAACACGCCAGTCGGATATAAGGGGAAACAGGTCTTCTGAAACAAGAGTGAGGTCCAGGACCTCCTCTCTAACTGAGGTTACAAAAGTAGGGTCATTACCCCTGTTACAAATACATAGCCCTTCATTTAGAATAAAAGCAAATAGTGACTCACCTCTTGCATTCGTATCCGAACTTCCCCACAGTGAATGATGCGAGTTCGCATCCGCTCCGACAATGAGTCCTACGCCTCTTCGCTTTGCCTCAGCGGTAATCTTGCATAGTATTTCAGGAGGCGGCCCATAAGTATCATCATGGGCCATATAGGCCGAAACCAGCCACGATCCCTTATTACCTTCCTCCAAACACACAGCCGTTACGTCATCGTCACTGAAATTGGAAAGAAGAAAGGCTTTAATATCTTTCTTGACCAGTACACATGATCTTGACCTACCTGCCGTTCCGCGCACAAATAAGTTGAAATTGCCAGTCCTCAATCCACATATTTTGCCGCTACTGCTTAGCCACGGCTCTTGGATAAGGACAACGTCCATCCCGTCTTGCTCCAGGCAGAGTAGGAGGCTGGCGGAGGCCGCCTTAGAGTGTTGGAGATTAATTTGTCTGATGATCATGATCAGACGAATCCATCTCCTCCACCTCAGCGGCCTCCCCCTCCGAAGCTAAAAGCCTCTCCTCCTCCTCCCTGTCGAACAGCAGTCCAACACTACAGACAGATCCCGCCACAGACGGGATGCCCGCAGAGCCAATGTTGTCCGACCTTGCAGGCATGGGCACCGTGTTTGCGGCCGTCGAGGTCTCCTCTGGCTCTCCTCCCCCCCGCACCACAACCGGAGGCGAGGCGTCATCCCCCCTGGCATCGGCGTTGTAGATCCTAAGAGCCACCCGCTCGATACCATAGGAGATAACACCCCTCGACCCAGAGATAGGACCCACGGACTCTGCATTAAGCAGCAACAGCACTTGCCGTCGGGGCCCCTCGGGTTCCTCAGCCCTAAGAACCCTCCAGTTGTGGGTCGGAAGGTTCTGGTTGCAGTACCGCAACTGCTCCAGAATTCTCTCTGGCTGGGACGGTTCGGCAGGTAGCCACACCCGATCCCTTGGTCGAAGAGGGAGATCCCTCCTATTCACGGCCTCGAGTCTAGCCCCCCGCCACAACTCCCCAACCAGCGAGACAAGGCACCTAAAGAAGCTCGCTGACCGCTCGTCAGCGCATTCCACCAGCCTGAAGCCATGGTACCATCCCATATGTTCTATGGATGGCTGTGGCCCCGGATACCTACTAGCGGCAGTCAAGTAGACCGCAGAAAAGGCGTTGACCACCCAGCTCCACTCTTCCCTGGAGATGGCCCCGTCTTCCCTGCTTCTGTCGACTACCCCCAGGGTGATGGAGCCGGCACGTCTAGCGACTTCGCTAAACGTACGCTGCACAGCTTCACCACCCCGGGCCCTGTGTTCTCCATTACTCGACCTCTTCGGCTGAGCGTCGTCACCAAGCGGGACCGACTCACTTCCCTTCTTAGGTGCCGGAGTCTGGTCAGCGCTGCTCATGACATTCCTGGCCCACTCCAGCGTACGGGAATGCTTCTCAGAAAGCTCAGAACCATCCTGACCGCTGTAGCGTTCCAGGATTTTGGCAGCCAAGCGCTGATCGCAGATGGCTTTCCTTCGTGGAGTCGCTCGCTTGCTTCTTCCAGACCGCCTCCGCTTCGCTGTGTTTACAGGAATGCTGGGGGACAGTCCTCTGCTGGTGCTAGCCATATTGTCCAGGTTGCTCACCAAGTGAGCCCTCTGTAGCTGAGCACCTAATTGTGCACTGGAGCTATGTCCAGTCGCGGATGTCGATTTCGACGCTCCTTTATTGCCAGCGGAGCCCGCACTCGCAAGAGCGCCAGCCCCGCTGCACCCTAAGGGGGAATTTGCTTCTAGGTTACGAAGCTTGTCCGTCCTTTTCGCCCTGTTGTCACGTCGCACTTGGGTGTCTCTGCGGCCTGATTTCAGGCCTCCAGCTATGTCTGGTCGCATCCCCTCAAAGTGAGTCCTCTGCCTCCGATTCGGAGACACGAGCACCCTGTCAGGTCTGCGACCCTGTCCCGTACTTGTAAACCGGTCAGCAGCCGAGCCACTCCCAAGCGATACGCAAGAGCGAGCCTCGTTGCTGGCCGGTTTCCTGTCCCCGTTGTCCTTGTCCGTCTTCCTCCCGTTTTTCTCCCCCTCCTTTTCTTCCTTGTTGTTGTTATTTTTGTTGTCCATGCTAATATACGTCCCCACTCAGGGCCGCTATCCAGACCCGAATGTGTAGTCGCCCAATAATGGTCCCGTGGTTATCTATGCGAGCAGGGAGGCCACGCGAGGGTTGACGCATGCCCTTATGAGACATGCGTTCAGAGCCAGACCGAGCGCAAAAGCGGGAGATCCTCAACCGCACCTACACCACCAACTAAATGGCGACGCTCCTGGAACGTACCCCGAGGCCTGCCAAAGTTTTAACGGGACGTGGGCAGCTGCGATATTAGCCCACCAGCCATTTCAGTTGGGTTTCACCCCAACCTACTGAGGTGGCAGAATACCGCACCTGCCAGCCCAAGGCAAACTAAATCCAAACATCGCCCGAGAAAGTCCTAAATCAGTCACCATTTTTTACCTCACTACCATAGTCAAGAACCATTTCCACACGCCAGGGCTATTGAAGAGCTAAGACGTGCAGCTGTGACTCCTGACCTCAGCTGGATACCATCCGCACAGAGAGGTACTGAGGTACCAATCTGAACAGACAACTGTGGTATCCATTACCAGTCGGCACCCTCTGGGCGGGTTCAGTATGAGGATTTTTGCCGACCCCATATATACATATACCAAGATAAAAATTATATTTATAAGTTTTGATTTCGATTCATTTTATTTTGATATTTTTCTCGCGTACATAGTACATAACACATTAAACACTGGACTTACAAAATGCAAAAAAAAAAAGAAATTCATTTGTAACAAAAATAAATAAACAGTCTTTAAATTCATATCTTTGACGAATAATATAATAAAAGGGCGAATATTCTCAAGCATGTACCATCCCTAACTCAACAACACTCCCACCACTAGTTAAGCACAACAGATGTAACGATGGCTACGCTTATGCATGGAAGCGTGTACGAAGGAAGAGGAAGAGAGATGGCGCGAGTGTTTACGAATACAAGGCAAGGAGATGCCAGTAAATAAAACCGACCCTTCGAGAACACGAAGAGCGAGCAACAAAGAAAATTCTGGGTGCGTAGGGTAGCACCCTGTTGGACTATATGAGGCACTGACCAAGCAAGGCAGGTTGATCAGTTTGTATTCAATTATTGTACAGTGAACTACTGTGGAGTTACCGAACTCGGGAATTTGTATTGCGTTTATACTAGTAAATAAAACTAGCTATTAGTTATAGTATTTGTGAGTGTATTTATTTGACTTTATAGTGATCGAACTCAGGATTAATAATCGAGGATTCATCGAATTCATCACAATACAGTCTCAATCTTATTTACAGTCAAGACATATATGCAATTATATACATATGTAAGTTAAGGGGCCCACGGGTGTGAACCCCAAAAAATTAAAGGTGGGGGCGCCTCGCGGCCCTGGGAAATCCTGTAAAAAAAAAACAAATGAATTGCAGAGGAATTTGTATATTTACCATTTGACGGTCTCTTCCAAAGTGATTTTACAATATTACTTAAACCTACGACTTAGCTTCTAAACAATTGAATTTAATTTATTAGTTGCTGAAGCTGCGCTTCCTAACGCGAAGGTAATAGGCTGATGGTCAGTAAATATTTTAATATTTTTTGCGCTGTAAAGTTAAGACCTTAAATTGTCAAAAGCCCAAACTATTGGCAGCATTTATTTTTCGTTTGTGGCGTAGTTTTCCTCAGTCCTGGTTAGAGACCGTGATATGAATGCAATGGGCCGATTCTTTCCAGGCTCTCCTTGGGATAGTACAGAACCAATCGCATAGTCTGAAGCATCTGTACTTAGGTTGAAAGATTTTGCAAAGTCAGGGAAAGCGAGAATGTCTGAGGAAAGGATCATTTTCTTAAGATTTTCAAAAGCTTTGAGTGTGTCTGAATTCAGATTAACACGTACTTTCTTTGACTGTTTGGCTCGAACTTGGGCGTGTTCGCCCCGCGTGAGATTGGTTAAAGGTTTAACAACTTTCGCGTAATCCCTCATAAATTTTCGGAAAAATTTCTGGTGTAATTACATATCCCAAAAATTCTACCTCTGTCTTCATAAATTTGGCTTCTCGAGGTTTACCCTTAAATTTGCTTCGGCTAATCCTTTCAATACTGCTTCTAAGTTTTCTAAATGTTCTTTTTCATTGCTGCCAAATACTATAATATCGTCAATATCGACGTAACCAATTTTTCCTATAAATTCGTTAAGGACATCGTCGATCATACGTTGGAATATGGTGGGGGCGTTTTTCAGCCTAAATAGAAATTCAAATATTCCATTCGTAGTGGAAAACGCAGTCTTTGGGATGTCTGATTTCTTCATAGGGATCTGGTGAAACCCTGATGTAAGGTCAAGAGTTGTGAAATATTTAGCATGCCCAAGGATTGCTAATGTTGCGTTTATATTGCGAATCGGATAAGTATCAGGAACCGTAACCACATTGAGTCGTTTAAAATCAACAACCATCCCGTATTGTTTTTCGCCCGAAGGTTTTGGTTTCTTTGGGACAACCCTGATAGGGGAGTTGTATGGGATTTGGACGGCCTAATAGCTCCTTCCTCAAGTAGTTCTGCAATCTGTCTTTCTACTTCATCCCTCATGTTTGTAGGATATGGGGAACTTTTCGTGTAGATCGGATCCCCATTAGTGGCTTTTATTTCCCCTTTGACTGAAGTATTGATGCTTATTGCTTCCAATGGTCCGAATAGGTGGGAGTATTTTCCGACTACTGCTCTTAGGGTTGGGAGGATTCCATTGGGTAAATCCTTGGCTTCGAAGAAATTTAAGCTTCTGATAGCTTGGTTTTTGAGCGTAATCTTTATATCAGGATCTTTTGTAAGGACATGGTTTTTCCTGTATATAACGGCCCCTAGTTCTTTTAGAGTATCGTCTCCTATTATACCATTAATTGATTTAAGACCTGGTAGCGCGTAGAACGTGACCATGGTGTCTTATCTGCTGGATTTGGGGCAGAAGGTCTACCCGGAGGAACCGAATTTTTCCCTAGGTTTATCTGACATCTATTGGGAACGCTTGGTTCGTATCCTTGGCCGTTGTTTTATTTACCTAATTGTAATTAGAACGTCCTCTGGGCGGTAGTGGCGGTCTTTGGGACTCTTGCGATAGAATGTTGGAGGGGACAACAATTCCTGTCGCGCAGCAAGAAACACGGATTTTGGGATGAACATGCAATTGCCTAAATGCAACTATAGTGGCAATATTTCGGTACGCAATTTATATTCTACGAGTACGAGTGTAAATACAAGTGCAAGTACAAGATTACAACTGCAAGTTTATTTCTATATATAAAAGGACATGTTAGATAATTTGACAATATGAAATTTAAATTACTTACCCCGGTTTCTTTCTCCGACCGTTTGCTACGCGTGATTTTTTCCCAATGATGGAAATGGCGGAAGAACAATTTCGCTAGTTCGAACTAACGGAATATACGAATAGCGAAGCAAAGTGAAAGAAGAAGAAACTGTGCAAAGAACAATGAACAGAGTTGTATTTGAATTGAAGTAAAAATTTATTTGATGTTGCTATGTGATGTTACCATTACTTTGCTCCACATAACTAAATCTTTGAATCTTTTCGATGTTGCCATATACTTTGCTCCACATAACTCAATCTTCGACAATTCCATTCGGCATATTTGTATGCCCAATTGTATTCCTGTCAAATTCTGAATATCTAGACAGGCTGAGTAAGCCCCGGGTAGGGTCCTAGGCTTCTGCACTATAAGTATACGAGACAACTCTTGACTAAGTCCCCGGATAAATACATCCAACGCCCTATTCCTGTACGTTTTCACAAGAACAGAAACAGTTTCTTGTGAATAGTCGTCGCATTTAATTTTAATTTATAATTAGTTGCAACTGGTGGTTGACAGTGGCGTAGAATTCATCTAACTTGGAGTTTCTTTGAGTTAACTGATTCAATTGTTATTCCAATGTTCGCATATCTCTTTTGTCCGCATAGTGAAGGGACAGTATTCTTTTTATTTCCGTCTAATCACTTCCGAAAATATTATAAGCGACCAATGCCGCGTCGGCGTCGCCCCTAATTTTTTGTCTGTTGTGTTGCAGGATAGTCCTATACAGGGGTTTTTTCCTACCGACCTCATAATCGGCTAAGATTCCCTACACAGTATGGATCCAAGAAATATATTGGGCAGGATTGCCCTCCACAACTTGAAGCTCTTTACACAGTCAGGAAGCCTGCCAATGTCCTTCAAGTCCTGCTTTGAAAGTGGTTCTCTCACCACTGCACGTACCCCTTGAACCTGCCCTCTCGCGCTAACCTGCTCTCCGCTACCAAATCGTTTTTCAATAATGGCCAGATTTTGGTCCAGAAATACGCTATTTGACTCGATCCTCCCCAACCTAGCCTCAAGGGCTGCACCAGTACCCTCGATGCCACTAAGTCGGTTTTCCAGCCTTCTAATTTCCTCAAGCAAAGCGTTAACCCCCCATTCAATTCATTCACTTTAGTGGTAAGGGCTTCCATTTCTATTTGGCTTGTAGGAATGGGTTTCAGGGCACGGACACACAATTAATTAATTTTGAATTTTTCTATGGCACGGTATAAAAATTTGGTGGCACGTTATGGCTCTTCAAAAATGTTGCTATTTTTATTATTGCTTCTCTGGCACACAATGGCTCTTTAGGTAATTTTCAAATTTTAATATGTTTTTTTCTATCTGGCAATTTTATTTTTATAATTTTTGTTTGTTTTTGTTTTTTTCCCCCCAGTTAATTTTAAAAGAATATGGGGTCCTTACAGTTTCCAGTATTCCTGAAAAACAAGAAAGGTAGCCCGATTAGATTGGTGAAACTTTTTCCGTGTTCTGATGTAAACGGCGACATGCACCAAGTTGGCGTTTCACCGCGCATTAGCCATTAAATAGTTATTTCTGGCCAGGGGAGGGCTATGTCATCCTCTTTAGTCGTCAGATTGAAGACAACCTACTAAAGCACAACTTGCTCCACAACGTAGTTTTAGACTTATCGCAATCTTCAGCGTGTTCTTGTGGAAACGCCTGTGTTCATATGTTTACCCTGGGCACGCTTCAGAGAACCCAGTGTGTTCTTATGTGTACCTCGGGGAAGCTACAGGAATTAGAGGTGAGCGTTTTCAATGTGTTCTGATGTGTACCCTGGGGATGCTACAGAAGTTAAGGATAAGTTACCATGTCCTTATGGGAATGGCAACGTTCACCGAAGCGCAAAACTGTTACGGTAATTGCGCGGTCATAAGACTCGTTAGCCGTAGTTTGACCTTTGGTATGGTGGAATCCGTCCTAGGAGTATAAGCACACGGACCCACCTAGGCAATGTGATCGTACTAGGCCATTCTGCGTTGCGGTTGGGGAGAGGTAGAAAAATCACTTTCACTAAACTTTTCACTTTTTATTTGAATTTTTTCACTTGCACACCTGAGGGTCTTCGGGGTCACAGGATTGCTTCTTTTGGTTTTATTCCTGTTTCAGATTTCGCTGTTTCACTTATCACTTATGTATGTTTCATTATACTTTACCTCTCCTTAGAAGATGAGCTTTTATATCCTGGAGGGTCCCGAAGGGAATCGCAGAATTAAGCTTATGTTACAAACCGGAGGGCCCCTCGAAGGTGGTGAATCTCGGTTTCTGAAATGGTTGTTATGGGCTGTACAAGCCTTAATTCAAAATTCTCTACTTTGATAGCTGACTGCCAACACGAGTTCAGTAAGGGAAAGTCCACAGTTACGAATTTACTTGAGTGTACCAGTCATGTCTAAAATGGCTTTAGAAAAAATCTGCACACCGGCGTTATTTATACAGATTTCAGCAAAGGATTTGACAAAGTGTATCATTCAATACTTATTCATAAACTCTTGGGCTTGGAGCCGGGTCTCAATCGCTGGATCTCTTCTTGCCTTAGTGACAGGACACAAATAGTAGCGTTTAACAACATAGTATCCGATGTCATTTATGTCTCTTCAGGAGTTCCTCAAGGAAGCCATCTTGGCCCGATTCTGTTCTTGTTGTTTATAAATGATCCCTGCAAAAATTGAATGACTGAAACTCCAATACATATACACGAAACACTGCAAAAACAGTACCGGTGAAATGATTAGCCAATTTACCAGGAGCCATTCCGAAAGTTTCCGTGTTCAAGAATTTTCTGTTAGAGTGAAGTGGCACTGTCGCACTCTTTGAGTATAGAAAATTTCACAAGTGGCAACACAGCACTCTTGATTTTTACTTAGGTTTGTGTTTTCTGAAACAAGCCTGAAAAGTTTAAGCTGGTTGTGTTTAGTTGCAAAATTAAAGGTATGTATAACAAAAAAATATGCAATTGTTATTCAGAAAAATATTTAGAATACCTTTTTATATTTTTAGATTGTCTTTAGAGTTCAGAAGTTGGATTGTGTACAACCTCAAACAAAAGAGTGCAGGATTGCAGTGGAAAAGGTAAGTAGTAATTGTTTCCTATAGGAAGCAACTGGTAAAACACGTCCAAAAATGCCAGGACAGGTATCAAAAGACGGGTTTTGACCTCGGTATCAATAATTTGAAAGCGGATTTTCTAGTTTTTGTTGTAGTGAAAAGTTTTTTGCAAAAAAACGGACCAAGTCCAATCCCAAATGTGTAATTACAGCAATCACATAAAATGACAGAAAATGTTCAACTTTAATAGCAAATATCTCCTGACAGAAATATAAATTAGAATCTCTGCTTTCGGATTATTGATACCGAGGTCAAAACCCGCCTTTTGATACCTCTCCAGACATTTTTGTGCGTGTTTTTCCAGTGGTATTTTAAAGGACACAATTACCCAAATATTTGCAATGAATAAACAAAACTTAGAACACATTTTTGGGTATTTGTTTTCTTTATACTTTAGCAAAATTCAGCATATATTTTCGAGAGTTGGTTTCCTTTACACTTTAACAAAATTCAGCAGATATTTACCGGTAATTGTTTCCTTTAGGACACAACTGGAAAGACACGTCCAAAAATGCCAGGAGAAGTATCAAAAGACGCGTTTTGACCTCGGTATCAATAATACCAAAGCGGAGATTTTAATTTACATTTCTGTCAAGAGATATTTGCAATTAAAGTTGAACATTTGCTGTCATTTTATGTGATTGTTGTAGACACAGATATTGGGTGTTTCGAAAAGTGCAGAAGTGTGTTCTGTGCGAAATCGCGTAGCCGGTGTTGGACCGGCTAAGGGTTATTTTTTCATTGGTTTTGGTTGGTGTGTTTTTCATCACAGAGTTGAAGCTATTCTGCATTTGTTCCTTCTTACTTCAGTGAAATGTTGTGTATTTATCTAATTCATGGTATTTTATTTCCTAGGTGAAATAGCATTGGATATAGCAAAACAAAAGACGAAAACAAATCTGTGTCGACCAACAATTTGAAAGTAAGTACTGTATTTTAAGAAGTGAAAATGAAGAGAAGCACTTTTTACAACTATTTAAGCTCTGAGGAAAAAAATTTTGAAAGGAGTGCTCAGGAGTATGCAAGGCTGTCCCAATTTGCAAACGTAGATTGGGGCAACCTTCTAATGCAAATACTAGCAATGTAATGCGAAGTTATCATTTTCTGACGCGGAAGTTCCGTTCGCTGATGCAGAAATTTCATTTTCCGACTCCGATTCACGGTCGGATGCACGGTCGGAAAATGAAATTATAGTACCAGCAGAATTTAAACGTGAAGTATTGCAATTATGGGCAATCGAAAATATTATTCCGCAAAACGGTGCTTTCTAGTTTACTTGGGGCACTTAAAAAAATTGGAGTAAATGATTTGCCTTTATGCCCAAAAACTCTTCTAGATAATAATAAGAAAAGACCGCAAATTCAAAGAGTTTCTGGAGGAGAGTTTATGTATATTGACATTCAATAGTATTTTGCAAGGTATACATTTAGTTTTTTAAAAGAAAGAGAAGTTTTGATTGACGTAGGAATAGACGGTTTAAAATTGTTAAAGAGTTCAAGTTTTGTGGCCTATTTTGGGTTCAATTGTTGGATTTCCAAATGAAAATCCTTTTACTACTGCCTGCTTTTCAGGAAAACAAAAGCCAAATAACGTATATGATTTTATGAAAGATTTTCGCGAAGAAGTCGTTTACTCAAGAGAAAATGGCTTAAAAGTTGTTATGTTGAATACCACATTAAAAAGATTTGATATTCGTATTTTTACATGCGATTCTCTTGCTCGTGCTTTTGTAACTAGTGTTCAAAGTCACAATGGTAAAAATGGATGCCCAAGATGTGTTTCTTTTAAAAATAAAATAGATAAAAGCCATCACAACATCAAATGTTTGCAATGCACCTCGTGGACCTAGGTGGGGCTAAGAAACTCCTTCACCTTATTCTCACAAAAGGAAATATTGCCCAAATGAATGAAAAATTTTATTTCGTTTCAAATTGGGTACCATCTGAATTCGGAAGAGTGTGTAGAAATTTGGATGATATCGGAAATTGGAAGTCCACAGAGTATAGACAATTTTTGTTGTATTCGGGGATATTCGTCCTAAAAGATTGCATTGACGAAGATTTATTTTATCATTTAATTTTATTGCATGCCAGTAGAGTAAAATAGGCATATATGGCCCATGTGTATAATATGGCCCACATCAATATTTTCTGAATCACAAGTTCAACAAGCAACGTGGCGACTTCATTGCATACATTTTTCGTCATAGCGCATCCCAGTCTTGTTTGGTCGGTGTGGTGAAGAAGACGTGCGCTGTACAGTGGAAAATATTTTTTTCGTGATAACATAAGACTTTTTTGGTGCATTTGCGTAAGTGTTTTACTCCTTAATTTTAATGGAAAAATATGTGTTATAGTGTGAAAAGATTAGTGCGTAAACATATATTTCTGGAAGTGGAATTAAATTTTACTGAATAACTTTAAATCTCTAGCAAACCTTAAAAGTTTTTTAAATTACTTAGTGTGGACAATATGGCCCATTATGATGTTGATAATATGGACCAGTAGGCCATATTTGACTACATTATTTTCAGGTGAGTAACATTATTTTTTTTCTTTTGAAGGATCAAGATGTCTTCAAAACCTACGCAGGATTCGAAAAAAAGACAGAAGTGGGAGAAAAAGAATATGGTTGAAGCAATTTCTGCAGTAAAGACGAAGAAAATGGGATTCCTGAAGGCGTCTAAGGAATATAATGTAGCCAAAACCACATTGCGGCGTTTATTTGCTGATGATGAACGACCTGTTGATGAAGTAGTGGCAGCCAAGCTAGGAAGGAAACCAGTTTTGCCTCCAGAACTGGAAGATGCACTTGTAGAATACATATTGCTCATGGAGGCGAAATTATTCGGGCTAACCAGGAATGCCATCAGATCCCTAGCTTTTCAAGTGGCGCTAAAAAACAATTTACCTAACCCATTTTCTATAGCGAAGGAAACGGCAGGAAGAGATTGGTTGCGTATGTTTCTTAGACGCAACCCTTCTTTATCGTTCCGCCAACCAACCAGTACATCTGTAGCTCGAGCAAAGGGATTTTCTAGAGAAAACGTGGCAATTTTTTTCGATCTGCTGCAAAAGGAGATGGAAACATATAAATTTTCGCCTAATAATATATATAATGTGGATGAAACTGGAATATCAGTTGTTCCTACGAAATTACCGAAGGTTTTGGCTCTGAAAGGTCGGAAACAGATTCGTGCTCTTGCTTCAGCTGAACGGGGATCGTTAATTACAGCGATTTTATGTATGAGTGCAGGTGGATCCTTCGTACCACCCATGTTCATTTTTCCTAGGAAAAGGGATAATCCACTTCTAATGAAAGGAGCACCTCCCGGATCCATACATGCTAATCATCCCTCTGGATGGGTTCAAATCAACTTGTTTACCAAGTGGTTCAAGCACTTCCTATCAGCAGTTAAACCTTCTGAAACATCTCCGGTATTACTTATTTTAGACGGACATGCAAGTCATACCAGAAATATTGAAATCATAGAGCTAGCTAGGAAAAATCATGTTCGCATTCTTTCGATTCCGCCGCACTCAAGCCATCAAATTCAACCCCTTGACAAAACTTTTATGGGACCCTTGAAAAAATATTTGACAGAGGAAATCAGGTGTTGGATCATAAATAATGCAAAACCGTTGACACATTATGACATTATTGAATTATTTGGTCGAGCTTACATGAAAGCACAAAGTGGTGCAATTGCTGTCAAGGGGTTTTCTTCAACCGGAATATACCCCTTTAATAGTCAAATATTTAACGATCATGATTTTTTGGCTTCGGAAGAAGTTGAGGCACCAGTAGATAGCGTGGACAACAATATTCCGGTTTCTGTATCACCTGCACACACTTATCAATTGCCGGAATCAGATCAAAATATTGATATAGAGGAACCTATTTCTTTCGAACCGTCTACATCCTCTGGTGCAAGGTCAAGCTCCTTCATATTGCCTCAAGAGATTTCACCTATTCCGGTCCGTATCAAAAAAACAACAAATCGAGGGCGGAAACCAGGAAAAGCAGAAATAATTTCGTCTTCACCATACAAACAGGCTTTGGAAGAATCGTTGAAAAAAATAAAGGGCGAAAAACACGTAAATAAAAGAAAGCCGAAACCTGCAAAATGCAATAAAAAGGCAAAGACTTTAAAAAATAAGGTATTTATGAGTACAAAAACTTAAATGTTTCTTACTTTGAACTCATTTTTCAGAAGAATTACCAGCATGAAGACGAAACCTCTTCATCAGAAAGCGAAAATTTAATTCTAGCTGATTCACCTGATCTAAGTCCAGATAGATCTAATCAAGAAGACGCCAAATGTATCTATTGTTCATGTTTATTTTCGGATGACAAAGGAGGAGAGGCATGGATGCAATGCGTTGTATGCGCAATGTGGGCACATGAACTTTGTTCAGGAAACGAGAAAGAATATTTTATTTGCGACTTTTGCTGCTCATAAGCTGGGTTAAATATGGACCACCGTAGTCCATATTTAACACGGTGTGGTCCATATAATCCCCACACTTCTGATATGTTCAAAATTGAAGTACTTTAAGTTTTTTAATAATATCTTTTATGTATCTTATTTTATTGACTGTTTCTTATTGCAGACTGAATATGTATTATCTTCGAAGCATTTTAAAATAAAAACTGAATTGAATAGCTTTGAATTTACGTTTTTATTTACAATTAAGTTAAGGGTGGTCCATATTTACCGAACTTACTCTATACGTATTCTCTCTTGTGAAAGGGCCTGTAAAAGTGAAACCAATGCTGTTAAGGAGTTATTGCAAGAATTTGTTAATTTGTTTGGAGATATATATGGAGACCATTTGATAAGTTTTACGTTCACGGCCTTCTCCATTTACCTGATTACGCTATAGATTTTGGGCCATTAGATTCTTTTTCCGCCTATAAATTCGAAAGCTTTATGCAACGTATTAAAAAAGTTATAAGAAGTCCTACAAATATTTAACAACAACTCTTTCTAAGACTTGATCAAAGAAAATGTTTGCCAGAAAAAACGATACACACATTTGGGCAGTTTTCCTTAAGTCATAAGAAAGAAAAAGCTCGTTTTGTTTTAGTCGAACTACAGGACCTTTCAAAGTGGTCGATTCGCGCTTAGAATCAGAAGAAGAGATTTTATTTGGATACAGTTTTACAGAAACGAGAAATTACTTCAGTGAACCACTTGAATCCTTTCCTTCCCTTGGTAGGAAAATACTATCGAGTACAAATATTTTGCGGTTCCTTTTGAACATAACTTTATTCTAATTCCGATCCTTCACTCCCTCTTTCACGATTTTTCAAACTAGTTTTTGTATTAACATTTCTTTATTTAAATCAACATTTATACTACTATATAAAAATAATTAATATTTTTATTCTTAATTTTTGGTTATAAAAAAATGGACAAGGAGGAGATTAGAAGTATAATATTCGGTGGCTCGGGACCCTCAACGTCCAGGTTGTATCAACAACAAACCGAAAGCAACACGCCCTTGCCGATAAGAAAACAAGTCAAGCTTTCGACGACGTTTAACGTGCCAAAAGAGCCATAGGATATTGCTATCCTTGTAAATAATAATAAAGGTGACATAAAAATGATCTTTCAAATATTCGACTCTAATTACACTGATATTATTACAGATGTAATGGAAATGTTTAACTCCATTTTTAGTAAACAATGCGAACTCCAAACTCGATTTGCCAAAATCGAGGAAAACTTATGTATTTTCCTTTTTTTACCTAAGCGATAGTAATTCATATGTATATGTACTGTGTCTTTTTAGATGATCGAAAAGCCGGAAATGTTGGCCCAACATAAAGCCGTTCGGGAGACAAAGGTTTTTACAAAAAAAGTGCACAGGCTAGTGTGCTGAATAAGTGGAGAAATTGGAGATGAGCTTCAGAATGAGCTGGCTGACATGTTTCCACTATAATGTATTGCTGCGGCGTATGATTTGGAGCAGAAGCTCGAAAACGAAACATACGAGGATGCACTCGTAAGTAATTTTTTATTCGACCGAACTTTTTGTTGCTCAATTATTCACAACTAAAATACATCTTTTCTTTACAGACCTCGTATTTATATGTAATTAAAGGACCTACAGGGGATTTAGATGCGGTCTTTAGAAAACTCATAACTGATGAGCTCATCGCCAACTTTAACTGAGGCGGAAGGAGCTCAAAAAAAGCGCGCTAATGTTTTTACTGGCGTGTTCAAGATGCAGAGCGAAATAGAATATGTGCGTAGCATGAAGACATCCGTGGAACTAAGCCACAACAGGCAAAAACCAAAACGGTACCTTACAACGAAGCTGAACCAAACATTATAATTAAATATATTTACTTAATTTAACAATTTAATCACTTTTTTATACCAATATTTTCAAGCATACTTTAAATACTTAACTACATTTACTAAATTAAATAATTTGTTAACTCTTACATACAGATATACCATAAAATGGTTGTGAATTACTTTTTTATTTTTGTTCTAAGGTTAACATACTTAAATCCGTTTTTAAAAGACTGAATTTATGGTAATTTTTAAGTTTTAGATACTAAGTGCCTTTTTAAATAAATGTTAGGAAATACAAAAAAGATTGTTCTAATTAGTAATATATAACAATATGTATGTATGTGTTATAAAAAATAAGACGTAAAAAATCAAAGCAAAAAATCAAAAATTTTAGCTTAAATTATCAATATCGGATAGATTTTTGATATTAATAAAATTGGGTTTTTCTCCCTTCTTCACTTAAATTTTTCCATCCTAAACCCGAACAAATCTCCGATTGCACGCCCATGCTTTTTTCTTAGCTTCAAACAGTAACCGACGATTCGTAGCTGTTAGATACTTATTAATATAAACTCCCTTATCAACATTTGCACTATTCCATTTAGTTCTAGCATCTACGTCGCTAGCATGTAGCTTTTTACCGCGCAACCTTTTCATTAACTCTCTTGTGATTCTTGATGATGAGAGTTTGAGAATGATGTTGTTGCCTTTTTACTTCATACGGTATACATCGTCTACTGCGTTGGATCTTATTTAAAGATTGGCAATGTTGATGACCTTCTGAGCTATGTTAAATAAGTTTTCATTTTCGCTTTTGTCAATATTGTTTATTACTAAATGTCTAGTGATATTTGTTCCATCTCATTTATAGTCCAATTACCCACCGACGTGTGTAACGTACGTTTACGTATCCCGTAAGTACGTACGTTTGAGGGAATCTTATGCCCGTGGCGCCAACGGAGAAATCAGACAGTTGCTGTAGTTTATATTCAATACAATGTTGCCAATTATTTTTCATTTTATGAGTGTCCGAAATTAATATTAAATAATTATAGCCAGTCAAGTTATTTAAAAGCAACAACTTAATATCATAATTTCAGAAAAAAAGGAAATTGCTTAAGCTATGTCCGTCCGTCCGTCCGTCCGTCTGTCTGTGAACACGATAACTTGAGTAAATTTTGAGATATCTTAATGAAATTTGGTATGCAGGTTCCTTGGCCCTCATATTCGAGCGCTGTTTGAAATGGGCGAAATCGGATGATAGCCACGCCCATTTTTTGTATATAGAATATAAGGATACAATTTGGTGTATACATTAAGATTGAGACATAAAGTAAAGTTTTCAAGAAATTTTTGTAAGTTTAACGAGCTCATGACCAGTTGATAATAATTCTTGGTTAGTTATTATTATTTTTGATTAGAGGAAAAATTGAAAGCAACAAACATATACAGGCTAAAGTTATAGTACTATTTCAAAAACAGCCACGAATTCTCGTCAGACTAATTCGTATAGTTTTTGCTACTTTCAGAGGATCTTGTGGAGAATCGAACCCACTCACTCTGATTGCAAGCGCAGCTGCCTAACCCATAGGCTATGCTGCGTGTAGTTTTGCAAGCTGCCTTATTCAAGTTTTCCTCTAATTGTTGTTTGTTATCTTGCCAACGGTATACACAATAGTTTTAGAAATTCTGTCTATATGTAAATCATGTATGCTGGACTTTGTTTTTGTACATTCTTCTTTCTATTTTTAGGAGATAGTTATTGTACATAACCGCGTGCTCCGGTATAAATTTATTTTTTTGTTGGTTTTATGGTCTGTTCATTTTTACATATTTTTGTAAGTTTAACGAGCTCAAGACCAGTTGATAATAATTCTTAGTTAATTATTATTATTTTTGATTAGAGGAAAAACTGAAAGCAACAAACATATACAGGCTATAGTTATAGAACTATTTCGAAAACAGCCACGATTTCTCGTCGGACTAATTCGTATAGGTCAAGAAATTTTTGAAAGTCAAATTTAGAAGTTTTATTAATCATAAATCAAACACCGTTCAAGATATTCAAGATATCGAAACGAAATTCAGCACGCAGGTTTCCAGGTGTGCAAGGAATGTTTGAGGAAGAAATGGGCGAACTCGGTTAAGATCTACGCCCACTTTTATATGAGAGATTTATAAGAGGGTCGTAGATATATTAAAGAGGCAATAACTTTGCGTAAAATAGCTTCACATCATTTATATTTCACTTTTAAAGTTTCCGCAAACAAAGAAATCCAAAAAATAAAAATTTTCAAAAATAGGCGTGGCCCCGCTCCTTTTATAGTGGACTATTCCACAAAACTTTTTATGCCATAACTCCGCCAAAAAATGACTTGTCGAAACGAAATTTGGTGATAATGTTCTATACATAAAGGGCTGTAAAAATGGGCGAAATCGGTTAATGTCCACGCCCAGTTTTTTAACATAGTTCTGAAATCTTTTTTTTTATTTAAAAAGCGATATTTCTACAACTAAGCAAGTTATATCAATCAGATTTTGCACACATAATAAGCTTTTTAAGAAAAACTCGGCCGCAAAAAAGTTTGTCAATTTTGAAGAAGTGGACGTGACCCCCCCCACTTTTCAGCATAAAATTTCTGCTATTTTCAAAAGCAATCGCTTATAATTCAATCTTGATATTTCAATGAAAATTGGTCAGCTGCTTCTCAGTAGTATGTATTATACTCCTGCCAAGAATTAGCCAAATCGGGAAACACACAAGCAAAATGTTCGGGCACGTAATTAATAGCCCACTGCAATAGTGAAGTTATATATCTTTTCTGATTTTCATACCTTTCATTAACATTAAATGTATGTAAGTATGAGAAAAAGAAGAGAAAAGTTCACTAAAATGATCAGCACGATGAGCGGAGTCGATTTAGCCATGCCCACCTCCCCTTCCGTCTGTCTGTCTGTCCGTCTATTTGAATGTTTTACAAAAGAATGCTTAAATTCGTTGTTTGCTTTCGCCATTTTATAATATACTAGCAAACCCGGTAGAATTGTTTTGACGTTTTGATAGATAGAACACATCTATATATAAAATGTCATTAACTTGAATCAAATAAACTCCTAACTATACCGAACTGCAGTTTTATATAACCTGGGACTTTTTCAAAAGTTATATACAGACTGTGCCGTGCCCAGCGAACTCCTGAACTTATCGTGAAAGTTCAAGAGCAAAACAAAACACAAAATATGTGGACGTGGCACCGTCCACTTTTGAAAAATTATGTAGATATTGACTAAGTGGCACATATATCCAAATTTCATTAATTTAGACCAAAAAAGTTCGGAGTTATGACGAATTTAAACTTTATATAGCGTGTGGGCGTGGCTCCGCACACTTTTCCAAAACTATATATTGTCTATGCTGTACCCAGTGAAGCCAAGTATATATTGTCAAAATTTCATAAAGATCGGTTGAGTTCTTTAGCGCCTATAAAAGACACCTTTTTTATATCTATTTTTGTTACGCACACAAGGTATATTACTTCATTCGGCATAAACGAATCGAGATATATATTTATTAATGTATATCAAAACGTTCAGGATGAAAAGTAAAATATCCGGGCAAGTAGTTAATAGCCCACTGCAAAAGTGAAGTTGTATGTCTTTTTTGATATTCATACCTGTCATGAACATCAAATGTTTGTACGTATGAGAAGAAAAAGAGATAGTCCCACCAAAAAGTATACTGAAATGATCAGGAGGATGAGCTGAGTCCGTCTCTCGACACGTCTTTCTCTTTGTCCGTCTGTCTATTTGAACGCAAATACGAACTGAAAGTATTAACATAGACCTGCGTAAATTGGGATGACATAATAGATCACTACTAGGTATATAATGTTCGGTTCCACCCGAACTTAGACTTCCTTACTTGTTTATATCTATTTTTGTTACGCACACAAGGTAAATTACTTCATTTGGCATAAACGAATCGGGATATATATTTATTAATGTATATCAGAACGTTCAGGATGAAAAGTAAAATATCTGATCAAGTAGTTAATACCCCACTGCAAAAGCGAAGTTGTATATCTTTTTTGATTTTCATACCTTTCATGAACATCAAATGTTTGTACATATGAGAAGAAAAAGAGATAGTCCCATCAAAAAGTATACTGAAATAATCAGGAGGATGAGCTGAGTCGATGTAGCCAGGCCCGTCTCTCGATACGTCTATCTGTCTTTCCGTCAGTCTATTTGAACGCAAATACGAGCTGAAAGTATTAAAATAGACCTACGTAAATTGGGATGCTATAATAGATCACTACTAGGTATATAAAGTTCGGTTGGTTGACCGTGTCAAATGCTTTAGATAGGGCAAGTGCCACGAGAACCGTCCTGTGGTTTGGAAAGTGTTGATTCAAACCATGATTTGTTTGCGTTGTGATGTCATTCAAAACGGATGTTGTGCTGTAAGATTTTCGGAAACCATGCTGGTGATCGGGCAATGGGAGTAGAATATTCTCTAGTAAGTTCACGACCGGCGAGAGGAGGGATATCGGAAGATAAGAATTTCCTTGGTTCGCCGGCTTCCCTGGTTTTAGTAGCGGAACTACAATCGCCTGTTTTCAGATCTCTGGTATGACGAAAGTAGTTAGTGATAGGTTAAAAAGAGCCACTAAATAACTCTGTCCCTCGCGGCCTAGGTGTTTAATCAACTTCATGGCGATTCCGTCGGGTCCGATGGATTTTGAGGGCTTGGCCTTCATTATAGCTCCCTTAACCTCTGCGACAGATACGGTAATGGGCGCAATGGCGTGTTTGTGTGCACGTCGGACGGCTCTTCTCTTAGTCTCATCAGCAGGTGGATGCATTATAAGCAACCGGCAAAAGGAGCTCACGCATTTCCTATGCCCGATTTGACGCTGTCGCCGAATGCAATGGCGATCTTGTCATTGTATTTGGTCGGATTAGATAGGGCCTTTACAGTCGACCATAACTTTCCGACTCCGTGGGAGAGGTTGCATGCCTCAAGGTGTTGTTTCCACTTAGTCTGTTTGTATTCATTGACTGTCCGACGGATTTACGAGTTCAGATCTTTGATTCTGGGATCTGCGGGATTGATGAGGCTCACTTGGTCACGTTCTCTTGCCATTGCCGCAGCTTCTGCAGGGAAATTCGCACAAATTTCTGGTATTCTACCAGCAGGAGTGAAGCGGCCGGAGGCTGAATCGATGGCCTTGACTGTTAACAACAACAACAACAAGAACCTTGCGAAACTCCCTTTCACCTTGGCGTATGTCTGTCGGTGTGGGTAAGGTAGCGAAGGAACGCTCTGTATGGTAAAGCGGTCCCAGTCCGCTTTGGTGAAGTTGATGTACGTCAGTTTATCGGTCGTTATGAAGTCGGTCGGTCGTTCAACGAAGAGTAGGATGGGTAGGTGGTCTGAAGCTAATGTAAGTATCGGTCGCCAGTTGACATAGATAATTAGGCCCGCGCTCGTAATGCAGATGGCTGGCGAACTGTGACAGTTCCCTGCTACCCTGGTGGGGGCATCCCCACAGAATGCTGAGTCGTCTATTTGGTCTGCAATTGCGTGTCCTCTGCTGTCTGCTGGCAAGTTGGAGTGCCAGAGATCGTTATGTGCGTTGAAGTCGCCTAGGATAAGGCGGTTATCACCACTTAGCAACGCACAATGTCGGGATGATAATCTCTCGGGAAACACGTAGCAGGGGGAATGTAAATATTTATAATTTGCAGGTCGACGTCGCCTGACCGGACTACTATGCCTTGTCATTCTAAAGTAGAGTCCCTAGGATCGAGGGGGGGCAAATATATTATATAGTATACAGTGATGTGTAATGAATGCAAAGCCATCCCCATGACCGCTGGGACAGTCTTTTTGATGTACATTATACCCATCACAAGTTCGTAGGTCCGATCTTGTGATTTTGATGTTGTGCGACTTCATAAAATCTGTTATCTCCGCTATCTTTCCAGCTAACCCATTACAGTTCAGCTGTAAAATTTTGAAGTGTGTAGGGGGGGGAGAGGGGAGACTCACGCTTAGTGAGGGATGGATGCGCTTGCCTAGGTGGAGGTAGGCTGAAGCTTAAGATGTGTCGCAGTCTAGAGTTAGAGCGCCTTGGCCGTTGTTGTCTGGCATAGAAGGTGGTTGTGTACTGCAACAGACGGCTATAAACGTATCCGTCCAGAGGTTTATGTTTTCGAGCCCAGAACACATAAGGGTGTGACACAGGCCAAGGCAATTGTTGCACTTGAGCGATGTCGCAGGCGTATATCACCTTTGCCGACAAACAGTGCACGTAGTGAAAGGTACGAGGAGGTGGTGGTCCTCGCCCACGTGTAAGCTGGAAGCAGGGGGGGGCATTGGGGGCAGAGAAAGAGGGGACTGACGCTCGGCGATGGTCATATCTGGCCTATTCCGGAGGGGTTAGGAGCGTTGAGCATCCGTGAGAGATGGAAACGCTGGTGAGTGTGTGGGGCAGTCTGGAGTGGGTGAGGTGGGAATTGCAGCAGTGCTGCTAGTCGTGTAGACAGAGCCACCATTGTGGCTGCTTGAAATTGGTAGGGGTTTTAGGGGTTGGGGTGCGTTAGAGCGACGTGTACCGCGGGACGCCGTTAGTCGTGTACAACGTGGTGCCTCGAAAGTACTAAAGAAAGTACGGGGTCTGTGGATGGCAGGGTTAATCCCTAAGCATCCGGATGTGTGAAACCATCCTTGCACTTAGTGCATTGAACAGAATGCGAACGTTTAACATAAAATTTCCTCCAGCAAAAGCAGCAGATCCAATCTCTTGGTGCGGGGTTGAATTTGCTCTGAGGGTGACAATTTAAGGGTGGGACTTGACAAATTGGACAGGGTTACACTGAAAAAACAGCCCTTGGCCGGGTGAAAAAACCAGGGTCATTCCGGTGCAAAGAACCGACTTTTGTGGAAATGAATCTTTGTGCATCTTAGTCGCCTCTTGATACCGGTATACCTACCTCGGGCAATCTCCTAACCCGCAGGGTGGATCTCTGCATAGAGCTCGTACAACTCATCATTTAATACTCTTTGGTAAACACCGTCAGCATGGCGTAAATGCTTCGACTCATCAGCGGCTGTCCATGATTCTGCTCCATATTGCAGGACGGGCATTACGAGTGGCTTGCAGAGCTTGGCTTTTGTTCGTCGAGAGAGGACTTTGCTTCCCAATTGCCTACTTAGTCCAAAGTAACATTTATTTGAAATGGCAACTCAATGCAGGTAAACGATGTTTTATACTATTTAAAATTTAGTATCATGAGTGCCAATGTGCTTTGCATGATGACAGAAGGCACTCAGTTTTTTCCTCGTTCACCTCCAAATCCAATTTTTCTCTTCACTCTCCAATTTGGAGAAGGCATAGTTTACTGGGCGGTTATTTGTGCCAATGATGTCAATGTCATCGGCATACGCCAGCAATGGCACGCTCTTGTAATACATGGTTCTTGCAATAGATGGTTCCTGAAATTCTGCGGCTTGTATTATTTTCTACAGCATCAAATTGATACGGTGCCACCCTGTCTGAAACCTCGTTTAGTTTCGAACTGCTCGGATGGCTTCTTCCCGGTTGCTGACTAAGCTATTGGTGTTGCTCAAGTAATTTTCACAGCAGTATAAGTTTTGGCGGGAAACCAAATTCAGACATAGCGGCATATAGGCAGTTCCTTTGACGCTGGCAAAGGAGGCTTCACAATAAAAAAAGAGGTGATATGTGTCCATTCTCACGGGATGACGCAGAGACGAAGCGGGTCACATATGCAATCCTACAGCACTCCGCGTAAAAGTAGAAACGCGTAGGAACAACGGAAGGAAAGTTATGGCGGCATGAAATATTTTAAGTGAGGGAAATCTCGTCATATTGCGCGTTATTGCAGTATCGGCTCCAGCAACGCAGGTGATCGTTGACTCACAGCTGAAGGATATGAGCAAGATGAATACCCCCTAATCTCTGCGTCCAAACTCCGACGGAAAACGAGAAATGTTACTGTTGAAGGGTATGTGGACGGGGAAGGAGCGTTTGCTGAATGTGAATACGGGTGCATCACATTCCATCATTCGGAGTGATTTGGCCAGGGGGAAAGTAGGACCATTACAGAAAGCTAAGCTGTAGATACTAACTGGTTGAAACAAGGAAGTCCTGGGAGAAGTGAAGTGTAAAGTTGTGATTGGGAACGACTTCTTGATAGCGAATATTGTAGATGAAGTAATCATTGGCGTCAACTTCTTGGCTGAGAGACATTCACATCAACGTTAGGAACAGGACAGGCGGGGCTAGCTCCTGAATCAATGTTTCACGGACTAATGCTTTCCGATGAAGATTCGGCAATAACAGGAGGAAGATCCGGATTTGGAAAGTATGGTAAAAGAACTGAAGGAGGACAAACAGCCAAGAAGATAAGAGATGGTTGGAGAGATTCGAATCGTAAAAGCATACTGAGCACAATGTAATAGCTTAAAGCTCATATCTCATTGTTTGCATTGGTTATGGGAAAGTCAAGATGGCTAGAATCATCGAGAACTTATTGTAGTTCCTCAAACAAGAGTCCAGTTGTTATCAAAACTTTGCATAGTTGCCTAGATGGAAGACACATGGGAATAAAGAAAACCCTGCAGGAGGTAAGGCGCCGGTTCTATTGGGTTGGATGCCAACAATCTATAAGAAAAAGGATTGCTAAGATTGAGAAGAGACGGAAATTGGCCAATCTCTCTGATCAGGCCGATCAGACTTAGGTGGACGGCAGTGTGGCGAATACACCCTATTTTGCACCTTCCTTAACTCTAAACCACCCCACCTCGTGATTATAAGCTGGAGAAATAGAAATATCACGAAGGTGACACATAACACCGACCCTTCGAGAATACGAAGACCGAGCGACTTAGAAACTTCTGTGTGAGTAAGTCGCACGGACTATAAGAGTCAGTAACCAAACAAGGCATGATGATCAGTTTATTATGAAGTGCTGTGCAGTGAACTAACTGTGGAGTTACCTAACTCGTGAATATGTATTGTGGTTATTACTAGTAAATAAAACAAGCCATTTGTTAACAGTATTGGCGTTTGTTTATTTGACTTTAAAGTGATCGAACCCAGGAATAAATAATCGAATTCGTAACAATTGTGTGGCGAGTACTCTCAAGTGTGTACTATACCTTACTCAACAACCTTCACACCTCTAGTCAACGCAACAAAAGTAACTAGCATCATACTCGTATAATAATAGTTTAACATCTTCTTTTGCGAATCGAAGTGGAAGGCAGTGGATAAAGGTACTCCGAGTGATTGGTAACATCTCCTTTTCAGGACGAAGGACGTGAGCACGGGGCACAAAAAAAATAAAATGCCGTTTCCGCAATAGTATTAAATTTGATACTATTTTTATACCAAAGTACTAAATTTTTCAGAAAATAAATTAATTCATTATTAATAGTGGATAATTATTCGCACGGAATTTTCATTGTGTTGCTATTTTCTTTACTATATTCGTTGTTTTTCTTGTTAGTTTGGCTACGTATTTGTTAGGTCAAATGTAAAACAAATTAATCATGCCGAAACGAGTATCCACTGTGTTAAATAAAGGATGGTGTTCATGCATGAACATACATAATTATAAGCAAATATTTCGCCTCGGCAGTATGTTCATATATTTTGGAATTTTTTATAAATATCCGCACGTATTTTTCCGCTTTTCTCTATTACCTTATTCTGAACGCAAAATCCGCAAGTATTTCTTCGATTCTCGCTCTTCGCCTACTCTAAACGATGTTCGAAATAGGGGAAAGTGGTTTGGCGAGTAAGGTAGGTAAGGTAGGTATAATAAATGAAAAGAAAAGGAAGAATACACAACAGATTTTTTAAGTAAATTTAAATTTGAGTAATACAAATTCACTCTGTACATTACTATTACTTTTGGTTTTTTAGACCGAAAAGTATTAATAAAATTCAAATAGATGCCTTAGTAAGCTTTACGCAAGGGCAGACGGATATTGCGAAAGGCTTCTGTTATTAAAACTATCGCATTACAAGTATGGAGCGATCAAAAAAGGTACGTGAGGAATAAAGCAGCCAGTAATATAAAGCATGCTAAAGGTACTGGTGGTGGTTCAAACAGGCAACACAATTTATCGGCAACGGAGGTTGCCATATATGAATGCAGGAGTCCGTGGAAGGAGTGGTGAGGAAGTTTGGGTATTGGTAGTCCCGGACGGCCGAGATCAACCAATCAGGTGACCAACCAAACTTTTCACACCTTTGTGAAATAATTGAATGAGACTTGGTGAATGAGGTGGATATTGTGGCTGATTGTGTGAATGAAAATGAACCTGCCAGTGTGAATGTGGATACGCCTGCCTGTCTGAATGTGTATGTACCTGCTATTGTGAATGTAGATGCGCCTGCTAATCTGAATGTTAAGGAGGAGCGGCCTACTTTCTCGAGAAGGTCTAAAAGTAAAAAATACTCCTTCAGACGTTCTCGAGAAGAGCTGTCAATCCAGCGTGAGTTGTGTGGTTTGGTGAGTGAACAAGCTTTGGAAGCGGCAAAGCAGACTACTAAAGTTTTCAAAAAAAACCTATGCCATTAAGAAAAAGCACTTTAAAACCATTGCCAAATATAGGAAAGAAAAGTTGGAGCTTTTGCGAAGGCTTTGCCAAATCCCAAAACCCTAAAACATATGAATATGAATTCTGATTTTTAAATTTATATATATATATATTTTAATACATTTATAGCGATTTATTTTTTTGTTGGTTTTCGTGTACATAATTTTATATTTCATGCTTTTTTCCTTTCTTTGGTTTAAGTATATTTAAAGTTTGGCTTTAACACTAGGGTTTTAACATTGCGTTTGTTTTATTTTGCTTATAACGATTTATTTTTTTGTAAATGCATTTGTTTTGAATACTTTTTTGTTTGGGTATACGTATTCTTATATGTTCCATATTTTTATTTCTTTACTTTTAAGTACTTTGAATTTCCGTAAAAATGTTCCTTAATATTCGCCTTCTTATATTGCGTTTGTTTTATTTTCTCTATGATATTTTCCCTTACGCTTAATTTATGCAAATATGCTTGATATACTCTTTTTATATAAAGAATGTCAAACTTATAACATTTGTGATGTTTTACCTTAAACATGTTTTGTGATATTTTTATTTACACATGTACATCCTATTTTAAGTAAAAAAATTAAAGGAGTTTTTTGGACATGTTTAAATAAAAGACTGAAAAAGATTTTTAACGAAGACAAAATGATATATTTTTTTTATGAAAGAGTGTTTCCTATCCTTTTTCATATGTTTTGTGCTGCAGCCAAATACTGTGGAGATGTTAAAGACACCACATCTGCGTTTTTACTAACCGGTTCAGGGGTCCCTCTTTAGGTTTTGTTTCTGTTACATCTGTGTATGCTTTATAATATATGCATATGTTGTGCAAAGCACAACACACGTTGATTATTTTGTTTTAGTTCGCTCTATTACATTGCAGCATTTGGAACGGGCACCATTGAACTTTATTTGCGTAGAGCCTTCTTCTGGGTTTCGATGTGGCGTCAGAAGCCATGGTTCCAAAGGATAACCCGAGTCGCCTGATGAAAACAAAATATAGTTTGGATATACATGTTGGCTAAGGTTCAAATATGTTTACCTAGTAACCAATTGTTGGTTTCCCCACTCAAATATTGATTTTCAAAAAAATCCCTCAAGTCGTCAACATTCCAAATAAAGGAGTCATGGGAAGCTCCAGTTGTGAAATAATTGAGTGCGAATTGGTGAATGAGGTGGAGATTATGGCTGATTGTGTGAATGAAAATGTACCTGGCAGTGTGAATGTGGATACGCCTGCCTGTCTCAATGTAAACGTACCTGCTAGTGTGAATGTAGATGCGCCTGCCAGTGTGAATGTTGAGGAGGAGCGGACTACTTCCTCGAAAGGATCATAAAGTAAAAAGACTCCTTCAGACGTTCTCGAGGAAGAACTGTCAATCCAGCGCGAGTTGTGTGGTTTGGTGAGGGAACAAGTTTTGTTCATTTAGAAAAACCACTTAAAAACCATTGCCAAATATAGGAAATAAAAGTTGGAGCTTTTGAGAAGGCAAACTCAAATAATGGAGCAAAATATGCTTTGGCAAATCCCAAAACCCTAAAATATATAAATATGAATTCTGTTTTTTATGGACTCAAGGTCCTGGTACACTAAAAAAATTAATAAGCTAACTTGCTCTGGAGTGAAACACAGATAATTTAGATTTTACACTGGAATTTATTAAAGTTTTAATTGATTAGTTAATCAATCAACAATCAGGTTAGTAGTTCACGATGCAACTGCCTCTTCGATGCGCGCTGCTTCCTTTTATATCTTCCCACGGTTGACATGCGCTGATGGCATGTGCGAGTATTTCACAATCGTGTGAAACATAATTTGCTGATGCTACTGTCTGGCTCTGTTGGTCTAATTCTTGTTGCGTAAGCATTGGTACGTGGTACTAATCATGCCCTTGGTTTCTCACAGGTAGATATGGTGTTGGGTTGCAATATGGAATAACTGCAATTATGCTGATGCAGCGGCACGCGTACCGGTAGAGTGTGGGAATGCAATATGTTGGGTGCCGCAGAGTGTTAACTCCTCCCCCTTTAAATATCTGCGTCCCGCAGATTATATGGCGAAGGAGGTGTCTCGATCTTTCGACTAAGTCGGCTCTCAATATTTATTTCAAGTAAGTGGATCCTTGCTGTGAGTTTCCTCCAGATAAACCAAATTAGTAGCATAAGTAATAGTAGTCCTGATCCCTCGGATAACACTAACCAATTCGTTTTAGACTTAAGGTGTTTGAATATTTTCAAGTTGTCTATAGCCATTCCATGTACCAGATCAAGGTTTAGAGCCACGGTGTGGTTCGTGACACTAGTTAGGATTGGTGGGAGCACCTGAACTCATTAGGTGGTAATGCTTGAATACGTCTGGTTGTTGATTACTACCGTCTCGTTGTCTACCTGGAGAACAAAAGAACCGTTAAGATCAGCAGTGGTTTTACTTGATATGAAATTGTCCAGGAAAATTATATCCGCTTTGTTTACTTCGATATTGGATTCGTTGCTTGTTAAGTAAGTGCAATTTGTTTCTCCGCCCTTGAGGGGACGTGCCAAACAACCGGCCTCTGGTAACAAGTCCAAGGATTTCCTTTCCCATACCACTGCAGAGGATAGGTGCAAAAAACCTTCCCTTATGCCATACACGTCCCGTTTGCTTATAAGGGCAGTTTTGTATGCCAATTCTATCCGATGACCCGTCTGAATATTAGCTCGTGTGATAAGATGGTTGAATCTTTCCTTGGTGACTTTAGACAGGGATATCACATACAGCAATAGCGTGTTGTTGGTGAAGATCGAAGGTTTACTATACTCAATGGCTTCGATGGTATTACTGTATGGAAGGACGTCGATCTCGCCAACATGCTGGTTAACTTCTTCCTTGCTTAAAAGATTGTTGTTGACGATGCCAGCCTTGGCTATTTGACAGGCGCGTATCAGCTCGTTCCCGTCTTCCTTCAGAATGGTGATCTTGTTTTGCACATCCTGTTCGAGCCCTTCTCTGGTTCTCCGATCAGGGACGTCATTTGTGATCGTCACAATGGTGTTTAGCTCCTGCAATAACTCTTTAGTTTTCTTGAAAATTGCATTGCATACCTTGTATTGTCGGTTGTTATTTTGATTAAGGGAGTTTTCGTTGCTGAGAACCTTATCCCAGTCATTGGCATCTGGTGAACCAGCTATCCATTTCCAGGCGCTCCCTATCCAATTAATGGATCACCTCGATCTCGCAAGTTTCTGCTTCTTAGCTCACTGAAGTGTGTGTGAATTCTTTTTACTTGGAACAGTAGTACCACCGTTGTTGTTTCATTGAGGTTGGTTAATGAACGCTCCAGTTGATTCGTTGCCAAATCACAGCGCTCCAGATCTATTTTGTGAATGAACTTAAAGTGTCCATCGATGATCCAACCGTACACGTCTCGTATAGTAGCCAATGGTGAACCTATTTTAAATATCTCATAAGAGTGCGCGGTTGCGCAGAGGCGATGCTATGAATTATAGTAAGGTAATGTTAGTAAATTATCTGCTTACATATACCCGTTTGAAAATGGAAATTTTATCATCTTAATGTCTATTTTGCTAAGCTGGTCTATAAAATTTGAAGCATTCATTCATTCATACATTAAGTTTCTTACGAATATGCAAACTTATCGTATATTCCTTATTCTAGGAACTTATCCTAATTTTTTGAGTTGCCTAGTGGAAGGTGAATTAGTAAAAGCTGGTGAATTCTATTATGTTAAGTAGGTTTTTTGAGGTTTTTTTTGCGCATGTTTGCTGCGCTTTTGCTTTTGCGTTTTTCGTGCATCTTTCTTTAAATGGTCATCTAACCGCCTAGGCGATTTTGACCGTCCAACATAGCTCGACAGTCGTTTCTTCGTTGCGCCAACTGGCGCCAATTGGAAACACCGCGGGATCGCAAATCGGTCTCCCCTTGGTCCTTCCATCGGAGTGGTGGTCTCCCTTTGCTTCCACCGGCGGGTGCCGATAAGAATACCTTCTGGGCTGGAGCATCTTCGCTCATTCGCACTACGTGGCCTGTGTTTTAATTCGCTGAACCATGTCGCCGTCTGCGTAAAGTTCATACAGCTCATCATTAAATCTTCTTCGGTACTCGCCGTCGCCAACACGTAGAGGTCCACAAATCTTTCAAAGAACCTTTCTCTCGAATACTGCCAGAGCCGCCTCATCAGATGTTGTTAGTGTTCACGCTTCTGCACCATATAGCAGGACGGGTGCGATGAGTGACTTGTAAAGTGTTATTTTCGTTCGTCGAGAGAGGACTTTACTTTTCAATTGCTCTTAATAATTTTTTCCTACTCAGCCCGAAGTAGCATTTGTTTGCAAGAGTAATTCTTCGTCGTATTTCTAGGCTAACATTATTGTTGGTGTTCATCCTGGTTCCCAGGTAAACGAAGTCCTTTACTATTTCGAAATTATTGCTGCCAACAGTGGCTTGGTTGCCAAGGCGCGAATGCGCTGACTCTTTGCATGATGACAGAAGGTACTTCGTTTTGCCCTCGTTCACCACCAATCCCATTTTCTCCGCTTCTTTTTCTAATTTAGAGTAAGCAGAAGTTACGGCGCGGTTGTTAAGGCCAATGATATCAATATCGTCAGCATATGCCAACAGTTGCACACTTTTATAAAATATTGTTCCAGCGCGGTTAGGTTCTGCAGCTTGTATTATTTTCTCCAGCATTAAATCAAAGAAATCGCACGATAGGGGCTCACCCTGTCTGAAACCTCGTTTAGTTTCGAACGGCTCGGAGAGGTACTTCCCAATTCTGACCGAGCTGGCGGTGTTGCTCAAGGTCATTTTGCATAGCCGTATAAGTTTTGCGGGGAAACCAAATTCAGAGATAGCGGCATATAGGCAGCTCCTTTTCGTGCTATCGAAAGCGGCTTTAAAATCAACAAAGAGATGATGTGTGTCGATTCTTTTCTCACGGGGTTTTCCAAGATTTGGCGTATTGTAAAAATCTGGTCGATGGTAGATTTACCAGGTCTGAAGCCACACTGATAAGGTCAAATCAGTCTGTTCACATCAGGTTTCAGTCTTTCGCACAATACGCTTGATAGGGCCTTATATGCGCTATTCAAAAGGCTGATTCCACGATAGTTGGCGCAGTTTGCAGGATCGCCCTTCTTGTGGATTGGGCAGAGAACACTTAGATTCCAATCTTCAGGTATGCATTCATCGAACCATATTCTGCATAGAAGCTGATGCATGCGCCTTACCAGCTCCTCGCGTCCGTGTTTGAATAGCTCAGCAGGCAAACCATCAGCGCCAGCTGCTTTATTGTTTTTCAATTGGGATATTGCTATTCGCACCTCATTATAGTCGGGTTGTGGAACGTCAATTACATCATGTTCGATTGTGGGCTCGGGTTCGGCATCTTCTCTGGTTTCTTGCTCAGTTTCTCCGTTTAAAAGGGAAGAGAAGTGATCCCACCATAGTCTGAGTGCTCTCTGAACATCGGCCACCAGGTCGCCGTTCTCATTCTTACATGAGTTTGCCCCGGGCTTAAAACCTTCTGTCATTTGCCGAATTTTTTGATAGAATTTTCGGCATTATTCCCGTTGGCCAGCATCTCAAGCTCCTTTGATTCACGCTTTTCTGCCTCTCTTTTTTTCGCCCGGAAAAGCCGCCTCGCTTCCCTCTTCAACTCGCGGTAGTGCTCACACACACTCCTCGTTGCATTCGATCTCAGCGTTGCCTTGTAGGCTTCGTCCTTTCTTTTCGTTGCAGCGCGGCACTCTTCATCATCATACCAGTTGTTTCTTCGTGTTCGCCGGAATCCAATTACTTCTTCGGCTGCGGTACGGAGTGCTCCTGAGATATGATCCCACTGCTCATGCATTGCAGTAGGTTGAATTGTGCTCTCGGAGAGCAGGTGTGAGAGGCGATCTGCGAAATAATTGGCGGTCTGTTGCGATTGCAGCTTTTCGACATCCAGCTTTCCCCGCGGGTACGAATATTGGCTGCTACTAGGTAGTGACCAGAGTCGATTATAGGTCCTCGTATTGTGCGAACATCTAAAAGGCTGGAAGCATGCCATCCATCTGTCACAACGTGGTCAATCTGGTTGCGTGTTTTTCGATCGGGGGACAGCCATGTAGCCTGATGGATCTTCTTGTGCATAAACCTAGTGCTGCATATGACCATGTTTCGGGCACCGGCGAAGTCGATCAGCCTGAATCCATTTGGCTAAGTCTGATCGTGGAGACTGAACTTCCCGACGGTGGGGCCAAATACAAACTCCTTACCCACCCTGGCGTTAAAGTCGCCACGCACGACTTTGATATCATGGCGGGGGCAGCGCTCGTATGCTTCTTCCAGGCGCTCGTAGAATGCATCCTTTTCCACGTCGTCCTTCTCTTCCGTCGGTGCATGAGCGCAGATAAACGATATGGTGAAAAATCGTGCTTTTATGCGGATTGCAGCGAGACGCTCGTTCACGGGTGTGAACGACAGTACTCGGTGACGGAGTCTCTCTCCCACCACAAATCTCACGCCGAAGCTGCGCTTGCCTTCATGCCCACTCCAGTGAATGTTGCAAGGTGTTTTGATCGTGTTTCCTCGCCCCGTCCATCGCATCTCTTGTATGGCGGTGATGTCAGCTTTTGCTTTCCTCAGGACCTCAAGCAGCCGGGCAGCGGCACCTTCCCCATTAAGGGACCGGACATTCCAGGTACATGCCCTTATCTCATAATCCTTATTTCGTTTGCGGGTGTTGTCATCTAAAAAAGGGGTTCTCATATCCGAGGCTTTGGCAGCTGTTTGCGTTGTGTTTATTGAGTGTCACAATGCAGTGTATCTCAAACTGCTCGCTACTATTGCCTTTCAGTGTTGCCTCTTACTGATTTTCCCTCAAATATTTATTTTTTATTATTTTCCTGATTTGATAATTTAATGATGTCTTGCATATATCAAAATTGTCAAATCAAAAGCGAGTCAGAACGCTATGTGGCGTGTTGGCTCTGTGATGGGCTTGCTCATATGAAGTGTGCTGGGTTGACCGAGAGAGTCGTGGACCTGGTACATGATGGCAAGGGCCTACGTCGGTCTTGTGTAAAATGTCGTTCAACCGAAGTTGATCTATTTAAGATCTTTAGGGAAATCCGTAATGGGGTTTCCGAAATTGGCAAAGGCCTGTCTTTACTAGTAGAAAAGTTTCATAAGTACGAAACAGTTTTTAAAACTTTTAAGTGTTTAGACGAAATCTCCCCTAATTCAAACACTGATATCCGTGAAAACAATCCTAGAAGTACTGATGATTCCTCATGTCCTGTAATCCTAAACACAGTTCCAATTCCTAATGCTATCGCACCCTTATCGTAAGAACTCATTGATTTAGCCTATCCAAATCCATAAGCGCAGTCATCGACTTCCAAGACCGCCTCGTCGAAGTCAACTTCGAAAAAAAAAACCCGAGCCCCAACCTATTAGGTTGCCACCTGAACCAACTATTAGGAATCTGGTTGTGGTTCCACGAAATAAATCTATTTTTGTGTCTCGTTTCGAAACTGTACCCGATAGTCTGACTATAAAAAAGTTTAAATTTAATTATGAAAGAAACGTCTCCTCTTTCAGAATTGATCTTTCATTGAATGATTTTGATTCAGTTTTGAAGAGTTCGTTTTGGCCTTCCGGCGCTTTTGTGCGTGAATTTGAACATAAGCCGAAGAAAAACACCCAGAATGTAGCTAGGGTCCCACGTGATAGTGCAGTGTCAAAAACCTAATTGTAAAGTCTGTAAATTTTTACTATCAAAATGTTAGAGGTTTAAATACCAAACTTGCCGAATTTATTTAAAATCTTTTTGCTGTAATTACATTATTTCCTTTACCGAAACGTGGCTAAAACTACATATTTTTAACGCTGACGTCTTATCTGATGATTATCAGGTATTCAGACACGATCGCATTAACAGAGTCGGGGGTGTCCTTCTAATAGCTGTTAATTCGTCAATGCCCTCTGAGGAGGTTAATGTTCCTTGCATCGAGTCATGTGGATTCAAGTGCGTCCGAATACCGCTGGACAACGCTTATATATACTTAGCGGTTTTCCATATTCCTCCCTCATCCGATATCTCAATCTACATGCAGCTTATCTCATTGTTGAAAACTGTAAATTTAATTACTAAACTTTCCGATTCGATGATCGTTCTGGGCGATTTTAACCTACCGCATATATCGTGGAATATCTTTGACGGAAGGATTGTCCCAATTCCATCCAAAGCGGGGTATAATGACTTTTTGGATGAAATGGCAGACCTTTGTCTTAATCAAATAAATTTTATCCCTAACAATTTCGGAAAGGTCCTGGACTTAGCTCTCGTCGATGATACATCTAAGTTCTGTTTGAGTAGGTGCGATCCTTTGGTTTTACCGGAAGACGTTTACCATCCTTCTTTTGAGATCGTTTACGAAATCATAACTAATGAAGAAGGCAGTGATACTAAACCATGCGATTCTAGTAGACTCTTTGACTTCGACTTTGCTAAAACCAACTTTAAAAAATTAAATAAAGAGTTGTCTAAATTAACTTGGCCTAAATATTATGGCGATATTGAGCTTAACATTTCACATTTTAATAATACTATTTATAGGCTCTTTGAAAAGCGTGTACCTAAATGTAAATATTGCTCTGATGAACCAACGCAAGCATGGTTTACTAAAGCACTGAAAGCTTAAAAAATAAAAAGACCTGTTCATTCAAGCTGTACAAGAAATCCGGTTTAATCTAAGATAACTTAAAATACTCCATCCTACGCCAGAAATACTTTGAACTGAATAAAAAATGTTAGACTGCTTATATCTGTAAAATTAAAAAGAACCTTATATGTAACCCAAAATCATTTTATGGTTTCGTAAACTCTAAACGTAATATAAGAGGGTTTCCTTCTGCCATGAAATTCCAAGACTATATCCAGCGATAATCAAGTTATTGCAAATTTCTTTGCCCAATTTTTTAAATCTAATTATTCCACTGCTACCTTTTCTCGATTAAACAAATATTCATATCAGTTAAATGCAAACAACATCATTAAACATCAAAAATTGCGCTAACTACATTTACCAGCCTCTAACCGATCTATTTAATCTGTCTTTAGAAAGCGGCGTCTTTCCAACTGCTTGGAAAGAATCTTTCCTTATACCACTTTATAAGAGTGGCAGTAGGTCATCTGTAGATAACTACCGCGGAATCGCAAAGCTTTCCGCTATTCCCAAATTATTTGAAGCCATTGTTACAAATCAGCTTACAATTTCTATATCCACATTGATTGCAGATTGCCAGCACGGCTTTTGTAAAGGTAAATCAACAAGTACAAACCTACTAGAATTCACAACCCATGTTTCAAACGCGTTTAGAGAAAAAATGCATACAGATGTTATATATACAGATTTCAGGAAAGCGTTTGACAAAGTTTGCCATTCGTTACTTATTCATAAACTTTTTCTACTGGGCTTCAACACAGTCTCACCCGCTGGATATTTTCTTATCTTGTTTTCAGAACACAAAGAGTAGTTTTTAAGAATGCGCTATCTAATGTCATCGATGTACCTTCTGGAGTTCCTCAAGGTAGCCATCTTGGCCCGATTCTGTTTTTGCTGTTCATTAATGATATATCCAGTACTATCAAGTTTTTAAAAATTTTTATGTACGCTGACGACGTTAAGATTTGTATGTCTTACTCGGTGAGCGAAAATAGATCTTGATAGACTGCGTGCTTGGTGCGATCTAAGCTACATGCCACTCAATCTTAAAAAATTTAAACATATGTGTTTTTCGCGCAGAAATACACAACCAGCTTCCTACATAATCAACAATCATAGTCTTGAACAAGTGCATTATTTTATGGACTTGGGAATTACGATGGATTCTAAACTTAGCTTCAATTTCCATATTAATGCAACTGTCAATAAATGTAGGGGTGTTTTATCATTCGTTAAGCGATGGTCGGAAGAATTTAGTGATCCGTACGTAACTAAAGCCCTTTTTACAACATTAGTAAGACCGATATTAGAATATGGCTCAATTATTTGGAATCCGAGCTACCAGGTCCACGTTGATCGGTTAGAATCGGTTCAAAAATAATTTTTACTTTTCGCTTTAAAAAATCTTTCATGGGATTTACTGTATAATTTGCCTCCCTATACTAATCGCTTGAAACTTATTAACCTTCCTACCCTTGCTAGTCGTAGAGAAATGCTCGAAACAATATTTATGATTAAATTATTAAACGGGTTGGTCTCTAGCCCATTTTTGTTGGGAGAAGTAAACTTTAACATTCCTTTTCGGCCATTAAGACATTTTAAACCAATTTTGTAGTGTACGACTAATTTTGAATGAAATGAGCCTTTCCGATGTTTGTGTGACAATTATAACACTCACTCCAGTACATTTGATATTTCTGACTCGCTTTTTAGCATTAAAAAATCGATACTATCAACGCTTAACCCATAGCAACTTTATGAATTTACTCTTTACAATCTAACTGATTATTTCTTTTCTTAATACATTATTTATAAGTTTTAATTTCTAGTGTTACTTAGCTGATGAGTTTCCCTCTGTAGCTGAGCAGTTTTAGATCACGACACTTAACAAACCCCTGCCTTTCAACGACTCGGCAATATATATATAAAAACAAAAAAAAAGCCGGGCGTTATGCGGATGCGCCCCTCGTGTCGGTTGGGAGGGATGGTTGGTTATCCGTTGGAAATTATTATTATTATTATAGAGATACGGTAGAAGCAGAAGCTCAAGTTCAACCCAGAGCTTCAGCAACTGAGGCCGAATTAAGTGATATCTCGAGGCTTCTGGACTCCGTAAAGGAGTTACAGGTGTGCAATGGTAATCCAACGATGTTTGTGTCGTGGGTGCACGCTGTCGAAAGCATCCTTACTTATTTCGAGCCTGTAAAGGGTAAGCCAATCTATCGTGCGACTTTACAGCACATTCGCAAAAATATACGAGGGCCCGCCAACAAACGTGACATATGCACCACCAACTCTCTCAAAAGGATTCACGGCTTGATGACTTCTACGGCGCCGTGAATCACAAATTTCCTTTAATTATTAACAAACTCAAAACTGAGAAATATTCTCAGGAGACAGTGCTAGTACTGATAGACACGTACAGAAACCGCGCGCTGGATGTGTTCATCCGCGGGTTGAATGGGGATCTTTCGCAGATGCTCCTGGTTCAGCGCCTAAAGAATCTACCCTAGGCTTATCCACGGTGACTTAAAAATTACACAGTGCATACTACGCGCTTCAATAATAGCATCGTCGCACCAATGAACACCATGTCAGAACGCATGCATGGCATAGCGGGCAACAAGGCACCTCCGCTACCACCAAGGACAACATATCGTCCCCAAGACCGACGATATCCTTTTGAAAAACGAGGTGGATACACTGTACCAAAACGAGATCCTTAAATTACATGAATAGGCCGAATCCCCTTAAGCTGAGTGCGAAGTCAGACAATCTTCAGCGGAAACAGCAAAAGCTGTTCATCATAGAGACAAAAAACAACAACGACGAAGTGAATAACTATTTACAGGATGCACAAGACGTACAGGAGAAGAATTTTTTATCCAACGGCCATCTAGCATACCTTACATAGAGTAAGTACTCCCTGACGGCCGCAACTTAGATTTTCTAATCGACACTGGTGCCAATAAAAATTTCATCAGGCGAACGGCCGTAAAGCAAGGCAATCCAGTCGACAACCCCTTTTCCGTATGATTAGCTGGCGGAAATATTCTCATAAAAGAAAAAATTAATTTACAACTGTTTAAGGACATAGGTAATGACTCCGAGATAACCTTGTTTGTGCTCCCAGGATTGACGTCCTTTGACGGAATTATAGGGGACGACGCACTTAGAGATATAGGTGATATAGTTGGTAGGAAATCGAACATCCTGACCGTAAACGAATGCAAAATTCCATTGAAAGCTCGCGTATCCACGCAATTGAATTATACGTTGTCTAAAGATCTCCCTTTTGAGCCAGAAAGAAAAGTGCGTAAACTTATTGATCAATTTATCGATCTTTTCTTACCCATAAACGGGAAGGAATTAGTAGACACTTGCGTACGCGCAGAAATCAAGACATCAACTCCCGAACTAATTTATAGCAAAAGCTATCCCTATCCTTCTTGCATGAGAGAAGAGGACGACCGAAAAGTGAACGAGTTGCTAGAAGAAGGAGTTATCCGACCTTCCAAGAGCCCATATAACTCTCCTATTTGGGTGGTTCCTAAAAAACCTAAGCCCAATGAGGAGAAACAGTACCCTATGGTGACAGATTACAAAAGACTTAACGCTGTAACGATTCCCGACACCTCCCCTATTCCTGATATAATTGCTACCTTGTGTATCCTTGGCAACTCTGGTTACTTCAAGCATTGATTTGACTTCTGGGTTCCACCAAATCCCTATGAAGGAATCCGACATATCAAAAATTGCTTTCTCAACGATGAACGGAAAGTATGAGTTTTTGAGATTGCCTTTCTGCCTTAAAAACGCACCAGCCATTTTTCAGCGTATGATCGACGACGTATTGAAACAATATATCGACAAAATCTGCTACGTCTACATACACGATATCATTGCGTTTGGTAAGGATTTGAACGATCATTTGAAGAATGTCGAAATATTATTTTCTCAATTGCTGCAATCCAATCTTAAAATGAATTTAGAAAAACATGTTTCCTGCAGGCTGAGGTTGAATTGTTAGAGTACATAATCACTCCCGAAGGAGTTCGTCCTGATCCAAAAAAGATGCAAAAATAGTTAGGCCATTAACAAACTTAACGCTCGGGCAAAATGCACAAATGAGGGCCAATACATCGAGGAGGGTGACAATATAACTTGGCAGTGCGGCCTTGAAAGCCTTTACTGACCTGAAGGGTGTGCTAACCTCCTGATTTCGGAAAGCCTTTTAACCTAACCACTGACGCATCGAACTACGCAATTGGTGCAGTTCTATCCCAGGGGAATATAGGTACGAGCAAACCAATTGCATATATTTCTCGTTCTCTAAAGGCTGAGGAAAACTACGCCACGAATGAAAAGGAGATGTTAGCTATTGTATGGGCATCGGATAACTTGAGGTCTTACTTGTACGGTGCCAAAAAGATAAGAATATATACTGATCATCAACCATTAACCTCTTCCTTAAGCTGCGCAATTATAATGCAAAATTAAAAAGGTGGAAGGCACGAATCGACAAACATAGGAAACAATGATGAGGATGCAGCATCGGAAGCAACGATGCACTCCGCTGAACAAGATAATTCCGATGTGGTACCGCACGTAGAGGTACCCATAAATTAGGTGATATTTAGGATAGGTCAGGAATCTCGATGCCATGAGCAACCGCATCATGGCTACCGCAGATATTTTATTTCCTTACCAAACATGGACAGGTCGAACCTCATTCCAATTCTTAAGGAATGCCTTAATCCTAATGTCTTCATCATCATACCAGTTGTTTCTTCGCGTTCGCCGGAATCCAATTACTTCTTCGGCTGCGGTACGGAGTGCTCCTGAGATATGATCCCACTGCTCATGCATTGCACTAGGTTGAATTGTGCTCTCGGAGAGCAGGTGTGAGAGGCGATCTGCGAAATAATTGGCGGTCTGTTGCGATTGCAGCTTTTCGACATCCAGCTTTCCCTGCGTTTTTTGTTGCACCTGTTTTGCCGTACATTGGCTGCTACTAGGTAGTGACCAGAGTCGATTATAGGTCCTCGTATTGTGCGAACATCTAAAAGGCTGGAAGCATGCCATCCGTAATAATAATTTCCAACGGATAACCAACCATCCCTCCCAACCGACACGAGGGGCGCATCCGCATAACGCCCGGCTTTTTTTTTTGTTTTTATATATATATTGCCGAGTCGTTGAAAGGCAGGGGTTTGTTAAGTGTCGTGATCTAAAACTGCTCAGCTACAGAGGGAAACTCATCAGCTAAGTAACACTAGAAATTAAAACTTATAAATAATGTATTAAGAAAAGAAATAATCAGTTAGATTGTAAAGAGTAAATTCATAAAGTTGCTATGGGTTAAGCGTTGATAGTATCGATTTTTTAATGCTAAAAAGCGAGTCAGAAATATCAAATGTACTGGAGTGAGTGTTATAATTGTCACACAAACATCGGAGAGGCTCATTTCATTCAAAATTAGTCGTACACTACAAAATTGGTTTAAAATGTCTTAATGGCCGAAAAAGAATGTTACAGTTTACTTCTCCCAACAAAAATGGGCTAGAGACCAACCCGTTTAATAATTTAATCATAAATATTGTTTCGAGCATTTCTCTACGACTAGCAAGGGTAGGAAGGTTAATAAGTTTCAAGCGATTAGTATAGGGAGGCAAATTATACAGTAAATCCCATGAAAGATTTTTTAAAGCGAAAAGTAAAAATTATTTTTGAACCGATTCTCACCGATCAACGTGGACCTGGTAGCTCGGATTCCAAATAATTGAGCCATATTCTAATATCGGTCTTACTAATGTTGTAAAAAGGGCTTTAGTTACGTACGGATCACTAAATTCTTTCGACCATCGCTTAACGAATGATAAAACACCCCTACATTTATTGACAGTTGCATTAATATGGAAATTGAAGCAAAGTTTAGAATCCATCGTAATTCCCAAGTCCATAAAATAATGCACTTGTTCAAGACTATGATTGTTGATTATGTAGGAAGCTGGTTGTGTATTTCTGCGCGAAAAACACATATGTTTAAATTTTTTAAGATTGAGTGGCATGTAGCTTAGATCGCACCAAGCACGCAGTCTATCAAGATCTATTTTCGCTCACCGAGTAAGACATAAAAATCTTAACGTCGTCAGCGTACATAAAAATTTTTAAAAACTTGATAGTACTGGATATATCATTAATGAACAGCAAAAACAGAATCGGGCCAAGATGGCTACCTTGAGGAACTCCAGAAGGTACATCGATGACATTAAATAGCGCATTCTTAAAAACTACTCTTTGTGTTCTGAAAACAAGATAAGAAAATATCCAGCGGGTGAGACTGGGTTGAAGCCCAGTAGAAAAAGTTTATGAATAAGTAACGAATGGCAAACTTTGTCAAACGCTTTCCTGAAATCTGTATATATAACATCTGTATGCATTTTTTCTCTAAACGCGTTTGAAACATGGGTTGTGAATTCTAGTAGGTTTGTACTTGTTGATTTACCTTTACAAAAGCCGTGCTGGCAATCTGCAATCAATGTGGATATAGAAATTGTAAGCTGATTTGTAACAATGGCTTCAAATAATTTGGGAATAGCGGAAAGCTTTGCGATTCCGCGGTAGTTATCTACAGATGACCTACTGCCACTCTTATAAAGTGGTATAAGGAAAGATTCTTTCCAAGCAGTTGGAAAGACGCCGCTTTCTAAAGACAGATTAAATAGATCGGTTAGAGGCTGGTAAATGTAGTTAGCGCAATTTTTGATGTTTAATGATGTTGTTTGCATTTAACTGATATGAATATTTGTTTAATCGAGAAAAGGTAGCAGTGGAATAATTAGATTTAAAAAATTGGGCAAAGAAATTTGCAATAACTTGATTATCGCTGGATATAGAGTCTTGGAATTTCATGGCAGAAGGAAACCCTCTTATATTACGTTTAGAGTTTACGAAACCATAAAATGATTTTGGGTTACATATAAGGTTCTTTTTAATTTTACAGATATAAGCAGTCTAACATTTTTTATTCAGTTCAAAGTATTTCTGGCGTAGGATGGAGTATTTTAAGTTATCTTAGATTAAACCGGATTTCTTGTACAGCTTGAATGAACAGGTCTTTTTATTTTTTAAGCTTTCAGTGCTTTAGTAAACCATGCTTGCGTTGGTTCATCAGAGCAATATTTACATTTAGGTACACGCTTTTCAAAGAGCCTATAAATAGTATTATTAAAATGTGAAATGTTAAGCTCAATATCGCCATAATATTTAGGCCAAGTTAATTTAGACAACTCTTTATTTAATTTTTTAAAGTTGGTTTTAGCAAAGTCGAAGTCAAAGAGTCTACTAGAATCGCATGGTTTAGTATCACTGCCTTCTTCATTAGTTATGATTTCGTAAACGATCTCAAAAGAAGGATGGTAAACGTCTTCCGGTAAAACCAAAGGATCGCACCTACTCAAACAGAACTTAGATGTATCATCGACGAGAGCTAAGTCCAGGACCTTTCCGAAATTGTTAGGGATAAAATTTATTTGATTAAGACAAAGGTCTGCCATTTCATCCAAAAAGTCATTATACCCCGCTTTGGATGGAATTGGGACAATCCTTCCGTCAAAGATATTCCACGATATATGCGGTAGGTTAAAATCGCCCAGAACGATCATCGAATCGGAAAATTTAGTAATTAAATTTACAGTTTTCAACAATGAGATAAGCTGCATGTAGATTGAGATATCGGATGAGGGAGGAATATGGAAAACCGCTAAGTATATATAAGCGTTGTCCAGCGGTATTCGGACGCACTTGAATCCACATGACTCGATGCAAGGAACATTAACCTCCTCAGAGGGCATTGACGAATTAACAGCTATTAGAAGGACACCCCTGACTCTGTTAATGCGATCGTGTCTGAATACCTGATAATCATCAGATAAGACGTCAGCGTTAAAAATATGTAGTTTTAGCCACGTTTCGGTAAAGGAAATAATGTAATTACAGCAAAAAGATTTTAAATAAATTCGGCAAGTTTGGTATTTAAACCTCTAACATTTTGATAGTAAAAATTTACAGACTTTACAATTAGGTTTTTGACACTGCACTATCACGTGGGATCCTAGCTACATTCTGGGTGTTTTTCTTCGGCTTATGTTCAAATTCACGCACAAAAGCGCCGGAAGGCCAAAACGAACTCTTCAAAACTGAATCAAAATCATTCAATGAAAGATCAATTCTGAAAGAGGAGACGTTTCTTTCATAATTAAATTTAAACTTTTTTATAGTCAGACTATCGGGTGTCAGTTTCGAAACGAGACACAAAAATAGATTTATTTCGTGGAACCACAACCAGATTCCTAATAGTTGGTTCAGGTGCCAACCTAATAGGTTGGGGCTCGGGTTTTTTTTTTCGAAGTTGACTTCGACGAGGCTGTCTTGGAAGTCGATGACTGCGCTGATGGATTTGGATAGGCTAAATCAATGAGTTCTTACGATAAGGGTGCGATAGCATTAGGAATTGGAACTGTGTTTAGGATTACAGGACATGAGGAATCATCAGTACTTCTAGGATTGTTTTCACGGATATCAGTGTTTGAATTAGGGGAGATTTCGTCTAAACACTTAAAAGTTTTAAAAACTGTTTCGTACTTATGAAACTTTTCTACTAGTAAAGACAGGCCTTTGCCAATTTCGGAAACCCCATTACGGATTTCCCTAAAGATCTTAAATAGATCAACTTCGGTTGAACGACATTTTACACAAGACCGACGTAGGCCCTTGCCATCATGTACCAGGTCCACGACTCTCTCGGTCAACCCAGCACACTTGATATGAGCAAGCCCATCACAGAGCCAACACGCCACATAGCGTTCTGACTCGCTTTTGATTTCACAATTTTGATATATGCAAGACATCATTAAATTATCAAATCAGGAAAATAATAAAAAATAAATATTTGAGGGAAAATCAGTAAGAGGCAACACTGAAAGGCAATAGTAGCGAGCAGTTTGAGATACACTGCATTGTGACACTCAATAAACACAACGCAAACAGCTGCCAAAGCCTCGGATATGAGAACCCCTTTTTTAGATGACAACACCCGCAAACGAAATAAGGATTATGAGATAAGGGCATGTACCTGGAATGTCCGGTCCCTTAATGGGGAAGGTGCCGCTGCCCGGCTGGTTGAGGTCCTGAGGAAAGCAAAAGCTGACATCACCGCCATACAAGAGATGCGATGGACGGGGCGAGGAAACACGATCAAAACACCTTGCAACATTTACTGGAGTGGGCATGAAGGCAAGCGCAGCTTCGGCGTGGGATTTGTGGTGGGAGAGAGACTCCGTCACCGAGTACTGTCGTTCACACCCGTGAACGAGCGTCTCGCTGCAATCCGCATAAAAGCACGATTTTTCACCATATCGTTTATCTGCGCTCCTGCACCGACGGAAAAGAAGGACGACGTGGAAAAGGATGCATTCTACGAGCGCCTGGAAGAAGCATACGAGCGCTGCCCCCGCCATGATATCAAAGTCGTGCGTGGCGACTTTAACGCCAGGGTGGGTAAGGAGGGTGTATTTGGGCCCACCGTCGGGAAGTTCAGTCTCCACGATCAGACTTAGCCAAATGGATTCAGGCTGATCGACTTCGCCGGTGCCCGAAACATGGTCATATGCAGCACTAGGTTTATGCACAAGAAGATCCGTGAGGCAACATGGCTGTCCCCTGATCGAAAAACACGTAACCAGATTGACCACGTTGTGATAGACGGATGGCATGCTTCCAGCCTTTTAGATGTTCGCACAATACGAGGACCTATAATCGACTCTGGTCACTACCTAGTAGCAGCCAATATTCGTACCCGCCTCTGTACGGAAAAACAGGTGCAACAAAAAACGCAGGGAAAGCTGGATGTCGAAAAGCAACAGACCGCCAATTATTTCGCAGATCGCCTCTCACACCTGCTCTCCGAGAGCACAATTCAACCTAGTGCAATGCATGAGCAGTGGGATCATATCTCAGGAGCACTCCGTACCGCAGCCGAAGAAGTAATTGGATTCCGGCGAACGCGAAGAAACAACTGGTATGATGATCAAGACATTAGGATAAAGGCATTCCTTAAGAATTAGAATGAGGTTCGACCTGTCCATGTTTGGTAAGGAAATAAAATATCTGCGGTAGCCATGATGCGGTTGCTCATGGCATCGAGATTCCTGACCTATCCTAAATATCACCTAATTTATGGGTACCTCTACGTGCGGTACCACATCGGAATTATCTTGTTCAGCGGAGTGCATCGTTGCTTCCGATGCTGCATCCTCATCATTGTTTCCTATGTTTGTCGATTCGTGCCTTCCACCTTTTTAATTTTGCATTATAATTGCGCAGCTTAAGGAAGAGGTTAATGGTTGATGATCAGTATATATTCTTATCTTTTTGGCACCGTACAAGTAAGACCTCAAGTTATCCGATGCCCATACAATAGCTAACATCTCCTTTTCATTCGTGGCGTAGTTTTCCTCAGCCTTTAGAGAACGAGAAATATATGCAATTGGTTTGCTCGTACCTATATGCCCCTGGGATAGAACTGCACCAATTGCGTAGTTCGATGCGTCAGTGGTTAGGTTAAAAGGCTTTCCGAAATCAGGAAATGCCATAACATAAGCGGAGGTTAGCACACCCTTCAGGTCAGTAAAGGCTTTCAAGGCCGCACTGCCAAGTTATATTGTCACCCTCCTCGATGTATTGGCCCTCATTTGTGCATTTTGCCCGAGCGTTAAGTTTGTTAATGGCCTAACTATTTTTGCATCTTTTTTGGATCAGGACGAACTCCTTCGGGAGTGATTATGTACTCTAACAATTCAACCTCAGCCTGCAGGAAACATGTTTTTCTAAATTCATTTGAAGATTGGATTGCAGCAATTGAGAAAATAATATTTCGACATTCTTCAAATGATCATTCAAATCCTTACCAAACGCAATGATATCGTGTATGTAGACGTAGCAGATTTTGTCGATATATTGTTTCAATACGTCGTCGATCATACGCTGAAAAATGGCTGGTGCGTTTTTAAGGCAGAAAGGCAATCTCAAAAACTCATACTTTCCGTTCATCGTTGAGAAAGCAATTTTTGATATGTCGGATTCCTTCATAGGGATTTGGTGGAACCCAGAAGTCAAATCAATGCTTGAAGTAACCAGAGTTGCCAAGGATACACAAGGTAGCAATTATATCAGGAATAGGGGAGGTGTCGGGAATCGTTACAGCGTTAAGTCTTTTGTAATCTGTCAACATAGGGTACTGTTTCTCCTCATTGGGCTTAGGTTTTTTAGGAACCACCCAAATAGGAGAGTTATATGGGCTCTTGGAAGGTCGGATAACTCCTTCTTCTAGCAACTCGTTCACTTTTCGGTCGTCCTCTTCTCTCATGCAAGAAGGATAGGGATAGCTTTTGCTATAAATTAGTTCGGGAGTTGATGTCTTGATTTCTGCGCGTACGCAAGTGTCTACTAATTCCTTCCCGTTTATGGGTAAGAAAAGATCGATAAATTGATCAATAAGTTTACGCACTTTTCTTTCTGGCTCAAAAGGGAGATCTTTAGACAACGTATAATTCAATTGCGTGGATACGCGAGCTTTCAATGGAATTTTGCATTCGTTTACGGTCAGGATGTTCGATTTCCTACCAACTATATCACCTATATCTCTAAGTGCGTCGTCCCCTATAATTCCGTCAAAGGACGTCAATCCTGGGAGCACAAACAAGGTTATCTCGGAGTCATTACCTATGTCCTTAAACAGTTGTAAATTAATTTTTTCTTTTATGAGAATATTTCCGCCAGCTAAAAGGGGTTGTCGACTGGATTGCCTTGCTTTACGGCCGTTCGCCTGATGAAATTTTTATTGGCACCAGTGTCGATTAGAAAATCTAAGTTGCGGCCGTCAGGGAGTACTTACTCTATGTAAGGTATGCTAGATGGCCGTTGGATAAAAAATTCTTCTCCTGTACGTCTTGTGCATCCTGTAAATAGTTATTCACTTCGTCGTTGTTGTTTTTTGTCTCTATGATGAACAGCTTTTGCTGTTTCCGCTGAAGATTGTCTGACTTCGCACTCAGCTTAAGGGGATTCGGCCTATTCATGTAATTTGAGGATCTCGTTTTGGTACAGTGTATCCACCTCGTTTTTCAAAAGGATATCGTCGGTCTTGGGGACGATATGTTGTCCTTGGTGGTAGCGGAGGTGCCTTGTTGCCCGCTATGCCATGCATGCGTTCTGACATGGTGTTCATTGGTGCGACGATGCTATTATTGAAGCGCGTAGTATGCACTGTGTAATTTTTAAGTCACCGTGGATATGCCTAGGGTAGATTCTTTAGGCGCTGAACCAGGAGCATCTGCGAAAGATCCCCATTCAACCCGCGGATGAACACATCCAGCGCGCGGTTTCTGTACGTGTCTATCAGTACTAGCACTGTCTCCTGAGAATATTTCTCAGTTTTGAGTTTGTTAATAATTAAAGGAAATTTGTGATTCACGGCGCCGTAGAAGTCATCAAGCCGTGAATCCTTTTGAGAGAGTTGGTGGTGCATATGTCACGTTTGTTGGCGGGACCTCGTATATTTTTGCGAATGTGCTGTAAAGTCGCACGATAGATTGGCTTACCCTTTACAGGCTCGAAATAAGTAAGGATGCTTTCGACAGCGTGCACCCACGACACAAACATCGTTGGATTACCATTGCACACCTGTAACTCCTTTACGGAGTCCGGAAGCCTCGAGATATCCCTTAATTCGGCCTCAGTTGCTGAAGCTCTGCGTTGAACTTGAGCTTCTGCTTCTACCGTATCTCTATAATAATAATAATAATTTCCAACGGATAACCAACCATCCCTCCCAACCGACACGAGGGGCGCATCCGCATAACGCCCGGCTTTTTTTTTTGTTTTTATATATATATTGCCGAGTCGTTGAAAGGCAGGGGTTTGTTAAGTGTCGTGATCTAAAACTGCTCAGCTACAGAGGGAAACTCATCAGCTAAGTAACACTAGAAATTAAAACTTATAAATAATGTATTAAGAAAAGAAATAATCAGTTAGATTGTAAAGAGTAAATTCATAAAGTTGCTATGGGTTAAGCGTTGATAGTATCGATTTTTTAATGCTAAAAAGCGAGTCAGAAATATCAAATGTACTGGAGTGAGTGTTATAATTGTCACACAAACATCGGAAAGGCTCATTTCATTCAAAATTAGTCGTACACTACAAAATTGGTTTAAAATGTCTTAATGGCCGAAAAGGAATGTTAAAGTTTACTTCTCCCAACAAAAATGGGCTAGAGACCAACCCGTTTAATAATTTAATCATAAATATTGTTTCGAGCATTTCTCTACGACTAGCAAGGGTAGGAAGGTTAATAAGTTTCAAGCGATTAGTATAGGGAGGCAAATTATACAGTAAATCCCATGAAAGATTTTTTAAAGCGAAAAGTAAAAATTATTTTTGAACCGATTCTAACCGATCAACGTGGACCTGGTAGCTCGGATTCCAAATAATTGAGCCATATTCTAATATCGGTCTTACTAATGTTGTAAAAAGGGCTTTAGTTACGTACGGATCACTAAATTCTTTCGACCATCGATTAACGAATGATAAAAGACCCCTACATTTATTGACAGTTGCATTAATATGGAAATTGAAGCTAAGTTTAGAATCCATCGTAATTCCCAAGTCCATAAAATAATGCACTTGTTCAAGACTATGATTGTTGATTATGTAGGAAGCTGGTTGTGTATTTCTGCGCGAAAACACATATGTTTAAATTTTTTAAGATTGAGTGGCATGTAGCTTAGATCGCACCAAGCACGCAGTCTATCAAGATCTATTTTCGCTCACCGAGTAAGACATACAAATCTTAACGTCGTCAGCGTACATAAAAATTTTTAAAAACTTGATAGTACTGGATATATCATTAATGAACAGCAAAAACAGAATCGGGCTAAGATGGCTACCTTGAGGAACTCCAGAAGGTACATCGATGACATTAGATAGCGCATTCTTAAAAACTACTCTTTGTGTTCTGAAAAGAAGATAAGAAAATATCCAGCGGGTGAGACTGGGTTGAAGCCCAGTAGAAAAAGTTTATGAATAAGTAACGAATGGCAAACTTTGTCAAACGCTTTCCTGAAATCTGTATATATAACATCTGTATGCATTTTTTCTCTAAACGCGTTTGAAACATGGGTTGTGAATTTTAGTAGGTTTGTACTTGTTGATTTACCTTTACAAAAGCCGTGCTGGCAATCTGCAATCAATGTGGATATAGAAATTGTAAGCTGATTTGTAACAATGGCTTCAAATAATTTGGGAATAGCGGAAAGCTTTGCGATTCCGCGGTAGTTATCTACAGATGACCTACTGCCACTCTTATAAAGTGGTATAAGGAAAGATTCTTTCCAAGCAGTTGGAAAGACGCCGCTTTCTAAAGACAGATTAAATAGATCGGTTAGAGGCTGGTAAATGTAGTTAGCGCAATTTTTGATGTTTAATGATGTTGTTTGCATTTAACTGATATGAATATTTGTTTAATCGAGAAAAGGTAGCAGTGGAATAATTAGATTTAAAAAATTGGGCAAAGAAATTTGCAATAACTTGATTATCGCTGGATATAGAGTCTTGGAATTTCATGGCAGAAGGAAACCCTCTTATATTACGTTTAGAGTTTACGAAACCATAAAATGATTTTGGGTTACATATAAGGTTCTTTTTAATTTTACAGATATAAGCAGTCTAACATTTTTTATTCAGTTCAAAGTATTTCTGGCGTAGGATGGAGTATTTTAAGTTATCTTAGATTAAACCGAATTTCTTGTACAGCTTGAATGAACAGGTCTTTTTATTTTTTAAGCTTTCAGTGCTTTAGTAAACCATGCTTGCGTTGGTTCATCAGAGCAATATTTACATTTAGGTACACGCTTTTCAAAGAGCCTATAAATAGTATTATTAAAATGTGAAATGTTAAGCTCAATATCGCCATAATATTTAGGCCAAGTTAATTTAGACAACTCTTTATTTAATTTTTTAAAGTTGGCTTTAGCAAAGTCGAAGTCAAAGAGTCTACTAGAATCGCATGGTTTAGTATCACTGCCTTCTTCATTAGTTATGATTTCGTAAACGATCTCAAAAGAAGGATGGTAAACGTCTTCCGGTAAAACCAAAGGATCGCACCTACTCAAACAGAACTTAGATGTATCATCGACGAGAGCTAAGTCCAGGACCTTTCCGAAATTGTTAGGGATAAAATTTATTTGATTAAGACAAAGGTCTGCCATTTCATCCAAAAAGTCATTATACCCCGCTTTGGATGGAATTGGGACAATCCTTCCGTCAAAGATATTCCACGATATATGCGGTAGGTTAAAATCGCCCAGAACGATCATCGAATCGGAAAGTTTAGTAATTAAATTTACAGTTTTCAACAATGAGATAAGCTGCATGTAGATTGAGATATCGGATGAGGGAGGAATATGGAAAACCGCTAAGTATATATAAGCGTTGTCCAGCGGTATTCGGACGCACTTGAATCCACATGACTCGATGCAAGGAACATTAACCTCCTCAGAGGGCATTGACGAATTAACAGCTATTAGAAGGACACCCCTGTTAATGCGATCGTGTCTGAATACCTAATAATCATCAGATAAGACGTCAGCGTTAAAAATATGTAGTTTTAGCCACGTTTCGGTAAAGGAAATAATGTAATTACAGCAAAAAGATTTTAAATAAATTCGGCAAGTTTGGTATTTAAACCTCTAACATTTTGATAGTAAAAATTTACAGACTTACAATTAGGTTTTTGACACTGCACTATCACGTGGGACCCTAGCTACATTCTGGGTGTTTTTCTTCGGCTTATGTTCAAATTCACGCACAAAAGCGCCGGAAGGCCAAAACGAACTCTTCAAAACTGAATCAAAATCATTCAATGAAAGATCAATTCTGAAAGAGGAGACGTTTCTTTCATAATTAAATTTAAACTTTTTTATAGTCAGACTATCGGGTGTCAGTTTCGAAACGAGGCACAAAAATAGATTTATTTCGTGGAACCACAACCAGATTCCTAATAGTGGGTTCAGGTGCCAACCTAATAGGTTGGGGATCGGGTTTTTTTTTCGAAGTTGACTTCGACGAGGCTGTCTTGGAAGTCGATGACTGCGCTGATGGATTTGGATAGGCTAAATCAATGAGTTCTTACGATAAGGGTGCGATAGCATTAGGAATTGGAACTGTGTTTAGGATTACAGGACATGAGGAATCATCAGTACTTCTAGGATTGTTTTCACGGATATCAGTGTTTGAATTAGGGGAGATTTCGTCTAAACACTTAAAAGTTTTAAAAACTGTTTCGTACTTATGAAACTTTTCTACTAGTAAAGACAGGCCTTTGCCAATTTCGGAAACCCCATTACGGATTTCCCTAAAGATCTTAAATAGATCAACTTCGGTTGAACGACATTTTACACAAGACCGACGTAGGCCCTTGCCATCATGTACCAGGTCCACGACTCTCTCGGTCAACCCAGCACACTTGATATGAGCAAGCCCATCACAGAGCCAACACGCCACATAGCGTTCTGACTCGCTTTTGATTTCACAATTTTGATATATGCAAGACATCATTAAATTATCAAATCAGGAAAATAATAAAAAATAAATATTTGAGGGAAAATCAGTAAGAGGCAACACTGAAAGGCAATAGTAGCGAGCAGTTTGACATACACTGCATTGTGACACTCAATAAACACAACGCAAACAGCTGCCAAAGCCTCGGATATGAGAACCCCTTTTTTAGATGACAACACCCGCAAACGAAATAAGGATTATGAGATAAGGCATGTACCTGGAATGTCCGGTCCCTTAATGGGGAAGGTGCCGCTGCCCGGCTGGTTGAGGTCCTGAGGAAAGCAAAAGCTGACATCACCGCCATACAAGAGATGCGATGGACGGGGCGAGGAAACACGATCAAAACACCTTGCAACATTTACTGGAGTGGGCATGAAGGCAAGCGCAGCTTCGGCGTGAGATTTGTGGTGGGAGAGAGACTCCGTCACCGAGTACTGTCGTTCACACCCGTGAACGAGCGTCTCGCTGCAATCCGCATAAAAGCACGATTTTTCACCATATCGTTTATCTGCGCTCATGCACCGACGGAAGAGAAGGACGACGTGGAAAAGGATGCATTCTACGAGCGCCTGAAAGAAGCATACGAGCGCTGCCCCCGCCATGATATCAAAGTCGTGCGTGGCGACTTTAACGCCAGGGTGGGTAAGGAGGGTGTATTTGGCCACACCGTCGGGAAGTTCAGTCTCCACGATCAGACTTAGCCAAATGGATTCAGGCTGATCGACTTCGCCGGTGCCCGAAACATGGTCATATGCAGCACTAGGTTTATGCACAAGAAGATCCATCAGGCTACATGGCTGTCCCCCGATCGAAAAACACGCAACCAGATTGACCACGTTGTGATAGACGGATGGCATGCTTCCAGCCTTTTAGATGTTCGCACAATACGAGGACCTATAATCGACTCTGGTCACTACCTAGTAGCAGCCAATATTCGTACCCGCCTCTGTACGGCAAAACAGGTGCAACAAAAAACGCGGGGAAAGCTGGATGTCGAAAAGCTGCAATCGCAACAGACCGCCAATTATTTCGCAGATCGCCTCTCACACCTGCTCTCCGAGAGCACAATTCAACCTACTGCAATGCATGAGCAGTGGGATCATATCTCAGGAGCACTCCGTACCGCAGCCGAAGAAGTAATTGGATTCCGGCGAACACGAAGAAACAACTGGTATGATGATGAAGAGTGCCGCGCTGCAACGAAAAGAAAGGACGAAGCCTACAAGGCAACGCTGAGATCGAATGCAACGAGGAGTGTGTGTGAGCACTACCGCGAGTTGAAGAGGGAAGCGAGGCGGCTTTTCCGGGCGAAAAAAAGAGAGGCAGAAAAGCGTGAATCAAAGGAGCTTGAGATGCTGGCCAACGGGAATAATGCCGAAAATTCTATCAAAAAATTCGGCAAATGACAGAAGGTTTTAAGCCCGGGGCAAACTCATGTAAGAATGAGAACGGCGACCTGGTGGCCGATGTTCAGAGAGCACTCAGACTATGGAGGGATCACTTCTCTTCCCTTTTAAACGGAGAAACTGAGCAAGAAACCAGAGAAGATGCCGAACCCGAGCCCACAATCGAACATGATGTAATTGACGTTCCACAACCCGACTATAATGAGGTGCGAATAGCAATATCCCAATTGAAAAACAATAAAGCAGCTGGCGGTGACGGTTTGCCTGCTGAGCTATTCAAACACGGACGCGAGGAGCTGGTAAGGCGCATGCATCAGCTTCTATGCAGAATATGGTTCGATGAATGCATACCTGAAGATTGGAATCTAAGTGTTCTCTGCCCAATCCACAAGAAGGGCGATCCTGCAAACTGCGCCAACTATCGCGGAATCAGCCTTTTGAATAGCGCATATAAGGCCCAATCAAGCGTATTGTGCGACCTTGAGCAACACCGCCAGCTCGGTCAGAATTGGGAAGTACCTCTCCGAGCCGTTCGAAAATAAACGAGGTTTCAGACAGGGTGAGCCCCTATCGTGCGATTTCTTTGATTTAATGCTGGAGAAAATAATACAAGCTGCAGAACCTAACCGCGCTGGAACAATATTTTATAAAAGTGTGCAACTGTTGGCATATGCTGACGATATTGATAACATTGGCCTTAACAACCGCGCCGTAACTTCTGCTTACTCTAAATTAGAAAAAGAAGCGGAGAAAATGGGATTGGTGGTGAACGAGGGCAAAACGAAGTACCTTCTGTCATCATGCAAAGAGTCAGCGCATTCGCGCCTTGGCAACCAAGCCACTGTTGGCAGCAATAATTTCGAAATAGTAAAGGACTTCGTTTACCTGGGAACCAGGATTAACACCAACAATAATGTTAGCCTAGAAATACGACGAAGAATTACTCTTGCAAACAAATGCTACTTCGGGCTGAGTAGGAAAAAATTATTAAGAGCAATTGAAAAGTAAAGTCCTCTCTCGACGAACGAAAATAACACTTTACAAGTCACTCATCGCACCCGTCCTGCTATATGGTGCAGAAGCGTGAACACTAACAACATCTGATGAGGCGGCTCTGGCAGTATTCGAGAGAAAGGTTCTTTGAAAGATTTGTGGACCTCTACGTGTTGGCGACGGCGAGTACCGAAGAAGATTTAATGATGAGCTGTATGAACTTTACGCAGACGGCGACATGGTTCAGCGAATTAAAACACAGGCCACGTAGTGCGAATGAGCGAAGATGCTCCAGCCCAGAAGGTATTCTTATCGGCACCCGCCGGTGGAAGCAGAGGAAGAGGGAGACCACCACTCCGATGGAAGGACCAAGTGGAGACCGATTTGCGATCCCGAGGTGTTTCCAATTGGCGCCAGTTGGCGCAACGAAGAACCGACTGGCGAGCTATGTTGGACGGTCAAAATCGCCCAGGCGATTAGATGACCATTTAAAGGAGAAGAATTAACGGAGCTGTTGTTAGTTTTGACTTTGATAGGCTAAACAATTTCTGAGCGCTCTCCGACCAGCATAAAGGTTTGGATTTTTTTAGGAGCTCTGTCACAGGATGAGTAACTTTCGCTTAATTAGGGACAAACCTCCGATACCCTTCAGCCATTCCAAGAAATCGCCTTACTTGTTTCACTGTCCTTGGGACCGTGAAGTTGGAAATCGCCTCTACCTTTCCTGGATCACTTTTTAAGGTGCCGAGACCAACTGTAAATCCAAGGTGTCGAACTTCAGTTAGACAAAAGTTACTCCTGCATATGTTGATATTTAGTTCTGCTTTGCGAATATGAGTCGCCACTACCTTCAATAGTTCAATGTGTTACTCGAAACTCTCGGATACTAGCAACAAGTCGTCTAAGTAAACGAATACCCTTTCTTTTAAGTTATAGGGTATTACCCGGCCCATTAACCTGCACATCGTGGGACAGGATAATGGATGGCTGATCCATAGTGCCGATAAATAGTGACAATGCTGAAAGCGTAAGGCAATTGGTCGATACTACAAATGGGTGCCTTAACGCAATCTAGTCACTAGGAATACAAATTGAAAACGCAGCTTCATTTATTGTTCGAGTCATAGTTCGCAAGTTGGACAAAGATGAACTCAAATTATATGAGCAAACGGTTAAAAATACCAGAGAGGTGCAGACATTATCTGATATTTGAGATTTTCTGGATCAACACTTCCAAACATTGAAAGCTGTAGCCGAAAAAAGCAAGGTTACAAAATCCGAAAGCAGCACATATTTAAAGTGAATCACACGTCGACCAACGCAAGGAAAATACCAAATCATATAATAACCGAATACCGAAGTTTCAAGGGCAGATCAACGGATGAAAGGCATAAATATGCCAAAGACAATAAAATCTGCTACAGGTGCCTGCTTCACAAGTTAGGAGAAACTTGTACCAGCTATATGAAGTGCAAAATATGCAACATCAGCTGTCATCATAAACTCCTGCATTTCGATAACGTTCAAAAGAAGGCGGCAATGTCCACAAAAGCAAGTCTAACAACGGTAATTCTGGTCACAGCCCAAGTGAGAGCAAACGCTGCGAATAATGAGCAAATATTATTGAGGGCTCTTATTGATCAAGGGTCACAAATAACCTCAATTTCTGAAGAGGCAGCACAGATATTAGGTGTATCAAAGAATAATATGTTGACAAAGCTTCATGGCCTAGGAGATGTTCTGGTTGGTGAATCGAAATTTAAAATTAAAGTGCAAATTACACCACGTTTTCTGAGCTAGCACGTCGAAGAAGTGGATGCCATAGTTTTATCAACTCTTACAACTGCGCAACCTGATCAATCCTTCAGATTCAACTTTAAAAAATGGGAAACTACACTCTTGCTGACTTATTATTTAACAAAGCTGATAGAATTGACATGGCAGAATAATAGAAGGCGCAAGCTACGAAGTTTGGCTGGATTTTGTCTGGAATAATTAAGCAAAAGAAACCAGGCAAAGTTACATCGGCAGTAACCAACCTTGAGAGATTTTGGGAGCTAGAGGAAGAACAAGATGAAGAAGCTAACGTGGAAGATGAAATATGTTTGAAAAAGTTCGAGGAAACCAATAAACAAGATGCAGATCGGCGAGTCATTCTTGAAATTCCATTTAAAGACGGCATGGAGCTGGGTGACAGGCAGTTACTAAGCTGTTATCCATGGAAGCTAAGTTCAAAAAGAGTGAACAGCTTTGCAATGATTACAAGGAATTCGTTCACAAAACCTTGGGCATATGATAAAAGTAGACGAGAAGGTAAATGGAAAATACTATTTGCCGCACCAGGCTGTTATACGCGAGGATAAATTAACTACAAAACTTCGTGTTGCTTTTAATGCGTCAGCCAAAACTTCAAAGGGATGTGTTTGATATAATTCTCAAGTGGAGACTATGATGTTGAAAAAATGTTCCGGTAAATTAAAATTTCGGAAAAAGATCAAGTGTATCACCGAATTTTGTGGGGGGAACATCCTTTAAATAAAATATAGGAATACCAGTTGACGACAGTGACATATGGTACCGCTTCAGCACCATATTTACCAGTGCGCACATTATTTGAAATTGCCAACAAAAAATCTTAAAAGAAGATATTTATATGGATGATTTCATGACTGGTGGAGATTCGGTTAATCAATGTATTATGATCCAAAAGAAATCAGCAAGCATCTTCGAATATTTGGATTTCATTTGAGGAAATGGCTATCGAATTGCGACAATATTACCAAAAATATCACCACCATGTCTCCCATATATCAAATAAAAGAAAATGAAGCAGTGAAAACACTTGGGATATCCTGGGATCCAAAGAGAGATACGTTCCAGTTCAAAATTAATTTGGGACTGCCGAAGAAAATGACAAAAAAAATGTTTTGTCACAAATCGCCCAAATATTTGATCCGTTGGGCTGGCTATCGCCAATCACTGTGGTTTCAAAATTATACATGCAAAAACTTTGGATTGAAAGGCTGGATAGGACGAACAAGTTTCTGATGATCTACAAAACAAATGGAAGCTGTTTATTGACACTGTTGGAATATTGTAAAAAGTACGTATTCCACGCTGGATTGAAACTAACATGGAATATGAAGTAGAATTTCACGGATTCGGTGATGCTTCCGAAAAGGCGTACGCTGCAGTAATATATGTAAAAGTTGGTGATTCCGTAAATCTTCAACTGCCAAAACAAAAGTGAATCCACTTAAAAATCGAAAAACTTTACCCAAGCTGGAACTCTGTGCTGCTCCTTTTACTGGAAAAACAATAATAATTTTCATAAAAATTCAAAAAGTGAAAAATTATTATTCTTGGCCTTGAGCTCGTTTCATGAATACTTGAAAATGTACAGGCCGTAAATCAACAAAATTGTTGGTATAAAAAAGCAACAGCAAAATTGAAGCCCCTGCGGGTTAGGGGCTTAGAATATGCCCGAGGTAGGCATACCGGTCGTAAGAGGCGACTAATATGCACAAAGGTAATGACGTGCAACTCGATGGTTGATCTACGGATATGATGCCTCTCACCTCTCATTACCCACCTTATCCTTCCTTACGGAAGGAAGGGTGACATGACCTAGAAGGTTTCACTGGTCACTGGTCGCTACCACGACAGTCGGGCAGTACCGCAAGGGAGTACCGGAGCGAACCGGGTTCAAATCCGGCCAAGGACTGTTAATTCGACAACACTCCCCAAAACCTTCGGGGAGTGTTTTTGTCGCTACCACAACAACAACAACAACAGCAAAATTTATGAATAAAGCCTGCGCAAATCCGAAGAAAAAAGACAAATTTATTAGAAAGCGAGTGGCAGAAATTCAAAAACTTATACCACAAGTAACCTGGGGACACGTGAACAGGAAAGATAATCCAGCAGATGTGGCGCCAAGAGGTATTCCATCTTCCAAATTATTAAATATGGATATTTTGTGGAACGGGCCCAAGTGGCTTTCATCAACAGAAGAACAAGAGTCAACAACAATAAACGAATGCAACAAAGTAAGGGTTTTGCTGACGTCGAGACATCAAGATTATTTTATGGACAATTTAATTAACAAATATTCAAGTTGGCTAAAACTACAAAGAGTGGTAGAATACATTTTACTCTTTCGTAAAAAGAAGGAACCGCGCAAATTTTCACATCTATCCGCTGAGGAGCTTCAGACAGCTACATTGACGATCATCCGACAAACGCAGCAGAACATAAGAAAATTCCATAATATGGGTTGGAGGCAGGCTTACAAATTCAGAGCTACCATATAATAAAAAGCATCCAATAATCTTACCAAAATCAAACTTGGCGGCACCAATTATTAAAGATGCTCATCATGTGAAAGTACATGGCGGAAATCGATTAACAGAAGCAGTCATCAGGGGACAATACTGGATAATCGGTTAAAAAAATGCAGTGAAACATTGTATACGTATCTGTTGTAAATGCATACGATTCAAGCAAACTGCTGCAACACAGCTCATGGGTGATCTTCCATTTGCCAGAGTGTCGACATCCAGTCCTTTTACATATACTGGAGTAGACTATGCCGGACCTTTTCCAATAAAAGTGCGAGGGCAAAAATCGGTGTATTTGTTTGCCTTTCGACCCAAGCCATACATTTGGAAGCAGTCAGCGATTTATCAACAGAAGCATTTCGGGCGGCACTAAGAATATTTTTTCGCAGACGACGGAAATCTCTACACATTTACTCCGACAATGGAACTAATTTCGTGGGTGCAATCAGGTGACTCGACAACGAGTTTAAAAAAGCAGTAAAACAAAATTGTCAAGTTGCACCAATCTTACTTAATGAAGCAATAACTTGGCATTTTATTCCCCCGGCAGGGCCACATTTTGGCGGAATATGGAAGGCTGGTGTGATACAAAGCTGACGTTTGAGGAGATGGCAACCGTCCTAGCATAGATCGATGCATCATTAAACTCACGTCCATTATATGCCTTAAATGATGAAAACGGAGTAGATGCTTTAACTCCAGGCCATTTTCTTTTTGGGAGACCACCACCATCCAGAACCTGACATAAATATATCCGCTTTAAACAAATAGAAGGTAACACAAAAAATCCAGCGTGATTTTTGGAAACGCTGGAAGGAGGAATACCTACACACACTGCAGCAAAGAAACAAGTGGAAAACATCAGAGCAAAATTTGAAAGAAGGTGATGTTGTAATCGTAAAGGATGAAAATACTCAACCAGCTAAATTGACGCTTGGTAGAGTTATGGAATGTAATCCAGGACTAGATGGAAAAGTTCGTATAGTAACGCTTAAACTACAGCATAGTGTGCTGAAACGACCAATCCATAAATTATGTCCCCTAGTTACATCGTCAGGCAGCAATCACGAAAAATCAACGGGTGAAACAAAAGCAAAAGCATTGACTACATTAAGGCCAACTAAATCGCCAAAACACATGACAAATAAAAACATATTGACCATTATACTCATGTTCCTGTTTTGCAAAACGTCGAAAAATGTAGTCAAAGCAATCGGTGGTCAAACAAGCAGCAATGGAGTAGTTGCTCAGCTTCCAGATAACACAGCTATCTATTTGGATTCACTGGGAAAGATGGATGTCATAACTTCGAATTGGGATTCGGTAATCTATTATGACCTCCACTCATGTTTTGAGCAGATATGATGCCAGGCTGTCTACATCGAATAAAAAATCATTGCAACCTGTTATCAGATTTCAAAGAAGCCTGCGTGGTTATATCGCTGTCACTAGGAAAGCGGTATGAAGCGATAAAAAGTCGTCACGATTTAAGCATGACCAATAAAAGGCAACGAAGGGATCCCTTTGAATGGATTGCCTATAATTATAACCATGGACGAATTAATCCAACTATTATAACTCCAATGCAGTTGAACAAGGAATTGGTACTGATTAGAGAAAAACTTCCATCAAAACTTCAAATACCTGGACAGCAAGATAACAACCAACTAAGCGATGTATACAACCTTGTGAGAGCAAATGGAGTCATAATCGATAACAAGCTGGTAATTGAGGCAGAACTAGCACTTATGCCCAGTGAATTGTCAGAAATATACAAACCAATAGCGATTCCATTTGAGTACAAAGGAAATTCATAAAGTAAAACTAAAATATAATCTCTTAGTATACAATTTCGGGCTGCACTTATATTTTTTGGTTTCCCAATCACAACTGAATAAATGTATCAGAGGTTTAAACAGCCACCTCATATGCAAAGGGAAAACACCATGGCGAACTGTCACCACTTTTAAAAGGCAGCCAAGCAGATTGTCAGTATGGGAAACAAAGAAAACTCCATTATGGGCAGAACTATACAAAGACAATAAGTGGATTTACAAAGTATTTAAAAATTCCACTTTACACAAAACCGAAATAATGGAAATTCCATCCCAAGGAATTTTTTCCATCGAATCCGGTAGCACTGCTAGGCACGAAGTTATAACACTATCCGGTCTACAACTATTCACAATACAAGCTTCAATCAACCCATCAAAAGATCCAAAAGCCACAGCCTTTCACGAAATTTCTCAGGACAAAATAACTCCACTTCAAACTAACAACATAAGCCTCAGCAGGGAGTTGGAAAAACTATGAAGGGAGAGTGAACATTTGACAAAAACAAACTTGAGATAAGATCCTTGAGTTTAAAAAATCATAGCGGACACTTGTCCCTAATTTTAATAGTTTTGCTTGCAATATGCATCCTAGTATTTCATGTCATTCATAAATGTAAATCTAAAGACAAAATCACTATAAATATTTCCGCCCGCCCGCAAAATGTTTATGTATGCACATTAGTGTGACCGTTATTTTTTTTTTCTTATTCTCACATGGTAAACCCCTTAAATTTATTCCAAATTAGAAAAAAATTATATACAAAAAATTGTGAGCCCACAAAGTTTGCTAAAAATGTTATTTTTCTCACTATGGCTCGCTTAAAACTATATTCACAAATATTCTAGGGACATATCTGATGAACAATTAGTATTAGTTTTCTGTAACATTAATATTTAATCTAGAAAAAACCAAATTAAAAAATAACAGCGAAATTTTCACATATCTTCGCATTCTTTGCCTCATGATTATTTATTTTATTAAATGGTGTGATTATAAAAAGTTTTGTAATAAAACTTCCTTCGTGCTCATAGGAAAATGTTTTTGATAGTTTTTGACTACTTGCCATATTGTTTTTGTTCCTCGTCTTTTGTGAGCATTGGGTTGTAGTCTTGCATCAATTTCACCGCTCGTTCAGCTGTATCGTTTACCACGTTAATGTCATTAACAATTTGAAGAGCAGTTTTAAAATTACTATCCGCAGGCCATTAGCTTGGATCATTTTTCAAAAATGCTGTATGGGTTTTAAAGCGAAGAAAAAAATTGTTGGTCTCAGAAGAAATGAACTGATCCATTCCGCCTTCAATAACATGCATAACAGTTAAATGTTGAATTGAGGCGCGTTTTACATCTTTATCTAAAGTCTCACGACTCAATGCCTTCATCATCTCTTTTTTTGACTCAACAGAAACACTGTTTTAAAAAAATGCTAAAGCCGCACATTCTGGACTCAAGTACCATAAGTGGTTTTTAAATTTGTGTAATGCAACTTTGGATATATCAGCATCAATTTTTTCAAAAGAATCCAGTTTTTTCAAAAGCTGGAAATCTTTGTATGGTGCTTGTGCAGCAGAAGGAGCAGAGAACCACATCTCAACACATATTGAAACAATAAAAATACAAATATTACGCAAAGCTTTCCTATCTTTTACTGCCAAATCAAATTCACGTCGAAATAAAAATATTTTTAAGCAGTATATAGCTTTTGCCATCCATCTCACGTGGTGGACAGCCCCAGGGGCGCGAAAACTTGCATCGCGAATAGGTGGAGTATTGCAGAGAAATATTAGTGTTAGCTCAAGAAACTCCCTGTAATCAACTCTTGGCTGTTTAGTTTTGATCGCATCGTTCACAAATTTAATTATTTTATCTTTATCTACTGTTATATTATATTAATTATTATATTTTTTGACCTCTTAATACGACTTCCAAAATGTGGTGACGGCAAGGTAGCCGAAGAAGCTGCTTTTGAAGACTGTGTTCAATAGTAGCACAGGTTCCATTAAAACGGCCTGTGTTTACGGAAATTGTGTCGAGCACCAAGGCTTGTATATGATCTTGAAGTCCCCATTCAAATATAGCTTTACAAACAGCAGACGCCTGCTCTCTGCCAGTTGCACTTTTAAGTGCGGGCACTTCAAGTAGTTGCTCCGTACGCCCGCATGAAATTATAATTGGAAGTCTGTCAACTTTTTTATTCCCAGTAAGAGCTGGCAACAGCTTTCCGTCCCAGTGCAAACAAATTGCACCAAATTCGTACTTGTTGAAACATTCTTTTATATTTTTGAACTGTTCTTCTCGTATCTTTTCCCTTGCATTATGTATAGACGTTTTATTTATAATATAGTTTTGAACTTCAAGGCCGACTGCTTCCACCACAGATATAATTAAATGCACTGCTTTTAGATCACTGACCTTGCAAACATCTAAAGCGGCTGCAAGTTTTGAAGTCATTATATTTTTAAATCCTCTAATTTTTTTGTCTGGCGTTGGCTTTACAGCTTCAGCTCCCAAGACCTGCTAAAAAGCAATTAAGTGTTTGGTTATAGTTTTGTAAGGTAACCCTGTGTGTTTCAATTATTTCCTATCTACGTTTTACTTATAATTTATAACCTTGAACTTACCTCATAGCTAGCAGCGATTTCGCTGATATCGCTCTCCGAACTGCAGGAAGAAAGTTCAGCTGTTTCATCTGAATAAAGACAGTACAAATAAATATATGTTATACTATATTAAAAATAATCTACAATTTCTTCTTACTAGAAGCAGCTAATGCACGATCACTCTGTTCTTTCCGTTTTAAATGATTTTGTTGACGTTCTTCCATTCTTTATTCTCTTACTGCTGTTTTGTAATCGATGCCATACATAAACCCCTGTCTACCTTTCTTTCTTTGATTCTCCAAAAATAGTTTGTTCTCTGAATTTTTAATAAGGTTCACTGCATTTGCACTTGCTATATCAAATCTAATTTCGACGTCCACGCCTCTTATCTCTCTCTTTGCGTTTCCGATTTATTATTAGAATTTTTATTCACTTTCCTTCATGCATTATATAAATCTTCAAGTTGTGTTATGCAGTGTTGCTTGGTTCTATTGGGGATTCGAGCCTTATCCCAAAAAATACTCACCCGCACTCTCACGTAAATTTAATTTTACTGCTCGTAAATTAAAAAACAATACCTGCATAACTTCTTTGTAAGAAGGTAGTTTACACCCACTTAAGGAAGGAGAAAAATAGCCTTACAAATGATTTTTTTTCACGCAAAACTCTTGATGACATGTCTAATTACTTTCAACGCACAAAAATAAATGAAAAGTAGTCTTCGTTAAGTAACAACTAGGGATGAAACGATACTAGTAAATACAAGTAAGTATCGATACTTTTGTTCCGATACCAAGTAAATTTGTAGTCGATTATTTTGTACCGAGTACTGAGTAGGTATCGATTACTTATGTTCTACTTATTTTCAAGTACTGGCAACAACATAAATAATATTCTGCTCTGCTACTGAGTAAGAACTAACGGTAAACTGTTTCACTATTTATGTGTTGCAAATAATTATATGAAGATTGTTAGTATGGAAAGAATGCGAAGATATGCGCAAATTTCGCTGCTATTTTTTAATTTGGTTTTTTCTGGATTAAATATTAAAATTAAAGAAAACTAATACAGAGCAACATTATTCACCAGATATGTCCCTAGAATATTTGTGAATAAAGCTTTCCTATTGCTTTTTTTATACCAACAATTTTTGTTGATTTACGGCCTGTACATTTTCAAGTATGTATTCATGAAACGAGCTCAAGGCCAAGAATAATAAGTTTTCACTTTTGGAATTTTATGAAAATTATTATTGTTTTTATTTATTAATAATCATTTTAATTAATTATTAAAAGTTTTTTGGATTGAATAGAGTAGGAAAAATGTTTAGAGACAACTGCCATAGCTTTTCTTATAGATCCATTTCGGAAGCTGCTAGACTTCACTCATCAGAGAGATTTTTTGGCACACATTGCTCACCATTAAGCTAACAATACGCTGGTTTTGATGTCATCTAAACTCCTAGTTCTATTCATCTTTTTACCATATGCATGAACCACTTCCGCCATTTGACAGTTAGTAGTGTGATCATGATGGATTTTTGACAGCTCTGTTTTATCATCAGAACTGCCTTTCCGTGTGCTCTCGGTTTTTGTTATTGCTTTTTTTATACCAACAATTTTTGTTGATTTACGGCCTGTACATTTTCAAGTATGTATTCATGAAACGAGCTCAAGGCCAAGAATAATAATTTTTCACTTTTGGAATTTTATGAAAATTATTATTGTTTTTATTTATTAATAATCATTTTAATTAATTATTAAAAGTTTTTTGGATTGAATAGAGTAGGAAAAATGTTTAGAGACAACTGCCATAGCTTTTCTTATAGATCCATTTCGGAAGCTGCTAGACTTCACTCATCAGAGAAATTTTGGCACGCATTGCTAACCATTAAGCTAACAATACGCTGGTTTTGATGTCATCTAAACTCCTAGTTCTATTCATCTTTTTACCATATGCATGAACCACTTCCGCCATTTGACAGTTAGTAGTGTGATCATGATGGATTTTTGACAGCTCTGTTTTATCATCAGAACTGCCTTTCCGTGTGCTCTCGGTTTTTGTTATTGCTTTTTTTATACCAACAATTTTTGTTGATTTACGCCCTGTACATTTTCAAGTATGTATTCATGAAACGAGCTCAAGGCCAAGAATAATACTTTTTCACTTTTGGAATTTTATGAAAATTATTATTGTTTTTATTTATTAATAATCATTTTAATTAATTATTAAAAGTTTTTTGGATTGAATAGAGTAGGAAAAATGTTTAGAGACAACAGCCATAGCTTTTCTTATAGATCCATTTCGGAAGCTGCTAGACTTCACTCATCAGAGAGATTTTTTGGCACACATTGCTAACCATTAAGCTAACAATACGCTGGTTTTGATGTCATCTAAACTCCTAGTTCTATTCATCTTTTTACCATATGCATGAACCACTTCCGCCATTTGACAGTTAGTAGTGTGATCATGATGGATTTTTGACAGCTCTGTTTTATCATCAGAACTGCCTTTCCGTGTGCTCTCGGTTTTTGTTATTGCTTTTTTTATACCAACAATTTTTGTTGATTTACGGCCTGTACATTTTCAAGTATGTATTCATGAAACGAGCTCAAGGCCAAGAATAATAATTTTTCACTTTTGGAATTTTATGAAAATTATTATTGTTTTTATTTATTAATAATCATTTTAATTAATTATTAAAAGTTTTTTGGATTGAATAGAGTAGGAAAAATGTTTAGAGACAAGTGCCATAGCTTTTCTTATAGATCCATTTCGGAAGCTGCTAGACTTCACTCATCAGAGAAATTTTGGCACGCATTGCTAACCATTAAGCTAACAATACGCTGGTTTTGATGTCATCTAAACTCCTAGTTCTATTAATCTTTTTACCATATGCATGAACCACTTCCGCCATTTGACAGTTAGTAGTGTGATCATGATGGATTTTTGACAGCTCTGTTTTATCATCAGAACTGCCTTTCCGTGTGCTCTCGGTTTTTGTTATTGCTTTTTTTATACCAACAATTTTTGTTGATTTACGGCCTGTACATTTTCAAGTATGTATTCATGAAACGAGCTCAAGGCCAAGAATAATAATTTTTCACTTTTGGAATTTTATGAAAATTATTATTGTTTTTATTTATTAATAATCATTTTAATTAATTATTAAAAGTTTTTTGGATTGAATAGAGTAGAAAAAATGTTTAGAGACAACTGCCATAGCTTTTCTTATAGATCCATTTCGGAAGCTGCTAGACTTCACTCATCAGAGAAATTTTGGCACGCATTGCTAACCATTAAGCTAACAATACGCTGGTTTTGATGTCATCTAAACTCCTAGTTCTATTCATCTTTTTACCATATGCATGAACCACTTCCGCCATTTGACAGTTAGTAGTGTGATCATGATGGATTTTTGACAGCTCTGTTTTATCATCAGAACTGCCTTTTCGTGTGCTCTCGGTTTTTGCTATTGCTTTTTTTATACCAACAATTTTTGTTGATTTACGGCCTGTACATTTTCAAGTATGTATTCATGAAACGAGCTCAAGGCCAAGAATAATAATTTTTCACTTTTGGAATTTTATGAAAATTATTATTGTTTTTATTTATTAATAATCATTTTAATTAATTATTAAAAGTTTTTTGGATTGAATAGAGTAGGAAAAATGTTTAGAGACAACTGCCATAGCTTTTCTTATAGATCCATTTCGGAAGCTGCTAGACTTCACTCATCAGAGAAATTTTGGCACGCATTGCTAACCATTAAGCTAACAATACGCTGGTTTTGATGTCATCTAAACTCCTAGTTCTATAACATCTTATTATTCTTGGCCTTGAGCTCGTTTCATGAATACATACTTGAAAATGTACAGGCCGTAAATCAACAAAAATTGTTGGTATAAAAAAAGCAATAACAAAAACCGAGAGCACACGGAAAGGCAGTTCTGATGATAAAACAGAGCTGTCAAAAATCCATCATGATCACACTACTAACTGTCAAATGGCGGAAGTGGTTCATGCATATGGTAAAAAGATGAATAGAACTAGGAGTTTAGATGACATCAAAACCAGCGTATTGTTAGCTTAATGGTTAGCAATGCGTGCCAAAATTTCTCTGATGAGTGAAGTCTACCAGCTTCCGAAATGGATCTATAAGAAAAGCTATGGCAGTTGTCTCTAAACATTTTTCCTACTCTATTCAATCCAAAAAACTTTTAATAATTAATTAAAATGATTATTAATAAATAAAAACAATAATAATTTTCATAAAATTCCAAAAGTGAAAAATTATTATTCTTGGCCTTGAGCTCGTTTCATGAATACATACTTGAAAATGTACAGGCCGTAAATCAACAAAAATTGTTGGTATAAAAAAAGCAATAACAAAAACCGAGAGCACACGGAAAGGCAGTTTTGATGATAAAACAGAGCTGTCAAAAATCCATCATGATCACACTACTAACTGTCAAATGGCGGAAGTGGTTCATGCATATGGTAAAAAGATGAATAGAACTAGGAGTTTAGATGACATCAAAACCAGCGTATTGTTAGCTTAATGGTTAGCAATGCGTGCCAAAATTTCTCTGATGAGTGAAGTCTAGCAGCTTCCGAAATGGATCTATAAGAAAAGCTATGGCAGTTGTCTCTAAACATTTTTCCTACTCTATTCAATCCAAAAAACTTTTAATAATTAATTAAAATGATTATTAATAAATAAAAACAATAATAATTTTCATAAAATTCCAAGAGTGAAAAATTATTATTCTTGGCCTTGAGCTCGTTTCATGAATACATACTTGAAAATGTACAGGCCGTAAATCAACAAAAATTGTTGGTATAAAAAAAGCAATAACAAAAACCGAGAGCACACGGAAAGGCAGTTCTGATGATAAAACAGAGCTGTCAAAAATCCATCATGATCACACTACTAACTGTCAAATGGCGGAAGTGGTTCATGCATATGATAAAAAGATGAATAGAACTAGGAGTTTAGATGACATCAAAACCAGCGTATTGTTAGCTTAATGGTTAGCAATGCGTGCCAAAATTTCTCTGATGAGTGAAGTCTAGCAGCTTCCGAAATGGATCTATAAGAAAAGCTATGGCAGTTGTCTCTAAACATTTTTCCTACTCTATTCAATCCAAAAAACTTTTAATAATTAATTAAAATGATTATTAATAAATAAAAACAATAATAATTTTCATAAAATTCCAATAGTGAAAAATTATTATTCTTGGCCTTGAGCTCGTTTCATGAATACATACTTGAAAATGTACAGGCCGTAAATCAACAAAAATTGTTGGTATAAAAAAAAGCAATAACAAAAACCGAGAGCACACGGAAAGGCAGTTCTGATGATAAAGCAGAGCTGTCAAAAATCCATCATGATCACACTACTAACTGTGAAATGGCGGAAGTGGTTCATGCATATGGTAAAAAGATGAATAGAACTAGGAGTTTAGATGACATCAAAACCAGCGTATTGTTAGCTTAATGGTTAGCAATGCGTGCCAAAATTTCTGTGATGAGTGAAGTCTAGCAGCTTCCGAAATGGATCTATAAGAAAAGCTATGGCAGTTGTCTCTAAACATTATTCCTACTCTATTCAATCCAAAAAACTTTTAATAATTAATTAAAATGATTATTAATAAATAAAAACAATAATAATTTTCATAAAATTCCAAAAGTGAAAAATTATTATTCTTGGCCTTGAGCTCGTTTCATGAATACATACTTGAAAATGTACAGGCCGTAAATCAACAAAAATTGTTGGTATAAAAAAAGCAATAACAAAAACCGAGAGCACACGGAAATGCAGTTCTGATGATAAAACAGAGCTGTCAAAAATCCATCATGATCACACTACTAACTGTCAAATGGCGGAAGTGGTTCATGCATATGGTAAAAAGATGAATAGAACTAGGAGTTTAGATGACATCAAAACCAGCGTATTGTTAGCTTAATGGTTAGCAATGCGTGCCAAAATTTCTCTGATGAGTGAAGTCTAGCAGCTTCCGAAATGGATCTATAAGAAAAGCTATGGCAGTTGTCTCTAAACATTTTTCCTACTCTATTCAATCCAAAAAACTTTTAATAATTAATTAAAATGATTATTAATAAATAAAAGCAATAATAATTTTCATAAAATTCCAAAAGTGAAAAATTATTATTCTTGGCATGAATACATAAATACAATAAAGTTTTCCTATAAAATAAATATTACTAAAGTTAAGAACAATTTAAGCGAGCCATAGTGAGAAAAATAGCCTTTTTAGCAAATTTTGTCGGCTCAAGGCACGCCCAATCATTATGCAAACGATCCAAAATTTTTTATATATAATTTTTTTCTAATTTGGAATAAATCTAAGGGGTTTGCCAAGTGAAAATACAAAAAAAAAATTGCCATTTAACTTGCGGTCACACTAATGCACACACATAATTACAAGCAAATATTTCCCCTCGGCAGTATGTTTAAATACCTTTGAATATTTTATATATAAGTTAATACAGTCCACTAAAATTTTAGAAAATATTGTATAAAAACAAATATTTTCCCTCGGTAGTATGTTCAAATATGTATCTGAACATGCTGATATACGTATTTATACGTACACACATAAATAGTATATGTTGCTTAAAGATATCCACACACAAACGCAACTTTATAATGTTCAAAAATCCATACATAACAGTAAATCAATACCATGCCAGACATTTATTGACACAGCTAACATTCAAACTCGAGGGAAGTAATTTTTATCTAAAAAATAGAAATGCTCATTTATGCACTTAAGCAAATGCATCGAATACGTAAATGTAATAAAAATGCAATAAAATAAAAGGGACCAACTGATCGCCCAAATAAGATTAGAATCAGTCCCTCCATACCAATATTCACACAAACATACACAATTAGCATAGAAACATAGTTTTAAGAAATTGTATATAAACAACTGTAAAATATTAAAAATATAAGTTCCAATTACGAACTCAAACGAATTGTTTAAATTCCCCCTACCAGCGGTAAAGAAATAAAAAATCCAGTACTATCATCTACAGATGGGCTATGCTTAACTCTTTCACGCATATGTGACATTTGTGTCCGGCAAACCTAAACACTTGTTATGTTACTTTACTTTAAGTTGATGGTTCAACCGAAAGTTTTTAGTCCTGGCACCCCAGTTATGTGTGTAAAAAGTCCTGGAGAAAAAGTGAAAATCAGTTTTGCGAATCGTCAACATTTTCAATTGTGGAATTTTAAATAAACCAATTTTCTCGAACTTTCTTTACTTGAATTGTATTCATTGGTGAGTGAACTTATTATTTAATTACATACTTTTTGTTTTCTTGATAAAATACATTAAAATTTTGTAAAAAAAAACGTAAAGGGACGCGGGTGTCCCTATATGCATCAAAGGAATACTACTAATAATATTTTGCCCTGCTCTTATTTTCAGGTTGCCACTATTATTTTGTTATATTTTGCTACCGAAAATGTCTTCAAATCGTCGTAGAGAATTCTCCTTGAGAGAAGAAGAAATTTTCGAAGTCTTGATGGCTGACAACAGCGACGATGAGGATGCTTTGAATCTTGATAAAGAGGACCGAACATTTTTAGCTCAAGACATGGATGCCGGCTTATCCGCTGTTGAAATCGGACCCTACCTAGCGTCTGCTGAGGAGAACATAATAGAAAAGCAACAACCCAGTGTTAGTGCCCCATCTTTTAGTTGGCAAAAAAAATGCATATTTGCCGCACGCTTTTCTGCAGGAAGAAGGATATGACTTCGGTAAAGTTCTTAAGAAGATTCAAATTATGGTGCAGGGCAGACTCTCCTACGGGATACTTATTTCAGTTTGATTTATATACTGGACGAAAGAATAGCGGCCCTGAAGTTGGATTGGGTGAATCTGTCGTGCTGAAATTGGGCGAAGGTTTACAAGGTATAGGTTGCGAAATATACTTCGACAATTTTTCAATTCTCCGTACCCTCAGTATGAATTTGCGAAGATGAATATAAAAGCTTGTGGAACAGTTCGTTCAAATAGGAAAAATATTCCAAAAAACATACCAACTGACAAAAATATGAAGCGCGGAGACATTTTCACCACCAGTAGCAACGGAATTTCATTCATAAAATGGATGGATAATAAAGCCGTATTTTTATTAACAAATTTCTTGTCTCCTATACCCACAACAACTGTCAAGAGGCGGGCTCAAGGTAATGGTGAGAAGATAAATGTAAAGTGCCCTGAAGTTGTTGTAAGGTACAATAAAAACATGGGGAAGTCGATCTTATGGACTAAAAAAAGGCGTGTTACGAAGTTGACAGAAAGGCAAAAATAAAATTCTACCTTCGTCTTTTCTTCGACATGCTGGATATCGCTGTGAATAATTCTTATATAATTTATTGCAAGCTGCACAGTACAAACCGCATTGGTGGAATTATGATATCAAGTCTAGAATTTCGCCAGGTTGTAGCACGATCTCTTATAGGCAGTTTCTCATCTCGTCAAAGAGGTTTGAAATCAGCTGTTATGACCAAAAAGCGACTCGCCCTAGCTCATAAGCACGGAACTCCCTCACATGTATTGGTTAAAGTGGCTAATAGGAAAAGATGCGTTCAGTGTGCCATGCATCATGTAGAGAATCGCACAAACAACTGGTGCTCTACATGTAATGTTCATTTAAATTTCACTTCAGAACGTAATTGCTTTGCTGAACATCTTTACATATAATAAAATTGTAACAGGACGATGTCTGTACATTGAAGATATTCAAGAAAAACTGATAGTTATTGGACCAGCGGAACCCAAATCTACAATTTTTAGAATTTTTGTCTGTCTGTCCGTCTGTATGATTGTGCGCGTATCACGCAAAAACTACTGAATAGAATTGCATGAAACTTTCACCATTCTATCACTTAACGTCTAACTTAAAATTTAGGACAACCTTTATTTGGATATCTCATCCAGTTCCCGAGTTATTGACCAAAATGTGGGAAAAATGTGACCAAAAAAAAAACGACTGCATAGAAATGAATGAAACTTTCAATAATCATTCTCTAGACGTCTCTCCTAAAATTTAAGATATCTTTCACCTCGATATTTTACCCGGGTCCCAATTTATTGACCTAAATGTGGACCCAGGGTGACTGTATGGTTTGTGCTTTTAAGGCGGAACAAAGTTCGGCGGGTCAGCTAGTCACTAATATATATGTTAATATTAAAAACAATGTTATACATATAATAAAAAGTTCATTATTATCGCCATTACATGTGTTTATTTTACAATAAAAGTGCATAACTATTTTTCTTTCGACTCATTAAAAAATGTTACTCTGGTTGCATATAGGGATATATATGTCCCCTAAAAAACATATTTATAAATAGACAATTTTTTTTTCATGTTACTTTTTACTTAAGTTAGACCAGAATAAATAGACATAAACCAAAACATATATTGTTTTTGCCCTGGTTTCCTTATAAACGTGTAAGGGTTAATAAATAAATAAGGACATACTAATTATTTGGCTTTTTCTGAGGAATTAGGTTTTTATTTATTAACTTTACAAATGCGTATATAATAATACAAGTTATTATTCAAACCACCGCTGCGTTGCTAACGGAATATACTTTCGGCTGACTGGTGGAAACAATAAGTTACAGTTATTAGTTTTTCAATAATTTGTTTAGTCGCTCTATACGAAAATACATTATACTTAAAAAAAAAGTAGTTTTTTTGCATCTTCTTCGCAAGACTCGCTCCTTTTTATTAAACTTTCAATAAATTTTAGTAGTTGTTGTAATAACTTGGCTATTCAAATCGTAAAATAACGTTTCCCACTCCTTTATTATTGCCAAAAGCTCGCGAGAAGGCTTAATTAATCCACCGTTTGAAACAATATCGATATACGAGGTGTGTTCAAAAAGTATCGCGAATTTTGTGTTTTTTCAAAAATTATTTATTTATTCATGAATATCTATTTTGTCCCCTTCAAAGTAATCCCCATGAGATATTATACACTTGTGCCAACGGTTTTTCCAATCTTCGAAGCACTTCAAAAAATAATTTTTTTGTATCTTGTTCAGCTCCTCCTTCGATGCCGTCTTTATCTCGTCAAGAGAAGCGTAACGTCGTCCTTTCATGGGCCTCTTCAGTTTAGGGAACAAGAAAAAGTCACAGGGGGCCAGATCTGGGGAATACGGTGGCTGCGGCATCATTAGTGTGTTGTTTTTGGCCAAAAAGTCGCGCACAAGCAACGATGCGTGAGCAGGGGCGTTATCGTGGTGCAAAAGCCAATTTTTGTTCTTCTTTGCACATCTTCTCGGCCTTCTGAGAACATTTTGTACCACCGATAAACGTTGCTTCGGTCCAAGGTAGCTTCTCCGTATGCCACAGTCAACATTCGGAATGCATCCACGCACTTAATTTCGTTTTTCACACAAAATTTGATACAGGTTCTTTGATCCATTTTTTTGAATAGGTAAAAATCGAAGACGATCCAAAACACGTGCAAGCAAAGCAGCTGTCAACAATTAATTGAACATTCAAAATGGCCGAGCTTGTCGGCATAAGTGAGAGACATGAGTACCAACATAACGCCACAAAAAATTCGAAATTCGAATACACGTAACCAGCGAAAATTCAAAATTCGCGATACGTTTTGAACACACCTCGTATGATGAGGCGCTTTCCTTACTCACATCCTGAACGTAGTCTTCTTTACATATATGTTGAAAGATCCCCCATTTCCGTATCATGTAGCCTGCCCCATGCTTTAGTCCATTCTCCTGCAATCCTTCAATTTCCACAGGAGCTGAAACTACATCGCATCCAGCATCCACATATTGAATGACCTGATTATTAAATAGTGATTCCTTGTCCAAATCGTAATTGAACCATTCGGTATCATCTCTCTCAAAGTTGCCGCGTGCAGCCAACGTTTCTGTGTTTCAGGCTATAAATACAATTGAAATATGTAAAAGTATACTTACAGTTAAACTAAGGGCAATTTTCTCAATAAAAGCTTAACGCTAACCGGCAGTTTCATTGACTTAAGTTGGTCGGCCATCTATCAAAAAAATGCCTGGTGCTTTAACCGGATATTTAGAAAACAGTGCTTTTACCTAGCAAATATTTTCGTAACCTATACTGGAACTGCATTGCTGTTGGATGATCGTGCAAACCACCTTTCGCACGCACGGCCGAAGAAAAAAGTTCGACAATGGCTTGATTCAAGCGATACGTCAATAACAATTGCATTTAATACATTTTATTTACGTATGTGTAGATACCTCTTAGGGAGCTGTTGGTAATAAGAATGCCTCTATAAAAAAGCAAAAACTTTCTACTTGCACCAACGCGTATCATTAACACTTTCGTACATTTTCGAAAGTATTGCAACCTGTTCCACATAATTCATCCCAAAAGGTCATTTTCAGGAAACGATTGCATGGGTGAAAACTCAGGGCCGCTTTCATAAAGGCCGGCTAACGCTAACCGGGGTTAAATTGACGTATTTTGTACGGTTAGCTTATGGTGCCTTTCATAAAAGCTGTTTAACGCCAACCGGGGCTTAATTGACGTATTTTGTACGGTTAGCTGCCAAATTAACCGCCGATTAGGCTTAACCCACCTTTATGAAAATTACGTTTAGTATTTAAGAGATCGAACCAATCGTTTACTAAATTTACAAATCGTCGTTATTAGAAAATAATTGTGCCACTTTTACTTTTTGTCGGCCCGCGTTGTGTACAGTCAGGTGGCGCTCCGATAGTTTATGCACTATAGAAACGTCAGACACAGATGTGTGTTTTAGGGCGTCAGCAATGCTCCTAGGTGTAAGTAAATCCTCTACAAGCCTAAGGCCGGTGTTTAAAAAGTTATTTCGAATAAGCTTAAGCAAATGCGGTGCATCTGCAAAAACAAAGACTTTACCCCCACTAACTGGATTTGCAAACCACGCTTTGTCTAATTGGAATATAAATCCCTATTAATATAAACACACATTTCGTTTCAGTTACGATATTTCTTCTTTAAATGGTCATCTAACCGCCGGGCGATTTTGACCGTCCAACATAGCTCGCCAGTCGTTTCTTCGTTGCGCCAACTGGCGCCAATTGGAAACACCGCGGGATCGCAAATCGGTCTCCACTTGGTCCTTCCATCGGAGTGGTGGTCTCCCTCTTCCTCTGCTTCCACCGGCGGGTGCCGATAAGAATACCTTCTGGGCTGGAGCATCTTCGCTCATTCGCACTACGTGGCCTAGCCAGCGAAGCCGCTGTGTTTTAATTCGCTGAACTATGTCGGCGTCTGCGTAAAGTTCATACAGCTCATCATTAAATCTTCTTCGGTACTCGCCGTCGCCAACGCGTAGAGGTCCACAAATCTTTCGAAGAACCTTTCTCTCGAATACTCCCAAAGCCGCCTCATCAGATGTCGTTAGTGTCCATGCTTCTGCACCATATAGCAGGACGGTTGCGATGAGTGACTTGTAGAGTGTTATTTTCGTTCGTCGAGAGAGGACTTTACTTTTCAATTACCTACTCAGTCCGAAGTAGCATTTGTTTGCAAGAGTGATTCTTCGTCGGATTTCTAGGCTAACATTATTGTTGGTATTAATGCTGGTTCCCAGGTAAACGAAGTCCTTTACTATTTCGAAATTATTGCTGCCAACAGTGGCTTGGTTGCCAAGGCGCGAATGCGCTGACTCTTTGCATGATGACAGAAGGTACTTCGTTTTGCCCTCGTTCACCACCAATCCCATTTTCTCCGCTTCTTTTTCTAATTTGGAGTAAGCAGAAGTTACGGCGCGGTTGTTAAGGCCAATGATATCAATATCGTCAGCATATGCCAACAGTTGCACGCTTTTATAAAATATTGTTCCAGCGCGGTTAAGTTCTGCAGCTTGTATTATTTTCTCCAGCATTAAATTAAAGAAATCGCACGATAGGGGGTCACCCTCTCTGAAACCTCGTTTAGTTTCGAACGGCTGGCGGTGTTGCTCAAGGTCATTTTGCATAGCCGTATAAGTTTTGCGGGGAAACCAAATTCAGACATAGCGGCATATAGGCAGCTCCTTTTCGTGCTATCGAAAGCGGCTTTAAAATCAACAAAGAGATGATGCGTGTCGGTTCTCTTTTCACGGGTTTTTTCCAAGATTTGGCGTATTGTAAAAATCTGGTCGATGGTAGATTTACCAGGTCTGAAGCCACACTGATAAGGTCCAATCAGTCTGTTCACATCAGGCTTCAGTCTTTCGCACAATACGCTTGATAGGACCTTATATGCGATATTCAAAAGGCTGATTCCGCGATAGTTGGCGCAGTTTGCAGGATCGCCCTTCTTGTGGATTGGGCAGAGAACACTGAGATTCCAATCTTCAGGCATGCATTCATCCGACCAAATTCTGCATAGAAGCTGATGCATGCACCTTACCAGCTCCTCGCCTCCGTGTTTGAATAGCTCAGCAGGCAAACCATCAGCGCCAGCTGCTTTATTGTTTTTCAATCGGGATATTGCTATTCGCACCTCATTATAGTCGGGTTGTGGAACGTCAATTCCATCATCTTCGATTGTGGGCTCGGGTTCGGCATCTTCTCTGGTTTCTTGCTCAGTTTCTCCATTTAAAAGGGCAGAGAAGTGATCCCTCCACATTCTGAGTGTTCTCTGAACATCGGTCACCAGGTCGCCGTTCTCATTCTTACAGGAGTTTGCCCCGGGTTTGAAACCTTCTGTCATTCGCCGAATTTTTTGATAGAATTTTCGGGCATTATTCCCGTTGGCCAGCATCTCAAGCTCCTTTATTTCACGCTTTTCTGCCTCTTTTTTTCGCCCGGAAAAGCCGCCTCGCTTCCCTCTTCAACTCGCGGTAGTGTTCACACACACTCCTCGTTGCATTCGATCTCAGCGTTGCCTTGTAGGCTTCGTCATTTCTTTTCGTTGCAGTGCGGCACTCTTCATCATCATACCAGTTGTTTCTTCGCGTTCGCCGGAATCCAATTACTTCTTCGGCTGCGGTACGGAGTGCTCCTGAGATATGATCCCACTGCTCATGCATTCCACTAGGTTGAAATGTGCTCTCGGAGAGCAGGTGTGAGAGGCGATCTGCGAAATAATTGGCGGTCTGTTGCGATTGCAGCTTTTCGACGTCCAGCTTTCCTGCGTTTTTGTTGCACCTGTTTTGTCGTACAGAGGCGGGTACGAATTTACCTACGATATTTACCTATTGAAATACTCAGGTCCTTCCAAAGGGCTTGATTTCCATGTCCGAGACAACCCCAACAACTGGATACCCTATTTCATCCAGGATAGAAATTAAGTTTTCTAAAATAACTTTACTCATCCTACAATAATACGCGCAAAAGACAGGCTGTCTCCATGAACGCTTCAGACCTCGAGCAATTACGATTTGCTCCACTTTTATCTCATCAAATGCAAGGATGCATAACTTGTCTTCCACATCCATGCCTTCTACGTTACATATTGCTACAATCATAAAATCCAGAACACCATCGTTGAATTTTACCTTCTGTACCCATTTATCGACAGTTGACCCGCATGGAAGAGGATACCCACTCTTTAGCAAATGAGTACACGCGCTCGGTTCAGTCACATGCAGGGCTATAGCAATTAAAATGAAATAATTCAATAAAAAGCAGCTGCAATAATAAAATTTGGTAGGTATGTTAAGTTGGTTGTCCTATTGACGATTTTACGAAGTTTTTGGAAAAGGGGCTTGGCACCGCCCACATACTCGTATGATGAGGCGCTTTCCTTACTCACATCCTGAACGTAGTCTTCTTTACACATATGTTGAAAGATCCCCCATTTCCGTATCATGTAGCCTGCCCCATGCTTTAGTCCATTCTCCTGCAATCCTTCAATTTCCACAGGAGCTGAAACTACATCGCATCCAGCATCCACATATTGAATGACCTGATTATTAAATAGTGATTCCTTGTCCAAATCGTAATTGAACCATTCGGTATCATCTCTCTCAAAGTTGCCGCGTGCAGCCAACGTTTCTGTGTTTCAGGCTATAAATACAATTGAAATATGTAAAAGTATACTTACAGTTAAACTAAGGGCAATTTTCTCAATAAAAGCTTAACGCTAACCGGCAGTTTCATTGACTTAAGTTGGTCGGCCATCTATCAAAAAAATGCCTGGTGCTTTAACCGGATATTTAGAAAACAGTGCTTTTACCTAGCAAATATTTTCGTAACCTATACTGGAACTGCATTGCTGTTGGATGATCGTGCAAACCACCTTTCGCACGCACGGCCGAAGAAAAAAGTTCGACAATGGCTTGATTCAAGCGATACGTCAATAACAATTGCATTTAATACATTTTATTTACGTATGTGTAGATACCTCTTAGGGAGCTGTTGGTAATAAGAATGCCTCTATAAAAAAGCAAAAACTTTCTACTTGCACCAACGCGTATCATTAACACTTTCGTACATTTTCGAAAGTATTGCAACCTGTTCCACATAATTCATCCCAAAAGGTCATTTTCAGGAAACGATTGCATGGGTGAAAACTCAGGGCCGCTTTCATAAAGGCCGGCTAACGCTAACCGGGGTTAAATTGACGTATTTTGTACGGTTAGCTTATGGCGCCTTTCATAAAAGCTGTTTAACGCCAACCGGGGCTTAATTGACGTATTTCGTACGGTTAGCTGCCAAATTAACCGCCGATTAGGCTTAACCCACCTTTATGAAAATTACGTTTAGTATTTAAGAGATCGAACCAATCGTTTACTAAATTTACAAATCGTCGTTATTACAAAATAATTGTGCCACTTTTACTTTTTGTCGGCCCGCGTTGTGTACAGTCAGGTGGCGCTCCGATAGTGTATGCACTATAGAAACGTCAGACACAGATGTGTGTTTTAGGGCGTCAGCAATGCTCCTAGGTGTAAGTAAATCTTCTACAAGCCTAAGGCCGGTGTTTAAAAAGTTATTTCGAATAAGCTTAAGCAAATGCGGTGCATCTGCAAAAACAAAGACTTTACCCCCACTAACTGGATTTGCAAACCACGCTTTGTCTAATTGGAATATAAATCCCTATTAATATAAACACACATTTCGTTTCAGTTACGATATTTCTTCTTTAAATGGTCATCTAACCGCCGGGCGATTTTGACCGTCCAACATAGCTCGCCAGTCGTTTCTTCGTTGCGCCAACTGGCGCCAATTGGAAACACCGCGGGATCGCAAATCGGTCTCCACTTGGTCCTTCCATCGGAGTGGTGGTCTCCCTCTTCCTCTGCTTCCACCGGCGGGTGCCGATAAGAATACCTTCTGGGCTGGAGCATCTTCGCTCATTCGCACTACGTGGCCTAGCCAGCGAAGCCGCTGTGTTTTAATTCGCTGAACTATGTCGGCGTCTGCGTAAAGTTCATACAGCTCATCATTAAATCTTCTTCGGTACTCGCCGTCACCAACGCGTAGAGGTCCACAAATCTTTCGAAGAACCTTTCTCTCGAATACTCCCAAAGCCGCCTCATCAGATGTCGTTAGTGTCCACGCTTCTGCACCATATAGCAGGACGGTTGCGATGAGTGACTTGTAGAGTGTTATTTTCGTTCGTCGAGAGAGGACTTTACTTTTCAATTACCTACTCAGTCCGAAGTAGCATTTGTTTGCAAGAGTGATTCTTCGTCGGATTTCTAGGCTAACATTATTGTTGGTATTAATGCTGGTTCCCAGGTAAACGAAGTCCTTTACTATTTCGAAATTATTGCTGCCAACAGTGGCTTGGTTGCCAAGGCGCGAATGCGCTGACTCTTTGCATGATGACAGAAGGTACTTCGTTTTGCCCTCGTTCACCACCAATCCCATTTTCTCCGCTTCTTTTTCTAATTTGGAGTAAGCAGAAGTTACGGCGCGGTTGTTAAGGCCAATGATATCAATATCGTCAGCATATGCCAACAGTTGCACGCTTTTATAAAATATTGTTCCAGCGCGGTTAAGTTCTGCAGCTTGTATTATTTTCTCCAGCATTAAATTAAAGAAATCGCACGATAGGGGGTCACCCTCTCTGAAACCTCGTTTAGTTTCGAACGGCTGGCGGTGTTGCTCAAGGTCATTTTGCATAGCCGTATAAGTTTTGCGGGGAAACCAAATTCAGACATAGCGGCATATAGGCAGCTCCTTTTCGTGCTATCGAAAGCGGCTTTAAAATAAACAAAAAGATGATGCGTGTCGGTTCTTTTTTCACGGGTTTTTTCCAAGATTTGGCGTATTGTAAAAATCTGGTCGATGGTAGATTTACCAGGTCTGAAGCCACACTGATAAGGTCCAATCAGTCTGTTCACATCAGGCTTCAGTCTTTCGCACAATACGCTTGATAGGACCTTATATGCGATATTCAAAAGGCTGATTCCGCGATAGTTGGCGCAGTTTGCAGGATCGCCCTTCTTGTGGATTGGGCAGAGAACACTGAGATTCCAATCTTCAGGCATGCATTCATCCGACCAAATTCTGCATAGAAGCTGATGCATGCACCTTACCAGCTCCTCGCCTCCGTGTTTGAATAGCTCAGCAGGCAAACCATCAGCGCCAGCTGCTTTATTGTTTTTCAATCGGGATATTGCTATTCGCACCTCATTATAGTCGGGTTGTGGAACGTCAATTCCATCATCTTCGATTGTGGGCTCGGGTTCGGCATCTTCTCTGGTTTCTTGCTCAGTTTCTCCATTTAAAAGGGCAGAGAAGTGATCCCTCCATATTCTGAGTGTTCTCTGAACATTGGTCACCAGGTCGCCGTTCTCATTCTTACAGGAGTTTGCCCCGGGTTTGAAACCTTCTGTCATTCGCCGAATTTTTTGACAGAATTTTCGGGCATTATTCCCGTTGGCCAGCATCTCAAGCTCCTTTATTTCACGCTTTTCTGCCTCTTTTTTTCGCCCGGAAAAGCCGCCTCGCTTCCCTCTTCAACTCGCGGTAGTGTTCACACACACTCCTCGTTGCATTCGATCTCAGCGTTGCCTTGTAGGCTTCGTCCTTTATTTTCGTTGCAGTGCGGCACTCTTCATCATCATACCAGTTGTTTCTTCGCGTTCGCCGGAATCCAATTACTTCTTCGGCTGCGGTACGGAGTGCTCCTGAGATATGATCCCACTGCTCATGCATTCCACTAGGTTGAAATGTGCTCTCGGAGAGCAGGTGTGAGAGGCGATCTGCGAAATAATTGGCGGTCTGTTGCGATTGCAGCTTTTCGACGTCCAGCTTTCCCTGCGTTTTTTGTTGCACCTGTTTTGTCGTACAGAGGCGGGTACGAATTTACCTACGATATTTACCTATTGAAATACTCAGGTCCTTCCAAAGGGCTTGATTTCCATGTCCGAGACAACCCCAACAACTGGATACCCTATTTCATCCAGGATAGAAATTAAGTTTTCTAAAATAACTTTACTCATCCTACAATAATACGCGCAAAAGACAGGCTGTCTTCATAAACGCTTCAGACCTCGAGCAATTACGATTTGCTCCACTTTTATCTCATCAAATGCAAGGATGCATAACTTGTCTTCCACATCCATGCCTTCTACGTTACATATTGCTACAATCATAAAATCCAGAACACCATCGTTGAATTTTACCTTCTGTACCCATTTATCGACAGTTGACTCGCATGGAAGAGGATACCCACTCTTTAGCAAATGAGTACACGCGCTCGGTTCAGTCACATGCAGGGCTATAGCAATTAAAATGAAATAATTCAATAAAAAGCAGCTGCAATAATAAAATTTGGTAGATATGTTAAGTTGGTTGTCCTATTGACGATTTTACGAAGTTTTTGGAAAAGGGGCTTGGCACCGCCCACATACTCGTATGACTGAACCAGTTATCAAACTTCGCCTTTTAAAAACTACAGAGCTTTTTATGCTAGAATAATGAAATTTGGAAATCGCTTACCACGCCTACTATTTCATAAAAAGGAAGTAGATATACTGAGCTGCCCTTATCTCATTGACTGATACAGGTAAAATTATATGATTTGTCAGTTACATTAATTTTCTTATTCGTTATACGATTTTTGCAAAATTTCGGAAAGTGGTACTTTTGCACTAAAGTTTTCTAAGAGAGACGTAGGCATGTTCTGTTCATGCCATATCTCCTTACCTGACGCAGATAGAGTGCTAGAATTTGGTAGTTACAATGACCTGATGATTTTATTAATAATTTATTTTACATGCAAATGAACGTCTAGTACCACTCACTTTTTCTAAAGTTTTTTTTTTTTTTTCAATATATAGGACACGTTTATACAAAATATCATTACCTGGAATCAAATGAATTCGAACTTAATATAGCGCCACATCCTGAGGCCCCAGAACCCACTGTGAAAGCATCATAAATATCCACCGGCCACTTTTTAAAATTGTGTAAACATTGATTAAAGGGCACATATATCCTAATATCATTAATTAAGACCAAATGCGTTCAGAGTTATGACGGTTTGTAATTTTTTACAGCATGGGGGCGTGGCACCGCCCACTTTTTTAAAACTATGTAAAGCATATGCTGTAGCCAGTGAACACGAGAATCTACCATGAAAATTTCATAAAGATTGGTTGAGTGATTTCTTCTTCTTTAAATGGTCATCTGGGCGATTTTGACCGTCCAAGATACCCCGAAAGTCATTTCTCCGTTGCGCCAATTGGTCCGTCTATCTGCTTCCACCGGCGGGTGTCGATAATAATACCTTCTTGGCTGGAGCGTCTTCGCTTATTCGCACAACGTGGCGCAGCCAGAGGTCTGTGTGGTTCCGAAAACCGCTTTTACGAACCTCAAACAATAAAATAAATAAACCCTTAAAAAAAACTTACTTAAAAAGGGCAAGTGGTGATGAGAAAAAGGAAACTAAAAGTGTTGCTGTGAAAGAAATAACAAGGCCTAGTGATTTAAAAACAGACAAATACAAAATGTGCTAACAGTGCATATCAGAAGGCAAAATCAAACAAATTTTGTTATGAAATACATTTTTGCAAACAGTTTTATTTCATTTAAAAGCTAGCAGTATACCTGCAGTTAGTGAAATAAAAACACTCATCGATTTTTCTATCAATAACAGACACAAAACGACACCACAATAAGCAGCAGCACTCTAGCATCACAGAAGCCGGAGTCCATGGTACAATAACAAGGAGTCCCAGCAGCAATTATTACAACAACAACCATAACATATAAAGACTTCACAGCAACAAATATCACACTCAAAGGAAACACAAAATCAGAAGTGGTTTGTATAACGCCACTCCCAAGAGGTTTCACTTGTTTCCCAATATGATTTCACCGAATTTTCCCTTTTTTTGAAACAAAAACTCTCTCAAACATTCTTCCACTCTCTTACTAAGACGATTCTTAGGCATGACCGGTTGTTACAGAAGGTTTATACCGAATTTCGCCACGTTGACCGGACCACTCACCGATTGCTTGAAAAAGAAAAAGGAGTTCACTTCACTTCACCTAAGGTGTTGGTCAACCCGGATTTCCAGAAGCGGTTCTTAGTGCAATGCGACGCGTCGACATCAGGCATGGGAGCGGTACTTTTTCAGTTAGACGAGGAAGGGAACGAACGGCCCATTGTCTATATCTCGCAGAAGTTAAACGCGGCTCAAAGGAATTACACTTACGGAGCTGTAATGCTTGGCAGTGGTCACGGTCATGGATCACATGAGGCTGAAATGCCCGAGTGCACATGGACGAGATCGACATGGCTGATTGTTCTACTGGCTTTTCTTTAGCGGACGCGAACTTTCATTCCGAAAGCTATCGGAATCTGCCAAAGGTCACGGAGGATAATGCGGAGAGACTACCTGACGTGAAGGTCCTGCATGGCATCATCTACAAAAGAGATGGCTTCAGGAGAGGCAAAGAGGACGATGTGTTTATCTGGAAAACTTGGGTGTCGGAAGGTTTTCGTCAGACTCTGCTGGAGAAAATGCATAGTGGAACCCCAGCAGCTCACGGAGGCATAGCCAAGACGCTCAATCGTTTGCCGGCTAGGTACTACTGGCTGGGAATGGTGGCTTCAGTCAAAAGTTTTGTGGGAGCTGCGACATCTGCAAGCGCTGCAAGGCCTCAAACTCTACCACCAGACCCCTCATGCGTGGACGGAAAATGACAGAGAGAGAATTTCAGCTAGGGCAATTGCTACGTGTTAGTGGTGCTGGATCCCTTCTCCGAATTCCTGTTCTTAAAACCCATGAGGAGCGTCACCGTCAGGGAGATGGTGCGAGATCTAGAGGCGGACGTATTCCACGTGTTCGGAGGTTGGTCGGTTGGTTGGTTGCCGTGCTGCCCAGTCAGAAGGACCGGGCCCAAGTAGCGCGCTGGGCGCCATTTTGATGCACTAACTCTGAAACCAATTACACCTTACTGTCTATAGACTAGATGGATTTTGGTCAAACCATTTGGTAAGACTTATGAATTTATTAATATCAATTATGGAGCACTTAGACACATCCTTCAGGTCAGTTAGAACGAACCTACCTAAGGTCTTGTGTCTTATATTGGCCAGGGCGGGGCACTCGCAGAGGAAGTGAGTAACAGTCTCTTTGCGGCCATGTAGGCCGCAACTTCTGCACACCTCGTTGAATGGTAGCCCAATTGTTTCCGCGTGTTGGCCCAGTGGCCAGTGTCCTGGTATAGTGGCTGTGATTCGGAAAATCTCCTTCCTAGATCTGCATAGCAGGCTCTCGGCTCTGTTCCTGTTGTAGACAGGCCGCGTTTGCTTGGCAATTCTACAGCTATCTGAGGAGTACCACCTACGAATGGCTATAGCCTTGTAGTTGTTATGTATGTCACTTTTGATTGCTGTGAGTGGGCGTAGCACACTAACTACTTCCGAGTTGTCTGCTAATACCCCTGTCCTTGCCAGTTCATCCGCTTTCTCGTTGCCCTAAATTTTCCTGTGACCCGGAACCCAGACATGTGTTTTTTTTGCGGAGTTTTCTGCTGACCTAAGCGATCTTTTGCAGTCGCTGAGGGCCTTAGAGGAAGTGATCCGCGAGTCGAGCGCCATAAGCGCTGCTTGGCTGTCTGAGTATATGCGTACCTCCCTCCCTTCAATTGACTCTCCTAGTAGGTGTCCACAGGCTTTCTCGATACCGATTACTTCCGCTTGGAAGATGCTGGCTGAGTTCGAAAGACGGTAGGACTGAGCGACTTGCAATTGCTCAGAGAAGACTCCATTTTGGACCCATCCGTGTAGAGCGAGATTATTCCCTGCTTACAAGCGCTGCTATCTCTCCATTCGCCTCTTGATGGGAGGTGCACTTCATAGTTCTTGTCAAATTTCAAGGAAGGCGAGAGGTAGTCTGATGTTAGGTCTTCGTTTGAAAACCTGTTTAGGATGCCGCTGTGGCCATACTGTTTCGCGTTCCAGCAGCCGGACGCCCTAAGCCTTAGGGCTGCTCCAGTGGTCGTTACACGAATGTGCATGTCTAGCGGTAATTGGTCTAGGATGATGTTAAGCGCGTCTGTCGGGCAGGATCTAAGTGCGCCCGTTACGCCTCCGAATGCCGCCCATTGTATCTTGTTTAGGTTATTGATGTTGTACTGTTTGTCCAGGGCAGGCCACCAAACTAACGCCCCATACGATAGTATGGGCCTTACGACTGCTGTGTAGAGCCACATCATTAGTTTTGGTTATAACCCCCCGTTCTTGCTGACCATTCTTTTGCAGGAGTAGTAGGCAATCTATGCTTGAGTTTGCTATCTATTTCAACACCGAGGTACTTTACCCTCTGGGAGAGCGATAATTCAGTGCCGTTAAGTGAGGGTAGTCGGAATTGAGGGATTTTGGTTTTGTTGCTGAACAGTATCAGTTCCGTTTTACTCGGGTTGATGCCTAGACCACTTGCAGAGGTCCAGACCTGTAGCTTCCGGAGTGCCTTTCCAGGATTACGCTTAGCGTTGAAGGGAACGGGCCCGATACTGCAATAACAACGTCGTCAGCATATGCTACTACCTTAACCCCGTTTTTATTGAGCTCGAGAAGTATATCGTTCAGTGCGACCACCCACAGTAGCGGAGAGAGGACGCCTCCCTGAGGTGTACTCCTGCTCACTGTTCTAGTTATTGTGGCTGATCCCATGTTCGCTTGTATCTGCCTGTTCTCTAGCATTGCGTCCATCCACAAATATTGCTGTCTATTCCAGCCTTTTGGAGGGATTTTACAATTGCACCTGTTCCTATGTTGTTGAAAGCCCCTTCTATGTCTAAGAAGGCTGCCAAAGTGTATTGCTTGTAGTGAAGCGATCTTTCAACGGTACCTATGATTTCGTGAAGCGCACTCTCCGTTGACTTGTCTTTCATGTACGCATGCTGCGCTGCAGAGAGGATAGGCCTGGTTATTACTGATCTTATGTGGAGATCCAGAAGTCGTTCCAAAGTCTTCAACATGGAGGATGTTAGGCTTATGGGTCTGTAGTCGTTGGCATTTTCATGCGTACGCCTACCCGTTTTGGGGAGGAATATGACGTGGACTCTTCTCCAGCTCCGCGGGATGTAGGTCAGGGTGATACTCGCCCTGTATACCCTGGCCAGACCATTAGGTCTCCTAGCTTCTGAAGAATCACCGAAGTGACGCCGTCAGGTCCAGGAGATTTGTATGGGGAGAAGCTGTTAATTGCGAGTCTTATCTTTTCCTTGTCCAGCAACGTTACCAGTAATTCCTCGGGAGGCTCGGAGTCCCCCCCCCCCCCCCTGAGGTACATGGACTGGTGTGTGGTCTCGGGCAGGGAAGTGTTTATTCATTAGGGTTATTAGGGAGCCCTCCGCTGAGTCTGTCCAAGAACCATCTGCCTTTCTCACGAAAAGATTATTTACATGCTCTTTGGACAGGATTTTGCTCAGTCTAGAGGCTTCCCGGATGTTTTCTATTGTGAAGCAGAAGGTTTACCAGGATTGAGTCTTCGCCTTTCTTACTGCTTTCTTGTAGGTTTTGAGCGCTTCCCTATATGGCTGCCAATCTTTGGTAGTGTAACCTTCATTGAAAGTTTTCCTTACTGTTGTTCTCAGCTTCCTAAGCTCCCCGTTCCACCGCGGAGGAGATTTGTTCTTAAGAATACTGACAGGGGTAGATTTGTTGTACGATATTGCTAGAGCGTGCTCCAGTTTGTCCATTGCCTCATCCAGCTCTTGCGGGCTGGTGATGTCAGAGTGGGGCTCTCTCAGCGTTAAGGATTTCTCTGAGAGTTTGACGAATTTGTCCCCTCTAGTTCTTTGTGGGTTCCGGTACCGAAGAGGCCGACCCGGACCATACCCTATGTTGAAGAAGATCAAGCGGTGGTCTGATAGGGAAGCTCTGTCTGAAACCTCCCAGTTACATACCAGTGCTGAACCCTGTTCCATTGATAGGGTAAGATCGAGGACTTACTCCCAGCCCTGGAATCTATCCGAACTCGGGAAAAAGAAGGTTGGCTTAGTACCCGTATTGCAGATACCCAGGTTTGAATTAAGGATATAGTGTAAAAGGGACTCACCTCTATCGTTGATTGAAGTACTGCCCCACATAGAGTGTCTTGCATTCGCGTCGCAACCGATAACGACGTTTTGGTTTTTGTTGTGATCCAGGAAGTACTTGAGTTCGGTAGGTGGGGCCGGTTTGTCGTGGGCCATATAGGCCGAAATGACGAAGATCGGCTGAATAACACCACCTTCCAACTTTACTACTGTTACGTCTGATGTGCTGTAATTCGAACATAGGAAAGCATTTATACCTTTTTTAATTAAAATGCATGATCATGGCTTACCTCCATCTGTTTTGTAGAACAGATTGTGAGTGCTGATGTTTAACCCCATGATCCTCTCACTGTTGATCCAGGGCTCTTAAATAAGGCTGATGTCTATGTCCTCCTGTGCTAGAAGGACCTTCAGATTATCCGTAGCACTTACTGAGTGCTGCAGATTAATCTGAGCACATTTAATGCTGTTGGTTGTGGTACCCATTTTGGATGTGGACACCCTGCAGCAGCTGACCTGCATCAGCTACTTCCTGGGGGTCGTCCTCATCTGGGGTAGTGTCGCCGCGGAAGACCTTAACCTTGCGACCAGAATTGGTTTGCTGGTCTTCGACGGCTCTTCTTCTTTGATCAGCTGCTAGTCTGCAATGGCCGGGATGCTGCAGTGGTACAGTTTTATGCACAACAACAATTCCTCCCCCGAGTCATCCAAAGGTGGTAACCAAATGCGCCCGCGGCCTCTTTGGCAATTCCGCTGCTGGGATTAGCTTTAGCTGGAGGTTGTTGACCTCTCCGCTAATTTGTGCTACACACCCAGAGAGGAAGTCCAGCGAGGCCTGCTCAGCGCATTTGATGACTCTGTATCCCCGGAGGCTCTCGGAGGAGTCAAACACTGGGAAGGGACCGGTCGGGTTGGCGCGCCCGTGCCTCATGGTAAGCTTCGACAGCCTAACTTCAATCTCCACTCAGTTCTGTTGAATCGTTGCCGGCGATCTACTGCTAGCGTCCACAATGGCCACATGCAGGTTATCCCTGGCAACCTCGTTGTAGTGCCTGGCTGTGGTGTGAACCGTTTCCGCCCGTTTGGGCTTCTTCGGTTCCGCTCCATGGCTATCTTGGTTGGGCCGGTTTCTCTTTTGAGAAACGTCCTGGTTGCGTGGGGGGGCCGGATTCTTCTTTTGGAAGTCTTCGTACTCCTCCACAACCGTTTTGTAGTATTCGGCGTCTTTGGACCGGCAGGCTGCCTCGCCGTTTTTTATTTTGTTGAGCATAAACAGCGCCCGCTTGTACCTATTACGCCTTATCTGGCCTTCGCTTTTCTTTTTCTTCTTACCTTTGGCCGCTGGTGCACTTTGGTTGGTATGGTACTTTGGTTGGTACCCCGCTGGATTTTTATTGCTGTTGTTATTACTGCTTGTGCCTTCGGTGTACTATGGTTGGCACTACCGCAAGCACTAATAATCGTCTCCTGACTGGAGGCGAGAAGGGTCTCCTTTTCAGATTCCGTCACTACTGGCAATGGTTCCCTGTAGAGGTTAGTCGTAGTCGTTGTGTTTGTCATCGTCGCTGTCAAGTCCGTCTCCGTCGAGGAAGTTGTTACGTCCATGTGCTCGTCTGCGTTGGTCGTTTTTGTTTTCGTTACTTTTTTTTTGTTTTTAATATTGTTTTTTAAGTTTTCCAAGTTTTGGTCCCACGAGTAAGCCGGAAAGGGTTTTTCACTCGTCCGCAGAGCCGGTATGCGTAGAGAAGGCACTTTTACAACCGACCTTGCCCGGGCATCGGAGGGGACCGTTCGAGATTAGCAAATCAATAATTGCCCCCTGACCATTCATCCATCGGAACGGGTACCTCGACACCTTGGATTAGGGTGGTTCTGTGCGGCAATCCTAACACTCGCCTCGTCCACGAGGTGAGGATTGACAAACCGTTGGGCCTGTCTTCCCCAGCCCGAGAAAATGAAACAAGTGGAAGGCTTTCCTTTTATTTTTGCCGCAGCCCGTGGTTCCCCAGTTAGAGAGATGCCTCGGGCTGGTGTTGGTACAGCTATCCTGCCATTCCCCACATCCACGGGGCGAGGCTTGAAACAAACCGTTGGGCTTGCCCACCACACCCCATGGATGAAGCGAATGGTAGGCTTTCGTCTTAGTTCGCCGCAGTCCGTGGTTCTGTCATGAGAAGGATGCCGCGGGCTGACACTTAAGCCCCTTCGCCGCGGCAAGGCGACCAACTTAAAGGGGGTTCGGAGGTCATCCATTCTGATAACGGACGTCAGTTCGTCTCAGAACTGTTCACGGAGTTCTTGAGAAGTTAGGGCGTTAAGCATATGAAAACCGCATTGTACTCTCCAGAGGCGACTGCCTCCGAACGATACTCCGATCCTACATCGAGGAGGACGATCAGAAGTCTTACGACAGACATGTGCAGAAAGCAGCATTTGCGCTGCGTAGTGCCGTGCATGAGGCCATTGGAACAGAGCATAGAGAGTTGTCTTCGGACAGACGATGGTCCAGCACGGAGAGACCTATGCGATACTGCATTCGCCGATTCGGACATGGATATAGTCCCAAGGGATGTGCGACTCAAATTGGTGAGAGAAAGGGTATCAAGAAGCTTTGAGTTGGCCTACGAAAAGGGTCGAAGAGCATACAATACCCGTGCCAAGCCGAGATCTTTTGCGTAAGGGCAAGTAGTTTACCGACGGAGCTTCCGCCAAAGTGACGCAGTGCAAAGATTTAATGAAAAACTGTCGCCGAGGTTCACCAATGCAGTTGTTGCGACAATGTCTTTTTCAGCTAGTCAACTTGAGAGACAACGTCGTGGGGACATATCACGCCAAGGACCTCAAGGTCTAAGGCAGGGACGTGGGTTCGCAAGTCTTAATAAAAATCAAAGTGAAATTCTCAGCAGTAGCGACCAGAAAAGAAATAGTGTGGTTGTGAAGTCGAGGTGATATTGATAAGCAAATCTCGCAGTGCCCGGTGCTGCATCGAAACGAGCGATAGAGAGAGCATCTTTCAGAAGGCATAGACATTAGTGCCCAGCGATTTGTGCATAGACATTAAGAATTTCGGAAATTTGTGAGCGGAGGGCAGTGAAAGATTGGTGAGGTCGGTGGAAGAGAGATGTTGATGAGCGTAAAGTGCGCTTAGTGTCCCGTAGCTTGTCACCAAAGGCGCCTTAGGGAGGTAGGCTATTGAGGATTTATTGTTATTATCGAATTAATATCGCACAATTGTCGCACCATTTCATCTCTGACCAGACGCAAGAGAAAGCCACGTTAATGTGGCCCTCCAATATTATTTGATATTGAATATATGATGGCGTGTTATTGGTGGCAGTTTCAAGTACGCGTGTACTTGCATGTACATACGTAAGTACTTGCGAAAGCGGGTTTTTTTCTAATTGTTTCACAGGTGAGTCGATGGCCATGGATGAGGGTGGGACTTGTATTGTTCGGCCCTTTTTTGTATCATTTTATTTTCAGCTGTTGTAACCGGTCGTTTTCAATTTTCAGGTTTTTTTGTTGATTTAAATTTGTTTTTTTTTTGCCATTCGTTTTATTCAAGGGTTTGTTTTCGGTTATTTTTGAATTTTACGTTTTGTTTGAATGTGTTGTTCTGCCAGTTTCTTTTAAAATTTATTTGTCAGTTTTTGTGTGAGTTTTTTTGAATTTCGAAGTTTAACGGTCTGTCCGTGGCATCCGGATCGGCCAAAAGTTGCTTTAAATTTGTTTTGCGCTGTTCATTTTCGGTTTTTTTTTAGAGGTATATGGAACTGGACAGCAGGGTGGCAACCACCCCAGCTGACAATGACTAGCCACATTGCGACTCTAGATCATTCCGACCGCCATCATTGCTGTTCCAACTTAGATGCGTTAACCGTAGCAGCGTTCCCAATTCAACTTTTGCGAATTTTTTTCCCAAAAATGTTCACAATGACCAACTTTATTATAACTTAATCCAGATGTTTTTTTCAGCACAGTAAGCATATTTTTCTATGAATGTGTTGTGTCTAAAGGAATAAAGTGGAATTTTTGTTGTAGGACGCCTTTTTCTGTGACTCGATTTTTGCTGATTTTACAGTGATCGAACCCAGAAAGAAATAATCGAAGACTCATAGAATTCGTCAAAATTGGTGTGATAAGTGGTGTTGCTAAATAAATACCAGTGACTGCAAGGATAACAAGGATATGGCTAAGTTAAATGAGTTAAAGATTCAGCAACTCAAAAATGAGTTGGATCAACGAGGATTGAATACAACAACCAATAAATCAGATTTACAGTCACGTTACCGTTGATGATTATGTTTTTTACCCTGATATGGAAGAGGCAATTGCGAAGATGGAAGAAAAGCAAGTAGCCCTTGATGCACCAACTGGTTTAGACATGAGTGCTATACTCACTGCTATTTCGTCGACAATTTCTTCACAAATTACTAAGATATCGACAAAAATAGAGTAAGTAGAAGACACGTCAAACATCCAAGTTAGAGACACGAATTTCCGAAATATCATCACAAAGTTTGGCACAGGTATTATCGCAAATCTCTGCAAAGCTGCAACAGCAGGAAGTTCGGATGTTATCGAAACTAGAGGCACGCATGAACGAGAAAATAATGTAGTTTGAGGAGAACATCGAGGCCAAGGTGGATACAAGAGTTACAACTGAATGGTCCAACTGCTTCAACGAACATTCCCAAGGTAAAAACCCCGACATTTGGTGGTTCTGTTCCCTTTTAGGTATTGAAGCGACAGTTTGAGAAGACGGCTGTGGTGAATAATTGGGGCACTGAAGACTGAGTTGCTGCTCTATTCTTGGCATTGAAGGGACCTGCAGCCCAAATCCTACCGATTATCCCGGATGGCGACCGAAACAATTATGATGCAATGATGGGTGCAGTTGAGAGTCGCTATGGTAGCGAATATCGGAAACAGATATACCAAATAGAGCTACAGAATCGATTCCAGGAACCTAATGAGACTTAACATGAATTTGCGTCTGCTATCGGAAGGTTGGCCCATCAAGCAAATGCGGACGCACCCGTAGAGTACACGGAGAGGGTAAAAATCCAAAATTTCATAAATGAAGTAAGTGATGTGAAGACGAAGCCGGCTACATATGAAAATCGAAAGTGATAATTTGCTAAGACGGCATCACATGCTCTTACGCAAGAAACATCCTCGGTTTTGAATAAGCTTGCTTACAAGACGGAGAGGGCAAAAATCCAAAATTTCATAAATGGAGTAAGTGATGTGAAGACGAAGCCGGCTAAATATGAAAATCGAAAGTGATAATTTGCTAAGACGGCATCACATGCTCTTACGTAAGAAACATCCTCGGTTTTGAATAAGCTTGCATACGGCTTATCGCGTACAAGTGAAAACTCCGGCTTGAGTAGACAAAACTTTGGAAGCGTTGAACAGGCAAGAAGAGGGGAGATGGTCGGCGGAGAGTCGCAATGCAAAAGTATACTGGGCGCAATGGAGTAGCTTGAAGCTAATATCTGCTAATTTGCATCGGATACGGGAAAGCGAGGATGGTCAGGATCACCGAGTACTTATTGTTGTTCCCCAAGCAAGAGTTCCAGATGTTATCAAAGCGTCGCATAGTTGCTCAGATGGAAAGCACATGAGAATAAAGAAAACGCTGCAGGAGATAAAGCGGCAGTTCTATTGAATTGAATGCAGACAATCTGTAAGATAATGGTTTACTAAGTGTGCGAACCGTGCTGAGGATAAAATGCGTGGGCATTAGAAAACGGAACGGAATCCTATAGAAATTAGTTGCAGGAATGTTTGCCGGGTTCCACTAGGTACGAAAGTGAATACACAAATCTATGGGGAATTAAGGACAGACCAATTGGTTGGAATATGTAACCATGCAATGCATTGGGGAAATCTCTGCAAGAGAGGATGTTTGTCAGAGTTTCGATTCCTGGAGGAAACGAGGTTTAATAAATCAGTGCCAACCATTGAGTGTCTAGCAGCGTTTGGGTTTTGAAATGTGACTGACCGCGACGATCAGACTTAGGTGGAAGGCAGTGTGGCGAATATTCTATTATTATAAGCAACCAGTGTTCTAGAATGCAAGTTCAAGAGCAATCCAGAACTGTGGACACGCTTGTAGGTGATGAAACTGGCACGCGGTCAGACTATGAAAGGCAGAATACAAGCAAGGCAGGTTGATCAGTTTGTATTCAAGTATTGTACATTGAACTACTTTGGAACTCAGGAATTTGTATTGCTAGTATACTAGTAAATAAAACTAGCTATTTGTTTGCGTGTTTTTATTTGACTTTACAGTAATCGAACTCACGATTATTAATCGAGGAATCGTCGACGTCGTCACAGTTGGTGTCAGAAGTAGTATTGTTCATTAAATACCGAGGCTTTTAAAGGATAACAAAGACATGGCAAAGTTGAATGAGATGAAGATCCAGCAACTCAAAATTGAGCTGGAATAGCGTGGATTAAATACAACAGGCAATTAATCAAAGTTATAGTCACGATTGCGAGAGGCTATGGAAGCTGAAGGAATTACTGTTGATGATCATGTGTTTCATCTTGTGGAGGAAATATCGACAAAAATGGTAGAAAAAATTAGTCTCCTACTCCAGTAGTCTCCCACTCCAGATATCGACCAAGATGGAAGAACAGAAAACTTACATGTAATCTCAGCTGGAAGAGCAGAAAACTTACATTTCCGCTCAACTGAAAGACCAAAAGACACGTATTACTTCTCAGCTGGAGGAGCAGAAGACTTGCGAGGAATCGCAACGGGTATTACAACTCGGCTGGAAGAGCAGGATACACGAATTTCGTCCAAATTGGAAGCACAAGAGCAGCGTATATCCATGCAGGTGGCACGAATGTCTTCGAAGCTAGAAGCACAGCCGAAGCAGGATAAAATTGAAGTTGAGATCGTATTCAGGAGTTGCAGCTCAATCCGTCATTTCATGGTTCTGCCCCTGTCTGGGCGAATGCTCCATAATCTCTGTCTCACAAATCAGAAGGAAAGCTAATAATCTTACTGTTGGAGGATATGTGGACGGAAAAAGCGTTTACTAATAGTGGATACGAGCGCATCTCATTTCATCATTAGATCTGATTTAGTAAACCAGAAGGGGAGACCTTTACTTGGATCAAAGTTGTGTACTGCCACTGGTGAGGAGGCCAAAGTCTTAGGAGAAGTAGCATGCTGGGAACGAGTCCATTGTACAAAATTTTTAGTGGGAGACATTGTTGATGAAATCATTATTGCTGTTTACTTCTTAATGGCCCAAGGTGCAGAACAAGATCATGAACTATAAGAATATGGATGTGCCACTCAAGTTTGGTTACGAAAAGAGTAACGTCAGTGAACGAGTAGTAGTGGAGGAGAGCCGACAAATTCCACCGAAATCAGAAGTAGTGGCAAAGATTGTTGGAGGTTATGGGACAAGCAAATTGTGGGTTGTGGAGGCAGCAAACAAATCAAAGACGGATATACTAGTTTGAAACCCCATGGCTATGACAAAACAAGATGGGCGTATACTTGTAAGAGTAATTAATGAAACTTTCCAAAAAGCTATATTGGGACAATGCCAAGATGTGGAGGTGGTAATTAATTGTGAACACCTACACGAAAATGTTTCTACAAGTAAAATTGGTCTTTCAGATGATATCACGACGTGGTCGGTCGGCCCGAAAAAGATCATCAGAATAAAGCAAGGTCACTTCTTACAAAGTACTCGAACATATTTGATAAAGGTGGTTCCAAACCAGGTCGGACCAAAGTTGTGAAGCATCAAATTGGTACTGGTGATTGCAAGGCCAATCCGCCAATCTATTTAATTACTTCATAGTAATATTAAAAATACTAATATAAATTATTAAATTATTAATACACATTATGGCACATACATAAAAGGATTGCATTGGGAAAGAATTTGGAGGAAGTTTTCCAAAGCTGGTGCTGGTCTGAAAGAAAGTCCCAAAAAGTGTTCCTTGTTTAAGAAGGAAGTAAGTTATTTGGGATACAGAGTAACGACGGAGGGCATCTGCACTGCTGACGAAAAGATCGAAGCAGTAAAGAATTGGCCAATTTTCGAAAAATTTGCATGAGTTACGAAGCTGTCTTGGGCTGTGCATGTATAATCGCCAATTTGTGCCGAATTTCGGCAGCGTAGCCAGTAGTCTTCATGAGCTTGCTAGAAAAAATGTGAGTTTTGAATGGGAGAAGGAACATGAAGTCGCGTTCCAAACCTTGAAGGATCCACTGTGCGCTCCTCCAATGTTAGCATATCCAATCCCAGGCACAACATTTATTCTGGATACAGATGCATGTGGTTATGCTATAAGAGGTGTTTTGTCACAGGTTATAGAAGGGGCGGAGAGGGTAGTTGCATGCTATAGCGGAGCAATCGGAAGACTAGAAGGAACTTTGTAACACCGAGAGAATTGTTAGCATTGGATGAGTGTGTCAAACATTTCCACAAGTACCTCCATGGCAGCGATTCCACGGCAGGGCTGACCATGCAGCGTTGAAGTGGCTCTTGCAGTTCAGCGACTGGAAAGTTATGATGTTTTCAATTAATTGCATAATGGAAACCTTAGAGAAAATGAAATAGAGGTTCCATTGGGTTGGATGGCGTCAGTCGGTCGCGGATTGGTTTGTGTACGGTGAGGTGTGCATCAAAGCAAAAGGACCGCAATCGAGGAGCAACTGAAACAGTATAAACCAGGTGCACCTTTTGAGAGGAGAATTACCATGGATGTAGCTGGTCCATTTCCTAATAGCAAACTCGGAAATAAATATGTATTAGTACTTATGCCATATTTTTTGTGGCTGTTCAGAGACGCTTGGAGCTTGAGTCATTTTCAGCCTCGATTAAAAAACATCGTTAAAGTTTTTCCTGTTGTCGACGATTGATAAATGCATCGGTGCTGTGAACGTGAGCTACTCCAGGTGGACCGCTCTCACAGTTAGTCAGGTGAAGAAGGCGACCCACCTTTTCTCGTGTCGACGACCAATTGTAACCATAGCAGGTCCAAAATAATCTAAGCCGGTATAGCTAAACGGTCGTACAAATGGCTTGAGGCGGTCGGTCGGTAGTGGACACTTTACGCAGTACTTGACGAAGACGGGGAATCCAGTAAACTCGTTGTATATCACTGAGCGTTGATTCGGTGTTCTGGTGTCTGAGAACGGCATGATCATTGGCCACTAATAAATTGTTAAGTGCAATGGCTATGCGACAAAATGATCGGGTGGAAGACATTGTACGGCGGCCAGGTTGCTGCATCTGTGCACGCTTGTACGCGCATAACACCGTTTTCATCCTTATATGGCGACAACTGGTACAGGCCACTGGTACTAGGTATAGGAGAGCCACGAGTAATACTCTGAAGCTCATGCGAAAATTATTCCCTTTGTGCTTGTCGAAATAGTAATGTCTTGGCGGAATCAAACTTGAATGATGTCAAACAATGCTCTTGCTCATGTCGGTCTGTTTGGCGAGGACGTGGCGGGTCCATAAGTCGTAGTACTCATGCAATAGTCCTCACAAGCCTGCTAAATTACGAGAAACGGTTAATATCAATAAATTCAATACCCGTGATCAACATGGAGTACCCAGTGCTCGTCACAAATGACGTCTTCTTTTGGCCATACTGTTTCATCGCCTGGAAGGAATTTAGTAACGGATAGCAAGCTTGAAGTGGAACAGTACTCATGAGCAGTGTTTCCTTTCTTTGCATCGTCAGCTACATTTTCCTTGGTAGGAATCCACTTCCAGTTGGACGACGTGGTTGCGTGTAGAATCTAAGCTACACGGTGACCCACTAATGGCTAGTACTATCTGTGTACACTCCTGATCCACTTCACAACTGTCTTCGAATCTGACCATAGAACGCAATTGAAAACCTTAATTGAGTGCTCTCTTTGTAACGTTTGCATCAAGCGGCCACCAAGTAAGGCGACTTGGACTTCCAAAAGTGGAATTGCAATCGACTTCAGGGGAGAGCATTTGGCTTTGGAACATACGAAAGTTACTTCTTTGCTACCAGTTGAGTTGACGGCGCGCCAATACTCTACCAGGGCGAATGCCGCTTGTTGGCATCTACAAAACACGTGTGGTTGTAGCTCCTTTGGCGCACCACCACGAAAGTAGTAGCTCGGAATTTCTACGTTGAGTACTAATGGCAACAACTGCCGCCACTTTTCCAAGGCCACACCTATACCTTCAGGCAAACGTTCGTCCCACCCAATACTACAGTTACAATGCACCAAACTTCGTTTTGGCCGAAAAAATCCAAAGGCGTCGCATTTCCCCATACAAATCGCATTTCCAAATGACACTATTGTGGAACGCATTGCGCTTGAAGTTTCGCCTAAAGGAAAATGTAAAACAAAATGCAAATGAGCTAATGTAAATGGGTTTGAATGACTATTATTACTATTCTTTCGTCGATATTATGCAGTTTTCATAAATTCCTAAACTTAAATGTATCATTTGATCGTTGCCAGACCATGCCTAAAACCTTTTCAGTGGACAGACTCTCTTTATTCACGATGGGTACAGTAACATCGCCGCCACGTAGAGCCCTGATAACCTTTTCCGAGTTCATTACAAAGTTTCTCAACAATGCTGTGGCATCTGTATTGACAGATAGTTAACTCTTGTTTAATAAATACGCGGGGCGGAGTTTTTGAAAGGGCGTATGTGGTCGGTCCACACACTGTCCAACCGAGCGCAGTGTTAACGGCGTATGGTCCAGTTCTGGTTATCTTCATAACCTCAGATGGCAAACTTAGATGGCAGTGATCGAGACCTTTGAGGGCTTTTGACACATCTCCTTCATAAGGCTCTATAGGTAATAATTGGACACACTATATACATTATGCAGACTATGTCTCTTACCTATAACAATACCGCTGACAGAGAAATTGACTACCACACTGGGCTCTTGAGTAGCGTGGCTCCTAAAGCACTGAACATGTAACTATCTTTGATTACCACGCAAATCCCACTGTTGCACCAAGGTACTGTCGATTAAGGTTACGGACGAGCCCTCGTCGAGCAAAGCATATGTGTTTATACTTTTCGCCCTACCGTAGAGTATAACCGGCAGAATTCGAAACTGGGGTTTATCCTTGCTGGAATTGGTGACGCAATTCAAGACTGATCGTACGCTATTGTCACTTTGTTGACCTGCACTAGTTGTAGACGTTTCTGAAACCGAAGCCGCTGCACCCTCCTGCAACCATCAATCCCACAAGTTTCTCGGCGACGGAAATCACGTGTAGAATGGCCACTAAAGCCCGACCCTCTGCCGCACTGGCAGTTGCTAAATTGTACTACGGTTGCGTGAGGTTCAATTCCTTAAGCGAACCTGGCCCATTCAATCTTCTTGGTCATTGGAAGCTTCTTGACCAGCTGCTCCATCAACGTTGGATTCGATAAATGTTGTTGACCATAGGCTGATTGTAAGAACGCAACCAAATTTTGCACTTTGGTGGCAAATGGTATAAGCTTTACCAGGTTTGACTCGGTTGTAAATGGTATTTACCTAATAAATGACAATTGACTACATATAAACTACTCGGGCCGGGCGAAGCCAAAACGTAGTTGTTCGACTATGGCATTCACGTTATCAGGATGGATTAATAATCTGTCCAGCTTCTCTGGCTAATCCCTTCAGACTCTTCTGTAGGTGTTGGTTGTCCTCCAAATTTGTATATCCGTAAACGGCAGTAGTGTGTTCGAACGACGCGTGAAACAGAGGCCACTCCACTGGCAGGCCGCTAAACTCCGGCAAGTCTTGTAGTTACAAGGTGCACCAATAGCATAATTGCGACTGAAATGATTTGTTCTATATGGGTATTAAGATCGAACACATACACGGCTTGAAGGCGTTGGGGGGGGGTAGCAGGTTTTCGTTACTGGAGAGTGAGGAAGCAAGAGAGCGGTGTAAAGGGGCGGCGTAGCAACAGTCGAACAGCGGCTGAACTCGGAACGGCAAGGCGGATTTTGCACAGCTGGAAAACGGCAACGGTTAGGCGGCGACTCACCGGGAGCAGAAGTAGCTCGGCGGAGGGCGTACCGGTGGCGGAGAAGCGAGCGTCGGGTCGGAAGTCTATTGAGGCGGGGATAGCGGAGCGGGTCAATAGGCGGGTGAATTACCTGACGTTGTCTCTCGGTGCCGATATTCCAGGGGCTGCGACTTGGTGGGGCGGTACTCTGAGGCTGTCTCTCTGTGCCGGTATTCCAGGGGAGACTGGAGTGAATTTGTGCTGGCTGCCGGTGATCACCACGCCGTTTTTGCTGTGGATCAGCTGTGTCTGTGTCGAGCAGTTATTGCATGATTTTAGGCTTAAGTGAAGTTACAGTGGGGGTCGTATTATTGTAACGCTACGTTACAGTACTAATAGGAGGAGTGCGATAACGGCATTGCTAGGAGCGGAATCTATTACTTGACCTTGTAGACGGGGGCTCCGCCTTGTTGGTGGTGATCGACGCATTTCCTAGCTTGTATGAAGATGACTTGTGCAAACGCAATATGGCTACATAAATGTTAGGCAAGTGCACGCAAAACAAAGAAACGTGAAATAAAGATGTCCCCGCTGTAAGAGACTGCAAATTAAACTCCTATCAAATCAATAAAGACAGGCGTACAATATGAATGACAGTGTGAGCTTATTTCTGTCGGCTAATTTACAACGAGTAACATAAAACATAAAAGGCAGTGTCATCGAGTAGGGTACTTTGGTTTACAATGCTGCCACATGTGTACAATACAAAATACAAATAAAAGACACGACGTTGCATTCGCTGGGCGTTCGTCAACAAGCTCTGTTCCAATAAATATGCAAGACATTGGGCATTCGAAAAACTCGAACAATTGTCCGATGGCATGGTGGAACGATTCAATATAACCTTGGCGGAACTCTTAGTCTGAGTGTCGTGGTGATCAGACGTGTTTTCTGCTCTCATAAATTTTCACTCGTTTTAAGTGCTATAGCTATGTGTGATTTTGACTTTTTTTCATACTTGCTTTTAGCAAAGTGCAGTAATAATTTCTAAATTTCTAAATTGAGATAGTGACTCTAATAAATATCTTTAATAATCTCTATATAGTAATTTAAAGAATATAAATTACTAATAGTTATATCATGCCGTGTGTGTGCGGAAATCGTGTGGAGCGAGGCCAGCCGAGGGTGGAGTGCGTAAAGTGCGGCGGCTTTTTTCACATACATTGTGTTGGTATCCGACCTGAAGATGTCGAATTTCTAAAAAATTCTCAGCAAAGTTTTTTTTGCACCTCTTGCGCTGCTCAGCGTCGCAATTCTCTCCGTTCGCCTCCCCCTCAACTCGTAATCGAGGAGATGACGAATTCGATCTCTAACGAATCTACAGACAGCACCACTAATGCTTCGAGTTTTCCTGCTCCGAAGAATGATGACAACAATGATCTCGCGCTAAAATCTGTCTCTATTCATGTTGAAAATGCCAAAATGCATAATTTGCTTATTGCCCTTAAAGAGGACAACAACAAGTTAGTGTCAAAATTTGATAATATGCACTCAATCCTACTCTCCATGCAGTCCGTTCTAGCTGAGAAAGATAAAAAGATTGACGCTCTTACAACTGAGGTTAACGGCCTGCGTGACTTATTTGCCTCTGCTTCTACTAGTTTTGTCAGCAACAAAACCGCATCAAAAATTATTAGCAAAGCTAAGAGCTCATCTCAAAATTCTACGACAACAGTCAAACGTACTCTCACTCCCACCCCTTCGCCTGCAGGTGCTGTTGGTACTCACAAAACAGATGCTGCTAGTACTTCAATCCCTAACTCAACGACGTTGTGCGCTGTGACGTCGCCGTCTGCAGGCGTTAGCACTGCGGCTGCTCATTCTCTCAGCGAAGTTACTGCTAATGGTTCTCTGCCTACTTCTTCTCGTCAGCCTACTGTTGAAAATGAAAATGGAAATGACAATGATCACAATAACAACAACAATAATTTGTCTAGTGAATCTATTGTTAAAGTTGGCGAAACTGCTGAAATTGATAATGTACAGTGGACAGAGGTGGTGCGTAAAGGCCGCAAAAATATTAACAGTAACATTAATAATAATAATAATGGCAAACCGGCTCGAATTATTGGCACAAATGATTGCACTGAGCTTGATGTTGCCGATCGTTATAAATGGCTTCATATATCCTCTTTTTCGCCATCTGTGTTTGAGGATAATATTAAGGATTATGTTGCTAAGCAAGCTAAGATAGAAGCAAAACTGCTCTCATGTGTTAAACTGGTGAAAAAAGATATTTCACTATCTGATCTGTTTCAAATTGGGTGTTCCTGAGTCGTCGTACGAGAAGTTGCTATGCTCGGATCTTTGGCCAGCAAACGTCATGGTTAAGCCTTTTAAGTTTTTTCGAAGGGCTCAACGGAAACCACTACGGAGGTAGTAAGGCGTGACAACCGCCTTATTAAAAGTAGCAGTGGATTAAACATTTATTTTCAAAACTTGTCTGGCATGCGGACCAAAGCAGACTTGGTATACAAATTTAGCGCGCAGTTAGATTATGACATCTTCGTATTCGTTGAAACTTGGCTGAATGTAAAGTTTTTTGATTCTGAGTTTTTTGACTCAATGCTTTTTAACGTATTTCGCAAGGATCGTGATGTAGAAAAAACTGGTTGCAATCGAGGTGGTGGTGTTTTAATTGCCGTCAGACGTGAATTTCGTGCTTCTTTAGTGCAATTAAGTAATGATGATTCCTTGCTGGACCAGATCTGCGTCCGTATTAGTGGTACCGCCTCCCAAGGTTCTCTGTATGTTATGGCATCTTATATACCGCCTTTAAGCTCACTCGAGTTATACAAGGCTCATGCACACAATATTGTTTCCCTAACTTTAAGTGATTTTAGTGATAACCATGTTTGTGTGCTGGGTGATTTTAACCTTTGTAATGTCTACTGGTCGCCCAGCTTTTCTAATAATGGCCTTACGCCTTCTAATCTTTCGGCAAATCATGAATTGTACCTTATTGATAATATGCTGAGCCTGAATTTATCTCAAATTAACAATAATTCTAATTCTCTAAATAGACTTTTAGATCTTGTATTTATAAGTGACAATATTAATTGCGAAGTAAAGAAGTGCATGAATCCTATTACGCCTAGTGACAGGCATCATCTGCCTCTGATTATTACAATTAATTTCTATTGTTTTGCCTCGGAGAATTTTGATAGCAGCGTTTCTTTTAATTTCAATTCATTTGATTTTACACTCTTTAATGACTGTTTATTTCGAATTAACTGGGAGGAGCTATTTGATGGGCTTGATACCGCTAGTAGTTTCTGCACTTTTAAAACTATTTTGTACAATCACTGCTTGGATTGGATTCCGGCTCGAAGAAAAAGGCCCTACAAATTACCATGGTACTCAAGGGACCTAAAGAAACTGAAGAATCTGAGAAACAAATACTTCAAAAAATTCAAAAACACAAAGAATCATTTGTTCTTTATTAAATACAAGTTTTATCTTAGAAGTTTCAATAATTTGGATAAGTATCTATATTCCAATTACATTCGTAACATTGAGTCAAACATTAAATCGAACCCGAAATCATTCTGGAATTATATTAAGTCAAAAAAATGCTGTGCCAGTGTACCAACTGGTGTTTTTCTTGACGACAATTCTGCGAATTCTCCAACTGAAACAGCCAATTTATTTGCGGAGTTCTTCAAGTCGAATTTCGACGCTGAAGACAATAGTAATCAAACATTTGAATTTCCTAGGAGTCAGGACTGTGCTGTCAACTTTGGATCGCTATGTCTCTCTTCAGAAGATATTAGTAATGCCATCCTCAAGTTGAAATCTTCCTATCGGTCTGATGTTGATGGTTTGTGTCCAGTAGTGCTAAAGGGCTGTCCGGATCTAATAATTCCTTTAAGATTGATCTTCAATAAATCCTTGTCTTCAGGGACGTTCATTAGTGATTGGAAGATCACTTCTATTACCCCTGTCTTTAAAAGTGGAAACAAGAATGATGTCCGCAACTACAGGCCTATATCCAAACTGTCTACTATATCCAAGATTTTTGAGCATGCTGTCAATGCAAAGCTAAGTTTTGCTGTTAAATCATTAATTTCTCCCTATCAACATGGATTTGTTGCCGGCAGATCAACAGTTTCTAACCTGGCGGTCTTTAGTGAATACTGTGTTGAGTCATTTTCAGCACATATTCAAGTGGATTGCATCTACACAGATTTCTCTAAAGCTTTTGACAGAGTTTCACACAGAGTTTTAATTGAAAAGCTGGCTTTTCTGGGCTTTCATTCCTCATTTTTGCGTTGGATTGCCTCTTATTTATTTAATAGGCAATGTGTAGTTAATATTGATGGTGTATCCTCCAGGCCCTTTGTTGCAACTTCCGGTGTACCCCAAGGTAGTATATTAGGACCGTTATTTTTTATTTTGTTTATCAATGACATTAGTAGTTGCTTCTCGTTTGCCAACTGCTTGCTTTACGCTGATGACTTAAAGCTATTCTCATCAATTAAGGGGCCAGAAGATGCCTCAAGACTGCAAAACGACATTGACAAACTCTATCGATGGTGCGAAAAATATCATCTTTCCTTGAATCCGGCCAAATGCTTCCACATAACTTATGCGAAAGCCACTAATATTATACATACGACTTACAAAATTTCAAACTGTGAGCTTCAGTCCGTTAGTGAGATTAAAGATCTCGGTATTATCTTTGATAGTAAATTTTCTTTTAGCAAACCATGTAAACTATGTTACTGTTAAATCGTATTCGATGCTTGGCTTTGTTAGGCGTAATACCATCAAATTCTCAGACCCCTATACGTTCAAGCTATTATTCACGTCCTTTGTTCGGTCGCATTTGGAATATGGAGTTTTTATTTGGAGGCCAAGTCAATTGACAGCAGTAAATAGAATCGAGCGTATACAGAAGATCTTTCTTAAATATGCTCTTCGACCACTGAACTTTTCTGAACCTATGCCTTCCTATTCTGCACGTCTGATGCTATTAAATATTAAGTCCTTGATGAATCGTAGATCAATTATCTGTTTAAGTTTTGCTTATAACATTATTAATGGGTTTATTGACTGCCCATACTTGCTGGAGCGGTTTCGATTTAATGTTCCTCAACGTTCTCTCAGGAATTTCTACCCCTTTTATGGAGATAATCTTAGAACTAACTATGCATGTAACGCTCCTATTGCCCGTGCTATTCGGGAGTTTAACTCACTGAGCTTCATGGTTTCCTTGGATTTTTCACTACCAAGGTCTGATTTTTAATTATTTTAAACTCTGCATTTTAAGTTCTCCGGTCCTTATATGTACATAAGTTTCATACGTTAAGCTCTACACCTAATTTAAGTATTATTTAATATTTTTTAGTCTGTAAGGATTTATTCCATTGACTGCAAATAAATGAAATGAAATGAAATGAAATCAAATGAAAGTGGTGAATAACTTCAAGAAAGATTGGGATACTCATATCTTCTTGTTCCTGATGGCATGGCCATCTTCAGTACATGAGATAACAGGTCAGACTCCTGCAAGGGATAAATGCTGATGCAGGAATAAGGGCCGTTTACTCAATGTCCAATGACCTAATCATGGCTTGACTCAGAATGGCAATTTCGTTCGCACAAAGGCCTGATTGAGGTCTCATGATTAAGTTGGTCATTGTGAACGTTTTTAAAAGTCCTGATTGAGCGGTTAATCAGAAATTAGCCCTGTTTTTTTCACACGCATATGCATCTGCGCTTAATAGTTCTCTGGACTGCTAAGCGCACAACTCTATCTGCTACTATTAAATAGTGGCGGATAACATCAGTACCTCCAAGTAGTTTTCTCTACATTTTGCAAACTGCTTTACCAACTTTCAGCAATCTGTTCTATCATCCCTTAATAATAAGCGGAATGACAACAGAGTAATATTCTTTCGTAAAATCTTCCGAGTTTATTCCTTTGTCCTGTTTCATCTTCTCTCTCTTTATGGCGCGATATACAACAGGTATATCATCATAAACCTCCTAAGAGATTTTTGCGCCAAGCTTCTCTTCCAATTTGTGGTGTGCCGATTTGAATTTTCCCTACAAATTGGTGGGCCCTACAGTTTTTTGCCGACTCCGAACGGCATCTACAAAGGAGACGAATTTTTGCTGAGAAGCCTGTCATGGCAGAAATACACTCGGAGAGTTTGCCAAACCACTGCCGAGGGGCGACCCCGTTTTGAAAAACTTTTTTCAAATCACTTTTGATGTTACCTGTACCAGGGCTCGAACCATGGACCTTCGGTGTGGTAGGCCGGCAACACTACCTCCACACCACGGCGGCCGCCTGTTTCATCTTATCATTCATAATTTTAGTTCGTTGCCTTACAAGGTGGTGTATTGCTCTCACTTCCTCCTCCAAGATGGTAGTGGATTCCTTAGCGTTTACTCTACCATCAGCATTTATCCCAAACTTCAAGTCAGCAGGCAACCGAAGATCATTTCCAAAAACTTATTCACTACTTTTCCTAGGTGTTTTTCCAATGTTCTATTGAATCGCTCCCCAATTCCATCTGAGTGAGGATGCAGTGCAGTAGTTAAAGTTTTCCGAATGCCAAATATCTTGCGCATTTCATGGAATACATCTGGTTCGAAGTTCCTGCCTTGATCAGAATGTAGCTCTATCGGTGCACCAAACCTTGCTGCCCAATTGTTAGTGAACAGTTTTGCTATGGTTTCTGCCTCTTGATTTGGAATAGGGTATATTTTTTTCCGAGTTTGCTAATAGAATATGGACCAGCTACATCCATGGCAATCCTCTCAAATGGTGCATCTGAGTTATACTGTTTCAGTTGCATATGCCTCCTCGATTTCGGTCCTTCAGCTTTGATGCGCAACTCACAGTTGGCAATCCACTCCTCGACCGATTGATGGCAACGAACCCAATAGAATCTCTGCTTGATTTTCTTTAAGGTCTTGGTGACAACAAGATGACCTCCGCTTGGGCCGTTATGTAATTCATTGAAAACGTCTCGGATTTTGTTCCTTGGGACGACTATCAGCTTGCGAACACATTGCCCATCCTTACGCTCCCATATTCGATGCAAACAACCAGATACCAATTGTAAACTGGTCCACTGTACCCAATGTGACTTGGCAACAGGACTTTCTGCTGACATCTCCTCTCTTGATGGTCGCCCGTTTTGTTCGATTCCTTGAATCACACGTGTAAGATATGGGTCGTCGTGCTGACACTTCCTTAATTGATCCATATCCCATTCGTCCGTGGATGTTATAGTCATCAGCCGCACATCTACAATGCCTTCCTTGGCCTCAGCTTTGGAATAATGCTTGCATTCCAAGTTACAGGGTCTTTGTGACATTGCATCAGCATTTCCGTGGGTGCTACCTTTGCGATGCTCTATGCAAAAATCGTAACATTGCAGTCCCTCTATTCACCGTTCCAGTTGGCCTACCGGATTACGGAACTCTTAGAGCCATTTCAACGCTGCATGATCTGTCCTGACAGGGATCGCCGCCCATAGAGATACTTGTGGAAATGTTTACCGCACTCTACCAATGCCAACAGCTCTCTCTATGTTACGCAATACTTCTTTTCCGGTCTCCCGATTCTTCGGCTATAGTACGCAACTACTTTCTGATGTCCATGGACAATCTGAGACAAAACACCTCCTATATCATAACCACTGGCATCCGTATCCCGAATAAACGTTGAACTTGGAACTATCTCTATCTCTATGGCGCGATATACAACAGGTATATCATCATAAACCTCCTAAGAGATTTTTGCGCCAAGCTTCTCTTCCAATTTGTGGTGTGCCGATTTGAATTTTCCCTACAAATTGAACTTGGAACTGGATATGCTAATATTGGGGCAGTGCTTAGTCGCCCTTGCTTCTTCGATTCAAAGTAGTAAGTATTTTTCCTGGTAAGCTCATAGAGACTACTAGCTACGCTGGCGAAATTCGGTTCAATTCGGCGATAATACGTGCACAGCATAAGGAAACTTCGTAACTCATGCAAATTCCTCGGTCTGGGCCAATCTTTTAAGGCTTCTATCTTTTCCTTAGCAGTGCCGATTCTCTCCGTCGTTACCTTGTGACCCAAATAACTTACTTCCTTCTTAAACAAGGTACACTTTTTGGGACTTAATTTCAGACCACCACCAGCTATCCTTTGGAAAACTTCCTCCAAGTTCTTTCCGAATGCAATCCTTTTAGTACGTGATCCATGAGGTTCTCAAAAGTAGATGGAGCAATGCATAGTCCGAGGGTCATTACCGTAAATTGCCAAAGCACTTCCGCAACGCTGAAGGCTGTCTTTTCTTTATCTTCATCCCTCACCTCTACTTGCTAGCAGCCGCTTTTCAAGTCCATTGTGCAAGACCATTTCGTGCCAAATAACGAGTGCAGAGTATCGTCGATTCTTGGCAATGTATAGCTGTCTTTCTTAGTTACGTCGTTCAACTTTCAGTAATCCACACAGAACCTCATCTTTCTGTCCTTCTTTTTCACTAGTACTACCGGTGAGCTCCATGGACTAGCTGATGGTTCGATCCCGCCGCTGGAACTTATTTCCTCTATAATTTCTCTTACCACTTGGTGCTTGGCCAATGGAATACTACGAGGAGCTTGGCGGATTGGCCTTGCATCACCAGTATCTTTTCGATGCTTCACAACTTTAGTCCGACCTGGTTTGGAACCATCCTTGTGAAATGTGCTCGAGTACTTTACTAGAAGTTGTTTCACCTTGTTCTGATGTTCTTCTTCAAGCCCTTCCATCCACGCCGTGATATTATCTGAAAGATCAACCTTGCTGGTAGAAACAATTCCTTGGAGCTGTTGACAATTAATAACTACCTCAACCTCTGTGCATTGTCCCAATATAACTCCTTTGGAAAGTTTGATTGGTGATTTGAACTCATTAAGTACTCTTACCGGTATATGTCCATCTTGTTTTGTCATAGCCATGGGGTTTCCAGCTTGTTTGCTGCCTCGACAACGTCCCTGCCTTGTTTGCTGCCTCGACAACTTACAATTTGTTTGTCCCATAATCTCCTCCAATCTTTGCCCATATGATTGCTTCCGACTTCGACGGAATTTGTTAACTTTCTTCCACCACTACTCTCTTCTTGTCATAACCAAAATTGAGTGGTACGTCCATGTTCTTATAGTTCATAATCCTGTTTTTCATGTCAATCATGATGCCTTGCTCGCTTAAGAAATCCACGTCAATTATGATTTTATCCACAATGTCTACCACTATGAATTTGTGCTGTACGGTGACGTTCCGAATTGCAATTTCACATGTTACCTCGCCTAGGACTTGGGTGTCCCCACCAGTTACCGTACGCAACTTTGCTCCGTGCAATGGTCTCATTTTCTTGTTGACTAAATCAGAGCGGATGATAGAATGAGATTCGCCCGTGTCCACAGACAGCAAATGATATTTTACGTCCACGTATCCTCAAACAGTAAGATTACTAGCTTTCCGTCCGATGTGTGAGACAGAGATTATGGGGAATTCAATTGTGGGAGCCTGTTTCCTCCCTTTCGGCTGGCTCGATTGCGTTTCCGACCACCTGAATTGCTGGGGTTACTGGAGCCAGTGCCGCAACAGATGCTATGTGACCTGATTTTCCGCACTTGAAGCATTTGATGGCACCATAGTTTTCCTTCTGAACTCCATTCAATGCTTCCAAAATTGTGCCTACCCTAGCCGGAGTTTCCACTTCTTCGCGATGAGCCTTGTATGCAGGTTTACTTAAAAGCGAGGCTGTTTCTTGTACCAAAGCATGTGTTTCCACGTATTCCATTTATGAAACAATGGATTTTTAACCTCTCCGTATACTCTACAGGCGCGTCTGCATTTGCTAGATGGCCCAACCTCGCAATGGGCTACGCAAATTCTTAAAAAATCTCATTAGGTTTCTGGAAGCGATTCTGCAGCTCTATTCCACGAATCGTGCAGTTACTTTGGCTTCAGTCTCCCAATTGTTCACCTCCGCTGTTTTTTCAAACTGTAGCTTGAATACAGGAACAGAACCATTAAATGACGAGGATTTTACCTTTGGAGTATTCATGGAATTCAACCTGTTAAAGTGCCTCAACTTTGCCCGAAATTGTTCAACTTTTGCATGTGGCACTTTTAGTTTTGATGACCCACTTTCTTCCTGTGCCTGTGCCGATGGCCGGGGCTTCTCTTTCTCTAGTTGAGATGAAATCTGGGACGTCATGTGTCTCTTCTGCTCCTCCAACTGAGATGCCATGCCAGTTTTCTGTTCTACCAGCTGAGATGCCACGTAAGTTTTCTGTTCTTCCAATTTGGTCGACATCTGAGTCAATACAGCCAATGTCATGTTTGTGTCCACACTTGAAACTGGAATCGTCGACTCCTTCTTCTCTTCCATTTTTGTCGATGCTTTTTCCACAAGATGAAACACATAATCGTCAACGTTAATCCTTTCCGCTTCTATAGTCTCTCGCAATCGTGACTGTAGCTCTGACTTATTTCCTGTTGTATTTAATCCAAGTTGTTCCAGCTCATTTTTTAGCTGCTGGGCCTGTAATTCATTCATAACTTTGCCATGTCCTTGTTGTCCTCGGTATTTATTTAACAATACCTCTTCTGACACCAATTGTCACTAATTCGATTAATCCTTGATTATTAATCCTGGGTTCGATCACTATAAAGTCAATTTAACACACGCACTACTAGCTAGTTTCATTTACTAATATTAAACGCAATACAAATTTAAGAGTTTGGCAACTTCACTGTAGTTCACTGAACAACACTTGAAAATAAACTGATTAACCTGCCTTGCTTGGTCATTGTCTTATATAGTCCAACAGGGTGCTACCCTACGCACCCAAAATTTCTTGGTTGTTCGCTCTTCGTGTTCATAAACGGTCGGTGTTATTTATTGACATCTCCTCTTTGCCTTGTATTCGCAAATACTTGCGCCGTCTCTCTTTCTCTTCCTTGCTTGCATGCATAAGCTTAGCCATCGTTATCTCTGTTGTGTTTAACTAGTGGTGGGAGTGTTATTGAGTTAGGGTGCCATCCCTTCTTGAGAATATTCGCCACAATAGTGATCGAACCCAGAATTATTAATCGAGTAATCATCGAATTCGTCACACAAGAATAACAAAGACATCGATAAGTTGACTGAACTGAAGATCCAGCAACTCAAAAATGAGCTGGAACAACCTGGATTAAATACAACAGGAAATAAGTCAGAGCTTTATAGCCACCTGATTGTACTTTGTCGGTTGTTGTTGTTGCTTGTAACGACAAAAACGCTCTCCGAACGGCCTGGGGAGTGCTGTCCTGTGACAGTCCTTTGCCGAATGTGGACCTCGTACGCTCTAGTACCTCCTTGCGGTACAATCCCGACTGTCGCGAGACCGAATTGATATGACCAATGCAACCGCTTAGGTCATGTCACCTATCCTTCCATGAGGAAGGTGAAGATGGGTAATGAGTGGCATCATATCCGTAGATCAACCATCGAGTTGCACGTCATTATCTTTGTGCATCTTAGTCGCCTCTTACGACCGGTATGCCTACCTCGGGCATATTCTAATCCCTTAGCCTGCAGAGTCGATCTCTGCATAGAGCTCGTACAACTCATAATTTAAAATTTTTTGGTAAACACCGTCGGCATGGCGTAAATGCTTCAGCGGCTGTCCATGCTTCGCCTCCATATTGCAGGCCGGGCATTACTAGCGACATGCAGAGCTTGGCTTTTGTCCGTCGAGAGAGGACTTTGCTTCTCAATTGCCTACTCACTCCAAAGTAACATTAATTTGCAAGGGCAACACTTCGATGGATTTCTAATCTGCATTATTGTTGGTTTTAATGCATACCCTGATAGAAGGCACTTCGTTTTTTCCTCGTTCACCTCCAAATCCAATTTTTCGCTTCATTCTCCAATTTGGAGTAGCAAACCTTTCGGCACGTTTATTTCTGCCAATGATGTCAATGTCATCGGCATACGCCAGCAGTGGCACGCTCTTGTAATAGATGCTTTCTGAGCGTTGAAGTTCTGCGGCTTGTGTTATTTTCTCCAGTATGAAGAAATCGCACTATAGGTTTACACCCTGTATGAAACCTAGTTTAGTTTCAAACGGCTCTTAGAGTTTATTCCCTATTGCTGACCGAGTTATTGGTGTTGCCCAACGTAATTTTGCACAGCCGTATAAGTTTTGGCGGGAAACCAAATTCAGACATAGCGGCATATAGGCAGCTCCTTTCGCGCTGGCAAAGGAGGCTTTAAAATAAACAAAGAGGACCTCTACGCGTTGGCGACGGCGAGTACCGAAGAAGATTTAATGATGAGCTGTATGAACTTTACGCAGAAGCCGACATAGTTTAGCGAATTAAAACACAGCAGGTTCGCTGGCTAACCCACGTAGTGCGAATGAGCGAAGATGCTCCAGCCCAGAAGGTATTCTTATCGGCACCCGCCGGTGGAAGCAGAGGAAGAGGGAGACCACCACTCCGATGGAAGGACCAAGTGGAGTCCGATTTGCGATCCCGCGGTGTTTCCAATTGGCGGCAGTTGGCGCAACGAAGAAACGACTGGCGAGCTATGTTGGACGGTCAAAATCGCCCAGGCGGGTAGATGACCATTTAAAGAAGAAAGAAGATATGTGTCCATTCTCACGGGATGATGCGGAGAGGAAGCGGGTCACATATGCAATCCCACAGCACTCCGCGTAAAAGTAGAAACGCGTAGGGAGGACGGAAGAAAAGTTATGGTGGCATGAAATATTTTAAGTGAGCGAATTCTCGTCATATTGCGCGTTATTGCAGTATCGGCTCCAGCAACGCAGGTGATCGTTAACGCACAGCTGAAGGAGATGAGCAAGATGAATGCCCCCTAATCTCTGCGTCCGAACTCGGACGGAAAACGAGCAATGTTACTGTTGAAGGGTATGTGGACGGGGAAAGAGCGTTTGCTGAGTGTGGATACGGGTGCATCACATTCCATCATTCGGAGTAATTTGGCCAGTGGGAAAGCAGGACCATTGCAGAAAGCTAAGCTTTATACATTAACTGGTTGAAGCAAGGAAATCCTAACTTACAACCACCACAACATTGGCAATAGCAGCAAAAGAGTGATCTTAAAAGCGATGCATCAGAAGCCTCGTAAGGCGGAGGTAGCTCCTGGATCAATGAGATTCATGGACAAATGCTTCCTGATGAAGATTTGAAAATTTGTTTTCTTTAATATCAATCAACAAACAAAAAACATAAAAATTCGAGCACTGCTCCAACAACAATTACCAAAGATATTTTTTATTTGTGATTTGAGTCGTCAACCAAATCAAAGATACTTTTTATTTGTGATTCATTTCTTCAGCCAAATCACAGAAACTTTTTATTTGTGATTTGAATCGTCGACCAAATCAAAGATACTCTTTATTTGTGGTTTGAATCGTCGACCAAATCAAAGATACTTTTTATTTGTGATTTGAGTCGTCAACCAAATCAAAGATTCTTTTTATTTGTGATTCATTTCTTCAGCCAAATCACAGAAACTTTTTATTTGTGCTTTGAATCGTCGACCAAATCACAGAAACTTTTTACTTCTGATTTGAATCGTCGACCAAATCAAAGATACTCTTTATTTGTGGTTTGAATCGTCGACCAAATCAAAGATACTTTTTATTTGTGATTTGAATCGTCAACAAAATCAAAGATACTTCTTATTTGAGATTTTGAATCGTAGACCAAATCAAATATATTTTTTATTTGTGTATCTTTGATTTGGTTTGTGAACCTAACGACTGTTAATATCAACAACTTCTTCTCGAAAAGGGCCTAAAGCACAACATTGCAGACACCAGCAAGGCAAGGAAAATGGAGCAAGCGATAGTAGATGTAGAGGTTGGAATAACATTCCTACCATATGAGGAACAAAACCACGCTAGACACATGTACAGAGAAATCATCAGCAAGGAAGCAAAATCCCATGTAAAAATAAATAAGGAGGAAAACATAATACAACGAAAGCTTAAAATAAAACAACATCGTTACAACAAAAGCTGACAAAGGTAACACAACAGTGCTAATATGCAAAGACGAGTATACAGCAAAGACAGAACCCCTCATCAAAGAAATGAAGTGCGGTATAATTAGGGAAAACCCCACGGATAAATGCCAGGCCGAAATCAAAAGGGCTTTAAAAAACGCCACTAAAATAGTACATGAGATGTTGGCACATACCTTGACCCAAATTAATTCGTGGGCTCCTTCACTCATTGTTCTACCGAAAATACACAAACCAGATATTCCTATGAGACCCATTGTAAATTTTAGGTCAGCGCCTGGTTATAAACTGTCCAAAGACCTGAAGACGATCTTACAGGATACACTGGAACTAGACTAAGAACACACGATAAATAATACGAACGAACTTATCAAACGACTTGAAACCGTGGAACTCACAAAGAACAGCACGATCGTATCATTTGATATCAAGGACTTTTACCCATCAACACCGCTGCCAGAGACAACGGATATAGTCAATAGAACACTGCTGGAACAAACAAAAGACAAGGTCAGAACTGAAGAAATTACCAACACACTAGAAACCACTCTTAAGAAAAACTACTTCCAGTTTAACAACAAAATCTATAGGCCAACAAACGGACTTGGAATGGGAAACCCAACATCGGCCACTCTTATGGAAGCATTCATGCAGAACTTGGAAAGAAAATATATGCAGACTTTGAAAACCTAGGTAGGCGTGACATTTTACGCTAGGTACGTTGATTACATCATCTGTATCTTGGCTGCCAACAACGAAGAAAAAATGTTTGAGTTCCTCAACAAGCAACATGGAAACATTAAATTCACAACGGAGACTGAAGAGGATGGAGGACTGAACTATCTGGACCTAACGTTAACGATTGAAAAGAGTTAAAGATAAGTTCAACTACGACATTTATAGGAAACCAACCGCCACGGACACCATAATACATTATACGTCAAACCATCCCCAACAATACAAAAAGGCAGCATTAAGACAGTTAGTGGACAGTCTCCAAAGAACGCCTCTTACACAGCAGGCATACGGAGAGAACTGAATCCGATATATACCACAACCACAAACAATGGATACAAAAAGGCATGGTGGATAAGCTCCGAAGGAACCAGGGACCACAAAAAAGGAGAAGAGGAAAATACAAAGATCTGGACGGCAATGACATACACGTGAAAAACGACGTACAAATTGGCCAATTTTCCAAGAAACACAAGATTAACACAGCGTTGAGAACATCGAACAACGTAGGACAAAAACTAAAGACCAACAATACAGCTACATAGGACAAACAGGACGAAAAATTAGTACACAATTCCGAGAGCACTCAGGGACTACAACAAAAAAACCCAGAAATCCCCCAACGTACCAGAATCTAACTTCGCAAATCACATGTTTGAAACATCAAAAAGCGGCCCGAATACTTAACATACAGGGAAAAAGTCGGCGCCTTAATGTACTTGAAAACATAGAAATATACAAACTAAAAACATTTGACGGTAAAATAGTAAACGAACAAACAAACACTAACTCTGACGAGATATTTGAACCCTTAAAGTTGATTTACGAAAACCGAAGCAATACCGCAAGTACAGCACCAAAACAAGTAACAATGAACACACGAACACACAAAACCAAAAGGAAAAAATCACCGATTTCTACCTGCCGCAACCTATCACTTACCATAATAAATTGACGCATATTCACATTACCTGCTCCAGCGCATGCACACACATATTAACATTACCTGCTACAGCATCCATAGACTATATTGTGGCAATTATTCTCAAACGTGTACCATCCCTAACTGAATAACACTCCCACCACTAGTTAAACACAACTGAGATAACGCTGGCTACGCTTATGCATGCAAGCGTGTAACTAGGAAGAGGAAGAGAGATGGCGCGAGTGTTTGCGAATACAATGCAAAGAGGAGATGCCAATAAATAACACCGACCCTTCCAGAACACGAAAAGCGAACAACCAAGAAAGTTCTCGGTGCGTAGGCAAGCGCCCTATTGGACTATATAAGGCGGTGACCAAGTAAGGCAGGCTGATCAGTTTATTTTCAAGTGTTGTTCAGTGAACTACTGCGAAGTTACCAAACTCTTAAATTTGTATTGCGTTTATTACTAGTAAATGAAACTAGCTATTAGTTACAATATCTGTGCGTGTGTTTATTTGACTTTATAGTGATCGAACCCACGATTGATAATCAAGGAATCATCGAATTCGTCGCCATATATACAAGACAACGGATAGACAAAGATTAGAACGAAACTAAATACTGAGGATGGCGGAACGCCGAAATCGGTTTGTTACAAAACCAAATTGGCAAGGGATGACGGAAAATCGTTCCAGTATACATCACCTTTGATTTGGTTGAAGAAACGAATCACAAATAGAAAATATCTTTGATTTGTCTACGATTCAAATCACAAATAAAAAGTAGGGGAAGGTGGGGAACCGTGAGACACCGCCACCTTTCGGCAGTATGTCGAGATAAATGAAATGCTACTGTTATCGTTTTCTCTTAGCCTGAACTTATTTTTACATTTTTTGTTGACAAACGTACTCGTTTTATTTTGCTTTGCATAATACTCGCCCGAAAAAAGGATCTGGAAACCTTTTTTAAATATGTTTGTTATTATCGTTCGATCTTTGCCTTTCAACATACCGAAGTAATTTTGCATGACACTTCAACAAGACAATTACACTCCGTTGTTTTGCAAAAAGTAGTAAGTGGGAATCGTGAGCCACTTTTGGTGAGTAATCATGGGCTACCCATGTTTTGACAGTTTTTGTATCAATACACATTTGTATGTTGTGTTTATGACGTTTTGTGCAAAATGCAGGCTGTGAATTAATTAAAAAATATTTTGCATCAAATTTTCCTATTTCTTTGTTAATTTTTAGCTATCATGCCACGCTATTATGGAAAATATGATAAAAAAATTGACTTTTCTGCTGTTGTGGAGGCTATCAAACAGATAAAAAATAATGAAAAATCCATGCGAGTTATAGCCAAATCCTTTAATGGACCACGAGCTACATTGAGCCGTTATATCAGAAAGTTGAAAGACGCAAATATTGATGTTTCCACTGCTTCCGATGAAAGGAATCACTATGAGAGGTGCAAAACCGGTGAGTTTTCCGTTCTTACGGATAATCTTAACTTAAATAAATAAAAATAAATCTTTTTCATAAAAAAGTAAATGTAAAACGAAGAAATAAATAAAAATTATATAAAATATAGAACATGAATTTACAAATTTTTCGATTTTTTTATTATGATGAAATTATCCTGAAAAATTTTATAAAATTTCGACATGAATATTTCAAATTTTCAATTCATCTGTAACTTTTTTCATTGGAAAATGATATTTACCTTTTTTCTTTTTCAGATATTCAGTGATGAAGAAGAACAAGCTTTACTGAAGTATCTCCTCCTCGCAAGTGACATTTACTATGGCCTAAGTATTTCGGAACTACGGGCTTTGGCATTCCAATATGCAATGTCCATTAAATGCAACTACCATGAATCGTGGAATGAGAATAAAGAAGCAAGTAAGGTCTGGTACTACTCGTTTATGAATCGTCATCCAAATTTGTCATTGCGCAAGCCGCAGAAGGTCAGCCAAAATCGCGTGAAAGGGAAAGTCGATGCCCTCTTTGACAATTTCGTTCTGTGCTCAATGCAACAAAATATGAGGTCCATCGAGTTTGGAATATGGACGAGATGGAGTAGCCCACTGTTCCCAACAAAGTCGTAAAAGTTATTGCACAAAAGGCAAAAAAGGTTAGGCACGTCTACATCAGCCGAGAGAGGAACAAATGTGACGATGGCGGTGGCAGTTAGTGTGAGTGGTTTTTCGATTCCACCGTTTTTAATTTTTCCACGCAAAAACATGAAAGCAATATTCATGACCCATGCATCTCATGGCGCTGAAGGCGTGACGAATGGCAGAATCACTTTATCAAGTTATCGGGTGCTCATGCTGGCCCACTCACACTTTCGCTGGTAGACAATCATGCATCGAATTTGTCAATTGAAGTCATCGAAAAGGCCCTTGCTCATGACATCACAATGCTATCTTTCCCTCCACATTGTACGTTTTCGATCTTTTAAAAATGATGTAGGCACAGAAGCACGATGATTGGAAGCGAGCCAACGTAGGCGTACTTTACGACCTTCACCATGTTCCACTGATTGTTGACCAATGTCTTGACATTGCCGTCACACCAAAAAATATAAAGAGTGGTTTCAAATCATGCGGAATTTTCCCATTTAATGCGAACGTGTTTACTGAAGTTGATTTCATTTATTCACAACTAAGTGGTGAGGGCCAATGCGATGGCAATGGTGAAGAGAATGGGGATAACGAACGCAATATTACTGTCACAAATCGTGATGTCGAAACTCATGTACATGAAAAAGTCACAACTTCTGAGTCTTCGGCAGTGGATAGCACATCAGGTACCAGCTATTCTGCTTCACTTTCACAAAAATTTCGACAATGTGGCCCACTGAAACAACGAACACCAGCTGAAAAGTCCAATCGTTCCTTAAGAACGTTTGTTCCTTTTTTTCTTTCGTGTGTAGGTGGTATATTGTGTTTAATATTTATTATAAAATATTCCATTAAATTACTGTTTTATTTGTTAACTTAGTACAAATTATTATAATTGTTTATATCATTATCTTTATTATTTCTATTCTTTTTACTTGTTAATGTAATTAACTCATATTTTTAATATTCAAATGTAACGGATATTCATATGTGACTAGCACAATAAACATATTGTTTACCATTGTCGTGCCAGGATGTACCAAAATATAAATAAATACTAATACAAACCGATGAGGACTGCCGTTTTAACATCGCCTGAACTTGTCATTGAATTGCGTGAGAAGGCTGAAATCAAACGCAAGAAAGAAAAGGAAGCAAAGGAGACGCCTCCTCCCAAAAATCGCAGAACTAGATCACAACCAGCGCGACGTGTTTCTTCCGACGATAAAGAAGATGTTGACTTTTGCATACTTTGTTTGGAGTCACTGCCAAAGAAACTGACCAAAAACAATTCAGTTGCATGCATGGAATGTGGTCGAAATGTCCATGCAAAATGTGCTACCTCCGCCAACACGTTCATGTGCCCAAATTGTGTATCTGATTGATCGTGCATAGCCCTTCTTCTTCATTTTGTCGATTAAAGTAACTTTACTTGCCATTTCTACTAATTCAATAAAGTTTTGCATCATAATTATTTGATTTTTACTTAACTACGGTGGCACCCACGATTCCCAACCACTTTTGAAAATCGCAAAAACAATAAGTTTTTTCAAACCACGAAAAGTTGGAAAAAACCAAAGAATTGTAACAAAGTGTAATAGTAAAAAATTACTTAACTTCATGTAGAATAACATACCATATTACAATTTTGCAAAATTTTTTTTTCTTTTTAAAGATATTTAACAATATAAAAACGTGGCTCACGATTCCCCACCTTCACTATCTTTGATTTGGTTGACGATTCAAATCACAAATAAAACTGATTTCCTGTTTCAAAGTGGATTTGCAATCAAAAAGGATTCGGTATTGGATTGGGTGCCGACAATCTATAAGGGAAAGGATTGCTAAATGTGCAGTGATTATAATCTGAAGAAATAGAAATAGCACGAAGGTGATACGTAACACCGACCCTTCGAGAATACGAAGACCGAGCAACTTAGAAACTTCTAGGTTAGTATGTTGCACGGAATATAAAAGTCAGTAGCCAAACAAGGCATGGTGATCAGTTTATTATCGAGTGTTGTGCAGTGAACACCCTGTGGATTAACTCAATTCGTGAATTTGTATTGTGGTTATTACTAGTACATAAAACAAGAAATTGAAGAGGACATTTTCGGCGGCGACAACGCTTTTAATGGCTTTGCAAAGCGAGTTTTACCTTTATATTAGGTTAGTTTTGTTAAGCGCGGCCAAATGCCGCCGACGCAGAAAGGTGTTTTGCAAATAAATACCATGGATCACGCCCCGCATTTGGGATCAGACCTATGTAACTTTTCACTGAAGCAAAAAATCGAAAATCCGTTTTGGATTACTGATACCAAGGTCAAAACACGTCTTCTGATACCCTTTCCGACATTTTTAGACGTGTTTCATCAGATGTCTTCTGAAGGAAACAATTACCCAATTATTTTATTTACTTTTAAAATTTTTTCCGTTTGAAGTAAAAATCTGTTCGCTTTTGGTAAAAGAATACGGTAGCTCATTTTCAAAAGGAAATGTCACAATCAAAGTTATTGTCAAATGGTGGCAACGGCGGGGAAGAGCGAGAAGTGGAGCTACCTTTATATATTTGTATCATGATGTGGCGAATATTTTCAAGCATGTACCATACCTTTCTCAACAACCTTCACACCTCTGGTAACTAGCATGATGTAATAACAGAACATTTTTTACTCTTAGTTGGCATCTTCCTTTGCGAATCGGTGTGGAAAGCACTGGATGGTGGTACTCCGAGCGAGTGGTGTTTAGGCGAGATGCCTAAATTCCTAAAAAAATGTGCCACCCTAATGTAACTTTAGCGCCCTTCCAATCACTAACACCAATCCACCCACTGGTGTGTGCATGCATGCATATTCGTGTTTTGTCAGCACAGATATACATGCATGTGGGTGTGCATGTGTGGGTTCACCTCCCCTTATAACCGGGTTCAACGGTTGTCCTCGATTGGACAGTCGCCTACTTTTTCAGCGACAGTCAACACAACCACATCATGTCACCGCAGGATTTCCCAGCTCATCAAAATATTTAAAGAGGTAAAATTTCATTTGTAATTATATTTTTTTCCAAATACACGGCCACTTTATTATAACGAGAGTTCTCGTTTTCCTGGTCTTGAGCTCGTTAAACTTACAAAAATATGCAAAAACGCCTTATTTCAGAATTTAATTGAAGAACACCCTCTATGTTTTGAATGTCTTTGAGATGGGGAGTTTTTGAAATAGAGTAAACTTACACTCAGCCGTCGATTTGTATTTTTTAATTATTTCTTACTTTTGAATGTGAATTATTGAATTAAGGTTATTCTAAATTAGCACAATTAGTTACCCATAATTATGATTTAATACATAATTTCTATGGAACTTAAAAGTTTCCCAGCTCCTTTTTTTGTTGATGAGCGTGTAGCAATGAGATTAAACAAAACCAACAAATGAAATAAATCACGTTTTAGATTTCATTCAATTTTTTGTTTCTTTGCCTATTATATTATGTGATATTTAAGTGCGAGGTTTTACATTTGTTTATAATATTTATGTATGTATGGCAGTTTAAAACGCCATCTGGATGTGTTAAATAAATAATAGGGATGACAATGTTTTGAAATTGCACAATCCTGGGATTTTCGGGATCTGATTTTATTTTTATGAATTTCGAGATCAATCCCGGGATATGGGAATATTCGCTATGCTCCAAAAGTTTAGGTTGAAAAAAGGGAAGAGAAATATGTAACACATATTTCTTCAAAATAACCGTTTTTTCTCGTAAGCACTTAGCGACTTATGAATAAAAAAACATCGAATTTTCTTTCGCTTGTCCCTTGCTAAATCACCCAGAATTTTGACAGCTTATATTTTTTTTCTTGTAATGTTAAAGACATCTAATTGCCGATGACAATACAAGAATTTAGTAAGTTCATGGGGGTAGCCAGTGGGCGGTAGGGGATACGGGGTTTGCTGCTAGATCATATAAAATGGCCTGGCACCGATGACAGTGAATTTATGCTTTCAAACCAAAGCCAAACAATTAGTCTGATTAAATGGTCTATTTAATTTATAAAAAAATATGTATTTATTTATTGAGGTTCATTTATACATTTTATAACGATTCTTATATGTAAAATGTATGTACGTATATTAGGTATACAGTTACAATTAAAAAATAAAAATTAAAATGAATTACTATATAAGCGCTAATAAATTAATAGCGTAAAAAATTAGAATTTAACTATTGTATAATACCAGTATGGTGTAAACTAAATGGTATGGTGAAATTAAAGTACCAACAAAAAGTAATCAAATTAATTGGTAATTGTCAAAAGAACTGCTATGTCAATAAATATTATGTATTTGAATTTATAATTGGAATTTTTTCAAATTCTGTATAATTGGCGGCTGCTTGTTTTCGGAGGGGCAGGACTGTTTTGCTCACAAAAACAACAATTAATCCGACCAAGTACCAAGTACCGAAAAAGCGAAAATGTCGCTGTGTGCACGGCACTAACGCCACTTATGACGGCGACCAGGCAAGTGAGAATGAGAAATAAATCTCTGCATGAGGGCCAGGGGCGAAACGAAATACAAGGTGATCAACGCAATCAACTTGTCGCTACCGTGCCGTGCGGGAAAACAAGTAACTAATTTCAGTAGAATAATATAATATTATTAGGCATATAAGTTGGCATTATTATTATTGCCGTAAATTTATAGCCACCGAACGAGGTCGCTCGCCACCCACGTATACGGGCGTCCGTATAAACATTCACAAAGTTTTGTTTCTTTTCTTTGTCGGTCATCTGCAGCATGACTTGCTACGCCTCCCTCCGCAAACGGGCCAAACGTCTAGCCGCCCGGTATCCAAAGCCATGCCCGCTGTATGGCGAGAGCCACCCACTACGTTCGTGCACCAGATACCAGGGGATGGCACCTCTGCAGCGCCTCAAGGAGGTTATCCGGGCGGGCTATTGCGACAACTGTTTGTCGATGGCCCATAGTGCCAGGGACTGCACAAGCGACGTCAGGTGCCGAAGATGTGGGGGCAAATATCACACCACCCTCCACCTGCCCATGGACGAGCAACCATCCGCGACAATGGACGATCCGCAATCCGCCCCGACGGCCTATAAAAGCTGGGCCCAACAAGTGGAAAAGGCCGAACAGGAAGAAGCGTCACTGGACGCAATCGAAGAAGAGGCGCTTTCATTGCACGCGTCGGAGGAAGCTTGGTCGCCAGAACACGGCGAAATTATCCAGCCGGCACCGAAACCACGGCCGTTCCGACCGGCAAAAGGGGTATCGGACTTACTGCCGTTCCGGCCCCTTCTAGCCAACGAGCGGCGCAACCTCGAACGGAACACCACGCGATCACCGCACCGCGCCTCCAGCGCTCATCACACCGCCACCGACCGTACTTCACGCCGCGCACACCGAAACAGTCTGAAACGTGGACTGGCCCTCCAGCCGCGCCAGCTACCACGAGTTTCAGGCTTCCGCGACGATCTCAGCAGTGCTCTCTCCCAGGTGGGCCCTCCGTTGCGCCCCATGACCACTCTTTCGCCGACTGCGATTATGAAGCTAGAAGCCGGTGGGGGATTGCTACGCGTCCGTGCGCTCATTGATACCTGTTCCCCCCGCACAGTTATCGAAAGCTTGTGCCATACCTTACTCAACAACATTCACACCTCTGGTGGACACAACAGGGGTAACTAGCATTATGTAATAACAGAACATTGTTTACTCTTAGTTTGGCATCTTCCTTTGCGAATCGGTGTGGAAGGCACTGGATGAAGGTACTCCGATTGAGTGGAATGAAGGAAATCTCGTTCAGAGTGGCTTTAAAGTAAAAATTACAACTAAAACCTTCAACTTAAACTGAAATTTACATTCCATTGTAACTGATAAAGTGTTATAACTGCTTTATATTCAATAATTTTGGAGTTTTTTGTATTCACGTTCAATATTGCATTATTTAAATTTGATTGTTTTATTAACCATGAGTAGTTTGGGTGTGTGTGCAGATTCGGAGTAAGTTGCGCTACTAGTAGACATATTCTATGTAACATCTCCTTTACAGAACGAAGGATGAGAGAAAAGGGAACAAAAAAAGAGGCCGTTTCCGAAGTAGTATTAAATTTGATACTATTTTTGTACCAAAGTACTAGGATAAACAGAAGATTTATAAATTTTTCAAGAAAACTAATTCATTATTTATAGTGGATAATTGTTCGCACGGAATTTCATTGTGTTCTTATTTTCTTTATTATATTCGCTGTTTTTCTTGTTAGTTTGGTTACGTATTTGTTATTTCGGTCAAATGTGAAACAAACTAATCATGCCGAAACGAATATCCACTGTGTTAAATATAGGATGGACTATTCTTAATAAATAAATAAGGACATAAAAATTATTTGGCTTTTTCTGAGGAATTAGGTTTTTATTTATTAACTTTACAAATGCGTATATAATAATACAAGTTAGTATTCAAACCACCGCTGAGGAATAACTTTCGGCTCACTGGTGGGAACAACTAGTTACAGTTATTCATTTTTCATTAATTTGTTCAGTCGGTCTATGCGAAAATACATTCTACTTTTAAAAAACAATATCGATAAATGATGAGACGCTTTCCTTACTCACATCCTGAACGTAGTCTTTCTTACATATATGTTGAAAGAGTCCCCATTTCCGTATCATGTAGCCTGCCCCATACTTTAGTCCATTCTCCTGCAATCCTTCAAATTCCACAGGAGCTGAAACTACATCGCATCCAGCATCCAGCATCCTCATATTGAATGACCTGATTACACTGCTCTACACACATTCTGTCTTATGAACCAAATGGACTTTTTCGGAAAGGGGACAAAAAATAAAAATACACGTCTATCGGCGATTTTCATGTACACGTCAGAATTTTTTTTTTTTTTGGGTATAAAGTATAAAAGTCGTAGTGTCCATTTGCCGCCTGTGTGAAAGACTTTGGATCGATTTTTACCCCTTCTTCCGTGATCCAATCAAGCTGAATTTTTGCAGGCAGATTAATGGAAATGTCTGTATCACGTCAAATTAAAAAAATTCTCAAAATTTCCTGAATTTAAAAAAAAAAAATTCCATTTTTCGGCGAGACAGAGAGTTCAAATTGTCGAACAGTGTTTTAAAGAGCTGTTATATATTATATTATTATCAAAAATTGTTTTATTTTTGCGTTTGTAAGCATTTGTGTCAGTATCGCGACAAATATACCAACAGTATTCGCCAAGCATATGCGTAATGTCTCCTCCTTTAAAGCGCTTTTCAATAGCCGCAATGTCCTGATGGAACCTTTCGCCATGCTCATCGCTACAAGCTCCTAGATCATCAGGGAAAAAATCTAAATGGTTGTGAACGAAAAGGATCTTTAGCGACATTGATATGCCCATTTCGCCATATGCCGAAATCATTTCTGCAACAATATCTTTATAATTGGCAGCTCGTTTGTTGCCAAGTAACTGCTCAATAACGGCAACTGTGTCTTTCCATGCACGTTGTTCGATAGGACTCAATTTTGATGAAAATTCATTACTTGCAACTATTTGTTTTATCTGCGGACCATTGAAAACACCTTAAATCATACACGTTGTTAAAAAAAATAAACTTACAGAATGCTTTCTTAAAAAAATACCTGCATGAATTTTGCGCAAACTTGCAATCGCCTCGCCCTCACGATCCAGTTTTTTAACAAAATTTTATACGAGACCGAGCTTAATGTGTAGTGGGGGCAAAATAATTTGAGATGCCTGCACCAATGGTACATTTTCAATGCTTTCTACGCCTACTTTGTAGCATGTTCGCGGCTTCCACTTAAATAAAGTATAATGCTGATCTCTTTTGCGACCTTCCCATGTACACAAAAAGCACTGGTGGGTTGGAAATCCACGCTTAACACCCATGAGTAATCCCACCACTTTCAAATCGCAGCATATTTTCCAATTATGCTTTTGATACTTTGTCAGCTATAATATTAATTCCATGCCTTCGTATGTTTCTTTGAGGTTTGTGGCATATGCGATCGGGACAGCTGATTGTTTGTTACCGATATGAAGCAGCACGACTTTAAGGCTGTTGACCGATGCATCGATGAAAAGTCGCCACTCCTCTGAAATATGAGAGTAACCTATTTTTGCAAACATCGAATCAATATCATAACAATAAGCCAGGTTTTTATCCCGATCTTCGTGCAATTTAAAAAATTCGTCATATGGAATAGTGTTAGGTCGATCACGCGCGGCTGTTATTTCGAAATCAGCCGCCACTATATTCCACTGCTTAAATCTTGATGCAAAGAGTTCCGCTGTTTTCTTCGATAAATTTCCGTCTCGTACAAGGTCATTGAAGTCGGATTGCGTTACTAAATGCGGCACTGCAATCCCAAGCTCACTGGGTGTTGGTACAAATTCCGATACTACTGACTTCTCGCATATCGGTGTCGATGCAAGAAATGTTGATAGCACTGTTGGTACTTCTGTTGATTCTCCATCGCTTAATTCGGGAACATCATCAAAAATCTCCATTGAAGTCGCTATACGTTCTTCTGCTGAGTGCAGAACCGCTGGAATAACCGATTCCACATTAGCGTATCAAATTTTGTTGCGGCGAGAGTATTGGTACCCTTTAGTTTTAGTAAAACTTTGGCAAAAGTAGCACAATTCTTTGCAGTGCTCCGTACGTGGTAGCCAAATTGTTGGTACAGCGTACTTTATTGTCGACCTTCCATCAGTAAACTTGCATACATTTCTATAGCAATAGTCGCACACAACTTCCGGAGTATACCACAAGTAAGGAACATAAGCAGTCTTGAATGTTTTTTGAAACGAATTAACCACTGTTTTCGTGATATTTTTAAGATTTTTACTTGGTGCGAATAAGCCACAAACGTAACAAAAATTATTTCGAGTCGGGCACTGCATTTTTTCTCAGATGAATTTATACAAGGTGGCGCAAAAGTAAGCTTCCGATGTTCAGAATATCGGTTGTGGCACGTGCAGTGTGTGCTGTTGCACCGTCTTGTTGGAACCACATGTTTTCCAATCCCAATTCATCAAGTTGCGGCAAAAAGAACTCGTTGATCATTGCTCTGTAGCGCTCACCATTCACAGTAACCGTTTGGCCCCGACCGATTATTGGTCAAATAAATAGTCAGCAATATTCCGCGTTCTGGAGCAGTGTAGCGTAACATTGTTTATTAACGTGTATTTCGCATGTGTTTACTACACAAATGTCAAAACAGAACTGACTTTAGGGGCCAATCGCAAAATTTATAGCATTTTCTGATAGGAGGATTACTTTTGTGCCACCTTGTATATGTAGAAACACGTTTTCGCACCACAGAACTTGTAATCGCTGGACCGGCTTAGCACATTTAACGCGTTTAAAACTAACCGACAACTAAATGATTTAAAAACAGGTTTAATGGAACGGTCTCTTCTACTGAAAGTGAAGTGTAGTGAAAGTGAAAGATAACCGCTGTTTAAAACACTGTTCGACAATTTAAACTCTCTGTCTCGCTGCAAAATGGGAACTTTTTTTTTTTTTTTTAATTCAGGAAAATTTGAGAATTTTTTTAATTTGACGTGATACAGACATTTTCACCAGTCTGCCTGCAAAAATTCAGCTCGATTGGATCACGGAAGAAGGGGTAAAAATCGATCCAAAGTCTTTCACACAGATGGCAAATGGACACCACGAATTTTATACTTTATACCTAAAAAAAAAAAAATTCTGACGTGTACATGAAAATCGCCGATACACGTGTATTTTTATTTTTTGTCCCCTTTCCGAAAAAGTCTATTTGGTTCATAGGACAGAAAAAAAGTTCGTTTTTGTACCACAGTGTTATTAAATAGTGATTCCTTGTCCAAATCGTAATTGAACCATTCGGTATCATCTTTCTCAAAGTTGCCGCGTGCAGCCAACGTTTCTGTGTTTCAGACTATAAATATAATTGAAATATGTAAAAGTATACTTACAGTTAAACTAAGGACAATTTTCTCAATAAAAGCTTAACGCTAACCGGCAGTTTCATTGACTTAATTTGGTCGGCCATCTATCAAAAAAGTGCCTGGTGCTTTAACCGGATATTCAGAAAATAGTGCTTTTACCTAGCAAATATTTTCGGAACCTATACTGGAACTGCATTGCTGTTGGATGATCGTGCAAACCACCTTTCGCACGCACGGCCGAAGAAAAAAGTTCGACAATGCCTTGATTCAATTGATACGTCAATAACTATTGCATTTAATACATTTTCTACGTTTGTGTAGATAACTCTCAGGGAGCTGTTGGTAATAAGAATGCCTATCTGAAAAGTCAAAAACTTTTTATTTGCAACAACGCGTATCATTAACACTTTCGTACATTTTCGAAAGTATTTCAACCTGTTACACGTAATTCATCCCGGAAGGTTGTTTTTCAGGAAACGACTACATGGTTGAAAACTCAGGGCCGCTTTCTTAAAAGCCGGCTAACGCCAACCGGGGTTTAATTGCCGTACTTTGTACGGTTAGCTTAAGGCAGCTTTCATGAAAGGTGGTTAACGCTAACCGGGTTTTAATTGACGTATTTTGTACGGTTAGCTGTCAAATTAACCGCTGATTAGGCTTGACCCACCTTAAAAAAGGCCCTTAGTATTTGAGAGATCGAACCAGTAGTATATTAAATATACAAATCCTGCAATTTCCACGCCGTTGTAAACTTCGAGTCCCCGTTCGTCGAATCGTCGCTATGAGAAAACAATTGTGCCACTTTTACTTTTGTTGCGTACAGTCAGGCGCGACGATCGACTTAAAAATACAACTCAGCCTCGCCGTCGACAGCGAAAGCAGTTGCTGTTGCCAAGAACCGTTTTCTAACGTGACTTATTCTCTAGCAAAAAAACAAAATCAGAAATTTTTCTTATACATATACGTTTTTTGGGCGAACTACCGTTCACAAGCGCATTGTACAATAAAGTCATTAGAACTTAATAGTGGTGTTTGAATGTTGTGGGGGCCGGCGTTAGTAGCTACAATTGGTGACCCCGACGTGATATTTAAATCCTTGCATAGAGACCTCCACATTTTTTCCACCGCGCATATACATATGCCTATTCATTTGCAATAATATGCCATTAGACCGTTCGCCAAATCGCACCGCTCCAAATCAATCGGCGCCGACACAGTTGGTGCAGCAGCAAGCCGAATCGCAACAGGTACAGCAAACACAAATGACATCGGCCGAGCAGCCACCTGTTCTACAAGTTGCACTAGATAGCAACGGAAACGCTCCGCAGAACAATTTCAACAATTATTATTATCTGCCCTTCAATGGTAATAACGACGCTCACATCATGGCAATCACACAGCTGAAGCTTCCTTAGTTTTGGGTCACCGATCCCGAAAATTGGTTCATCCATATCGAAGCGCAGTTTGCCACTCGGCACATCAGGAATGACAACAGCATGTACCAGGCAGTTGTTGGTGCCCTGAAGGCTGAGGTACTACGAGAAGTGTCTGACATACTTAGGGCACCGCCAACACAAGATAAGTATACTTATTTGAAAAAAAACTTTTCACCGATTCAGTTGACCGACAGTTATTTAAATTGTTCACAGAGCTTGAACTCGGGAATAGGAAGCCTAGCCAACTGCTAAGGAAGATGAAGTCCCTCGCTGGAAACAGGGCATCTGAAGAGCTGATACGCAGTAGATGGTTGGCCCTCCTACCCGACATTGTATGCAAAATCCTCAAGGCTGCTCAAAACAACAGCACACTTGATCGACTAGCCGAGGCTGCTGATAACGCAATAGAAAATCACACCAGTTCACGTTTCATGGCAGCTAGTATTCAAACTATGCTAAGTGAAGTTTAAGCTACAACAGCTGGAGCTGTTCCAGCCAACACTCATTCCGGAATCATCGGTAAAACCAACATAGAGCACCAACTCTGCAACCTCGAAAAATCTATTGAATCACTATCTGCTTCATTTTTTGAACTATCCACGAAACTCAACAAAGGTCGTGAAAGGCGATCACGTTCACGTTCGCGTACACCGGCTACATCAGGTCAGTGTTTTTATCACAGCAGATTCGGTGAAAGGGCAAATCGTTGCCTCCAACCTTGCAGCTACAAGCCCCCTACAAGCCAGGGAAACTAAGAGATCTTTCGTCCGTACCACAGGCAGCTGACGACAGCAATCATCGTAGTCCATCCATCAGGGAGTACCGTCTTCATGTGTACGACAGATGCTCGAAGCAAAGGTTTCTCGTCGACTCCGGCTCAGTCGTCTTTGTATTGCCACGTGCACTCACCAAGAATAAACTTGAATCATCCGACATTGAACTGTACGCAGCAAATTCCACCAGGATTAAGACATACAGGCCAGGAGGCTGGCGCACAACTGGGGACTTCAGGCGCCTGAATGCGCTAACGGTTCCTGACCGCTATCCAGTCCCAGTTCCAGAGGATTTGTTTCAACGGTTTCAATAGACCTTGTACGCGCGTACCACCAAATACCCGTGGCCACGGAAGACATCGACAAGACAGCGGTAACAACACCCTTTGGCCTTTTCGAATTTTTAGCTATGCCACCTGGTCTTCGAAATGCCAAGCAGACCTTCCAGCGGCACATGGACAACATTTTGAGAGGCCTAGATTTCGTTGAGTGCTTTGTAGATGACCTCATAGTGGCTTCTGAGACCCATGAGGAGCACCTGCAGCATTTGAAACGCATCTTCACAATACTACGTGACAGTAAACTCACCTTGAATCCCGGGAGGTATCAGTTTGCCATGGATGAAGTTTTATACTTGGGTTATACCATCAGCAAAGAGGGCTACAATCCCCCACCGGAGCGAGTTGAGGCCATTTTGACCTACTCCAAGCCGGAAACCATTGTGGATCTCCGCCGTTTTCTGGGAATGGTTAACTACTACCGTAAGTGTGTTATAAATACCTGCAAGCGCCCCTCAATGCATTCTTGAAGAACGACAAGCGTAAGGATCCCTGGACACCAGAATCAGAGCAAGCTTTGGAGAAGTGCAAACAGGGCGTAGCGGCGGCCACCCGCACTGCCTTCTTATCGTCAAAGGCGCCGCTTTCGCTCACAACTGATGCCTCCGATTCAGCCATAGGTGCGTTGCTGGAACAGTTCGAAAACTAAGTCTGGAAGCCAATCGGGTTTTTCTCCAGGAAGCTGAGTCCCACTGAAGCTAAGTACTCGTATAGTACATATGATAGAGGGCTTCTTGCAATATTTGCAGCCATAAAATGCTTTCGACATATTTTAGAGGGACGTCAATTCATTATCAAGACGGATCACAAACCACTGATTCACGCCTTGCCCAAAAGGCCAGCAAAGCTTCACCTCGACAGCTCGACTTCATTTCGCAGTTCACCACCGAAATCGTATACTTAAAAGGTGAAGATAATGTCGTTGCTGACGCCCTCTCCAGGATCTGCACCATCCACATGCCAACTATCTTGAGCCCATAGAGAATCCATCAGGAGCAGCAAAGCTATGAAGAGCTTCAGCAGCTGATACGTAGTAACAACACATCCGTAAAGTTCCAACGTCCAGCAATCAACGGCGTCCAGCAATCAACGGCGTCCAGCAATCAACGGCGTCCCTTCTCTATATTGTGATGTATCCTCAGGTCTGGTAAGACATTTCATTTCGAAAAATCTTCGCGGAGAAGCCTTCGACACTGTTCATGGCCTGGCCCACCCCAGCGGTCGAGTCACCGCACGCATGCTCAGGGAGAAATATATTTGGCCTGGCATTAAGAAGGATGCACTAGAGTGGTGCCGAAACTGCATTTCGTGCCAACGCTAAAAGATTCAACGCCATAATCGCCTTACAACTCAGTACATTAGCGTACGAGACGCTCGCTTCAGCCATGTGCATCTTGATTTCATCGAGCTGCCGGTGGTCAACCAACTGCGTTACTGTCTAACTATTATTGACCGGTTCTGCAGGTGGCCAGTTGCTGTGCCCTTGCCGGACATGACAGCAGACATAGTGTGCACAGCGTTTTATTCGAATTAGGTTGCCCAGTTCGGCACATCTCTTACCATCACTACCGACCAAGGATCTCAGTTCGAGTCTGCACTCTTCCTTGCCTTGACTCGGTTGATTGGCGCCAATCGCATCAGGACCACTTCTTACCACCCGCAGTCCAACGGGCTTATCGAGAGGTGGCACAGAACACTCAAAGTGGCCCTAGTGTGCAACGATCAAGCACCGTGACCAGATGTGCTCCCTACAGTTTTACTGGGCCTCCGCACGAGCTACAAAGAGGATCTGAAAGCGTCCTCTGCTGACCTCGTATATGGTACAGGGGTACGCGTGCCAGGAGAATATTTCGTGTCGGAGGACATGCCTGCAGCTCCGCAAGTATTTCTTGAAAAAATTCGAGAACACATCAGAGGTCTTCGACCGACACCAACGGCTCATCACACGAAATCTCGACTTTTCATCCTAAAAAATTTGGATTCATGCACACATGTTTTTCTTCGCATCGATCCAGTCAAACGCCCTCTTGAGCCACCATACTCTGGACCTCATGAAGTTGTGGAGCGCGTTGACGACTACGTATTTAAAATTAAAGTTAATGGAACTGAGAAAGTTGTATCGGTGGAGAGGCTCAAGCCGGCTAACACCGCCAAGGAAGATGAGACCAGCTCTCAAAATTCAGAGCCCTCTGAAGACAACCAAATACTCCAATGTCCTGAAGAACAGAACGCCGGTACATTTTAACCACGAGCCGGATTCATGGACAAACCCCTCCGCACGTACTCCAAGAAGGACAAGTCCGTTTGTTCCCTGCGCATTCTACGAAGGTCACTGGGGGGAGAGTGGATGTGGTAACCCCGTCTCTAGCTGACAGCAACTCACCCGCAGAGCGGCGCAGTTGCTGTTGCCAAGAACAGTTTTCTAACGTGACTTTTTCTCTAGCAAAAAAACAAAATCAGACCTTTCTCTTACATACTCGTATATACAGACACAGATGTGTGTTTTAGGACATCAGCAATGCTCCTAGGTGTAAGCAAATCGTCTAGAATCCTTAGGCTTAAAAAGTGGTTTCGAATAAGCTTAAGCAAATGCGGTGAATCTGCAAAAACAAAGACTTTTCCCCCACTAACTGGATTTGCACACCACGCTTTGTTTAATTGGAATGTAAATCCCTATTAATAAAAACACAAATTTCTTTTCAGTTACTTTATTTACCAATTGAAATACCCAGGTCCTTCTAAAGGGCTTGATTTCCAGGTCCCAGGCAAATGCAAAGATGCATAACTTGTCTTCCACATCCATATCTCCTACGATTCAGTCGCATTTAGGGCTATAGTCGAGGACATGTATGTATAGCCCTAGAAGGCGTTTACATTTTTTTCAGCCGTCCTTCAGCAAAACGTGTTTTGAAGGTTCTTCGAAGATTTTCGAGTTCTTTCGCTGATCCTTTCAAAAGTTTTATCGAGCCTCAATAAGTTTTTGGCGGCTTTTAACGGTTCTAAATGGGGCATATGTTTAAACAATAAAAAAACTCTTAACCATGCGAAGCTAACTCGGTTTGAGTGGACGCGTCAACGAACTTTGGGAGATTTAAATGAAATCTACAATCATGGAAATTGTATCGCCGCTCAATTTAACGCGTTTGCGATTAGATCTGGAACAAAAATCCTTGGCAAAAAAATGCGAACACAGGGTATTATAGTTTTTCCCATATAACGGTGGTTTGTAACGGTACAAAACAATAAAGACAGATACATAGTTCCATATATCAAAGTTCTTAGAATGAACAGAGGAATCCATTAAGACATGTCCGTCCGTCCGTCCGTCCGTCCGTCTGTGGACACGATAACTAAGGAACAAAAAATGGATTTCTTTATTAGAAAAGGGCACAACTCTGAAACGTTGATTGATCTTTTATTTACGAACAGTGATTCATCCTCCTGTAAACGACTGGAGGAATATCGGATAACGGATCATGAAACTAGTAGCTTTACAGTCAAATTAGATAAAAAATTGCATATGAGAGCTAGGAAAACTATAGGGTGTTTTTTTACAGGTTTGTTTTTCGAATAGAGATAAAACTGGCATTTTGTGGTCAAATCTGGCAACTCTAATGTCATTTATGTTCAGTTTGGTTTGCCATTTCATCATGAACAGGTTGACAAAAGAACAACGCTTGCAAATCGTGCAAATTTATTTCGAAAATAATGGTTCAGTTCGCGAAGTTTACCGTGAGCTCCGTCCATTTTATGGTCGACATAATCGTCCATCAGAGCAATTAATTCGGTTAACCATGGATCGTTTTCGCACTACGTTTACTCTATGTGATAATACGCATCCGCAGAGACGTCGAACAGTGCGCACCGAAGAAACAATTGCCGCTGTAGAGCAAAGTGTTGAAGAGGACCCGAATGAATCGATTCGCCACCGTGCACAGCAATTGGAGCTTTGTCCATCAACTTTATGGAAGATTTTGCGCAAAGATCTTGGCTTGCGACCTTACAAGATCCAGCTTGTGCAAGAATTAAAGCCGCGAGACCATGCAATGCGTCGTGATTTTGGTGTATGGGCCGAAAATGAGATTGATTTCGATGCTGATTTTCATCGCAAAATTTTGTTCAGTGATGAGGCTCATTTTTGGTTGAATGGCTACGTCAACAAGCAAAATTGCCGCATTTGGAGTGAAGAGAATCCACATGAGACCCTTGAAACGCCATTACATCCACAAAAACTGACTGTTTGGTGTGCTCTATGGGCTGGTGGAGTCATTGGGCCATACTTCTTCCGCAATAATGCTGGAGAGGCAGCTACCGTTAATGGAGACCGGTATAGAGCCATGATAACCGACTATTTTGTTCCCGAATTGGATGGCATGAATGTGGATGAGTTGTGGTTCCAACAAGACGGCGCTACATGCCACACAGCGCACGTCACAATCGATTTATTGAAGGAAACATTCGATGAGCGCATAATTTCGCGGAATGGACCTGTCAATTGGCCACCAAGGTCGTGTGATTTGACACCATTGGATTATTTTCTTTGGGGATATGTGAAGTCGCTCGTCTACACCAACAAACCAGAAACGTTAGGGGAATTGGAAGCCAACATTCGTGGCGTTATTGCCGACATACGGCCCCATATGCTCGAAAAAGTGGTTGAAAATTAAACCTGTAGAATTGGCTTTATTAAACATTAATGGCATAAAATTATCCTTCCAATAAAGCCAAATTGATGGACCTTAAAACGATTTTCTTGTGTTTTATTTCAATTCGAAGTTCTATACCCCTAAAAAAAAACACCCTTTAGTATTGCAAGTAGTAGAGCTGACAGCATGGCCATCGAATTTAAATTTCGAAAAGTCACCACAGCCAAAATACTAGATACTGCTTGCAAATTTAAAAATAAAATAGGAGGGAGAAAAATTATATCTGAAGGAGTTATCAAAGACTATAACGTACCGGTAAAGTTCCAGACCCCTGGAAGATTTATTTATCCAATACGGTCTATAAAACAATATTTCTTACAGGCTAATAACAATATGTAAATTTTGCATATGAATATTACAGATATAGTACGTACTAAAATTAATAGAATTAAATGTGTATATTCATACTCTACATATCAATATATAATGATCGTAAAAGAATCAAAAAAGCTTCTTTGGTTATTGAGAAATCGATGACAACATTTTGAGATAGAATATTAAATTCACGGATTGCTCTATGAAGAGGCGCGTTGCTGGCAAATTTTGTTTTAACCTTATTGCAATAAAAAATCCGAAATAAAACATTCCTGCGAAAGTGCTCTACACTTAGTAATTGTGAACTGGAAGGAAGGCCTGAGCAGAAAAAAACATATGATAGCCGTATTTTTGGATTTGAAGCGAGCTTTTGAAACCATTGACCAAAACCTGTTGTTAAAAATTTTTATAAAATAGGCAATTTCTGGTACAGGTCGTGTTATTAGACCAGCTCATTTTTACTTTTTTCTCGAATTTTGACAGTACACTCATTTCTCAGTGCGGTTTTGACAGTAAACTCACAAATTTCAAAAACGAAATACTTGCAATGATATTATAAGCCCAACAGATTACCCACCATAACGCGCGGATAAAATTTGCCAAGTATTTGAAAGGCGGAGGTTTGTTAACACTGATAAGGTTCGTGTAATTAAAAATTGGTCCTGCATTGCTTCAAGAGAATAGGTTTGAAGTTAACTTCGTTTAAAAGAAATGGACTTGAAATATATCCGTTTAATAGTTTACCCATAAATATTATGCCTAGCATTTCCCTACGACTTGCAAGTGTTGGAAGATCGATAAGTTTTAACCGACTAGTATAAGGTGGAAGACTATACAATGAATCCCATTAAAGATTTCTTAGGGCAAAAAGTAGGAATTGTTTTTGAATTGATTCTAGGTTATCTACATTAACTTGATAACGCGGATTCCAGACAATCGAGCCATATTCTAACATCGGTCTAACTAATGTAGTAAAAAGAGTTTTAGTAATATAAGGGTCGCTAAATTTTTTTGACCACCTTTTCACAAAAGCTAACACACCTCTAGCCTTGTTGACAGTAGCCTCAATATGAGGACTGAAACTAAGTTTGCAGCTCATCGTCACACCCAAGTCGATTAAAACATTTACGTGTTCAAGATTGTGGTTGTTAATTGGATAAGAAACTGATTGTAAATACCGACGTGAAAAGCACATGAATATACATTTAGCTAGATTAACCGGCATATAGTTTACTTTACACCAAGTAACTAAGTAGTCCAAATCCATTTGAAGGAAAAAACGTTCTTTCATCGAAGCTTATGACTTATAGTCCAATTACCTACCGACGTGTGTAACGTACGTTTACGTATCCCGTACGTACGTACGTTTGAAGGAATCTTATGCCCGTGGCGCCAACGGAGAAATCAGCCATTTTCTGTTGTTTACATTCAATACAATGTTGCCATTGATCGTTTTCATGCATGCTAACTCAAACGTGTACTTTTGAAACAATTATTTTTCATTTTATGAGTGTCCGAAATTAATATTAAATAATTATAGCCAGTCAATTTATTTAAAAGCAGCAACTTAATATCGTAATTTCAGGTTATTTCAACATTATTACGAAAATTTAAAAGATATTTTAAGGTATTTTTTTAAAGCAACTGCAAACGATCCATAACCAGCATACACACGTATGAATAGGCAACACTGTCATATGAGAGAGCAATCAGCTGACACGTTCTTACGGTAAAAATCAAAATTTCTTTGATTTCTACGGAACGTTCTACGTATACGGAAAAATGGAACGTCGGTGAGTGTTCGTTTACATAGCACTCTCATAAGACAGGTCGTGTCAGCTGACTCGTACTACATATGTGCCTCGGTGAGTAATTGGACTATTAAATATTTTCACGTAGTCAGCATATATTAAGATTTTTGAATGCTTTATTGTAGTACAGATATCGTTTATAGGAATTAAAAACAGGACCGGCCCCAGATGACTGGCCTGAGAAACACCAGAGGATACACAATGGTGTTAGAAACGGAATTTTTAAAATTTATTCTTTGCGTTCTACCAGAGAGATAGGAGAAGATACAACTGGTGAGACCATGTTAAAAGCCAACCAGATCCAATTTGTAAATGAGTAAAGAGTGGCAAACTTTGTGGAATGCCTTACAAAAATCTGTGTAAATAACGTCGGTGTGGAGATTGTCTCTAAATCCATTTGACACGTGGGTTGTAAATTCAAGTAAATTGGTTGTGGTCGATTTACGCTTATAAAATCCATACTGATAATCTGCAAGCAGTGTTGAGATAGAAATGCTAGGCGGAGAGCTTTGCTATTCCAGGATAGTTTTCTATAGACGACCTACTCCCGCTTTTATACAGAATTATGAGAAAAGTCTCTTTCCATGAAGTCGGGAAAACGACACACTGTAAAAAGATTAAAGAAATCGGTCAGAGGTTTGAATATGTGTCCATCACACTTTTTAAGAAAGCGTGTCGGTATTGAATCAGGTCCGTATTTGAATGACTGCTTCAAGGTCTTAAGATGTAATAGAACATCTTCCGGCTTTAAGTTCGGAACATGGATTGAATTACTTGAATGCGATTGATACGGGTAGTTGTTAGGTGATGAATTCATTGCAGAAGAATAATTAGACTTGAAGAATTGAGCAAAAAAATTGGCAATTTCTAGATTGTCGCTAGAGATGTTATCTCTAAATTTCATTGTTGAAGGAAACTCTTTTCCACGGCGTTTAGAGTTTAGGCAACCATAAAATGATTTCGGGTTGCAAATAATTAGCTTTTTAATTTTACATATATAATCCTTGTAACACTTTTTATTTAGTTCTAAGTATTTATGACGCACCATAGGGTACTGTATATAATTTGAGCGTAAACCACTTTTTTTGTATAGGGTGTTTTTTTTAGGGGTATAGAGCTTCGAATTGAAATAAAACACAAGAAAATCGTTTTAAGGTCCATCAATTTGGCTTTATTGGAAGGATAATTTTATGCCATTAATGTTTAAATATGATTTCGGGCATGTGGCCGCCGCGGCTGGCTCGAATAAAGCCAATTCTACAGGTCCAATTTTCAACCACTTTTTCGAGCATATGGGGCCGTATGTCGGCAATAACGCCACGAATGTTGGCTTCCAATTCCCCTAACGTTTCTGGTTTATTGGTGTAGACGAGCCACTTCACATATCCCCAAAGAAAATGACCTTGGTGGCCAATTGACAGGTCCATTCCGCGAAATTATGCGCTCATCGAATGTTTCCTTCAATAAATCGATTGTGACGTGCGCTGTGTGGCATGTAGCGCCGTCTTGTTGGAACCACAACTCATCCACATTCATGCCATCCAATTCGGGAACAAAATAGTCGGTTATCATGGCTCTATACCGGTCTCCATTAACGGTAGCTGCCTCTCCAGCATTATTGCGGAAGAAGTATGGCCCAATGACTCCACCAGCCCATAGAGCACACCAAACAGTCAGTTTTTGTGGATGTAATGGCGTTTCAAGGGTCTCATGTGGATTCTCTTCACTCCAAATGCGGCAATTTTGTTTGTTGACGTAGCCATTCAACCAAAAATGAGCCTCATCACTGAACAAAATTTTGCGATGAAAATCAGCATCGAAATCAATCTCATTTTCGGCCCATACACCAAAATCACGACGCATTGCATGGTCTCGCGGCTTTAATTCTTGCACAAGCTGGATCTTGTAAGGTCGCAAGCCAAGATCTTTGCGCAAAATCTTCCATAAAGTTGATGGACAAAGCTCCAATTGCTGTGCACGGTGGCGAATCGATTCATTCGGGTCCTCTTCAACACTTTGCTCTACAGCGGCAATTGTTTCTTCGGTGCGCCCTGTTCGACGTCTCTGCGGATGCGTATTATCACATAGAGTAAACGTAGTGCGAAAACGATCCATGGTTAACCGAATTAATTGCTCTGATGGACGATTATGTCGACCATAAAATGGACGGAGCTCACGGTAAACTTCGCGAACTGAACCATTATTTTCGAAATAAATTTGCACGATTTGCAAGCGTTGTTCTTTTGTCAACCAGTTCATGATGAAATGGCAAACCAAACTGAACATAAATGACATTAGAGTTGCCAGATTTGACCACAAAATGCCAGTTTTATCTCTATTCGAAAAACAAACCTGTAAAAAAAACACCCTGTACATTTAAAAAAAACGCGACTTTTTATTTTTTAACACTTTTAGTTCTTTAGTAAACCAAGCTTACGCTGGCTCATCATAAAAACAGGTGCGCTTAGGTATACGAGGCGTGTTCAAAACGTATCGCGAATTTTGAATTTTCGCTGGTTACGTATATTCGAATTTCGAATTTTTTGTGGCGTTATGTTGGTACTCATCTTTCACTTATGCCGACAAGCTCGGCCATTTTGAATGTTCAGTTAATTGTTGACAGCTGCTTTGCTTGCACGTGTTTTGGATCGTCTTCGATTTTTACCTATTCAAAAAAATGGATCAAAGAACCTGTATAAAATTTTGTGTGAAAAACGAAATTAAGTGCGCGGATGCATTCCGAATATTGACTGTGGCATACGGAGAAGCTACCTTGGACCGAAGCAACGTTTATCGGTGGTACAAAATGTTCTCAGAAGGCCGAGAAGATGTGCAAAGAAGAACAAAAATTGGCTTTTGCACCACGATAACGCCCCTGCTCACGCATCGTTGCTTGTGCGCGACTTTTTGGCCAAAACAACACACTAATGATGCCGCAGCCACCGTTTTCCCCAGATCTGGCCCCCTGGGACTTTTTCTTGTTCCCTAAACTGAAGAGGCCCATGAAAGGACGACGTTACGCTTCTCTTGACGAGATAAAGACGGCATCGAAGGAGGAGCTGAACAAGATACAAAAAAATGATTTTTTGAAGTGCTTCGAAGATTGGAAAAACCGTTTTCACAAGTGTATTATATCTCATGGGGATTACTTTGAAGGGGACAAAATAGATATTCATGAATAAATAAATAATTTTTGAAAAAACACAAAATTCGCGATACTTTTTGAACACACCTCGTATACTTATCAAAAAGGTTAGAAATAGTACTATTAAAATGTAAAACGCTATGCTCAACATCTTCTTTGTATCGAGATAAACTTAGAAATTTCTTTATTCAACTTTTTGAAGTTAGCTTTCAAAAAATCAAACATTTTATTAGAGTCATATGGTTTCTTAATGCGCTCCCGCTCACTGTTTATGGTTTCGTAAACTATCTAAAGAGAGGGATGGTAAACATATTCAGGCAAAACTAGGGGATCACATCGATTTAAAAATATCACATCGAGTTTAAAAGTCATCAACGAAGACCAAGTCTAAAACTTTACCAAACTTATTCGGAATAACATTGATCTGCCTAAGACAAAGGGTTGGTCATTTCATCCAAAAACTCATTGTTACTCAACTTAGACGAAATTGGCACAATACTATTATTAATTATGCTCCACGAAATGTATGGCAAGTTAAAGTCACCTACAACGATCATGGAATCCAAGGGCTTTATCATAGAATGAACAGCATTTAACAACGAAATGTAGAGCATATACATGAATAGATCAGATGAAGGGGGGAATGTAGCAAACAGCTATGTAAATATGGGCCCTCCCTAACAGGGCTAGGATGCACTTAAACTCAATGTTATCAGTAGAGGGTATGTCCACATCTTCAGATGGTATTGAAGAATTTACGGCCAACAGGACGCCGCCCCCGGTTCTGTTTAAGCGATCGTTTCAATACGTTTAATAACCGTCGCAAAAAATTTCGGAATCAAAGACGTGCGGTTTTAACCAAGTTTCGGTGAAAGCAATAACATTGTCATTGCAATGGATCCTTTTAAGACAGAAACCTATTAACTTAGTATTTAAACCTCTTACATACGTACATACATATATAGGTCAACAGCTCTTAATAGCTGTTTGTTTAACCGTCTAAACGATTTTGACCTTCAAACCTCTTACATTCTGATAATAAATGTTAAAGGCAGAATTCATAAGTTTTTTGGATCTGGGCCTTTACTCTGTAGTTCTATTCGAAAGGCTATTCTACTCGAAAGCAAAAAGCGGTTCTAATATATATAAGCACTCTGTAGCTCGTTAGAATTTACTTTAGAAAATATTCCATAATAGTAAACATCACTGTTTCAAAAATTCCAAGCGCAAAGCAAAATACAAAAACACTTTGCATAAATCTCAAGTGCAGTATTAGGCAGCGCAGTTTTACATGTCGCAGTAGCGCAGATGATAAGAATCTCGACTACTACGCGTGCGGTTGCAGGTTTGAACGTAATTCTTTTATTTAATTTTTATTAAATAAAATTTTATTTTTTTAAATATGTAAATACTTTTAATCTGTAAAAATTTTGTTTTCTTGAATTTTTCCAATTTTTTACATAGAATTCTTCAATTATTTTCTGTCAACAGGGATTGCTTAACTCTTTCTGCGATAAAAATGATTTCTTGATGAAAAAAATAATAATTGTTTTATTATAATCATAAGAATATACGCTTTTGTGGACTTCGGTTTTCTAAATTGTTGTAGAATAGGATTTTCTAACTTTCGACCATATTGGCATATGCTTTCGAAATAGTGAGTACCAAATTTTCGAAAGGGGATAAATCAAATCCGAAGGGAACAGAATGGAACTCGAACAACGAATGCGTTCTACTCGAAAATTTCTTACAGAGTTCGAATCACTCGAAAGCGAACAAATTTTGTTTCGAATAGAACTACAGAGTGAGGGCCCTGTATTTTGACTAGGGATTTTTGCGGCAGTTGGGACATTTGGTTTAAACAAAAATTTGCTAACCAAAGCCCCAGGCAGCCAGAAATAGCTATCGAAAATTGTATCAAAATCGTTTTGAAAAACATGAATCCCTAACGATGATACATTAAATTAAAATTTATTTATTACCACACCGTCAGCTTTAATTTTCGATTTAATGTATGACTTAAGTTCGTCAACAGAAGTGTCTTTCTCAAATCTTGACACAAAAATAGATTTTTTTTGGGGGGTCCAGCTTCTTAACTGTTGGTTGACTCGATATTGGAAGAGGCAGAGCTGCAAAGTTTATTTTCGAAACCTTTGAAGTGGATGGAACCATTGCTTCCGGGTTCGGTGAAACCAAGTTTATCGACTCCAACGCTTGAGGTGCAGGACTGCTCTGAGTGGAGTTAAGGGTTAACCACTAGGCGAACCACCACCAATATTGCTTTTGTTGGAATCACGACTTGCAGATTACTCGTCCAAACACTTAAAAGGCTTGAACAAGTCTTCATAGTGTTTGAACTTATCTGATATTACAGAAATGTCTTAATCTATTTAAGAAAACGAGTTTTGAATTTCTCTGGAAAGCCTAGATCTACACTTTGAGCAGGACCAACGCACGCCCTTGCCATCATTTATGTAGTCCACAACTCCACCCTTAAAACCAGCACATTTCATATGAGCAAACCCATCACAGAGCCAGCAAGACAAGTAGCGTTCGGATTCGCTTTTTATTTGGCAATTAACGTAAATACAGGACATTTTTATTTTTTATATGTAAACGATAAAGAAAGAAGATAAAATTAATAGTCAAAAACAAAAACGGTAGTTAGTTAGTTAATAGGAGCAGCTAGTTAAAATAAAAGCTAACTCTTAAAAGTTTGGAGAGCAGGTAAATAAATTGCAACCCTTATAGCTGTATTCTGTAAGTCTGTCTCATCTCAAGTCACTAACTTTGATATTTTTCCTTAGAGACAATTTTTGTGACTTCAGATGAATTCGGTATTATGTAAGAGAAAATCACAAAAAGTTCACCAATGATATGTGGTCAAAACACGCTTGCATACATCTCAAGTACAGCAATTAATAGTGGTAGTAAGCGTCTCGAGTACAAAGTGAGCGACTCGGGTTCAAGCCCAGGATCACGAACAATTTGTTATTTTTATTTTTTTTTGATGTTTTGTTAGTTAAATATAATTTTTTTAAATATATAAATGTTTCTACACTTAAAATTTATTATTTTTTAAATTTCTTTCATTTTTAACCCAATATTTTACTGTTTGTGACCTGCCTAGAACCAGATGACAAATTAGTGACTATTTTTTTGAGACTACAGATTTGAGACAGCTTACTGAATACCAAATTGTATCAAAATTGAAATTGACCACAAAATGTCTCTATTAGTGACTAGATACAGAATTCGCCTATTAAAGTTTAGAAAGCAAAGGAGTGAACAGTTTGAGATAAAAGTGAAGAGCAAAAGTGCACATAAAAACAATTGCAAGAAATGAAGCCAATCAATCTGCAACAAATACACAATGCAAAAATGACAAATATGAAAAGCAAATTAATTTAAAAAGGTAAAATTCATAAAGTATGAATTAATCAATGAAACCAAATGTTCAAAATTTAGCACTAAGACTTTGCACTTATTTTTATAACAAATTATAATCAGACAAATAATAAGATTAATTTTAATTTCGTAAATTAAACACAGCACAATGTAAAAACAGCTGCACAGCTATAATGACGTTTGCATATATAAACTACGAAATGATTTAACTAGAGTCAAAAACTGGGTTTGTTTGAACAAACTGAAACTGAATGTCAATAAAACAAAATGGTTATATCAAGACGCAATTTTAGTTACAGCGAGTTGCAACCTCTAACAATAAACAACGAACCAATTGAAATCGTTAACTCCTTTAAGTACCTGGGAGTAAAAAGGGATAACAAACTAAGCTTCAATGAACATATAGATTATACCGGAGGGAAAATTGCTAAAAACCTGTATTTTACACATAGAACGTGTAAATATCTAAAGAAACTCTTTTAACTTTAATTATAGCTTAGAATATTTAGATACTTTTGTAAGTTTTAACGAGCTCAAGACCAGTTGATAATACTTCTTGGTTATTTATTATTAGAGGAAAAATTGAAAGCAACAAACATATACAGGCTATAGTTATAGTACTATTTCGAAAACAGCCACGATTTCTCGTCAGACTAATTCGTATAATTTTGCTATTTCAGAGGATCTTGTGGAGAATCGAACAAACTCACTCTGATTGCAAGCGCTGCCGCCTAACCCATAGGCTATGCTGCGTGTAGTTTTGCAAGCTGCTTAATTCAAGTTTTTCCTCTAATTGTTGTTTTGTTATCTTGCCAACGGTATATAAAATATTCTGTCTATATGTAAATCATGTATGTTGGACTTTGTTTTTGTCTTTATTACATTCTTCTTTCCAATTTTCTTTCTTCTTTAAATGGTCATCTAACCGCCCGGGCGATTTTGACCGTCCAACATAGCTCGCCAGTCGTTTCTTCGTTGCGCCAACTGGCGCCAATTGGAAACACCGCGGGATCGCAAATCGGTCTCCACTTGGTCCTTCCATCGGAGTGGTGGTCTTCCTCTTCCTCTGCTTCCACCGGCGGGTGCCGATAAGAATACCTTCTGGGCTGGAGCATCTTCGTTCATTCGCACTACGTGGCCTAGCCAGCGAAGCCCCTGTGTTTTAATTCGCTGAACTATGTCGGCGTCTGCGTAAAGTTCATACAGCTCATCATTAAATCTTCTTCGGTACTCGCCGTCGCCAACGCGTAGAGGCCCATAAATCTTTCGAAGAACCTTTCTCTCGAATACTCTCAGAGCCGCCTCATCAGCTGTTGTTAGTGTCCACGCTTCTGCACCATATAGCAGGACGGGTGCGATGAGTGACTTGTAGAGTATTATTTTCGTTCGTCAAGAGAGGACTTTACTTTTCAATTGCCTACTCAGTCCGAAGTAGCATTTGTTTGCAAGAGTAATTCTTTGTCGGATTTCTAGGCTAACATTATTGTTGGTGTTAATGCTGGTTCCCAGGTAAACGAAGTCCTATACTATTTCAAAATTATTGCTGCCAACAGTGGGTTGGGTGCCAAGGCGTGAATGCGCTGACTCTTTGCATGATGACAGAAGGTACTTCGTTTTGCCCTCGTTCACCACCAATCCGATTTTCTGCGCTTCTTTTTCTAATTTGGAGTAAGCAGAAGAAACGGTGCGGTTGCTAAGGCCAATGATATCAATATCGTCAGCATTTGCCAACAGTTGCACGGTTTTATAAAATATTGTTCCAGCGCGGTTAAGTTCTGCAGCTTGTATTATTTTCTCCAGCATTAAATTAAAGAAAACGCACGATAGGGGTCCCCTGTCTGAAACCTCGTTTAGTTTCGAACGGCTCGGAGAGGTACTTCGCAATTCTGACCGAGCTGGCGGTGTTGCTCAAAGTCATTTTGCATAGCCGTGTAAGTTTTGCGGGGAAACCAAATTCAGACATAGCGCCATATAGGCAGCTCCTTTTCGTGCTATCGAAAGCGGCTTTAAAATCAACATAGAGATGATGTGTGTCGCTTCTTTTCTCACGGTGTTTTTCCAAGATTTGACGTATTGTAAACATCTGGTCGATGGTAGATTTACCAGGTCTGAAGCCACACTGATAAAGTCCAATCAGTCTGTTAACGTCAGGCTTCAGCCTTTTGCACAATACGCTTGATAGGACCTTATATGCGATATTCAAAAGACTGATTCCGCGATAGTTGGCGCAGTTTGCAGGATCGCCCTTCCTGCGGATTGGGCAGAGAACACTTAGATTACAATCTTCAGGCATGCATTCATCCGACCATATTCTGCATAGAAGCTGGTGCATGCGCCTTACCAGCTCCTCGCCTCCGTGTTTGAATAGCTCAGCAGGCAAACCATCAGCGCCAGCTGCTTTATTGTTTTTCAATCGGGATATTGCTATTCGCACCTCATTATAGTCGGGTTGTGGAACGTCAATTCCATCATCTTCGATTGTGGGCTCGGGTTCGGAATCTTCTCTGGTTTCTTGCTCAGTTTCTTCATTTAAAAGGGCAGAGCAGTGATCCCTCCATGCTCTGAGTGCTCTCTGAACATCGGCCACCAGGTCGCCGTTCTCATTCTTACCTGCCTCTCTTTTTTTTGCCCGGAAAAGCCGCATCGCTTCCCTCTTCAACTTGCGGTAGTGTTCACACACACTCCTCGTTGCATTCGATCTCAGCGTTGCCTTGTAGGCTTCGTCTTTCCTTTTCGTTGCAGCGCGGCACTCTTTATCATCATACCAGTTGTTTCTTCGCGTTCGCCGGAATCCAATTACTTCTTCGGCTGCGGTACGGAGTGCTCCTGAGATATGACCCCACTGCTCATGCATTGCACTAGGTTGAATTGTGCTCTCGGAGAGCAGGTGTGAGAGACGATCCGCGAAATAATTGGCGGTCTGTTGCGATTGCAGCTTTTCGACGTCCAGCTTTCCCTGCGTTTTTTGTTGCACCTGTTTTGCCGTACAAAGGCGGGTAAGAATCTTGGCTGCTACTAGGTAGTGATCAGAGTCGATGTTAGGAAGCATGCCGTCCGTCTATCACAACGTGGTCGATCTGGTTGCGTGTTTTTCGATCGGGGGACAGCCATGTAGCCTGATGGATCTTCTTGTGCATAAACCTAGTGCTGGATATGACCATGTTTCGGGCACCGGCGAAGTCGATCAGCCTGAACCCATTTGGCGAAGTCTGATCGTGGAGACTGATCTTCCCGACAGTGGGGCCAAATACACCCTCCTTACCCAACCTGGCGTTAAAGTCGCCAAGCACGACTTTGATATCATGACGGGGGCAACCCTCGTATGCTTCTTTCAGGCGCTCGTAGAATGCATCCTTTTCCACGTCGTCCTTCTCTTCCGTCGGTGCATGAGCGCAGATACACGATATGGTGAAAAATCGTACTTTTATGCGGATTGCAGCGAGACGCTCGTTCACAGGTGTGAACGACAGTACTGGGTGACGGAGTCTCTCTCCCACCACAAATCCCACGCCGAATCTGCGCTTGTCTTCATGCCTACTCCAGTAGATGTTTCAAGGTGTTTTGATCGTGTTTCCTCGCCCCGTCCATCGCATCTCTTGTAGGGCGGTGATGTCAGCTTTTGCTTTCCTCAGGAACTCAACCAGCCGGGCAGCCACACCTTCCCCATTAAGGGACCGGACATTCCAGGTACATGCCCTTATTTCATAATCCTTATTTCGTTTGCGGGTGTTGTCATCTAAAAACGGGGTTCTCAAATCCGAGGCTTTGTTGTTGAATTTCATTGGAACGGTGTTTTATGTTAAGGGCAAGCCCTTAAGCCGATAATGTCGGAGGTGCCTTACCAGGTTGTCGCCTTCTCACGTTTAGCTCACCACCAAACGGGTGTTCGGTGGCTACCCTGAGGATACTTGCGCTAAAAGCCCGGAAGTAGTGAGCTGCTTGAACCGCATGCAAAAGAATCGCTCGGGCCATTCCCAGGTGAATGGCGATCAGAAACTTTCCCCACTTGCGTGGACTTCTGCACACGGCCCCATCCTCCCGTTTCCATTTTTAGAAGATAGTTATTATACATAACCGCGTGCTCCGGTATAAATTTATTTTGTTGTTGGATTTGTAAAGCCATGATATACCGATCCATAATCGAAACTCACTTTATCTATTGCCCAACGATATTTTTTATCATGAGAGACAGTCAAATCTACAAGCTGCAAAAACAACAGAACCGAGCCATGAGTTTATCCTCAGAATGCGTTATGACGCACCTCTTAGGGATATGCTCTCCGCTCTTAATTGGTTAAGTGTTAAACAATAACTATTTTATTACACAATGAAATTTATTAAAAATATAATAGAAGGCAATTAACATTAAATATGTAAGAAATGTGCAATCCGTAAAATATTTCCACTCTATCTGCGTACAGAACAGAAGCAGAAAAATGTAATTTATATTACAAAGGTTTAAAATGCTATAATGAACCCCCAACCCATGTTAAATCTTGCAATATAAATAAATTCAAACGCAAATTGTAATGCTATAATGAACTCCCAACCCATGTTAAATCTTGCAATATAAATGAATTCAAAAACAAATTGTAAAACTATTGCAAAACCCTTCCAACTTAAGGGCTATACGAGTATTGTCTGACTTTCAGAACACTTTACACAGTGCATAAGAACTATATACGGTACGATACAGCGCCATACGTCACGCACAAAAAGTGAATCGCCCTCCACATGTTATCTTCTCGCTTCATACACGCAGACGGTCTGTACTCCGCATCCAACTGGGACTATCATTGTGTCTTGGTATAATCTGAAAGCCTCAGACCAATGAGCCCTTATAATTGCCAATTTATATAAATTTTTATGTATATAATAGATGAAATGTAATTAGGTATAAGCTGGGCTTCATTAAGGTGTAAGAAGTAAATAAACAAATAACTTGGGTAAAAATTGAGATATTTGAATGAAACTTGACGGTTCAATTGCATCTGAATTGGGTAAATAAAACACTCACAACAAAATGGGTGAATTGAGTGATTTCGGTGACGAAGAATTAGTGAAATGCGGAGAAATAGTTCTGTCGGTGAAACAAAATATTTTTGCATTCGCTTGCATCCAATGCAAACAATTCTTTTCACAAATGGTAGTATTTGCCCGACATGTGCGATTGGAGCATCAAGTGGGAATTGAGGTAATTGACCAATTTGAAAAAGAGCTGCAGGATTTAAGTGTTTACACTTTGGAAGAGCTATTGAGTGATCAAAATGAGAGTGAATTATCATATGCGCACACGTCCATAAGTAAAGGAGGCGCTAGTAGCACGATCTCAGATTCGGATGATACAGGAATAGATTGTGATGTGGAACTAGAAAAAGAAATTTCAGCACTATTAGCTACTATCGCTACAAGTGATTCGCATAGTTTGACTGGGACTGAATTTTCTGATGACTCTGGACTTGACAGCAAAAATATCTCAGATAACAATCGTGTTGAGTCCCAGCAAGAAGGTCAAAGCAATATTAGAGAAGAGCAAGCGACTCTATTTAAAGCGAGAGAGAAACATACTAAAGTTGGTAGAAAGCAAGAAGACATTTTTAAAGGAAAACCAGATATCAAAGTTCAAAATCAAGACAACAAAGTTGCAAATATGCACACTCATTCAATTAATATTGCTTTACGATCTGGATCCAAAAGAGATTCCGCTCACGTCAGCAAGAATAACAAAAGTACAATTAAAGAAAATTATGATTTGTACCTTCAAAGACAAGAACCAGAAAAAAAGGATAAGCAAAAATTTATGAACAATGCAAAATTAAATACTAAAATAGCCACTAGCAATCCTGAAAACGAAAATAAACAGAAAGCGAAACCAACAACTACCATTAAGAAATATACTCAGGAAAAACTTACAAGAACATGTAAAGACTTTGCTGTTAAAAAGGTTAAACTTCTTGTTGAATCAATTGATCAGCTTGAAACCGATTTGAATGATGAACTAGCATTTATGAATGACGATAAGTATCAAGAACTTAACAAGGACGGGGAAATTGATTGGAACGATAGCATTAAATGTGTTGCCACATGTGATACAGAACAGAAAGTCTCCAATGAAGAGATCCATAAAGAGCAAGCTATCGATGTAAACGACGAAGTTCAAGATATAACTGGCCTGGAGTGTGAGGATATACAAAAAGAGTTGGATATCGATGTGAACGACGAAATTGAGCGTATTACTGGCGCAAAGTTTGAAGAACTACATAAAGAATGTGACATCGATTTGAACGACGAAATTGAGCGTATAACTAGCGCAAAATGTGAGCAACTCCATGAAGAGCTGGATATCGATTTGAACAATGAATTAGGATCTATCGACAAGGCTGAAGAACTACACAAGAATATGGAAGCGAATTTGAGCGACGAGATAGGAATTGCAAGAAAAGTGGAAGAGTCAAGTGTTACAGAAATAGTATTACCGGATACTAGGGATTTCATAGAATTGCAACAAACTGATAAACCCTTCGTAATAGTTGGAATGGATGATGAATTGGCAGGAATACAATTTTCAATGGAAGAAATCAATGACATGAGATCAGGTATACCAGAGGTGTCAACAGACAATTTTAAGAAGCTAGATTCAACTCATGAATTAGAGAAAGCAGCACACATAAATGGTCTAAGTGCCTATCAAATGCAGTATGTTATTTATAATGAAAAAAAATCACAATTGGCAATGTCTTTTAGTAATGATGATGATAAGAGCACAACCAGTGCGGAAACTGATGTCGCCGCACCGATTGACCTTAGTCTTAATAAATCTGCTGATTTCGCTGAAATGCAAGAAGAAATTTCCGAACTACTTACAAATGATGATGATTCACAGTGTAAAATAACAAGCGAAATTTTAATAGAAGTTGAGAATTTATTGGCGCAACAAGACACTACTACTTTAAATGAAAACACCACACCATCATATGATACGAATGAGTTTTTAAACTTGGATGGCAGCACGGATACCCGTCAACTGCCAGCTTTTTCAAAAGTTTTTAAAAATACTGCTAATAGCTTGAGAACTTCGAACGGCTTTTTTGCACAATCAACACCTAAGCAAAAGCCCCTAAAAAATTCGATTGAAAAGAAACAAAGGAAAATCGCTAGTCCATTACACCCAAGGGCGCAGTTAAATATGAAGACAAGCGAAGAGGACACATCTAATCGCATAGAAAATGCTGTGCATTTCAGTAAAAAACCTGTCAGAAACCTCATTCTAAAGCGTGTATCGCAAAGTAACGAAAAGGAAAACGAGACAAAAAAGCGAAAAATTTACAACGACGCTGTACAAAAAAAGAACATTCAGTTGAAAAATTGCGACCTCAGAAAACAAGGACTTGAAATCCTAAAAGTTGAAGTTTTGTCGCCAAACGCAACAATCGCAGATGGATCAAAGTTGGATCTCAAAAATTTAAAACTTCCCTGCATAAATAAATTGACCAACAATACAAAATGGGATTCATCTATTGAAAATATTGAAGAAGATTTGATACCGTATGTAAAAATCAAAGAAAAAAATGGTGCCTGCAGCTCGCTTTGTTCTGCCGATAGCATAAGCGAAAAATGTATAGCATCTTTCAACGAACTTAATTATACCCCGGAAGATACGCTGAATCAGTTGAAGTTAGAACAATTCGTCGATGAGAAGACGTTGTATGATTCACTATTGCGTAACAGTTTTGCTGAACCCTTGAATTCCAGCACTCAAATGTCATCTCTTACTGGGGAAAACAGTTTCATAAAGAAAGCTTCTGCGGAAGAAAAAGAAAATTACCTACTACTGCTACCTTTAGGATTGCCCATAATTGTTGATCCTAATGTGGAGGATGGAATGAAACTAAAAACCCTAGAAACAATTAGAGCGAAAGCAAGCTCATTTGCAAAAATTTATGCAGAGTTTAAGTATCTTTGGAAAGTTGGAAAAGGTATTAAGAGCTATGAAAAATTGGAACTGGATTTCAACAAATTGATGCAACGTATAAACGAACATTATCAAGTCGAATTGACAATTACTGAAACAAAGCGTATAATTAATCTCATTTCATTATGGTATATGCAGAGCTATAACAGATCATTAATAAAAAAGAAACTTACATCGGAATCGGTACTTCATTATCTGCAGCTCTTTACATACCTACCAAAGACTGCGCGACGCATTTTTTACTGTGAGGAATGTCTACGCTATTTCCTTTCACAACAAAATTATATAACACATCGTGACAAACACATAGCTATGCCAACCACTTGTCCTTACTGTCAAACAAACTATGCTAATCGTAAAGATCTCATGCAACATACCAAAGTCTGTATAACATTTACGTGTATAGAATGTGATTGTAATTTCGATACTGCCGCCGATTTGGAATATCATTTGCGTAACGAACATTTGTGGCAATGTGAGACATGTGGAAGATTAGCAGCAACAGCCTTACATCTAGAAATGCATGAACATCAACATCCAATAGTTTGTGGGTTGTGTAATCATCTCTTTGATTCGGCTGCTGAGTTGCAAAAACATCGCCAAGATTCATTTCATTGGGACTATACATGTAATATGTGTGAAGTATTTTTACCGACTGCAACTCAAATGAAACATCATTCAATGTTTTGTAAGATCATTAGCAATTAAGGTGATAGTATTTCATTTTTTTAATTTTATTTTTTAATCCGAAATGAATTTTCGAAAAATGCATGCAACATATGTGCAAATGTCCAGTATTTTATATGTAAGTTAGAACAAATGAATTGCAATATTTTTTTTTATATACATATGTATGTACATATGTACTTTATTTCTTGATTTTAATTAAATAAATATATTTGATATAAAAAAAAAAAAAAAAAAAAAAAAAAAAAAATTCTGTGCGTAGACGGAAATTGTGTACCTAGAAGATTATCTTACTGAAAATCGTAACGTTGGCAGTGTAGGTCATGTAACCGCGGTTCTAGCATACATGGCAACGTTGTCAAAAACAAACATTGCGCAATAGAGAATAAAATGCAAACGCGAATGAAAATTCATGTAAACAAAATTTGGGGTATTTTCCGTCCACAAAAATATTTACAAAGCACGTGCAATTTTTCTCGGGTACCCGACGTTACCACCTATTTTGGTGGTTACGAAATTGAACTGCAACTTAATCCTTAGAATAACTTAGAATACCAAGAGGGTGTAAAAGTTTCCAATGTATTTATTTGCCGGTAAAACAAGTGCTGTTACCACACTTGAATTAGGGCGTTAAAATGGGTGAAATCTAACCATGATCAAGCCCTTTTTTCCATATTGAAAAACGTGAGATAATTCATTAATAAAAGTAGCTACAATAATGAAATTTATTTATTTATGTCTAAAGTACAGCAGACACTTAAGATTACACATTGTTATTTCCTTAAATTAATTGTTACTTAAAAAATATGTTTTAAATTTAAATTGAATTAACATTTTGGAGCTCATTAAACCCAAGTCTAAAATTATTTTAGAAAGAGTTTGGTAGATTTATTTAGTTGGTTGTCCTATTGACGATTTTACCAAATGTTTTCTTTCTTCTTTTCTTTAAATGGTCATTTAACCGCCTGGGCGATTTTGACCGTCCAACATAGCTCGCCAGTCGTTTCTTCGTTGCGCCAACTGCCGCCAATTGGAAACAGCGCAGGATCGCAAATCGGTCTCCACTTGGTCCTTCCATCAGAGTGGTGGTCTCACTCTTCCTCTGCTTCCACCGGCGGGTGCCGATAAGAATACCTTCTGGGCTGGAGCATCTTCGCTCATTCGCACTACGTGGCCTAGCCAGCGAAGTCGCTGTGTTTTAATTCGCTTAACTATGTCGGCATCTGCGTAAAGTTTATACAGCTCATCATTAAATCTTCTTCGGTACTCGCCGTCTTCAACGCGTAGAGGTCCACAAATCTTTCGAAGAACCTTTCTCTCGAATACTCTCAAAGCCGCCTCATCAGATGTTGTTAGTGTCCACGCTTTTGCACCATATAGCAGGACGGGTGTGATGAGTGACTTGTAGAGTGTTATTTTCGTTCGTCGAGAGAGGAATTTACTTTTCAATTGCCTACTCAGTCCGAAGTAGCATTTGTTTGCAAGAGTAATTCTTCGTCGGATTTCTAGGCTAACATTATTGTTGGTGTTAATGCTGGTTCCCAGGTAAACGAAGTCCTTTACTATTTCGAAATTATTGCTGCCATTAGTGGCTTGGTTGCCAAGGCGCGAATGCGCTGACTCTTTGCATGATGACAGAAGGTACTTCGTTTTGCCCTCGTTCACCACCAATCCGATTTTCTGCGCTTCTTTTTCTAATTTGGAGTAAGCAGAAGTTACGGCGCGGTTGTTAAGGCCAATGATATCAATATCGTCAGCATATGCCAACAGTTGCACACTTTTATAAAATATTGTTCCGGCGCGGTTAGGTTCTGCAGCTTGTATTTTTCCTCCAGCATTAAATTAAAGAAATCGCACGATAGGGGCTCACCCTGTCTGAAACCTCGTTTAGTTTCGAACGCCTCGGAGAGGTATTTCCCAATTCTGACCGAGCTGGCGGTGTTGCTCAAGGTCATTTTGCATAGCCGTATAAGTCGAAGTCCTTTACTATTTCGAAATTATTGCTGCAAACAGTGGCTTGGTTGCCAAGGCGCGAATGCGCTGACTCTTTGCATGATGACAAAAGGTACTTCCTTTTGCCCTCGTTCACCACCATACCCATTTTTTCCGCTTATTTTTCTGATTTGGAGTAAGCAGAATTTGTTAAGGCCAATGATATCAATATCGTCAGCCTACGCCAACAGTTGCACGGTTTTATAAAATATTGTTCCAGCGGGGTTGAGTTCTGCACTTTGTATTATTTTCTTCAGCATTAAATTAAAGAACTCGCTAGATAGGGGGCCACAATATCCGAAACCTCGTTTAGTTTCGAACGGCTCGTAGAGGTCCTTCCCAATTCTGACCGAGCTGGTGGTGTTTCTCAAGGTCATTTTGCACAGCCGAATAAGTTTTGCTGGGAAACCAAATTCAGACATAGCGGCATATCTGGCTATCGAAAGCGGCTTTAAAATCAACATAGAGATGATGTGTGTCGATTCTTTTCTCACGGGGTTTTTCCAAGATTTTACGTATTGTAAACATCTGGTCGATGGTAGATTTACCAGGTCTGAAGCCACACTGATAAAGTTCAATCAGTCTGTTCACGTCAGGCTTCAGCCTTTTGCACAATACGCTTGATAGGACCTTACTTGCGATATTCAAAAGGCTGATTCCGCGATAGTTGGCGCAGTTTGCAGGATCGCCCTTCTTGTGGATTGGGCAGGGAACACTTAGATTCCAATCTTCAGGCATGCATTCATTCGACCATATTCTGCATAGAAGCTGATGCATGCGCCTTACCAGCTCCTCGCCTTCGTGTTTGAATAGCCCAGCAGGCAAACCATCAGCGCCCGCTGCTTTATTGTTTTTCAATCGGGATATTGCTATTCGCACCTCATTATAGTCGGGTTGTGGAACGTCAATTCCATCATCTTCGATTGTGGGCTCGGGTTCGGCATCTTCTCTGGTTTCTTGCTCAGTTTCTCCATTTAAAAGGGCAGAGAAGTGATCCCTCCATATTCTGAATGCTCTCTGAACATCGGCCACCAGGTCGCCGTTCTCATTCTTACAGGAGTTTGCCCCGGGTTTAAAACCTTCTGTCGTTCGCCGAATTTTTTGATAGAGTTTTCAGGCATCTCCAGCTCCTTTATTGCCTCTCTTTTTTCGCCCGGAAAAGCCGCCTCGCTTCCCTCTTCAACTCGCGGTAGTGTTCACACACACTCCTCGTTGCATTCGATCTCAGCGTTGCCTTGTAGGCTTCGTCCTTTCTTTTCGTTGCAGCGCGGCACTCTTCAACATCATACCAGTTGTTTCTTCGCGTTCGCCGGAATCCAATCACTTCTTCGGCTGCGGTACAGAGTGCTCCTGAGATATGATCCCACTGCTCATGCATTATACTAGGTTGAATTGTGCTCTCGGAGAGCAGGTGTGAGAGGCGATCTGCTTTTCGACGTCCAGCTTTCCCTGCGTTTCTTGTTGCGCCCGTTTTGTCGTACAGAGGCGGGTAAGAATCTTGGCTTCTACTAGGTAGTGATCAGAGTCGATGTTAGGTCCTCGTATTGTGCGAACATCTAAAACGCTGGAAGCATGCCGTCCGTCTATCACAACGTGGTCGATCTGGTTGCGTGTTTTTCGATCGGGGGACAGCCACGAAGCCTGATGGATCTTCTTGTGCATAAACCTAGTGCTGGATATGACCATGTTTCGGGCACCGGCGAAGTCGATCAGCCTGAACCCATTTGGCGAAGTCTGATCGTGGAGACTGAACTTCCCGACAGTGGGGCCGAATACACCCTTCTTACCCACCCTTTCTTAAAAGTCGCCAAGCACGACTTTGATATCATGATGGGGGCAGCGCTCGTCTGCTTCTTCCAGGCGCTCGTAGAATGCATCCTTTTCCACGGCGTCCTTCTCTTCCGTCGGTGCATGAGCGCATATAAACGATATGGTGAAAAATCGTACATTTATGCGGATTGCGGCGAGACTCTCGTTCGCGAGTGTGAACGACAGTACTCGGTGACGGAGTGTCTCTCCCACCACAAATCCCACGCCGAATCTGCCCTTGTCTTCATGCCCACTCCAGTAGACGGTGCAAGGTGTTTTGATCGTGTTTCCTCGCCCCGTCCAGCGCATCTCTTGGATGGCGGTGATGTCAGTTTTTGCTTTCCTCAGGACCTCAACCAGCCGGGCAGCGGCACCTTCCCCATTAAGGGATCGGGGCTTCCAGGTACATGCCCTTATCTCGTAACCCTTATTTCGTTTGCGGGTGCTGTCATCTAAAAAAGGGGTTGTCATATCCGAAGCTTTGTTGTTGAATTTGTTGTGGACTTCTGCACACGGCCCCATCCTCCATTCTACCAAATGTTTTGGGCTGTCAAGATCGCCCAGGGGCCACGCCCCCATGCTGTTAAAAATTACAATTCGTCATAACTCTGTACGTATTTGGTCTAAATTAATGATATTTGGATTTATGTGTACTTTAATCAAAGTTTACGCAATTTAAAAAAAGTGGGCTGTGAATTTTTATGATACTTTCACAGTGGGTTACGGGGCCTTTGGGTGCGACGCTATATAAAGTTGGAATTCAGCATAACAACGCATTTAATTTATTCCAGATAATGATATTTTATATAAACGTGTACTATGTATCAAAAATTTCCAAAATTTTGCGAAAATCGTATAAATAAAAACAAAATTTATGTAACTGGCAAATTATATCATTCTACCTGTATCAGATAAGGGCAGTTCGGTATTCCTGCTTCCTTTTCAGATAACTTTTATGAAAAAGTTGGCGTGGTCGAGAAGCGATTTCACTTTTCTATGGGTGTGTTTACCTTAACCATAGTATACATCCTACCAAATTTCGTTATTTTGGCATAAACGCTTCTGTAGTTATTAACAGTCGAAGTTTGAAAATTTTGTGCCAAGCCCCTTTTGCAAACATTTGGTAAGGACAACCAACTAAATAAATCTACCAAATCTTATTGTTGTAGCTGCTTTTATTATTGAATTATCTCATCAAATACGAAAATAAAATTGTGAATATTGTATTTAATACAACAAAATTAATACCTTAAATTATACTTCCTGTGCCACATTGCGTATCTATGGGAAAACTCAAGTAATTCTAGTAATAAATATTGCCACTTTCATATGACTCCTGTTTGTGTAATTATGTCGAGTATTTCGAAAAACGCACAAAATTAGGTATTTCAATAACTGATTTAGCTAAATAAGAATATAAGAAAGTTTAGCTAAACCGAATAAGCCTGGTATTGCCCACATGGTATTAGAAAAAGTTTAAACCCTCTACAGGTCATAACTCCATAACAATTTACCAATTTACCACTACCACTTTTACACAGCTCGGTATTTATTTATTTATTTATTTTAACCTACAGTACAAAGTACCTTACAGACTATCGAAACAATAATAATAAGTGCTTATAAAATAGCAGCGTTTAAAATCAACATAAAAGAAGATCTCGATAATGAAAAGTCAATTAAATTCCTTTAGGGCACGCATAATAGGTGCATTACTTTCCAATTTAGTTCTACAACTATCAACGTAGAATGGAAGAAACTTACGCAGATTTCTTTGCGGAACATTAAAGTTTATTCGCTCGAGGAGAATTGGACAATCTACCAAGCCATTAATTATATTGTATATAAAACAAAGGGAGAGAACTGATCTTCTTTTATCTAAAGAGCAAAGATCAGTCAGCAAAAACCGCGAATGGTAAGACGGCACGGGGTCCTCGAAATACAGTGCAGGCAATGCATGTTTAAGGAAAATTTTTTTAACCCGCTCAATCCTGTTTATCGATTGTTGGTCGTACGGCCTCCATATAATTACCGCATACTCTAGATGCGAGCGTACAAGAGACGCAAAAAGAAGCTTAAAGGTGTATGGATCAGAAAACTCTGTAGAATTACGTCGAATAAAACCCAGTACCGAATAAGCTTTTAAAAGAATCAAATTAATGTGATTATTAAAAGACAGCTTAGACTCAAAAACCACTCCAAGATCTATAGTCTCTGTAACTTTGTTTAAAACACAATTATCGATATAATAAAGGGTAGGGTTACTACTCTGACGCCTAGTATTAGTCAAGAAAAAACACTTGTCGATGTTTAAAGAAAGCCGTGACTTTAAACACCATAAATGGAGGTTATTTAAGTCACTTTGAAGCTTACTTACATCATTCGTATCGTTAACAATCTTGAACATTTTCAGATCATCAGCGAAAAGCAAATAATTTGAAAAGGAGAAACAGCGACCAATTTCGTTAATAAAAAGAACAAATAAAAGGGGCCTAAAATGCGTCCCTGAGGAACACTAGAAAAGGCAACAAAAAAGTCTGAAGTCGAATAGTCAATCGAAACTACACACCGCCTATTAGATATTTAAGATTTTATCCTCCTTAAAAGGGAGGAATGGAAGGCACGGCAAGCTAGTTGCTGATCAGAATTTTATGAGAAACTCTATCGAATGCCTTAGAAAAGTCTGTATATACACAGTCCACTTGTAACCCCGCTGAGAATGCCGAGATGCAGAAATTACTAAAAACCATTAAATTGGAGACAGCCGAGCGCCCAGATATAAATCCGTGGTGGTTAGGGTTAAATACAGACTTTACCTCTAAATAGATCTTGTCCTTAACAACACTTTCAAGAAGTTTAGAAAAATTTGAAAGTTTGTAAATTGGTCCATAATTACGAACATTGCTTTTACTACCATTTTTAAAAAGAGGAGTAATTATTGTTATTTTCCAGTCATTAATAAAGATACCCGAAGAAAGAGATTTGTTGAAAGTTAACTGCAATGGGTATGACAACGCTGGACAACCCTTAAGAAAAAGGGGTGATAGTCCGTCAGCGTCTCATTGTGACGAAGGCTTAAGAGATTGAATCGCACTTGAAACTTCATCACAGGAGATATGCAAGCTCCCAAGACTAACAGCAGAGGATATTTCAGATGAGAAATCAGGTGAACTCATGTCGTCAACCACAAAGTTAGACATAAAAAATACCGCGAACAGATTGGCAGCCTCTACAGGAGTATTTTCCGATTTATTATCCAGAAATACTGAGCTAGGTAGCCTAGAGCAAACCTTTTTTGATTTCCTCTAAATAATAATAATTAACTAAGAATTATTATCAACTGGTCTTGAGCTCGTTATACTTACAAAAATATGTAAAATGAACAGACCGTAAAACCAACAACAAAAAAATTCCAAAAAGATTTAGGGCTAACTTTAATATTCCGCTCCATGCTGCGAATATATTGCTGGTAAAGAAGTTTGTTTAATGACTTAAATTCTTTCTGATATTTATGAAACTTTACATAGAAAGCATGGATTCCGGTTGACTTAAACTTTTTGAGATATTTGTTTTTAATATTTTTCAATTTTATTAAGTCTCTATTTTACCAAGATGATTTTTAAGATCGTTTTCTTTTTAACGTTATATTATTTAAACAGAATTCTGTGAGTGTCGATTTAAAAGTTGTATAGCAACTGTGAATATCCAAGTCCAAAAGAAGTTCATCCCAATTTATTTCAGACAGGATTTGTTTAGGCTTGGAAAGTCACAGGATGCATAGTTGAAACAAATTTTTTCATCAGCCACGATTTCTGAAAAGACATACAATTTTAGCCCGACTTCCAGAGGGACATGGTGCAAACTAGCATCAGAAATCGGCGAAGTGCATTCCGATGCACAAGAATCAACATTATCGCTAACGTAGATAAGATCTAATAATCTATTTAAGTTATTAAAAGTACAATTGATTTGCTTAAGATTTAGGCTAACAAAATTGTCTATACAATAAGACTCTCGATCAGTATTAATGTTGCTTGGAAAAATACATGACCTGCCAGACTTAATGCACCATTTTATGTCGCTCAGGTTAAAATCACCCAAAACACAGAGGTGGTAATTTTTCAGGCCCAGGGATATCGCAATTACATTATCCGCGTGTGCTTTATATAGGTCGAAACTACTATTAGGTGGAATATAGGAAGCCAGTATAAAAAGATTGATCATGCTTCCTTTCCTTTAATCTGTATGCACACTTGGTCAAGAAAAGTATCACCATTACCCAGGGTCACTAAAGATGCACAGAATTTCGTTTTAACTGCGATTAATACACCTCCTCCTCTTGAACAACCCGTTTTAAATGAGTCCCGATCTTTGCGAAACACATAATACAAGTTTGGATCAAAGAACTCGCTGTCAAATAGGTCAGACTTTAGCCAAGTCTCGACAATTACTATTACATCAAAAGTTTCTTGAGAGCTAAATTGGAAAACAGTATTGGATTTTCTCCTCAATCCGGAGTTATTCTGATAGTAAATTTTTAAATCATCAACAGAATCGCGAATAGCATTTACATTACTGGCTATTAGGACTGCTGCGTCCGGCCCAGCCGTTTTTGAAAAAAATTGAATGGCTTCACCTTCACATACGTAGGCCAAATTTCTGCATTAAGAATACTTGGGTAATCGCAGGAAAGAACACCCAACTTGAAATTTGAACGCGTAAGATTCTCTACTGGGTCATCTTTTTTTGTCAAAGCAAAGCAAGAGATGGTCTTTTTGTCAATGCTCGCATGTTTAGCGACATAACTCCTCACATCGTCTGCAGTTACTTTACGGTTAAATGAAGGCAAATGAGCCCACATTATTGGATCAGCAACGCACAACTCATTATTCGCATTAGAACCAACAACAACCCCATGCTTATTTCGCCTTTTGCTTTTGACTTTTGTCCACGCTGTATTATTGTCCAAACCAGTTTTACCATTTATCATCATCATATATATTATTTCTGTAAGGTCTTTTTGTGTTAGTTCCTAATTTTCTGCTCTCATTTGGAACCAATATTAATAAATAAGGTATCGTTTTAAAGGTGGGGGTTACCTCTACATGCGAAACCATGTTTTAATTAGCGGAGTGCTTTTGTTTAAGCGTATTTTATAAAAATGAATTCTTTAAAATAAACGATTGTAAATGCACAAAAAATCAATTTGTACTGCAACGCTGTTGTGACTGTGACATTCATATGCCTCGCGACATCTACATCTGAATACTAAGACTGAACAGTGCTAGAATAATTAAAGGCATTGCGAATATCACAGCGCTCAGTATAAGTGGTGGAATTTCAAATAGCTGTTTGCGCACATTTGAATAATTTTTTGTGGTCTCACAACAAGTGTAGCTGAAAATATTTTTTTATAATTTGAGAAAAAGGTTTGAAAAATCCTGAACCTGGACTAACAAAAGGTTTCAAACCATTTTTTTTTTTTTTTTTGCGCAAGGAGCGCACGGGTCCAGCTAGTTTGTTGTAAAGCAAGACTATCATTATCGGTGCTCTCAGAATTGTTGTCAACTGTGTTTGTGTTACCAGAAGCATCCAATTGCGTGTTACGAAGAAGAGAAGGCGAAGCACAATTGTTAGTGTCAGCAAGCAGCAATAACACCAATATCTGAAGATGTTTTATTAGAAATAGAGCAAGTCGCATTCGGTAGTTTATCTAGGTCGATGACCTTAGAATTTGAACGCAAAGATCTTGTATTGTCACTATTTGTTCCCACGCAATTATTGGCAGTGTTACTAGCAACGTTATAGTTGCCTTGATTAGATGTTGATGCACTTTTACTTTTATCATTTGCTTTCGAATTAGAAGTTTTTATTTTCCCACACAAAGCATCTTCTACTTCTTTGAGGGAGCACAATGCATTTTCTGGCTTTGCTATACACGACAAGGTAGGCACCGCACAGAAAGTGTCACAATTGAATAGCAGGTTTTTGTTCGATTTTAAGAGTTTAGAACATGCGGAGTTTAGTTTAACACATTTAGAATGAAAATTGTGCCAACAAAACCCTCAGGTAACAACATCACCTCCTACACACTGCGAACCGCAATCAGCGCACAACGACATCGCGAAAATATGCCTAAGAAAACTGATAACGACAGAGCGATGTAAAAACACGTCTGCACTCGTCAGCATGCAGCACATGCAATTGATGTTCGGTTCCACCCGAACTAAAACTTCCTTACTTGTTTTCTTTTTGTAAAATTTCTTGGAACCTAGTACATTTTTAAGCTTTCATTCTACCAGGTCTTGGCACAACTTGCTTTTGGCATCTTGTGAAGTATTTTATATAATACTAGCAGACCCGGCAGACGTTGTCCTAAATCTTGAGTTGCCTACATTTAACAAATTCTACTCACTTCCTTCCCCACTTGGCGCTTCCTCGTAATTTATTCCTATATCTTAGTTTTAATACCCAGCGTGTAGTAGTACACAGGGTATTATAGTTTTGGTAATATAACGGTGGTTTGTAACAATATATTTATTACTTCTATATTGGTAGAAGAGCTAATACCGTTCGAAAACATTACAGTACGTATATATTATTTTTGAGCGAGGCAGGCACATATTTTTATTAACAAAAATATTTCCAAAAATCATGAGCATTTCAAGAAAAAAAATAATAATTCACTAAAGCGGCCATTGAAAGCATATATGTATGTATTTATTAGATATATTCAATATAGAAGTATAACATATATTATTGAAAGCGATATATACACAAGAAAACGAACTATGTCCAGGGTATGTTGCGTGTGTTCTAGCAGAAGAGGAACGAATACAATATTACGCAGGTGAGTTAATATCACATCCCATTTAAAACAAAATAATATAAATTGGAATTAGTTTTAAGAAAGGCGTTCTTTTGGAACACCGATAGTGACAAGAATGTAATATACGGAAAGATGTAGATACGAAAAACTTAAAAGTTTTAAAACCAATGACTATAAACCCTCTATAGGCACTAAGAAATATTTATGGCCGCACGCAAACATGCGATTACATGAATGGAATGCAGGGACTATCCGTTTTTGTTGACAATGTCGTCCGAAACATAGCTGGATTTGTCGCTTGGGAAATTATTTCAAAAATAAATTGCGACATTTGTAAAGAACAACTGTTAGGAGAAGAAATGCCAACGTTATCAAAACTTAAAAACTTGGTCCTTATCTGGCACCATCAGAAGCTGTGTGCGATATATGCTTGCTTGGTATGTGAGAGTGTCATCAGACAAGAAACAGTAAAAGCTTCTCCTAAAAACATAAAAGAATTACTTGTAGCTAAAGTTTTTCAAAGTTGAAAAAATCCATTTACAAATTAACTAATGGACGATCACGTACAAATAAAAAGTTTTTATTGTAACGATATATATATAGCGATCGTAGGATTTCACTTTGCAAATCAGTTATATCTTTTTATATTGATTCACGCCTAATTTACGAAAGCTTAAAAGAAACTGGAGAAAAATCAGACATTCGAAAAAAAATTACAAAGCTTATATTATTTGCCAATCAATAAAGAAAAATGCATGAATTGCAAATGTTATTAATAGATACGGCACACTTCTTTGACTTTACTTGAAAGTAAATAAAAAGCCTTTATCGCTGATTGAAATTTTCAAAAATACTTCTTAGCAAGTCCTTACTTTTAACGAGATTAGGTGTACCTTATGTACATTTTGCAAACGTTTTAGGTATATTAAGGTATTTTTTGTTAGACTTATTACTTTTGTATTAATTGTTAAACAGTAAAATTAATTTGAGAGCTGAATATTGTGTATACATTTAGTGAGTTTGAAATGCAATAAAAGGCTCAGCTTATACAATGTTCTTTATCTAGTTCATTAATTTAGAAACTAACAATTTATTGATGCTACGGTCCCAAAAACGCATCATATAAATGGTAAGAATTTCCTAACTCGGTACGTTGGCGTTAGAAAAAGTGAAATGAAGCAATTGAATAAAAAGTCCCTGTGCGACAGAGCTTTGCTCGATGTGAGTATTCTTGGGCTCATAAAATATATAACTACACAAATATGTAATTTAGGTTAGTTGCCAAAAGAGGAGTAATTATTGTTATTTTCCAGTCATTAATAAAGATACCCGAAGAAAGAGATTTGTTGAAAGTTAACTGCAATGGGTATGACAACGCTGGACAACCCTTAAGAAAAAGGGGTGATAGTCCGTCAGCGTCTCATTGTGACGAAGGCTTAAGAGATTGAATCGCACTTGAAACTTCATCACAGGAGATATGCAAGCTCCCAAGACTAACAGCAGAGGATATTTCAGATGAGAAATCAGGTGAACTCATGTCGTCAACCACAAAGTTAGACATAAAAAATACCGCGAACAGATTGGCAGCCTCTACAGGAGTATTTCCCGATTTATTATCCAGAAATACTGAGCTAGGTAGCCTAGAGCAAACCTTTTTTGATTTCCTCTAAATAATAATAATTAACTAAGAATTATTATCAACTGGTCTTGAGCTCGTTATACTTACAAAAATATGTAAAATGAACAGACCGTAAAACCAACAACAAAAAAATTCCAAAAAGATTTAGGGCTAACTTTAATATTCCGCTCCATGCTGCGAATATATTGCTGGTAAAGAAGTTTGTTTAATGACTTAAATTCTTTCTGATATTTATGAAACTTTACATAGAAAGCATGGATTCCGGTTGACTTAAACTTTTTGAGATATTTGTTTTTAATATTTTTCAATTTTATTAAGTCTCTATTTTACCAAGATGATTTTTAAGATCGTTTTCTTTTTAACGTTATATTATTTAAACAGAATTCTGTGAGTGTCGATTTAAAAGTTGTATAGCAACTGTGAATATCCAAGTCCAAAAGAAGTTCATCCCAATTTATTTCAGACAGGATTTGTTTAGGCTTGGAAAGTCACAGGATGCATAGTTGAAACAAATTTTTTCATCAGCCACGATTTCTGAAAAGACATACAATTTTAGCCCGACTTCCAGAGGGACATGGTGCAAACTAGCATCAGAAATCGGCGAAGTGCATTCCGATGCACAAGAATCAACATTATCGCTAACGTAGATAAGATCTAATAATCTATTTAAGTTATTAAAAGTACAATTGATTTGCTTAAGATTTAGGCTAACAAAATTGTCTATACAATAAGACTCTCGATCAGTATTAATGTTGCTTGGAAAAATACATGACCTGCCAGACTTAATGCACCATTTTATGTCGCTCAGGTTAAAATCACCCAAAACACAGAGGTGGTAATTTTTCAGGCCCAGGGATATCGCAATTACATTATCCGCGTGTGCTTTATATAGGTCGAAACTACTATTAGGTGGAATATAGGAAGCCAGTATAAAAAGATTGATCATGCTTCCTTTCCTTTAATCTGTATGCACACTTGGTCAAGAAAAGTATCACCATTACCCAGGGTCACTAAAGATGCACAGAATTTCGTTTTAACTGCGATTAATACACCTCCTCCTCTTGAACAACCCGTTTTAAATGAGTCCCGATCTTTGCGAAACACATAATACAAGTTTGGATCAAAGAACTCGCTGTCAAATAGGTCAGACTTTAGCCAAGTCTCGACAATTACTATTACATCAAAAGTTTCTTGAGAGCTAAATTGGAAAACAGTATTGGATTTTCTCCTCAATCCGGAGTTATTCTGATAGTAAATTTTTAAATCATCAACAGAATCGCGAATAGCATTTACATTACTGGCTATTAGGACTGCTGCGTCCGGCCCAGCCGTTTTTGAAAAAAATTGAATGGCTTCACCTTCACATACGTAGGCCAAATTTCTGCATTAAGAATACTTGGGTAATCGCAGGAAAGAACACCCAACTTGAAATTTGAACGCGTAAGATTCTCTACTGGGTCATCTTTTTTTGTCAAAGCAAAGCAAGAGATGGTCTTTTTGTCAATGCTCGCATGTTTAGCGACATAACTCTTCACATCGTCTGCAGTTACTTTACGGTTAAATGAAGGCAAATGAGCCCACATTATTGGATCAGCAACGCACAACTCATTATTCGCATTAGAACCAACAACAACCCCATGCTTATTTCGCCTTTTGCTTTTGACTTTTGTCCACGCTGTATTATTGTCCAAACCAGTTTTACCATTTATCATCATCATATATATTATTTCTGTAAGGTCTTTTTGTGTTAGTTCCTAATTTTCTGCTCTCATTTGGAACCAATATTAATAAATAAGGTATCGTTTTAAAGGTGGGGGTTACCTCTACATGCGAAACCATGTTTTAATTAGCGGAGTGCTTTTGTTTAAGCGTATTTTATAAAAATGAATTCTTTAAAATAAACGATTGTAAATGCACAAAAAATCAATTTGTACTGCAACGCTGTTGTGACTGTGACATTCATATGCCTCGCGACATCTACATCTGAATACTAAGACTGAACAGTGCTAGAATAATTAAAGGCATTGCGAATATCACAGCGCTCAGTATAAGTGGTGGAATTTCAAATAGCTGTTTGCGCACATTTGAATAATTTTTTGTGGTCTCACAACAAGTGTAGCTGAAAATATTTTTTTATAATTTGAGAAAAAGGTTTGAAAAATCCTGAACCTGGACTAACAAAAGGTTTCAAACCATTTTTTTTTTTTTTTTGCGCAAGGAGCGCACGGGTCCAGCTAGTTTGTTGTAAAGCAAGACTATCATTATCGGTGCTCTCAGAATTGTTGTCAACTGTGTTTGTGTTACCAGAAGCATCCAATTGCGTGTTACGAAGAAGAGAAGGCGAAGCACAATTGTTAGTGTCAGCAAGCAGCAATAACACCAATATCTGAAGATGTTTTATTAGAAATAGAGCAAGTCGCATTCGGTAGTTTATCTAGGTCGATGACCTTAGAATTTGAACGCAAAGATCTTGTATTGTCACTATTTGTTCCCACGCAATTATTGGCAGTGTTACTAGCAACGTTATAGTTGCCTTGATTAGATGTTGATGCACTTTTACTTTTATCATTTGCTTTCGAATTAGAAGTTTTTATTTTCCCACACAAAGCATCTTCTACTTCTTTGAGGGAGCACAATGCATTTTCTGGCTTTGCTATACACGACAAGGTAGGCACCGCACAGAAAGTGTCACAATTGAATAGCAGGTTTTTGTTCGATTTTAAGAGTTTAGAACATGCGGAGTTTAGTTTAACACATTTAGAATGCAAATTGTGCCAACAAAACCCTCAGGTAACAACATCACCTCCTACACACTGCGAACCGCAATCAGCGCACAACGACATCGCGAAAATATGCCTAAGAAAACTGATAACGACAGAGCGATGTAAAAACACGTCTGCACTCGTCAGCATGCAGCACATGCAATTGATGTTCGGTTCCACCCGAACTAAAACTTCCTTACTTGTTTTCTTTTTGTAAAATTTCTTGGAACCTAGTACATTTTTAAGCTTTCATTCTACCAGGTCTTGGCACAACTTGCTTTTGGCATCTTGTGAAGTAAGAACGTACTGTACCTTTAGAAATTGTCTAACTGTACACAGTTTTTCTTGAAAAGCTAGTTTATTCGTGTACTATTTTATATAATACTAGCAGACCCGGCAGACGTTGTCCTAAATCTTGAGTTGCCTACATTTAACAAATTCTACTCACTTCCTTCCCCACTTGGCGCTTCCTCGTAATTTATTCCTATATCTTAGTTTTAATACCCAGCGTGTAGTAGTACACAGGGTATTATAGTTTTGGTAATATAACGGTGGTTTGTAACCATATATTTATTACTTCTATATTGGTAGAAGAGCTAATACCGTTCGAAAACATTACAGTACGTATATATTATTTTTGAGCGAGGCAGGCACATATTTTTATTAACAAAAATATTTCCAAAAATCATGAGCATTTCAAGAAAAAAAATAATAATTCACTAAAGCGGCCATTGAAAGCATATATGTATGTATTTATTAGATATATTCAATATAGAAGTATAACATATATTATTGAAAGCGATATATACACAAGAAAACGAACTATGTCCAGGGTATGTTGCGTGTGTTCTAGCAGAAGAGGAACGAATACAATATTACGCAGGTGAGTTAATATCACATTCCATTTAAAACAAAATAATATAAATTGGAATTAGTTTTAAGAAAGGCGTTCTTTTGGAACACCGATAGTGACAAGAATGTAATATACGGAAAGATGTAGATACGAAAAACTTAAAAGTTTTAAAACCAATGACTATAAACCCTCTATAGGCACTAAGAAATATTTATGGCCGCACGCAAACATGCGATTACATGAATGGAATGCAGGGACTATCCGTTTTTGTTGACAATGTCGTCCGAAACATAGCTGGATTTGTCGCTTGGGAAATTATTTCAAAAATAAATTGCGACATTTGTAAAGAACAACTGTTAGGAGAAGAAATGCCAACGTTATCAAAACTTAAAAACTTGGTCCTTATCTGGCACCATCAGAAGCTGTGTGCGATATATGCTTGCTTGGTATGTGAGAGTGTCATCAGACAAGAAACAGTAAAAGCTTCTCCTAAAAACATAAAAGAATTACTTGTAGCTAAAGTTTTTCAAAGTTGAAAAAATCCATTTACAAATTAACTAATGGACGATCACGTACAAATAAAAAGTTTTTATTGTAACGATATATATATAGCGATCGTAGGATTTCACTTTGCAAATCAGTTATATCTTTTTATATTGATTCACGCCTAATTTACGAAAGCTTAAAAGAAACTGGAGAAAAATCAGACATTCGAAAAAAAATTACAAAGCTTATATTATTTGCCAATCAATAAAGAAAAATGCATGAATTGCAAATGTTATTAATAGATACGGCACACTTCTTTGACTTTACTTGAAAGTAAATAAAAAGCCTTTATCGCTGATTGAAATTTTCAAAAATACTTCTTAGCAAGTCCTTACTTTTAACGAGATTAGGTGTACCTTATGTACATTTTGCAAACGTTTTAGGTATATTAAGGTATTTTTTGTTAGACTTATTACTTTTGTATTAATTGTTAAACAGTAAAATTAATTTGAGAGCTGAATATTGTGTATACATTTAGTGAGTTTGAAATGCAATAAAAGGCTCAGCTTATACAATGTTCTTTATCTAGTTCATTAATTTAGAAACTAACAATTTATTGATGCTACGGTCCCAAAAACGCATCATATAAATGGTAAGAATTTCCTAACTCGGTACGTTGGCGTTAGAAAAAGTGAAATGAAGCAATTGAATAAAAAGTCCCTGTGCGACAGAGCTTTGCTCGATGTGAGTATTCTTGGGCTCATAAAATATATAACTACACAAATATGTAATTTAGGTTAGTTGCCAAAAGAGGAGTAATTATTGTTATTTTCCAGTCATTAATAAAGATACCCGAAGAAAGAGATTTGTTGAAAGTTAACTGCAATGGGTATGACAACGCTGGACAACCCTTAAGAAAAAGGGGTGATAGTCCGTCAGCGTCTCATTGTGACGAAGGCTTAAGAGATTGAATCGCACTTGAAACTTCATCACAGGAGATATGCAAGCTCCCAAGACTAACAGCAGAGGATATTTCAGATGAGAAATCAGGTGAACTCATGTCGTCAACCACAAAGTTAGACATAAAAAATACCGCGAACAGATTGGCAGCCTCTACAGGAGTATTTCCCGATTTATTATCCAGAAATACTGAGCTAGGTAGCCTAGAGCAAACCTTTTTTGATTTCCTCTAAATAATAATAATTAACTAAGAATTATTATCAACTGGTCTTGAGCTCGTTATACTTACAAAAATATGTAAAATGAACAGACCGTAAAACCAACAACAAAAAAATTCCAAAAAGATTTAGGGCTAACTTTAATATTCCGCTCCATGCTGCGAATATATTGCTGGTAAAGAAGTTTGTTTAATGACTTAAATTCTTTCTGATATTTATGAAACTTTACATAGAAAGCATGGATTCCGGTTGACTTAAACTTTTTGAGATATTTGTTTTTAATATTTTTCAATTTTATTAAGTCTCTATTTTACCAAGATGATTTTTAAGATCGTTTTCTTTTTAACGTTATATTATTTAAACAGAATTCTGTGAGTGTCGATTTAAAAGTTGTATAGCAACTGTGAATATCCAAGTCCAAAAGAAGTTCATCCCAATTTATTTCAGACAGGATTTGTTTAGGCTTGGAAAGTCACAGGATGCATAGTTGAAACAAATTTTTTCATCAGCCACGATTTCTGAAAAGACATACAATTTTAGCCCGACTTCCAGAGGGACATGGTGCAAACTAGCATCAGAAATCGGCGAAGTGCATTCCGATGCACAAGAATCAACATTATCGCTAACGTAGATAAGATCTAATAATCTATTTAAGTTATTAAAAGTACAATTGATTTGCTTAAGATTTAGGCTAACAAAATTGTCTATACAATAAGACTCTCGATCAGTATTAATGTTGCTTGGAAAAATACATGACCTGCCAGACTTAATGCACCATTTTATGTCGCTCAGGTTAAAATCACCCAAAACACAGAGGTGGTAATTTTTCAGGCCCAGGGATATCGCAATTACATTATCCGCGTGTGCTTTATATAGGTCGAAACTACTATTAGGTGGAATATAGGAAGCCAGTATAAAAAGATTGATCATGCTTCCTTTCCTTTAATCTGTATGCACACTTGGTCAAGAAAAGTATCACCATTACCCAGGGTCACTAAAGATGCACAGAATTTCGTTTTAACTGCGATTAATACACCTCCTCCTCTTGAACAACCCGTTTTAAATGAGTCCCGATCTTTGCGAAACACATAATACAAGTTTGGATCAAAGAACTCGCTGTCAAATAGGTCAGACTTTAGCCAAGTCTCGACAATTACTATTACATCAAAAGTTTCTTGAGAGCTAAATTGGAAAACAGTATTGGATTTTCTCCTCAATCCGGAGTTATTCTGATAGTAAATTTTTAAATCATCAACAGAATCGCGAATAGCATTTACATTACTGGCTATTAGGACTGCTGCGTCCGGCCCAGCCGTTTTTGAAAAAAATTGAATGGCTTCACCTTCACATACGTAGGCCAAATTTCTGCATTAAGAATACTTGGGTAATCGCAGGAAAGAACACCCAACTTGAAATTTGAACGCGTAAGATTCTCTACTGGGTCATCTTTTTTTGTCAAAGCAAAGCAAGAGATGGTCTTTTTGTCAATGCTCGCATGTTTAGCGACATAACTCTTCACATCGTCTGCAGTTACTTTACGGTTAAATGAAGGCAAATGAGCCCACATTATTGGATCAGCAACGCACAACTCATTATTCGCATTAGAACCAACAACAACCCCATGCTTATTTCGCCTTTTGCTTTTGACTTTTGTCCACGCTGTATTATTGTCCAAACCAGTTTTACCATTTATCATCATCATATATATTATTTCTGTAAGGTCTTTTTGTGTTAGTTCCTAATTTTCTGCTCTCATTTGGAACCAATATTAATAAATAAGGTATCGTTTTAAAGGTGGGGGTTACCTCTACATGCGAAACCATGTTTTAATTAGCGGAGTGCTTTTGTTTAAGCGTATTTTATAAAAATGAATTCTTTAAAATAAACGATTGTAAATGCACAAAAAATCAATTTGTACTGCAACGCTGTTGTGACTGTGACATTCATATGCCTCGCGACATCTACATCTGAATACTAAGACTGAACAGTGCTAGAATAATTAAAGGCATTGCGAATATCACAGCGCTCAGTATAAGTGGTGGAATTTCAAATAGCTGTTTGCGCACATTTGAATAATTTTTTGTGGTCTCACAACAAGTGTAGCTGAAAATATTTTTTTATAATTTGAGAAAAAGGTTTGAAAAATCCTGAACCTGGACTAACAAAAGGTTTCAAACCATTTTTTTTTTTTTTTTTGCGCAAGGAGCGCACGGGTCCAGCTAGTTTGTTGTAAAGCAAGACTATCATTATCGGTGCTCTCAGAATTGTTGTCAACTGTGTTTGTGTTACCAGAAGCATCCAATTGCGTGTTACGAAGAAGAGAAGGCGAAGCACAATTGTTAGTGTCAGCAAGCAGCAATAACACCAATATCTGAAGATGTTTTATTAGAAATAGAGCAAGTCGCATTCGGTAGTTTATCTAGGTCGATGACCTTAGAATTTGAACGCAAAGATCTTGTATTGTCACTATTTGTTCCCACGCAATTATTGGCAGTGTTACTAGCAACGTTATAGTTGCCTTGATTAGATGTTGATGCACTTTTACTTTTATCATTTGCTTTCGAATTAGAAGTTTTTATTTTCCCACACAAAGCATCTTCTACTTCTTTGAGGGAGCACAATGCATTTTCTGGCTTTGCTATACACGACAAGGTAGGCACCGCACAGAAAGTGTCACAATTGAATAGCAGGTTTTTGTTCGATTTTAAGAGTTTAGAACATGCGGAGTTTAGTTTAACACATTTAGAATGAAAATTGTGCCAACAAAACCCTCAGGTAACAACATCACCTCCTACACACTGCGAACCGCAATCAGCGCACAACGACATCGCGAAAATATGCCTAAGAAAACTGATAACGACAGAGCGATGTAAAAACACGTCTGCACTCGTCAGCATGCAGCACATGCAATTGATGTTCGGTTCCACCCGAACTAAAACTTCCTTACTTGTTTTCTTTTTGTAAAATTTCTTGGAACCTAGTACATTTTTAAGCTTTCATTCTACCAGGTCTTGGCACAACTTGCTTTTGGCATCTTGTGAAGTATTTTATATAATACTAGCAGACCCGGCAGACGTTGTCCTAAATCTTGAGTTGCCTACATTTAACAAATTCTACTCACTTCCTTCCCCACTTGGCGCTTCCTCGTAATTTATTCCTATATCTTAGTTTTAATACCCAGCGTGTAGTAGTACACAGGGTATTATAGTTTTGGTAATATAACGGTGGTTTGTAACAATATATTTATTACTTCTATATTGGTAGAAGAGCTAATACCGTTCGAAAACATTACAGTACGTATATATTATTTTTGAGCGAGGCAGGCACATATTTTTATTAACAAAAATATTTCCAAAAATCATGAGCATTTCAAGAAAAAAAATAATAATTCACTAAAGCGGCCATTGAAAGCATATATGTATGTATTTATTAGATATATTCAATATAGAAGTATAACATATATTATTGAAAGCGATATATACACAAGAAAACGAACTATGTCCAGGGTATGTTGCGTGTGTTCTAGCAGAAGAGGAACGAATACAATATTACGCAGGTGAGTTAATATCACATCCCATTTAAAACAAAATAATATAAATTGGAATTAGTTTTAAGAAAGGCGTTCTTTTGGAACACCGATAGTGACAAGAATGTAATATACGGAAAGATGTAGATACGAAAAACTTAAAAGTTTTAAAACCAATGACTATAAACCCTCTATAGGCACTAAGAAATATTTATGGCCGCACGCAAACATGCGATTACATGAATGGAATGCAGGGACTATCCGTTTTTGTTGACAATGTCGTCCGAAACATAGCTGGATTTGTCGCTTGGGAAATTATTTCAAAAATAAATTGCGACATTTGTAAAGAACAACTGTTAGGAGAAGAAATGCCAACGTTATCAAAACTTAAAAACTTGGTCCTTATCTGGCACCATCAGAAGCTGTGTGCGATATATGCTTGCTTGGTATGTGAGAGTGTCATCAGACAAGAAACAGTAAAAGCTTCTCCTAAAAACATAAAAGAATTACTTGTAGCTAAAGTTTTTCAAAGTTGAAAAAATCCATTTACAAATTAACTAATGGACGATCACGTACAAATAAAAAGTTTTTATTGTAACGATATACTCGTATATATAGCGATCGTAGGATTTCACTTTGCAAATCAGTTATATCTTGTTATATTGATTCACGCCTAATTTACGAAAGCTTAAAAGAAACTGGAGAAAAATCAGACATTCGAAAAAAAATTACAAAGCTCATATTATTTGCCAATCAATAAAGAAAAACGCATGAATTGCAATTTTTTTAATAAATACGGCACACTTCTTTGACTTTACTTGAAAGTAAATAAAAAGCCTTTATCGCTGATTGAAATTTTCAAAAATACTTCTTAGCAAGTCCTTACTTTTAACGAGATTAGGTGTACCTTATGTACATTTTGCAAACGTTTTAGGTATATTAAGGTATTTTTTGTTAGACTTATTACTTTTGTATTAATTGTTAAACAGTAAAATTAATTTGAGAGCTGAATATTGTGTATACATTTAGTGAGTTTGAAATGCAATAAAAGGCTCAGCTTATACAATGTTCTTTATCTAGTTCATTAATTTAGAAACTAACAATTTATTGATGCTACGGTCCCAAAAACGCATCATATAAATGGTAAGAATTTCCTAACTCGGTACGTTGGCGTTAGAAAAAGTGAAATGAAGCAATTGAATAAAAAGTCCCTGTGCGACAGAGCTTTGCTCGATGTGAGTATTCTTGGGCTCATAAAATATATAACTACACAAATATGTAATTTAGGTTAGTTGCCAACTGGAGCATATATTTTGTTTGACAAACAACCTGGGTTATTATAACAGAGAAAAATGTAGCATGTTATCTATTTCAAGATCGGTTATGCTGTGAAATAGGAGCGGATGTTCCAGCACGCAAGAATAGATTCTTTAAAGTTATTAGTCAAACACATAATTAAGGCGAAAAACGATTTATACTTTATTATACTTCTGGAAACAGGAGTATTCTTTTTCAAAAGTTGCCTAAATTTTGATTAAAGAATTTTGGGCCCCTATCAATTGTAATGGGCTTTGTAAAAAGCAATGATGCACTTGATGTAAAGGAAACTTACATAGGGAAAAATTCCTCTTTTCCTTATTATTTTTGCATCAGCCACTCCCTCGGGATAAGCTATTGAGGAATCAAATGAATTTTACTGAAAAAACTGCATCCAAGTCAAATGTACTACAAATTAAAATGCTGCCATATAAAATCTACAGAAACAACACTGGTTGATCGCTTATACCAATGCGTAAACGTCATTATCATATGGCGGATATAACACTTTACTCGACGTCAAGTGATCGAACAATATCCGCTGCTCTATAATCATTCTTTTCCAATAAACCAGCGTGCAGAGCGAATGTGTTTTCTATGGTGCAGTGAAGCTTTGAAATAATTATTGAAGTCCTTTTTTTCAAAGGGCTAGTAAAGTATTGTTACAATAAAACACGAGTGTGTAACAAATTGGAAATTATTTATCATCCTTATAAATCACTCCAATGCCTCTAAGAGCGATATATAGGATCGCAACATCATTAATATCTACGGGGCATCTATTAGTCCGGAAGTGACCCGCGTGCCACCTTGACACCGGGACAAGTGTGCTTTAAGACCGATTCCGTCCAAGCAAGTCAACCACCGCCCGCATAGACATCGAATTCTATATCGTCCAAGTCCTGATGGAAAAAAAGTGGAAATAAAAAAAATCTAACTTAAACTGTAGCAGAGCCACTAGTTGAGCTGGTTAAAACTTGCCAAAGCCAAAAGTTCATTTTGGTGAAACCAACCGAGCTTAGGATAATAAAGGAAATTGGAAACTTTTTTTTACTTTACATCTTTAAAATTAACTAATTAAGCATAAATATTGTTTTGCCTGTACGCATGCATTTATTGTATTAAACCTAGAATATATACGTTTGTACATAGGCATATCTAAATCAAAAGTTGACACAGGTATACATAACTTCGGAAGCACACGGCTATCCAAATGTGTCCAAAATATTCCCTTTATTATTGATTTTTGGTTTTGTTTATCAAACACAAAAAAAAAATAAAGAAAAATCTTGCATATTAATATTAAAGTGAGTAAAGATAAACTTGGGAGAATTCTATCTCTGTGGCGCGATATACAACAGGTATATCATCATAAACCTCCTAAGAGATTTTTACGCCAAGCTTCTCTTCCAATTTGTGGTGTGCCGAATTGAATTTTCCCTACAAATTGGAGGGACCTACAGTTTTTTGCCGACTCCGAACGGCATCTACAAAGGAGACGAATTTTTGCTGAGAAGCCTGTCATGGCAGAAATACACTCGGAGAGTTTGCCAAACCACTGCCGAGGGGCGACCCCGTTTTGAAAAACTTTTTTCAAATCACTTTTGATGTTACCTGTACCAGGGCTCGAACCATGGACCTTCGGTGTGGTAGGCCGACAACACTACCTTCACACCACGGCGGCCGCTGCAAGGGAGAATTATGATATCATAAAAAAAAAAAAACTTATATATATAAGTAAATTTGCATTAGCTTTTATTTTTGGCTATTTTATTTATTTTTAGGAGTTTCCCGCTATGAACCTAAATTAGAGGAAAACACCAGAATAGAGTTTTGTATGAAAGTGAATTATTAGTTATAGGGGCAAACGGAAAAATTAAATCAATTTATTATTTAGGCCTTCTACGCATCGTCGAAATCAAATGTAAGTCCTCAACTTATTTCATTTATGTATACCGTATTTAACTTTTCCAAAAATGTATACGCTTTTAAAATTGGGAACAATAGCGCAACAGCTTAGAATTTTTCATGGTTTCAAAACATTCATTTTCATTTAAGCTCTAGTTTGAACAATAGTGTTACTATTTTTAGATTTTTTTTAAGTTATATTTCATTATATTGAAGTGAACTAAAAACCTTTCATGTCTTAAAATATTTATAGCTTAGAAGGGTATTAATCATAGTATATGTCTACTAGTAGCGCACCCTACTCCGAATCTGCACACACACACAAACCACACAGGGTGCGTTGTATGCAGTAATAAAACAATCAAATTTAAATACTGCAATATTGAACATGAAGACTTGAAACTCCCAAATTATTGAATATAAAGCAGTTATAACACGTTAGTATAGAATGTATATTTCAGTTTAAATTGAAGTTTTTAGTTGCAGTTTTTACATTAAAACAACTCTGAACGCGATTTCCTTCATTACACTCGCTCGGAGTACCCTCATCCACTACCTTCCACTCCGATTCGCAAAAGAAGATGCCAAACTAGTACGGGTAAACAATGGTATTAATGTCACTAGTTCACTGTAGAGTAAAGGAAAAGTCAGCTGAGAATAAGTTTTCGATTATGTGACTCTCGAAGCGATCGCGCACATACCCTTGTACATACATACATATGTGCATGGCTACCTGCTAGCGACTTTTTTTGCATAGCTTTTTTCTCACTTTGGTAACCTATTTTTTTGGTCGCCCATATGCATATATTTATGTACATATGTAAGTCTCGTCGCTTTTAATTATCGTAGTATCAAGATGAGGTTCAATGACTACATAGGTATAGATCAGTGATGCTCACACGCATACAATGGCATTTTGCGCTAGTGTTAGAATATGAGAGAACTCTCGCGTACACCCGAAAAATTAAGCCAACTAAATTTTTGCAAATCGATTGAGTTCACGTTAGTTGAATTATATATCCAAAATTATTGTGACATAATATATCATAAGTAGTTAATATAAAAAATTGAAAAATTTTGATATTAACAATATCAATAAATATTTTTTTAAAGAAACTTTTTGGTACTTTTTATTCAAAAATGGATTATAAATAAACCGTTCTAGATCAATTTATGAAACTTTCAGGATTAATTTAAAAAAATATATACCTATTTAAATAAAATATTAATTTGTAAAAATAATTTGTTTATTATCACTATTTTAATTTACTTAAAATTTTTAAATGAAAATTTAATTGTCTTCTAAGCCTTAATTTTTAAAATTTAAAATTTTAAAGTTCATTAACAATGTGATTATAAACAAATTATTTTTAGCAATTATTATTTTATTTAAATAGGTGTATACTATATAGATATATATGGTTTTTTAACTGACAAATCAGGGTTTCTCTATGACTGCCGGTTACAGTTTCGTAACTGGAATGATTTCTAAAATAATGCCGTTTGACGTAATATTCGCTATTGCGTATTGCTATGTATTGGCAAATTAAACATTCAGAATTACCGAAAAAGTTTTCAGAAAATAAATATTTGTCTTCCCATTCAATGTTGAACATTTTTTATGCTTATAAGCAGCGCATACATACATTAGCGATGTTTCGTGGTCAAAAGTCGTCAAGCAACTAATTACAAAACATACCTTCTTCTCGCAGTGCATAGAGAGCGCTTGCCTTGTACGTGTGCGCTCATCGGTGTGAGACCTTAAAAAATCTCCGCACCGGTGATAGGATTTGAGCATCACTGGTATAGATGGAAATGTTGATGCAGGTCAGTAATGGGTAGCCCCCAAAAATTAATGGTCGTACTTATGAATTCACAAATAAGAGTTAGTCTCATTTCTCTTTGTATGATTAAAAAGTAACAAGGTAATGACGTATAGTTCTAAGAGTAAGGGTTAAACTTAGTGACCTCAGTTGGGATACACGTAGGAATCCTAATACATAAGCTAATATAGTGTACTATATATGTTAAGATGTATTATATGAAAAATGAAATATTATACATATGAAATCTTGAAATCCTAAAAATGATGCAGTTCTAATTTCGTAATAAGAGTTTTCCGTGTAATTATGTGAAGAGGTAAGAGGTACCATAGGTGGCCTTAAAAACCTAGTTTCTAATGCGCATAAAAGGCCGAGGCAGGGAGGACATGGAAGCGCGAGCGCGAGTACACCTTAGCCACTCACAGTGTACAACATAGCTAGTTTCCGTATTCGTATATAAATCAGTTACAATCCATCATACCATCCAACTTTTCATTAGGTCTCTTCCCTTTCCGTAATCACGGGTATAAAATATTTTTGTGATTTCTAAAATAATATAGGGGCCCTGTAATAACCATGTAATGATCGAGATCTTAAGGAAGAGGTCGCGAATCCCCCAACCACGGCTTGTTAGCCGCAAAGACGGGCCCCGATAGACCTCGCTCCCCATGATCTAAATTAGTAATAACCGCATGCTGAGATGTGGCGAATGTTATAATCGTTAGGCTTTGCTTATTTCCCGTTTACCAACAACTATATAGTTAAATTTATAACACTACACAATGGAAACCGCTACATGATTGCTTTGACAGTTTTAAAAATTTTTTTGTTTATAAATTTACACATACACAGTACATTCACAAAAACGGTACTAGCTTGCCTCAAAATGATTTCGTAACTTTTACACATTGAGAAGATACATTACTTCCAATATATGTTTGTTACGGTACAAAATAATACAGATAGATATGGAGTTCCATATATCGAAGTTCTTAGAATGAACAGAGTAATTCATTAAGATATGTACGTCCGTCCGCCAGTGGACACGATAACTTGAGTAAAAATTGAGATATTTTAATGAAATTTCGCACACAGGTTGCTTTCTGCCCAAGGTAGGTTGCTATTTAAAATGGGCGAAATCGAACCATAATCACGCCCCTTTTTCGCTAGTATAACGAAATTTTGTAGAACCCATACTATTGTTGTGATAAATGAACCCATAGAAAATAAGCGAAATCGCTTTTCGACCATGCCTAATTTTTCATAAAAGTTACATGGAAAGGAGGTAGAAATATTGAACAGCTCACATCTAACTAAGTGATACAGGTATAATAATATTATTCACAGTTACCTCAATTCTCTATACGATTTTTGCAAAAAAGAAAATTTCAAATTCGACTGTAAAAAACTTTATAACGGTGTAATATGCAATTACGAAACTTGATTTGAGGTATACTATAGACATGTAGAGTACGCCCAGGAAAAATAAGCAAAATCGTAGTCCCACGGAAAGTAAGCAAACTCGGTGAACGACCACGCCCACTTTTGGACCAAAGTTTCTAACACACAGGTAGGAACCCGGAACATGCCATATCTCCTTTACCGATGCAAATATAATGCTAGAATTTCGTAGTTACAATGACCTGATAATATTATTAATGATTTTTGTTGAATTTTGGAAAATGGGAGTGGCACCGCCCACATATAAATAATAAAATATCAAATTTCAGCTATTATTAACTGTTGGAATATTATTTACTTTAGTGTTTTATACACTGCGGAAGTTTCCTGAATCCAAGTAAATCGTAACACATAGTTTGGTTTTAATATATATTAGCTTTTATTTACACGAGATATGATATGATGTATATCAGTTGAAGGTGAACGAAAGACTGTGAAGGACAAATTATAAGTTGCATTCAAATCTGACATTTGCATGGTTGCATTAATATGTGAATTGCTCAGCGTTGCATTTTCAACATTAACTTCAGAACCGTGTTATATAAAATTACGAAACATGATACGAGGTATACTATCCACGCTTTTCAAAATTATATGTAGCCTATGCTTTAACCAGTGAACCCAAGAAGAAGTTTCATAAAGATCGGTTGAGTACCTTGGACGCCTATACAAGATTAAAATGTTATATAGCATGTGGGCATGGCCCGCCCAGTTTTCCAAAATTATATATAGCCTATACTGTAACCAGTGAACCTATAAAAGGCTACAAAGTGCTAAATAAAATAACGCGTTCGAGATTGAGTAGCAATTGTTCTTTATTAATAATATTCTTAGCTTTTATACAAATGTCGGCTTATGTATATTCTTATTTACTAAAATACATTTTTACTCTAATTCTTACGTACTAGGTATATGTAAATATGTAAGCGCATTCCAATTCAATCGTGCACTTACACACATATACATATTCAATAAGTATATTAAAACGCATCGTAAGCATAATCGCTTCAATTGGAATTATTATTGCTACGTTTGATTATTTGTTTTTATTATTACATATTTACATTGAACGAGTTATGAGTCCGAGTTGAAATCGAAATAAAAAATATATATTTAAGAGCAGGAGCTCTTTTCGAAATTCGTTTATTTTCAGAACTGCTTACATTTTTGTGTTTACTTCTATTTACACTAATTCTAAATATTGTTTGTTTATTGACAAGGTTGTTATTCGAAAGATGTTTACATGTTAAGTATAATGTTATCAAAATGCTTTGTTACTTATGAGACAAACAAGATTATGTTTCTTTGTTTGTTCTTCATTATCTCTTGAAGGGAAAAAGGTTATTGTTATTGTTATTGCTTACAGATATTTTAATTCGTAAACAATAATTATGTGTGTGTTTGGTATGTATATATGTATATATGTATATATCTATCTACTTAGGGTCTAAAGGTGTTAACTCTCCCCTGTGTTGAAAATGAAATGTCCTCATTTCAACAGCTTAGGTTTTGTATTCGTTGTAATTCGGTTAGATAAGCTAATTCGAAGTTTCTTTGGCGGTTAATATTTAATTGCAATTCCCGATAAGCATAAAGTTTTATAATTGAGTACGTAATTAAAATTAATATAAATATTGCTATGGTCATATATAAAGTAAATTTCCAAGGATGTTCCTCAATTGGCATTAATAATTTATACATTTTTTGTATGTTAGTAAACTTATAATCTGTTTCGGAGTTTAGAATTCTTAGTACATTGACCATTTCATTCTGGTGAGCGTGTATCGCATTTTTTATTTCTTGTTTCTGGTTAACATAAGTTTTATTATCAATTGTTGTATTAAAATTAAATTGGATTAAATGTGGACCATTTATTTTAAGTCCGTTCCATGTGTGTTCATAGTCGATAATAATGTTACCGTCGTCTATTACTTGTAAGGGAATATTATTTTCTTGAATTATATTACACTGTGCTTTTTGTTTTAATAATAAAGGAATGGTATAATTATCATTTGGTTCTTTTTTACAAATATAAGTCCCTACATAATTTTTACATTTTGATAAGTTGGTGAATTTATTATTACATAAAGCAATTCTATTATAAAGCTGATATTTTCCATATGTAAAGGCTAATGGAGTAAGATTATACATTTTACATTTTTCGGTTATTACAGGATATTTGTAAATTGTAATAATAGCATCATTAAAGGTACATACGTGTATGTCGGAATATTCTAGTACATTTATTATGGGAATATCATATATTTCGTTTTTTATTACTTGTTGTATGTCTCTAAAATTAAGTGTACCAGAGAAGAAATTTCCTGTTTTCGCAAAGTTAATGGTATTTGTACTAGTTAATAATTCGTTATATATTTCTGTAAGTACTGACTGATCAAAAATTAATTCTGGATTTAGTGTTGCTAAAATTTTTTCAAACCTGGAATTTATTTTCCTTTGCTGATTATTATTTTCAATAAGCTGGTTAAGTCCTGTTTTAATTTCTACAAGATCATCGTGATCTGGTATTCCTGTTATAAATTTTAATACTGATCCAAAAAAATTTATGGCACGTTTGGCACGATACTCGGATGGTTTTAACTGTGACTTCAAAGCTTCTATTTTTTCAATTAATAAATTTTTTCCTTCGTTTTGAGTTGAGTCATAACTAGTTAGCACAATTTTTTCATACGGTTCTAATATTATAGATAAGTTCGATACATGGTGAAGGTAGGATGAACTCTCGTAGGTATATACACTATCTAACTCTGTAAGAACATATTTCTTACCAGACAAGTCTGTGATCTTATCGCAAAATCCGTAGGTAGCTATTATTAAAATTAGGAAGCCTATTCGTTGCATAGTGTGCTAGTTTTCCTTATACTGTCCTTGTGAATGATTTTTCCCCTCGCTGTTAGGATTGTGTCCCCACGATCTTCTTTTACTTTGTGTTTATTGTACTTTGTTGCAAGTTTATTACGCCGATCTGTTCGGCTATAAATTGTATCACCTGGTTTATATATAATTGTTTTCCTTTTTTTATTATGGTGCCTGAGGAGTTTCTCTTGTTTATCCACAAGCATGTCCTTGATATTAGGATATTTGTCTCGGTTGTAAAAAACCTCTTCGGGTTTATATCCTGTTGTGGAGTGTATCGTCCTATTGTATTGGCGAACTGCGTTGAATAATTCGTCACCGGGAGCAGTATTATTTTCTGCAGCTAAACTTTGGCAAAGTTCAATTAGAGTGCTATGTATCCGTTCAACTTGAGCGTTTGATGTTGAATGATGTACAGGCGTAACTGAGTGTGTTATTTGTAGCCGGCTGTACAAGAATTTCGTTATGTTGCTCTTAAATATACTTTCGTTATCAGTCATGAGGTACTTGGCATTTGGGTAGACTTGTGTGAGTACTTCTTCTATGTATTCGTGGCAGTTTGTCTTTGTGTCCAATTTTCGTAAGAAGCAGTATTTGGAATATCTATCTGTAGAACTAATGTATTGTGTGTTGTTGATATGGAAAATATCCATCTGTATATACTCTCCTACTTGTGTTGGTATTGGACTTTTTCCAATAGGTTGTTTATTTGGCTGTCTTTCGTATTTATGCTGTAGACATATTTCACAGTCTACGGCTAGTTTACGGCACATCTCTTTAATATTGGGCCAGTATTGAGTCAACAATATTTCTTGCGTGTTATTTTTGTAGTTCCTATGCGCACGTTTATGTGTTTTTGTGATGATTTCTCTTTGTTCGTTTGGAGAAGTTACGTCGTTTAACTTATTTTGGGGTAGCACTAGGTTATAATTAGGGAAGGCGGAGACAATTTCTCGATTTAGGTGAAACAGTATTTCCTCATCTATCTTTATCGCATTAGTAACTTTTGGGTTAAGTACGTCTTTAAGTTTAGATAGTAAGTCCGGGGTTTCTCTATAAAATATTGTATGTCTAAACCGACCAGGAAATATTGTTTGACTGAGGACTTCATTCCTTTCATTATCTTGTAACACAATTATTTGATTTCTGAAAGCGTTAAGTGGTTGTTTAACTTTCTTCATAATTTCTACAGGAGAACTTTGTTGCGAATGGTAGGAACAATTCGTTGATTTATTTATTTATTGTCGCGAAAGCGCATCTGCAACGACATTATGGTGTCCAGGTTTATATACAAGTTTGGCACCGTATTCTTCAATTGGGTTTTTCCAACGCTTTAATTTCGCATTCGGATTTTTTTCGGAAATTGAAAATATTAGCGATTGGTGGTCCGTGTAAATTGTCAAGTTTGCCACACCGTACAAATAATTTCTAAGTTTTTGCAAGGACCAAATGATTGCTTGTAGTTCTTTTTCATTGGTACTATAGTTTTGTTCTGTTTCACTTAGAGTGCGTGAAATGAATGCGATCGGGTGACGATTTTGTGACAGAACTGCCCCGATAGCGAAATTACTAGCATCGGTTGTTAGACTAAATGGTTTAGAGAAATCAGGCTGGAAAAGTTCAACTTGCTCTTGTAGAGCGTTTTTTATTTTTTCCAAGGCTTCTTCGGCTGCTGTATCTAATTGTATTGGTATATCTCCTTTCAAATTAATCGTTAAAGGTTTCGTGATTTTAGCAAAATCCTTTATAAACTTCCTGTAGTAACTAGCAAGTCCTAGGAAAGATCTCCATTCTTTCAAATTTTTTGGTTTTGGGTATTTCTTTATAGTTTCGATTTTTTTGGGTCTACCGTAATTCTATTATATTTTATAATATGTCCAAGGTATTCAACTGAATCCTGGAAAAAATTTGACTTTTCGTCAGAAATTTTCATGTTAGCATTATGAAGTGCGTTAATTATAATCCGGATGTGTTCCATATGTTCTTCTGGTGTAGATGAATAAATTAGTACGTCATCAATATAAACATACGCGAACTTTCCGATATACTCTCTAAGGATGTCGTCAACGCATCGTTGAAATATGGAGGGTGCATTCTTTAACCCGAATGGCATTCTGATAAATTCATACTTTGCGCCGTTGACGGAGAATGCTGTCTTTTCTCGATCAGGTTCTTTAATTAAAATTTGGTGAAACCCTGATTCTAAATCTATTGTGGAAAAAATCTTGGCTTTTCCGAGGTTTTGTATTGTCATATTAATATCTGGAATTGGATATCTGTCAGTAATGGTATGAGAATTTATCTTTTGGAAGTCAAAAACCATTCTCCGTTTGGGCTTGCCTTGGTCATCGGTGCCCTTTTTTGGTACAGTCCATATAGGTGAGTTATATGGGCTTTTGCTTGGTTGTATTATACCGTCGTTTAAGAGTTTCTCAATTTCTTTCTTGACAATGTCGTGATCAGACATGGGATATGGGTATTGTTTTGTCCATATAGGGTCTTCCGATTCGGTCTTGATAGCTGCTTGTATTGTGGTTGTAAAAGGCAATTTACCAGTTGTATTATTATTTCTATTCATTAGCTCTTCCACCTGATCTTTAAATTTTTCGTTATTTTTTGTATAATTAATCCTTGGTTCTACTGCCAGGATCTTCTTCTTCTGATACTTCAGGCTATAGTCAAATAACCTAACTTCTGCCTTCATTTGGCGTAATCCCTGTTCTCCGAGTATCATGTCAAAGTCGTTTAGTTGCCTTATTTCATAGAATATTAAGTGATGCCCGTACATCGTTGTAACTTTTTTAGAATTTACAATTGAGTAACCATGTAAGGTTTTGGTTTTAAATGGTTTTAGTTTAATATATTTTCCTATATTACAATTTATATTAACGTAATTGTTAGTGGAGCCTGTGTCAATTAATAAGGTAACGGGTGTGCCGGTTAGGCCGCATTTTGTTTGTAAGCAAGGCAACCCGTTTATTCGCCTAAAAAAGTACTGCCTGTTTCAAATTGTTCCTCATAATTAGGTACATCTATTGACTCTAGATCTTCTCTATTTAATTGGTTAATTCTTTGAACCTTCCTATCTGGCGGAGAACTGGCGTTATTGTAGCTAGATGCCCTATCTCTTTTATATACATGGTTTGATTTAAAAGGATTTTGACTTACGGCATTATTGTACTTGGTTGTCTGCATGAATTGTCTGGATTGGTCTATGTCCATTGGAGTAGGTGTGGGTTGTTGTTGTCGCTGGGCCCTGTCTCGAATTCCGCATTCTCATTGTCGTGAAAAATGGTAGAAGCTATCGCATATGCCGATTCCAAATTTTCTGGGTTATGGCTGTACAATGTACCGCTTGTATATTTGGAGTTTAACCCAAGAATAAACGTCCTTATTGCCTCCTGATTAGCGTATGCTATCATTCCCTTGTGATCATTGGACATCTCAATTTTTGATAGGGCTAAATTAAGTGCCTTAGAAACATCGCTGTGGAATTCTGCAAGGGTTTTTCTACCCTGTGTGATTCGCTTCATTTTATCCAGAAGCACGTATAGTGGGTGTTGGTCTGCATATGTATAATCCAATCTATTAGTGATTGAATAAAAATTCAATTGGGTGTTGTGGTTCGTCAGAACGTTAGCAGCGCGTCCAGTAATTTTTGTGCGCATTATTCCCAGAGCACTGTAATATTTGGGGTGGTCTTGGAAGGTCTTTATAGCTTCCATGAATGTCCACACTTGCGATCTCCATGATCGGTATTGCTCCATATCCCCGTCAAATTTTGTTAGGGATTTGAAAAGCTCAAGGTCGATATCCTTGGTGTCAGTAATATTTAGTTTTACCTCTTCGTACAAAACCAATGCTTCCGGAGCGTTTCGTTGTTCTAGTGAGGCAATTTTCTCCATGAATTCCGTTTTTTGTTGCTGCATCTGGTTCGTCAGTACGGTGAGCTTGGCATTTAGTTGGGCCAGTTGTTGTTCCATTGTACACTTATTTATGTTTCTGTGTTCGTCGTAGGATTTTTGCTTTTTTCCGCTCCGAAGTCTCCGTAAAGTATCCAGATTTTCACTTCACTTTTTTGTCTAAATTTTTCAGAGATTTTTTTTATTATTATTTATCCACTTTTTTCAATAAACGAGTGTTGGAAGTCTTTCTTCCCGTGGATTGATTTTTTCAATAGAAAAAATGCTTAAGGTTCGGTTGAGCCCCCAGTTATGAGTCCGAGTTGAAATCGAAATAAAAAATATATATTTAAGAGCAGGAGCTCTTTTCGAACATCGTTTATTTTCAGAATTGCTTACATTTTTGTGTTTACTTCTATTTATACTAGTTCTAAATATTGTTTGTTTATTGACAAGGTTGTTATTCGAAAGATGTTTACATGTTAAGTATAATGTTATCAAAATGCTTTGTTACTTATGAGACAAACAAGATTATGTTTCTTTGTTTGTTCTTCATTATCTCTTGAAGGGAAAACGGTTATTGTTAACGTAAACAATAATTATGTGTGTGTTTGGTATGTATATATGTATATATCTATCTACTTAGGGTCTAAAGGTGTTAACTAACGCGAGTGTGGGAAAAGAATTTATTCAAAAAGGAATTGATTTGGTTATTTTTGGTATACTATACATTTCCACTTCAAAAAGTTTTATACATATGTACAAATATGTAAAACTTCGATTTTAATTAGTTATTATGGCATACTCAGACTTTGAGTTTCTTTACTTTACTTCTAAGTGTAGAGTTACATTATATTGCAATAAAAATTTATTTTTGTTTTTGTTCGTTTATTTGTGTAATATAATTTTATGAGTTACTGTGGTAAACATTTTTGAATTTCTACTTTCGTTTATTTGGGCATTATATATTTTTATGAGTTAAACATTTTGAATTTTGCTTTCGTTTATTTATACATCATATTTTTATGAGTTAACCCAACAAACATCAGTGGAGAAAAAAAAATCAATGGTCTTATTCTAATAGTTTTAGCCTATTTTTATGTATTAAGATTTTCTTATTTTTATTGCCCAGTGAGTAATTACTATTCTGATCTATGTTTTCTACTTTATAAGGAATTAAAATAAAATTGTTGGGTATAACTATGAGTTATCTACAACAATTATATAATCACTCTCTGAGCATCTCATTTATCTTAGTCATATCAACTTAGAAGTAAGAAAATGTAAAATGAATAAATCACTCGTTTACTATCGCCTAGCAGAACGCGCGCATTTTTACTCGGTCCGTCTTAGTAAAACACAACAAAATGGCGGCGAGAAAAATATAGCCAAAAGACAAAAAAATAAAAAAAAGTTATTCAAAACAAATAAAGTGATAAGTTATACACATCAGTGTTACTTTCTGATAAATAGTGAACTTTGCCTTAAAACCAAGTTGTAATTACAACTACATTGCAATGAAAGTGCAGAAACAGTGTAAATACACAAACAAAATAGCAATAGTCATATCGAGTGCGGTTATTGCAACATAAGACGTGCATGAAAATCATCAAAATGACAAATGGTGATGGTTCTTTAAATCAAGCCGAAGCAACACTCCAGAATTTTCACCGCAGTCAGACACGTGGCTGCTATGGAAAGAAAAATTAGATATACATTTTTGTGAAATTGGGTGCACTGATGACAACAAGAAAAAAGCAATTCTCTTAAAGTCAGTAGGCGCAAATGCATATGCTCTTCTCCACAGTCTTTGCAGTCCTATGTCACCGGTAAGCAAAACATACAAAGAACTGTGTGAGTTTCTTCATCAACATTTCACTCCACCGACAACTGTATTTGCTGAGCGCAAAAAATTCCATAAAGCAATAAAGCAAGAAACAGAAGCGATATCTGAGTGGTTCGCTAGAACGAAGAAGCTTGCAGTCAATTGTAAATTTGGCGAATGTCTTGAAGCATTCATACGTGATCGTTTTGTAATGGGGTTGCCGGATAAAATATTTGAAAGAATATGTGAAGAAGATGAGAAAATTTCACTCAACGATGTGCTAAAGAAATCTCTCATTATTGAAATGAAACACACGAAAACGAGTCAGGTGAATTACGTAAAGAACTCAAAACAAAAAAATCAATTGGCGCAGCAAACAACGAAATAGCAAACAAAAGCGACAATAAGAACAGCAGCAATACAACAACAACAAGAATAGCAAGCTAGTGCCATGTGTACATTGCGGGTGGCGTAACCATCAATCAGCAAAATGCCGGTACAAGGAATATAAATGTCACACCTGTGGCAAAGTTGGTCATACGGCTTCCATATGTCGTAAAAAGATAAGAAAAACAATAATATTAATTTTCTTTCCCGAGATTGTTCATGTGAAACTAATAATTTATTTGACAATTCTATTTTTAGTATTATCAACACGAATTCCGACAATAGATTTGTTATGTCCGTTGTCGTTGATGGAGTGATCAAGGGAGTTTTTTGCGACACAGGTGCACCTTGAACGCTAGTTCCTGCTTCATTTTATAATGAACTAAAACACAAAGGTCCGCTGAGGCCGTGCAAAACCAAATACATGGATTACAATGGCTCTGAAATTCCACTATTGGGTGAGTATGATGCAAACATTACGTACGAAGGGGCCACTAAGCAAATTGTAGTTGTTGTATCAAGAACTAAAATTCTGCCTTTGCTTGGTCGAACGTTTTTATAGCCATTCAATTTTGAGTTAATGCAGGTTAATGCTATTGAAGAAGAAGGTGTGCACTCAGTAACTACTGAGCAAATCAAATGTGAATTTTCAAGCGTTTTAATAGTCAATTAGGACATTGCAAATATTATGAAGTCAGTCTACCAATAGAAGACAATGTTAAACCAATATTTTTTAAACCACATTCATTGCCGTCGGCATGGAAAGAGAAAGTTGAAAAACAACTTAGCTGTCTAGTAAATGGCAATGTACTTGAGCCAATTGATAATCCGGATTGGGGAACTCCATTGGTACTGTACAATCATCAGAAGTCCCTGTACCGAAATCTCATGTAGCATACACAACGTCAGTCACTGTAGCTAAAATCACGTAAAACAGCTGATCTAACAAATTACCAATTGCTAGCAGCGGTATAATTCCAACAGCTTAGTTGCCTTCGCTATATGTACATTTGGTTCTCCACTACCGTTGTCGCTTACGCTCATCTATACTCGTCTTGCAGTTTCAATGCACACGACATGCAAAGGCTGTTAGGATCGCTGCTCTACAAAACCTACAAGCGGAGTTAAGCTTCAGTTATGCTTACGTAGCATATACTTGACTTCACTTGAGAACTGTCACATAGCATTCTGTTAAATGAGTTTTGCATGTAACATATTACCCAACAACTAAGTGTACTTAACTTGACTTAGAAATCTGTTGAATTTTGATTTTCTACGTAAGTTCCAAGTGACATTTACATTTTGGGATGCCATTTTTGCTTTCTTATTCCGTTTTGACATTTATTTTTACATGTTGACATTTATTTGAAAACAAATAATATATGTACCGGACGAATTTTTGATTTCATAACTAAAAAGTGAGTATTAACCAACAGTATTAATTTTTGCAGAATGATTAATGACGAGCGTCTAATAGATTTGGTGCGGGACAGGGAAATCCTTTATAACAAGGCTTGTCCGGGCTGAAGATGTCTGATCGGAAATTGGCTGCCTGGACATCTATAGCACAAGAGCTTGGCTCGACAGGTAAATATTTATAATACCAAAATTAGTGAATTGCCTCTGTAGTAATGTTTGTACATTATTTTAGAAGCTCAGTGCAGCAAGCGTTGGACTTCGCTCCGAGAGCGCTTTTCGAGAGAGATGCGCGCTCTTGATTCCCCATCGGGAAGCTCTGCCGCATCGCACAGACCCTGGTACCTGATGGCAAACATGGAGTTTATTAAGCCATACGTGGCTCCAAGGCCGTAAGTTCTTTCATATAAAATAGTTGGTAATTGTTCCCTTAGGATACAACTGCTAAAACACGTCCAAAAATATCGGGAGGGGCATCAAAAGATGCGTCTTTGGCTCGGTATCAATGATCCGGAAGCGGATTTTTTTTTTCAGTTAAAAGTTATTGACAAAGATCAAAAGGTGGCCTAGGTCTGATCCCAAATAGGGGACGTGGTACATGGTATTTATGTTCAGAACACCATTCTGCGCAGGCGACACCAGCTACGCGATACCCAGTATTTCCTGCGCACTCTTTTGCCCTTTTCGTAACACCTACATATATCTGTGTCTGCAACAACCACATAAAAATGACAAAAAATTTTCTACTTTAATTGCAAATAACTCTTGACGCGTTTTTTGGACATATTTTAGCAGTTGTGTCCTTAAGGAAACAATTACCAAATAGTTGTGTTATAATACATATCTGACGAATACTTATTTTCAGTACGCGATGTTAATCAAATATTTTAAAGGAGTTTTCCCGATCCCCAACCAGCTCATCGCCTCCTCCGTCATCACCGATTTTCCTTCCATCAGGGGATACGGAGCAATTGCACCTCCGAAATTTATCGGCCGATCCTGTGTCATCCACGCCCATGACAACAAAAAGGAGGCACCAAGAGGCAGCAGACGATGACTTCCATGAAGTTTTCCAAATGTTTAAGGAAGTGCAGAGAGAGCGGTTAACCGAAAACCGCAGGTTGAGTTCGTTTGGCGACATGATTGTTGCAACCATAGGTGAGATGAGCGAGAGGAAACAAACGAAAGCCATAAAAGTTTTAACAACAGCGGTAATGGACATACAGCAGGAGCCAGAGGAGTGATGTATTATTCTCCTCCCCTCCCACTGTGACTCTGCCTACACCCCCTCCAAGTGCCTCTACCTATTTTTTTATTTATCACAATTCACAAATGATTTAGCTACAATGAATTACATATTTTATTTTATTTTCTACATTCATGGAATAAAAGTTATAACGTTTATATAATAACATATGCTTTCTATATATATTATAATATGTATATATCTATACATATATGTTTGACGCTAAGTATGTAAGTGTAATAATTATAGTAAGTGTAATAATGTATAAACGTAAAACCCAACGACATCAATTTTACCACTTTGCTGATATAAATTTTTCACAACAAGTTGACAGTAAGAAAACAGCTGATTGTGTTGCCATCCTGTATGCGCTAAGTGGAGTATAATCGATGCTAAGTGGCCAAGTCAAGTAAAAGGGAAGTCAAGTCTATGCTACCTAAGCATAACTGACGCTTTAGTATGACGACAGCAGCGGTCACGTACCATTATCGCATTCTATTTTTATTATACTAGTGTGTAAATACCTACATAAATAAATTGTGTTAAATTACTTCTTGAATTTAATCATTTATTAAATAATTGGAAGAACCCCTAATTTCAATAGTATTTGCCAATACTACACATTTTTTGGTGGCCCATGAGGGGAATCCTTCAATCAAATTTACATATACGTGTAATAAAACTTCGGTATCGCGTTGACCGCTGTGCAATTTCAAGGGCGTCATAATTGCTGCTATCAACTTAACTACTTTGACGTCGTTCGTATCGCCGGTATTTGTTGTTGGAGACACTACACTTTGAGTCAACAGTCGCGGTTAGCAGAAATTTTTTTTCTTTTTTCACCGTCAGAACAGCCAGCATTGCAACAGTTCCAATTCTCTCAATTATTTTTTGTCTTCGCATCGAACACATTTTAATTTAAATTGCATATCACGTTTTTAAGTGAAAATATTATGGGGGATACGGCATTAATAAAGCTGCAAGCTAATCGACTTACGGCTCTTAAGAGAATTCTTGTAAACTTTAAAAAGGATTCAGTCGATCGCAAAACTAAGCCGTATTTTCAGCAACGTTTACAATGCATTGAGAAGTTGAAGGACGAATTTTATACCACGCACAAGGCAATTGTATGTTCGGACATTGCAGACGACGATGAATACCTTAAAACTGATGTCGAATCTCAATTCGAAGAAAGTCACTTGGAACTGTTCTGCCTGTTAACTCAACTGCGAGATCAAATGTTTCCCCCTGAAGCGGGAAAGGAGGTAAACAAAACTAGCAACCTTCATCTGATTCTCCAATTCGACTAGTCCCCCAACGCAATTCCCTCGTTTACCAGTACCGTAATTTTCTGGTAAGTTCACCGATTGGCCTAATTTCCATGACTCTTTCACTAGGCTTATACATAATAACAATGAATAGAATTCTATTTAAAAATTTCACTACTTGAAGCAAGCTTTGGTGATTGACCGTGATCTCGACATACAGCAAATGCCGTTGACGGAAGCGAACTATAGCACTGCATGGGAGTTTTTAGTAAAACGCTATAATAATCCGCGTATCATATTTGCCCATCATATGAATAGTTTGTATAACTTACCAGTTCTTCTTAAAGAAAAGTCTGATTACATCAAGGCCCTGCTCAGTGTAGCGAATATGTGTGTTAATGAATTTAAACGCCTCAAGCTTTATTTCAGAATGCGATCATTGGATTGCTCATTATTTAACAACCAAGCTACCAACTGAAACCCATTCTTCCTGGGAGCGTCATCTGGGAAGCAAAATAGCTATTTCAACCTTTTCTGATCTACAAGATTTCTTGACCAATCGTCTCTTTACAATTGATGAGATTGAAAATCGCACATCAACCTTTAACAACCCCAACTCCCGTTCGCAGCCAGCTGATACCAAGAGCAATTATGGTAGCAAATCAAAATTTGCCGCGCGTTCGACACATAATGTTACGTCACACCACACTGCCACTAAAGTAAACACGCCTTCACAAGATATATGTGTTCTGTGTGGACAAGCCCATTTACTACGTCGTTGCCCAACGTTTCTGTCCAAAGATTGCTTTGAAAGAAAGGCCATTGTCGACAAGACTAAGTTATGTCTCAACTGTTTGAGTAAGTCCCATGTTGTTGTAGTTGTAACGACAAAAACACTCCCCGAAGGTTTTGGGGAGTGCTTGCGAACTGACAGTCCTTTGCCGGATATGAATCCGGTACGCTTCGGTACTCCCTTGCGGTACTGCCCGACTGTCGTGGTAGCGATTTCGTGTGACCAGCTGAACCTTCTAGGTCATGTCACCCTTCCTACCGTAAGGAAGGAGAGATGGGTAATGAGAGGTGAGAGGCATCATATCCGTAGATCAACCAACGAGTTGCACGTCATTACCTTTGTGCATATTAGTCGCCTCTTACGACCAGTATGCCTACCTCGGGCATATTCTAAACCCTAACCCGCAGGGGTAAGTCCCATGCATTATCTCAATGCACAAGCAGTAGAAACTGCATCCAATGTGGTCAACGTCACCACACGTTGTTACACTTCCCAAGGACTTTCCAAACTAATACAGCTACAATGGCACCAATTCACTCCGCAATCTGTGGCGCTACCGGAGCTGCGTCAAATCTGAATGCTCAGCTCACCTCAGCCCAGGGTACGAAACGCGTAACGAACGCACACACAACTCTCACAGCGAATACGGCAGATGTTGATTCCCACGTAGTCTCGGACGACGGAGAACCCAATTACAATTCCCAGAGTAGAGTTATGTGTGGCGGTATTGCCACAACGGTTGCAAATGGGCACAACAACATTTGCACACACTCTCTCTCTATGGCGCGATATACAACAGGTATATCATCATAAACCTCCTAAGAGATTTTTGCGCCAAGCTTCTCTTCCAATTTGTGGTGTGCCGATTTGAATTTTCCCTACAAATTGGTGGGACCTACAGTTTTTTGCCGACTCCGAACGGCATCTACAAAGGAGACGAATTTTTGCTGAGAAGCCTGTCATGGCAGAAATACACTCGGAGAGTTTGCCAAACCACTGCCGAGGGCGACCCCGTTTTAAAAAACTTTTTTTTTCAAATCACTTCTGGTGTTACCTGTACCAGGGCTCGAACCATGGACCTTCGGTGTGGTAGGCCGGCAACACTACCTTCACACCACGGCGACCGCACACACGCTGCGGTGAAATTCCAATATATTTTTGGACTGATGCAACTATCATTCTACACTGGATCGCTGGTGATATAAATCGATGGAAACTGTACGTGGCAAATCGCATTTCCAAAATTTCGTCAGTTAATTTGCCAAGCATGGCGTCATGTTAAGATGGAGGATAATCCGGCTGACTGCGCGAGCCCGACACACCTGCAACAATTTGATCTGTGGTGGAGCGGCCCTACATGGTTGCGGCAAGACAAATCGACTTGGCCGATTTCTTTAATAAATCACTACGAAATCGATATCACAGCTACAGAAGAGAAACCAGCTAAGGTATTAGCCTATGCGACAATCCCACAAACGAATCTTATTCTGCGGTATTCCTCTTACAACAAGCTTATACGTATAAAGCCTTGGCTACTAAGATATTTCCATAATCTTCGCCACCCCCAGTTGGACTCCCGACATCGTGGACCGCTCACCACTAATGAACTTGAACAAAGTCTCTTTCGTATAGTGCACTGGGTACAACGTGAAGCCTTTGGAGCCGAAATTCGATGCATTAAATCCAACATCAACTCACCCTCCTCTAGTCAGCTCATCAGTCTTACACCATTCATGGAGACCAACAAAGTTATCCGCATTCGCGGTCGCTTAAAACATGCAAATCTACCATATGATCAAAGGCATCCTATGACTTTGACCAACAAACATCACTTTACGAAATTGCTAATTAACTTCGCTCATCAAGTCACATTACATGGTGGCACACAAGTGTCGCTTGCTTACGTTCGTCGACGGTTTTGGATCATCCATGGTCAAAAAACAGTTCGAAATCAAATACGTCTTTGCATTACTTGCTTCCGAAACAAACCCCAACCACTGACCCAATTAATGAGTGACCTACCGGCGCAGCGCGTCAATCCACCGCAACGCGCCTTTTTAGCAACCGGAGTCGACTATACAGGCGCCATTGAATTAAAGTCTTCAAAGTTTCGAGGACTTACGGTATATAAGGGGTATATAGCAATCTTTATATGCTTGGCTACAAAGGCTGTGCATCTTGAAGCCGTCACAAGCGTATCCGCAGAACATTTTTTATGGGCTTTACAGCGATTTATTTGGCGTCGTGGCCTGTGTCACGATATTTACAGTGATTGTGGCACTAACTTCATTGGTGCGGACGCCATTCTCAAGTACAATTACCAAAAATTCCGAGCAGATTTGGAGCGCGACGTCATTCCCAAATTAGCGGAGCAACAGATTCAATGGCATTTCAATCCCCCTCATTCTCCTAACTTTGGTGGTCTTTGGGAAGCAAATGTCAAATCGATTAAACATCATTTGAAGAGAGCTGTCGGTGGAACGCGACTAACATATGAGCAGCTCACTACAGCTTTAATTAGGATTGAAGCGTGCCTAAACTCGAGGCCATTATGCCCACTAACGGCAGACCCCGATGATCTCTTGGTACTCACACCTGGGCACTTCCTGATTGGGAATGATTTACTGTCACCACCAGTTGCAAAGCTTAGCTCATCAATTTTGGCTAAGGTGGTCATCAGATTGGCTCTCGCATCTCCAAGCACAACCTAAGGGGAGAAAACAAGAACCGAACTTATCAATCGAAGAACTTGTTTTAATAAAAGATGACCGGTTACCCCCCAATCAGTGGCTGTTGGATCAAGTCATGGGTCTACATCTCGGATCCGACAACCTTGTTCGAGTCCCCACTATTCGCTCGCAACACGGTCTGTATAAGCGATCGGTTTCTAAAATTTGTAGATTACCAATACCAACGCCTCATGATGTCCAGCACACCAATGAACACCGGTAAACTTTTCGTATCGATATTTTGATATTTTACTCTATTTTCCAGCAGTAATATACAATGCAATTTTTAATTGACACTTTATGCTGAGTCAGCATCGGGGCCGGCATGTACAATCTTCAACGAGCACTTATGGTAGTCCCTGTACCGAAATCTGATGTACCATACACAACGTCAGTCACTGTAGCTAAAATCACGTCACGTAAAACGGCTGATCTAACAAATTACCATTTGCTAGCAGCGGTATAATTCCAACAGCTGAGTTGCCTTCGCTATCATGATCCAATAATTTATATGGTCGTCTCAATCGGCCAACAACACGAAATTACCGTTTGACGTCGTTTAATTCTGATGTCAAAATGCACATGTGAGAGGGAACGCGCAAACCCGATTCGCCTATTTTCTAAGCTTTTCACGTATAACACACACATAAATCACACATTTTCTTAAAATGTTATCACAAAGCACTCGTGAAATATCAATTCACAGCGAAGCTTCTAAAAATTGGGCATAAAACCTCAACACCTTACCACCATCAAACTTTAGGCACTGTTGAACGCAGTCATAGAACATTTAATGAATATCTGCGTTCCTACATATCGATTGACAAAGACAATTGGATGAATACCTTAAGTATTTTTCGTATTGCTACAATACAACACCTTCAACAGTTCACGGGTACTGCCCTTTTGAACTAGTTTTTGGAAAACACCCCCAACTTACGAATTTTTACAAGCAAATGTAATTAGCCCAGTATATAATCATGAGGCTTATGATAAGGAAATTATGTATTGGTTACAAGTACCACACCAAAAAGCTAGGAAGTTAGTACAAGAAGCTAAGGAAAACAAAAAATGTATTATGATAGAAATAGTAGTATTATAATAGTCACAGCAAGGAAATAAATTTAGGAGATTTAGTATAAGTTAAAGATGAGGCAGGTCATAAGTTAGATAGTAGATATAAAGGGCCCTATAAGGAAGAAAATATTGATAAAAATAACTGTTGTGTCTCAATAAGACGGACCGAGTAAAAATGCGTGCGTTTTGCTAGGCGATAGTCAACGAGTGATTTATCCATTTTACATTTTCTTACTTCTAAGTTACAGTTGACATGACCAAGATAAATGAGATGCTCAGAGGGTGATTAGATAATTGTTGTAGATAATTCATAGTTATACCCAACACTCTGCCCTTTAAGTTAAAAAAATATAAAGATAAGATGGATAATGATATTATTAAAATGTTATGACAATATCATAGTATGGCGTACTTTAAATATGTTTCTTTTGTAATGTAAATTACATTTTTTTTTATATTTAACGATGAACAATTTGTGTGCGTGTGAATAGGATATATATGTACATATATGCATATCACATATTTTACAAGAGATAGAACTAAAAAAAATTTTTTTTTGTGTATTATAATTGAAATAGCAAATGGCACATTAGAAGAAAAATGCATCGTGACGCTACAGGGCATCATAGCTTAGTTGTTAGAGTACTCTAACAGCGGCTTTGGTGCAGACAATTGGGTTCGTATCCCAGTGTCCGAGAAGGGGTCTGGTGAGAAGTTGGGCACTTCGAAACATGTCATCCCATACCATCGCTGTGCATATCGTTGTAATTTTTCCTCTAATATCAATTAATAATTTAACAATTTTTCCACCAACTCGTGGTCTTAATACCCTTTTAGGAGTATTTTGCAAATTATATTTATCAGACACAATACCTGAGTGTGATGCGTTGTCACTGATAGAAGATGAGCAATTGTTCTCGACACCGTCTGCACCCTGTGCACCTTCTGCATTGCCAGTGAAAACTTTTCTTCCTCTTATTTGATCTAAATGACGCTTGATTTCTCTAATGATGCAAGAGTACGTACGCGATCCCAACGGTTTTTTAATTACAGCTGGGGACCAACTTGCCTTATTTGGATTAGTGTAGTGACGTATCAGAACTTTTTGCCCTTCATAAAATTCGACATTTCTTCTATGTTTGTCTTTGTCTACCCTCTTTGCTTGACTTTCTAAGATTTTCGAGTTTGTTAGCGGTGGTCTAAGTGCATTGAATCGAGTTTTTACTGATCGCCCTAAGAAAAATTTTGCAGGTGACTCGCCCGTAGTACAATGCTTTGTATTTCGGTAATCGAATAGAAATTCATTGCTGATGTTATGCATGCTTTTACCGTTTTGCGCTGTGATGTTAGCAAAAATGGACTTTTTTACTGTTTTAACAAAATTTTCTGCCTGACCATTCGTCGAAGGATGTCCAGGAGCAGTCAAAACGTGCCTAATACCAAGATATTTGAAAAACATTTTGAATTCCTCCGACGTTTATTGTCTGCCATTGTCACTAGCTAAAGTGTCTACTAAACCATAGCGACAGAAAAGTTCTTTTAATTTTCGAATTGTAAAAGCAGATGTAACTTCTTTCGACTTGAAGACCTCAACCCATTTTGAGTGTGAGTCAACCACAATAAATAATTGGAAATCCTTTATCGGGCCTGCAAAGTTGATGTGTATGCGACTCCAGATTGTATCAGTTGGTTTCCAAGAAATCAAAGAACATTTTTCTGGACTAGGCAGCAACTGTTGACAAGCTCCGCAACTCGCCACCATTTGCTCAATGTCCCTGTCAATGCCTGGCCACCATACATAAGACCTCGCTAATGCCTTTTACTATTTTTACTATTCCGAAATGTGAAAAGTGTAACTGTTCAAAAATCCGATTACTCAGTTTATTTGGAACAACTGCTCGATATCCTCACAGTGTACAATCATATTTGACCGTTAGTTCTTGAGCTTTGTTTCGGAAGGCCATAAAATCATCTCCCCGTAAGTTACAAACGATCCCCTTTTGGATTGGGCAAGGTGGGGTCGCGTCTCGTTTCGCGAGCAATGTCTTTGAAATTTAAATTTAGATAGTTTTCCTTCTCTATATAATTAATATAGTTGTTTTCTTCATGGTCTTCAATCATTACTGATTGTGGTATTCTAGACAAACTGTTAGCATGATTTAAATTACCCTTTACATACTCCACATTATAGTCGAAACCTGACAGTATTAGCATACGCGCAGATGCCATAACAGGCAAGCCTTTTCTTTCACCAAAAATTGATAGTAGGGGCTTGTGGTCAGTTTTTAATGTAAATCTGTTGCCCAGCAAAGTTTAGATTAAGTTTCACTACACTGTACACTATAGCTAAGGCCTCCTTCTCAAGGGTGCTGTAATTTCTTTCGCTTTTATTGAGAGCTCGTGATATAAAGGCAATCGGTTTCACAGTATTATCAGGAAATTTGTGTGCTAAAACACCTGCAACTGCATTTCTACACGCGTCTGTTGTCAACAAAATTGGTAGTTTGTGATCGAAGTGCACAAGTACTTGATCAGACGTGACTTCAGATTTCATTCGCTCATAAGCTTCTTGACAACTTTGTGACCAATTGAATGTTTTCCCTTTTTGTAGCAGCTCATATAATGGCATAATTTTCTTCGAGAAATTGTCTATAAATTTTGAATAGTAATTAACCATTCCGATAAAGGCCCTACCTTCAGATACATCTTTTGGGATTGGTGCTTTATTTACGCTTGCAATGAGTTCGTCATTTTTACTTAACCCATTTTTGTCAATTATGAACCCAAGATATGAAATTCGATTTTGGAAAAATGTGCATTTGTTCATATTCAATGTGAACCCAGCGAGACTCAACTTTTTTAAAACTGCCTTTAAATTCAAAACGTGTTCTTTCAAATTCCTACCAGTGACAGTGATGTCGTCTTGATAAACGACTACCGAAGGTATTTCTCGTAATAAATTTTCCATCGTCTTTTGGAAAATAGCAACAGCTGTCTTTACCCCAAACGGTAATCGCTTTAATTTGAACGCACCTACGTGTGTTCTCCATGCGTACAAAACTGTGCTTGTTCGTCGAGAACCAACTGATTATATGCATTCGACATGTCCAGTTTGGTAAACAACTCACCACCCTGTAACGCCGCAAAAATTTCATCAATCCGGGTAATGGATATTTAAAATCCGTCAAGTACTTGTTTATGGTCACCTTGTAGTCACCACATAATCGAAGATCTCCATTGGGTTTTAAAATGGGTACCTGTGGAGTATTGACAAATACTATTGAAATTATTTAATAAATGATTAAATTCAAGAAGTAATTTAACACAATTTATTTATGTAGGTATTTACACACTAGTATAGTAAAAATATAATGCGATAATGGTACGTGACCGCTGCCATAGTATATCTCTACTAGTAGCGCAACTAACAGCTGATTGCTAAAAACGCATATAAACACACGCACAGTTCTCGACACATTATTTGAAGAAAACTTTAAGATTTTTAAAGAAAAATATCAAAAAGCCATAAACCTAGCATATTGTTGAATATATAGCCTTTATAATATCCTATTTGTTGTTAAAAGAAGAAATTCTTATATTTTAATCAAGTTTTTTGTTATTTTTTTAACTTTAAATTAAGGGTTAAGTTTTTTTTTTCAAAACTATATATAGCCTGTACAGTAACCAGTGAACCCAAGAATCTACTGTAAAAATTTCATAAAGATCGGTTAAGTACTTTGGACGCCAGACACACATTCATTTCTATTTATGAGATTGCGCACATGGTAGTAGAAAAAGTGTGAAACCTCTATAGGTCATAACTCCACAACAATTGAGCACTTTTACACAGCTGGGTACTTAATGTTCGGTTCCACCCGAACTTAGGCTTCCTTACTTGTTGATAATTGTATACGACCGCCACCGAGTGCTAAACCACGTCAAAGAATGGGTAATACTTTACATCCAACGTCAACTGTGAAAACTGCACAAGAAATGTCGATATTTGTACCTAGCGACGCGTCACGGTCCCAGGAACCATAATCCTGGAAACCATAATAAGGAAACTCATTATTTGTAGTAACTTAAAAGTTATTGGCAAAAAACCAAAAAATTACCCAGGTCCGATCACAAATAGGGGGCTTGCTCCAAGGTATTTATGTGCAGAACAACTTTCTGCGTAGGCGGCCTTGGGCCGCGCTTCAAAAACATAACCCTTAGCTGGTCCAACACCGACTACGCGATCCACAGTATTTCTTCGCAACCACACACTTCTGCACTTTTCGGTACACCCTATATCTTTGTCTACAACAACCACATGAAAATTACAGAAAGTTGTTAAGTTCGCTTGCAAATATCTTGCAAACTACTAAAAATCTTGGGTTTCCCCCACCGGATTATGGTTCCTGGCACCGTAACGCGTCTCTGGGTACCAATATCGACATTTCTAGTGCAGTTTTTACAGTTGACGTCGGATGTAAAGTATTACCAAAGAATGTTGAAAGAGGTATGAGAAAAGTGTTAACTTTCTTGCAAACTACGAAAAATTATTGTTCCCCGGACTCGGATTATGATTTCTGAAACCGATACACGTCCCCTGATACCTCTTCGGACAATTTTGTACGTGTTTTAGCAGTTGACGTTATGTTATTCATGTATTTTCGTATGAACTTATACCACAACAATTAAATATACTATAATTTTTACTTAACCTAAGCAAAATAAGTAATAAATCAAACACTAGCTGGCAAATTTTACATATATAAAAATTGTATGCTCAGTTAAAATTGGAGCAACATATAGTTACTATTTGCAAATTTCGTACTAAGTTTAACTCCTTTTTTAAATTTTAGGGTTTTGTGAGCAGCGAGCCTAACAGCCTTTGCATGGTGTGGGTGTGTGCATTGAAACTGCAAGATGAGTATAGATGAGCGTAAGCGACAACGACGCTATGTCATCTGAGACGACCATATAAATAATTGGATCATGTTCGCTATATGTACATTTGGTTCTCCACTACCGTTGTCGCTTACGCTCATCTATACTCATCTTGCAGTTTCAATGCACACACCCACACCATGCAAAGGCTGTTAGGCTCGCTGCTCACAAAACCCTAAAATTTAAAAAAGGAGTTAAACTTAGTACGAAATTTGCAAATAGTAACTATATGTTGCTCCAATTTTAACTGAGCATACAATTTTTATATATGTAAAATTTGCCAGCTAGTGTTTGATTTATTACTTATTTTGCTTAGGTTAAGTAAAAATTATAGTATATTTAATTGTTGTGGTATAAGTTCATACGAAAATACATGAATAACATAACGTCAACTGCTAAAACACGTACAAAATTGTCCGAAGAGGTATCAGGGGACGTGTATCGGTTTCAGAAATCATAATCCGAGTCCGGGGAACAATAATTTTTCGTAGTTTGCAAGAAAGTTAACACTTTTCTCATACCTCTTTCAACATTCTTTGGTAATACTTTACATCCGACGTCAACTGTAAAAACTGCACTAGAAATGTCGATATTGGTACCCAGAGACGCGTTACGGTGCCAGGAACCATAATCCGGTGGGGGAAACCCAAGATTTTTAGTAGTTTGCAAGATATTTGCAAGCGAACTTAACAACTTTCTGTAATTTTCATGTGGTTGTTGTAGACAAAGATATAGGGTGTACCGAAAAGTGCAGAAGTGTGTGGTTGCGAAGAAATACTGTGGATCGCGTAGTCGGTGTTGGACCAGCTAAGGGTTATGTTTTTGAAGCGCGGCCCAAGGCCGCCTACGCAGAAAGTTGTTCTGCACATAAATACCTTGGAGCAAGCCCCCTATTTGTGATCGGACCTGGGTAATTTTTTGGTTTTTTGCCAATAACTTTTAAGTTACTACAAATAATGAGTTTCCTTATTATGGTTTCCAGGATTATGGTTCCTGGGACCGTGACGCGTCGCTAGGTACAAATATCGACATTTCTTGTGCAGTTTTCACAGTTGACGTTGGATGTAAAGTATTACCCATTCTTTGACGTGGTTTAGCACTCGGTGGCGGTCGTATACAATTATCAACAAGTAAGGAAGCCTAAGTTCGGGTGGAACCGAACATTAAGTACCCAGCTGTGTAAAAGTGCTCAATTGTTGTGGAGTTATGACCTATAGAGGTTTCACACTTTTTCTACTACCATGTGCGCAATCTCATAAATAGAAATGAATGTGTGTCTGTGTGTCTGGCGTCCAAAGTACTTAACCGATCTTTATGACATTTTTACAGTAGATTCTTGGGTTCACTGGTTACTGTACAGGCTATATATAGTTTTGAAAAAAAAACTTAACCCTTAATTTAAAGTTAAAAAAATAACAAAAAACTTGATTAAAATATAAGAATTTCTTCTTTTAACAACAAATAGGATATTATAAAGGCTATATATTCAACAATATGCTAGGTTTATGGCTTTTTGATATTTTTCTTTAAAAATCTTAAAGTTTTCTTCAAATAATGTGTCGAGAACTGTGCGTGTGTTTATATGCGTTTTTAGCAATCAGCTGTTAGTTGCGCTACTAGTAGAGATATACTATGGCAGCGGCCACGTACCATTATCGCATTATATTTTTACTATACTAGTGTGTAAATACCTACATAAATAAATTGTGTTAAATTACTTCTTGAATTTAATCATTTATTAAATAATTTCAATAGTATTTGTCAATACTCCACAGGTACCCATTTTAAAACCCAATGGAGATCTTCGATTATGTGGTGACTACAAGGTGACCATAAACAAGTACTTGACGGATTTTAAATATCCATTACCCGGATTGATGAAATTTTTGCGGCGTTACAGGGTGGTGAGTTGTTTACCAAACTGGAATGCATATAATCAGTTGGTTCTCGACGAACAAGCACAGTTTTGTACGCATGGAGAACACACGTAGGTGCGTTCAAATTAAAGCGATTACCGTTTGGGGTAAAGACAGCTGTTGCTATTTTCCAAAAGACGATGGAAAATTTATTACGAGAAATACCTTCGGTAGTCGTTTATCAAGACGACATCACTGTCACTGGTAGGAATTTGAAAGAACACGTTTTGAATTTAAAGGCAGTTTTAAAAAACCTCGCTGGGTTCACATTGAATATGAACAAATGCACATTTTTCCAAAATCGAATTTCATATCTTGGGTTCATAATTGACCAAAATGGGTTAAGTAAAAATGACGAACTCATTGCAAGCGTAAATAAAGCACCAATCCCAAAAGATGTATCTGAAGTTAGGGCCTTTATCGGAATGGTTAATTACTATTCAAAATTTATAGACAATTTCTCCAAGAAAATTATGCCATTATATGAGCTGCTACAAAAAGGGAAAACATTCAATTGGTCACAAAGTTGTCAAGAAGCTTATGAGCGAATGAAATCTGAAGTCACGTCTGATCAAGTACTTGTGCACTTCGATCACAAACTACCAATTTTGTTGACAACAGACGCGTGTAGAAATGCAGTTGCAGGTGTTTTAGCACACAAATTTCCTGATAATACTGTGAAACCGATTGCCTTTATATCACGAGCTCTCAATAAAAGCGAAAGAAATTACAGCACCCTTGAGAAGGAGGCCTTAGCTATAGTGTACAGTGTAGTGAAACTTAATCTAAACTTTGCTGGGCAACAGATTTACATTAAAAACTGACCACAAGCCCCTACTATCAATTTTTGGTGAAAGAAAAGGCTTGCCTGTTATGGCATCTGCGCGTATGCTAATACTGTCAGGTTTCGACTATAATGTGGAGTATGTAAAGGGTAATTTAAATCATGCTAACAGTTTGTCTAGAATACCACAATCAGTAATGATTGAAGACCATGAAGAAAACAACTATATTAATTATATAGAGAAGGAAAACTATCTAAATTTAAATTTCAAAGACATTGCTCGCGAAACGAGACGCGACCCCACCTTGCCCAATCCAAAAGGGGATCGTTTGTAACTTACGGGGAGATGATTTTATGGCCTTCCGAAACAAAGCTCAAGAACTAACGGTCAAATATGATTGTACACTGTGAGGATATCGAGCAGTTGTTCCAAATAAACTGAGTAATCGGATTTTTGAACAGTTACACTTTTCACATTTCGGAATAGTAAAAATAGTAAAAGGCATTAGCGAGGTCTTATGTATGGTGGCCAGGCATTGACAGGGACATTGAGCAAATGGTGGCGAGTTGCGGAGCTTGTCAACAGTTGCTGCCTAGTCCAGAAAAATGTTCTTTGATTTCTTGGAAACCAACTGATACAATCTGGAGTCGCATACACATCAACTTTGCAGGCCCGATAAAGGATTTCCAATTATTTATTGTGGTTGACTCATACTCAAAATGGGTTGAGGTCTTCAAGTCGAAAGAAGTTACATCTGCTTTTACAATTCGAAAATTAAAAGAACTTTTCTGTCGCTATGGTTTAGTAGACACTTTAGCTAGTGACAATGGCAGACAATAAACGTCGGAGGAATTCAAAATGTTTTTAAAACATCTTGGTATTAGGCGAGTTTTGACTGCTCCTGGACATCCTTCGACGAATGGTCAGGCAGAAAATTTTGTTAAAACAGTAAAAAAGTCCATTTTTGCTAACATCAAAGCGCAAAACGGTAAAAGCATGCATAACATCAGCAATGAATTTCTATTCGATTACCGAAGTACAAAGCATTGTACTACGGGCGAGTCACCTGCAAAATTTTTCTTAGGGCGATCAGTAAAAACTCGATTCAATGCACTTAGACCACCGCTAACAAACTCGAAAATCTTAGAAAGTCAAGCAAAGAGGGTAGACAAAGACAAACATAGAAGAAATGTCGAATTTTATGAAGGGCAAAAAGTTCTGATACGTCACTACACTAATCCAAATAAGGCAAGTTGGTCCCCAGCTGTAATTAAAAAACCGTTGGGATCGCGTACGTACTCTTGCATCATTAGAGAAATCAAGCGTCATTTAGATCAAATAAGAGGACGAAAAGTTTTCACTGGCAATGCAGAAGGTGCACAGGGTGCAGACGGTGTCGAGAACAATTGCTCATCTTCTATCAGTGACAACGCATCACACTCAGGTATTGTGTCTGATAAATATAATTTGCAAAATACTCCTAAAAGGGTATTAAGACCACGAGTTGGTGGAAAAATTGTTAAATTATTAATTGATATTAGAGGAAAAATTACAACGATATGCACAGCGATGGTATGGGATGACATGTTTCGAAGTGCCCAACTTCTCACCAGACCCCTTCTCGGACACTGGGATACGAACCCAATTGTCTGCACCAAAGCCGCTGTTAGAGTACTCTAACAACTAAGCTATGATGCCCTGTAGCGTCACGATGCATTTTTCTTCTAATGTGCCATTTGCTATTTCAATTATAATACACAAAAAAAAATTTTTTTTAGTTCTATCTCTTGTAAAATATGTGATATGCATATATGTACATATATATCCTATTCACACGCACACAAATTGTTCATCGTTAAATATAAAAAAAAATGTAATTTACATTACAAAAGAAACATATTTAAATTACGCCATACTATGATATTGTCATAACATTTTAATAATATCATTATCCATCTTATCTTTATATTTTTTTAACTTAAAGGGCAGAGTGTTGGGTATAACTATGAATTATCTACAACAATTATCTAATCACCCTCTGAGCATCTCATTTATCTTGGTCATGTCAACTGTAACTTAGAAGTAAGAAAATGTAAAATGGATAAATCACTCGTTGACTATCGCCTAGCAAAACGCACGCATTTTTACTCGGTCCGTCTTATTGAGACACAACAGTTATTTTTATCAATATTTTCTTCCTTATAGAGCCCTTTATATCTACTATCTAACTTATGACCTGCCTCATCTTTAACTAATACTAAATCTCCTAAATTTATTTCCTTGCTGTGACTATTATAATACTACTATTTCTATCATAATACATTTTTTGTTTTCCTTAGCTTCTTGTACTAACTTCCTAGCTTTTTGGTGTGGTACTTGTAACCAATACATAATTTCCTTATCATAAGCCTCATGATTATATACTGGGCTAATTACATTTGCTTGTAAAAATTCGTAAGTTGGGGGTGTTTTCCAAAAACTAGTTCAAAAGGGCAGTACCCGTGAACTGTTGAAGGTGTTGTATTGTAGCAATACGAAAAATACTTAAGGTATTCATCCCAATTGTCTTTGTCAATCGATATGTAGGAACGCAGATATTCATTAAATGTTCTATGACTGCGTTCAACAGTGCCTAAAGTTTGATGGTGGTAAGGTGTTGAGGTTTTATGCCCAATTTTTAGAAGCTTGCATAATTCCTCAAAAAAACAATTTTTGTATTCGGTTCCCATATCCGTTATGATCATAACTCAGAATGAAATGTTCAAATACAGCCTTAGCAACTGCTACAGCCTGTTTGCTATGAACGGGCACTGCAACCAAATATTTAGTTAGGTCGCATATAATAGTAACCGCATATCCATTTCCATGTATCGATTTTGGTAATGGTCCGATTGTGTCGATTTGTACTATATCGAAAGCTATCGGAGGTGTCTCCGTTATAGTAATTCGTTCTTTCAGGTGTTTATTCATTTGATTTTTATTGCAGTGGATGCAATTTTTGATATATTTTTCTATATCACTTTTCATATTTTTCCAGTAATACTTTTGTCTTATTTTGTTTGACACACGATTTATTCCTGGGTGGCCAGCAAAAACAGGGTCGTCGGGATATTTTTGAAGAAATTCTTTAATCTTTCCTATGTTCGTCACATGCATAATCTCCGGAGTTAATGCAATGATTAAATTTTTGAGAACTTTGGTACCTATTTCTTTAAATTTATCTACTCGAGTATAATTATTTTAAACAATTTGTCTCCTAAGGACAACTGTATTTTTACAAGTCCTAAATTGTCGGCTTCTTTTATAATATAATTTCGGAGGATTGAAAACGAGCTCGACATGTCTTCTAACTTCATATTTATTGACCGCTTCATATATTTTAGGGTTCTCATTTTGACTTTTATTTTCTTATTTTTTTGTATTATTACTGGTCAATTGTCTAGTTTCCGATCCTGTCGTAACTTTTAATATCTTCCATGCATCTACTGTTATTTCTTTAAGGTTCTTAATATCAATTCGCGATAGTGCATCTGCTACGTAAGTTTCTTTATCAGCTATGTACTCCACTTCAAAGTCATATTCTTCCAAATCCAATCTCTCTCTCTATGGCGCGATATACAACAGGTATATCATATTAACCTCCTAAGAGATTTTTGCGCCAAGCTTCTCTTCCAATTTGTGGTGTGCCGATTTGAATTTTCCCTACAAATTGGTGGGACCTACAGTTTTTTGCCGACTCCGAACGGCATCTACAAAGGAGACGAATTTTTGCTGAGAAGCCTGTCATGGCAGAAATACACTCGGAGAGTTAGCCAAACCACTGCCGAGGGGCGACCCCGTTTTGAAAAACTTTTTTCAAATCACTTTTGATGTTACCTGTACCAGGGCTCGAACCATGGACCTTCGGTGTGGTAGGCCGGCAACACTACCTTCACACCACTGCGGCCGCCTCCAAATCCAATCTAAATCTGGTTAATTTTGATGAAGGATTTTTCATTGAAAAAAGGTATGTTAAGGGGCGATGGTCTGTTTTGATTAAAAATTTTCTGCCATAAACATATGGTCTGAAATAAGTTATGGCCCAATGAATTGCTGCTAGTTCTTTTGCTATTGTTGCCTTGTTGGTTTCACCTTTTGTGAATGATCTTGAAGCGCAGGCTATTGGTAATTGTTTGCCTTCCTATTCCTGACTAAGAACTGTGCCACTGGCATCTGTTGTTATACAAAATTTGTTGTTGAAATTTGGATATTGTAAAATATTTGGACTAATTAATGCCTTCTTCAAATAGACAAAAGCTTTTTGACATTCTTCCGTCCAATTGAAGGAAACATTCCTTTTACAAAGTCTAGTCAAAATTCTTTAATGTTCTGCGAAATTTGGTACAAATCTTCGGTAATAATTACAGAATGCAAAAAATCGTTTTATTTCGTCGTCGGTTTTTGGCGTTGGGTAATTTTGAACGATTTCAAATTTACTTGGCTTTAGTAAAATTCCTTTAGTTGTGCACTGCTGTCCTAGATATGCTACTTCTTGACTAAAAAATAAGCATTTATCGGGGTGCAGTTTTAAATTGTATTTTCTGCAAGTTGAGAATACGTCTTGTAAATTTTTCATCATATGATTTCCGGAACAACCTAATACTACTAAATCATCCATATATAAAATTGTCATCATTCTTTGAAATTAAATGGGGGGCTACTTTCAAGCCATTACGTGCCATCATCGGCTGTAAATGAGGCAATGTCTCTTGACTCTGGGCTGAGTTCTATTTGGTGAAATCCAGACATCAAATCTAAACATGAAAATATTTAAGTGGAAATTTATCTGCAGCTAATTTTTTGTTTACTGCTCTATAATCAATCACGAATCTCCATCTTTTTTCTGTGTTGCTGGGTAGTGATTTCTGGGTACTAATAGAATTGGGCTATTGTATTCTGATGTAGATTGTTCTATTATATCATCTTTGGTTAATTTATTGACTTGTTTACTTATTTCACCTTTATGTGCTTGTGGTAATCTGTAATTTTTTATATAGACTGGAGTGTCATCTTCCATAGGTAATTTTTGTTTATAAAAATTATTAGAAGTTATGGGTTCTGTTTCTAATGCAAATATATCTATATATTCTGAACACAATGAAGTTAATTGTTGACTAACAAATTTTGGAAAATGCTTGATTAATCTTTCTAATTTTTCTTTATTATTATTTTTATTTTCTTTAGACTCTTGAATTAGTATATAGTTATTTAAGTTTTGTTTTAATATTGTAATTTTGAATGATTGCATTTTTGTCGGTGGTATTTATGATTCTAACAAAAGTTTAATCTTTATTTGTTATGATATTAGCAATAAAAATACCTTCAGCCAATTTTTGATGAGGAATAAAAAGATTCTGAGCTTTAGTTTTTACGTCAATCTGCGGAATTACCTCGGATCTGATGGGAATTGTGATTGAATTAACAGTTGGTCTATTTGTCATATGTATAACTATGTTTTCTGGAAAGTCATAAGGTCTCAAAATTAATTTGTCTTCAGTTTAACTGTAATCTAAAATGCAATTATATTTCTTTATAAAATCCAATCCTATAATTCCGTAGCATAGGATTGGGAAATTGTCTTCTACTATATATTTGTGTTTAATCAAGATATCATCTCCTTTCAAATCTGTTGTGACCGTACCTAATGTGCTTGTTATTCCTTGACCAATGCCTTTCAAATAAGTTATCTGTGAAGTATTAATTGTGGTATTACTATTGATTTGATTCCTTTTAATAATAGATATATCTGCTCCTTTATCTACCAAGAGAGTTAAAATTGAGTTATTTAGAGATGTTTTGGTAGATATGTAGCTATTTAGATGTAGATTAAGTACACGCACTTTTCTGTTGGTTACTGTTGAAGTGGAGTTTGCTGGTTTTCCTGGTGGGTGCATGGGGGGTTTGTTATTTTGTCTACCGCCAGAGGCATTATTTTGTCTATAATTGTTGTTATATCGAGGCTCTAATCTAAAGCTTTTACCTTGATAGCCTCCGTAGCCGTTATTTCGGTAACTTTCACGGAAATTACCGCGGTATTGACTCTGTTGGCGTATGTGCAGTACCGAATTTGGGTTACCTTTTATTTCTGTGCAACTGGTTGTGAATTTTAATACAGCCTCGTTCATTGAGGTGAACGTTTTAGCTTGCATAATCGTTTTCACCTTATCGTTGGAACAGTTTTTACACATAGCTTTTACAGCTGACTGTGTAGCATACTTAGGGCCACTTTCATAAAGGCCGGTTAAGCCTAATCGGCGATTAATTTGACAGGTAACCGTACAAAATAGGTCAATTAAACTCCGGTTAGCAGTTACCGGCTTTTATGAAAGCGGCCCTTAGTTCCTAACTCTGGTGTTAATTTGTCAGATATGTATGCTCCTTCTAACGATTTTGTGAGTTGTTCGATTTCGGCAATATATTGATTAGCCGTTTTGCCGCGTTGCTGTATGTTCAGGAGTTTTGCTGTCAAAACTTCAACTGATTCACCTTTGATTTTCATTTTTGTTTTATTTCCGGAATGGAAGATTCACTGCTTATGATATTTCTAGCTGTTCCCTTTAATTTGGTCTTTGATTTGCTCGAGGATATCAAGGGCATCCAGAAAACTGGATAGGTTTTCGGACTTGCCATCGAAATCTGGTAAGATCGATGATGCTGTTATAATAAATTCTACGGGTGTCTGTGCCATTTTGTTTTTCGTTTCTGGAAAAACTTGAGTCTTTTCTATAATTTCTTTCTTTTCTTCTTCTATGTCCAACAAAAGTGTGTTGAAATCAATTTGAATAACCTGTTCAACAGAAGTGGGTACTGGTACTTCTATGTTGTACCTAGATAACGAGGATACTAATCTGTCTCTGACGCTTGAAAAAATCTGCTTTGCTTCTATTTGGTGAACAGGTTTAAGTTGGCTGTAGATCTTGCGTATTGCTTTACCTAATCCATTAAAGGTATCTGTTATTATTGTCAAATGCTTGACTATTGTTTCTCTTTTTGTTTCCCTGTTCTGGTTTATGCATTTATATGATTTTTCCACTAGAGTCTTTTCTTCGACCAATGATGTACGAATATCTTCCCATTTATCCATTGATAAAAAAAATGTTTAAATTAGATTTTTTCCAGTCCGTCTGCTTGGCTCTGGTATCTTTTTTTGAAAAACCTATTATGCGCGCATACGAGTATATCTTTGAAAATAGACTGGGGCAAGTGGTGATTGTAATAATTAGTAGCATCATCTTAATGCAGTTTAAGGCTTCTGTCGTTTTCTAACACTACGTTGGGACAAGCAGTAGCGATACAACCCTGCTCTTAGTCTCCAACGGCAAAGGAAACAGCCGTAGTTTATATATGTAAATTTTATTTGGTGCTATTGGCAGGCAGGCACATATCTGAGTTTCCAGCAAACGGTAGCAGGCACAGCAATTTTAAAACAACAACAACAAGCAACAGCAAAGTCAGTGTAAATTTTGTAATATGTTTTATTCTATTATTTGTGCGGCAATATACATTTTATAAACATAAAGAATTCGTCATTTGTCTTGTTTTATCGTCGTCTACATTTCGTTTTTAAAATTGTGCTTGTTGCCGGTTGTCTGTGTTGGTGTGCCGGCAATTTGGATATTTGGTGTCACCTCTGGAAATTTGCCGTTCATCACAAATAAATTTGCCGTTTATCTCGGAACATATATTTGCCGTTCATCACAAATAAATTTGCCGTTTATCTCGGAACATATATTTGCCGCCCATCAAAAATACATTTTGACGTTTTAACTAAATTATACAAAAGGAGTTAAGCCAATTTTAATGCCTTCCGACATGAACACCAGAAGTAAGTCAACCGGAGCTGCAGCTGTGGATGCTGGCGACAGTAGCTCAGACAATGATGCAGATGCTACTGCAGTGAACATTGAGGACCAGAGTACTACAACTCAGGCGCATGGTAGTAGTGACGCTATTGCGTCGTTAGTGTACAAGAATTGCGAAAGGAGACTAGCCGTAGCCAAGCGGAATTATGTCAACTGCGCCAGCGCATAGAGCTGGACACAACAAATTATGTACCATCAGTCGCTTCGAATTAGCAATCACAACGCGCTCGATTTCTTCCACCTGAAACACAGCCGGTCGTGCAGTCAGCACACACAGTAGCATTTGCAGAAGGGTCAGCTGCCAACATTTCATCAAACATACCGTTTTCGCAGCCGCATACGCGCCAATTATCAAATGCACTGACATTCATTGAAGGGTCCGCCGCCAAGCTATACCCGTTGCCAACATTTGATGGCAATCCGGAGGATTGGCCACTGTTTTACGCAAACTATGTTGACACCACTGCTGAACTCGGGTATGGTAATAGGCAAAACCTTATACGTTTGCAGAAGGCATTACAGGGTAACGCTAAGCGAGCTGTTACGTCGATGTTGATCCATCCAGATGATGTGCCAAAAGTAATAGATGAGTTGCAATTCAACTTTGGTCGGCCAGACCTACTCATTCGCGCCCAATTGCAACGCATACAACATTTTCCTGTCATACATGACAACCGTATAGAACAAATTCTAGAGTTTGCGAATCGAGTACGCAACATATATGCATTTTTTAAGTCGGAGAAGTGCGAAAACCATTTGCATCAGTTGCATCTTTTGGATCAGTTGGTGTCAAAGTTGCCGCCCTCCAAGCAGTTTGAGTGGAGAAAACATGCCAGCACAGTTTCTCCGTTGCCATCGGTGGGTACATTCTCCGAGTGGCTGACTGACCTAGCTAAGGTTGTTTCCATCATGCCTGGTGTCGCCGACAGTTCATTACGTGCTCATCAACCATCGCTGCCAACACAGCGACATGTTGCCAATTCGAATTCTAATCGTCAGTCTCAGGCAAATGGTGGTCATATACGCAGAGTTATGCATAGCAGCGAAGAACAATCATCATGTCCGTGTTGCAGCCAGCCGCATCATTTAACAGCGTGTCGCAAGTTTGAAGAAATGGATTGTTCAGCCAGGTGGGCATTAGTAAAACAGCAGCGTGTGTGTTTTGGTTGTCTTAAACCAGGTCATGGTTTGTCAGAGTGCCGACGCCGCAAGGTATGTAACGTCAACGGGTGCAAACGCATGCACTCTTCACTACTTCACCAAGTCAGTCTTCCAGTGTCGCAATCAAACACAGAGTGTGAGCGTGTCCTGAACTGTCGCCAGGGAGATGAGGTTAGTTTATTTAAAATTTTGCCTATAATTTTGATCGGCCCGCATGGCAGGGTCAAAGTACACGCCATGTTCGACGAGGGGGCATCCGTGTCACTGCTGGAGGAGGATGTAGCTATACAGTTGGGGTTGAGAGGACGTGCCATGCCACTAACCCTGCAATGGTATGAAGACAGCCAAGTTACAGAAAATTCCAAAACAGTTTCGTTTTATATAAGCAGCGTAGATGGTCGCAGCTACGCACTCAAATGCATACATACAATCAAAAGTCTCAACTTGCCGAGACACTCGTTCAACAAGTCTGAATACACACATTTGCGAGAGTTGCCAATGGAGAACTATGACGAGGTACGACCTGTGCTTTTACTTGGTTTGGATAACTGTCATTTAGGTGTGCCAAGCCAAACCATCTCAGCGAGATATGATCAGCCAGTCGCCATTAACACGAAGTTGGGTTGGGTCGCCTACGGTCCATACTGCCAGGAGTCACCTTACTCGCCAAGAGTTCTTCACGTTCGCAAAGCCGAAGCTTTGGGTCATTTACACAAGCTTGTAGAAGAATATTTTTCCTTAGAGAATTTCGGCGTCAGAAGTAATGTTGCTTTAGAAGCAGAAGCTCATCAGCGAGCCAGGAAGATGTTGGCTGATACCACACGGAAAGTAGGCCAAAAGTATGGTTTGGCGTGAAGAGAGGGTCAATCTTCCACCAAGCTACTACATGGCCAAACAACGTTTGCTAAATGTTGAATTGCGCATGCAAAGAGATGCAGTCTTCGCTGACAGCTACAAAAGAGAAATCTCGAAGTATTTGGACAAGGGGTATGCCAGGCAACTATCTCCCGCTGAGGTCGACTCTGTGAGTCCAACTACATGGTACCTTCCACATTTTGGTGTCACTAACCCTCACAAGCCAGAAAAGCTCCGGGTTGTTTTCGATGCAGCTGCCGTATCGAATGGTACCTCATTAAATACCGAGTTATTAAGAGGTCCGGAACAGGCACAGCCCTTAATCGCTATCACACATAAGTTCCGAGAAGGAGTCCTCGCAGTAGCAGGTGACATCGAGGAAATGTTTTCAAGGGTTCGGATTCGTGACGACGACCAAGACTCACAGCGATTTCTTTGGAGGGATGGTGACCCGAGCAAGCCTATACGAGTCTACAAGATGACCACGATGATCTTTGGTGCAATTTGTTCGCCGTGCTGCGCAGAATATATAAAAAATCAAAACGCCGCACAGTTTCAGTCCACAATGCCGAGAGGTGCCCGTGCTGTCACAGAGTACACATACGTTGATGACTTGGTCATGAGTTTTAATAATCCCGAAGAAGCTGTCGAGGTCATAAACGAAGCAATCAAAATCAATGCCGCCGCCAACTTTAAGTTACGTAGCTTCATTTCCAACGATAAATCGGTACAACAAAGACTGAACGGTGAACGTAGATCCACGGACAAATCAATTATTAATATGGAACGCCAAGCGACAACGGAAAAGGTTCTAGGGATGTTCTGGAACACTACCAGCGACGGGCTGGAGTTTCATTTTCGCTTTCATAAAATAGACAAAGGTGTTCTTAATGGCAAACGTACCCCGAGTAAGCGCGAATTGTTGGCGATAGTTATGTCGAATTATGATCCGTTCGGACTTTTAGCAAATGCAACCATATGTCTAAAATTATTGATGCAAGAACTGTGGAGACGTGGCGTACAATGGGATGATGCGATTCCGAACGAATTGGTAGAACAATGGTCTAGGGGGTGGAAAAACATCCAGTCCATCAAGCGCCTTTCGGTACCACGGTGCTACTCCGCAATGCTGCCGAATGCTGATGATATCCAACTTCACATTTTCGTTGACGCTAGCGCCTCTGCTTATGCTGCTGTGGCTTACCTACGCGTACAAAGGGGTGAAATAGTCGACGTCACTATGGTGTGCGCCAAGGCAAGGTGCGCGGCACTTAAAGGTTTGACAATTCCACGCCTTGAATTGCAAGCAGCAGTCTTGGGTTGTCGCTTGAAGGAGTCACTCGAACGAGTTCACGATTTCGTTCCACAGCGTATTGATTGAGGCGGAAAACATCATTAACAGTCGCCCACTAACAGAGTTAGCCGTAACACCTCAGGATGAGGAACCGTTGACGCCAAACCATTTCTTGTTGGGATGTCTTAACTCAACGCAAACACCTGGTCCAATCGACGGAAAGGTATGTCTACGTAAGCAGTGGCGTATCGCACAGAATTTAAAGGACGGATTGTGGAAAAGGTGGACGGTCGAGTATTTGCCGCAGCTGCTTCGACGTTGCAAGTGGAGAGAGAAGGTGGAACCTCTTAAGCCTGGACAGCTAGTCATCGTATGCGATTCGGCTAGACCAAGGAGTCAGTGGGAGCGTGGCAAGATTACCGAGGTTTTCGCTGGCAAAGATGGGCAAGTCAGGGCCGCAGCAGTACGTACGGCTTCCGGCATAATGCGCCGACCAGCGAGTAAGCTAGCCGCTTTACATGTTAGTGAATCCCCCAAGGATTCACCGCGGGGTGGGATGTCGTTTTCTAACACTACGTTGGGACAAGCAGTAGCGATACAACCCTGCTCTTAGTCTCCAACGAACGAAGGCAAAGGAAACAGCCGTAGTTTATATATGTAAATTTTATTTGGTGCTATTGGCAGACAGGCACATATCTGAGTTTCCAGCAAACGGTAGCAGGCACAGCAATTTTAAAACAACAACAACAAGCAACAGCAAAGTCAGTGTAAATTTTGTAATATGTTTTATTCTATTATTTGTGCGGCAATATACATTTTATAAACATAAAGAATTCGTCATTTGTCTTGTTTTATCGTCGTCTACATTTCGTGTGTGATCAATTATTTGGACTGTATTCACCACATTGGCGTTTGGGTCTTTACTTTTGATTCCTTTCCTCCCATAATGTTCACGGATAATTTTCCTAAGGATATCTTTTACTTGCCTGTTTTCTTCTTAAAACGACTATAAAAAATGTATATATATTTTTTTTTCGTTTATTTATTCATTTACTTATATCTATTTGGAAATACTTTTTCCATCATTAAATTGGTTTCCTCCACGAGGGTTGTTGGATTTACAACATCTTCCAACGTTGGTTCTCTAGACATCCCTAAACATTCCAAAATTTCGTTAAGAATTCTAATTCCTTTTTTGTGTCTCTTTCTTCGACTTTTAGGTCGGAATCGTCCCAAACAATAGGATTCTCAATATAATCCTTTTCCATCATAAATTTCAATTGTAAACAAAACTTTTTTTGTATATTCTTCCGATCGGTTTGTAAGACTATTAAGCGTATTTTAAGCGATTCCTTTCTTTTTATTTCACCTTACATCCCGACGTTTCGCCAAATTTCCTTGGCTTCTTCAAGGGCGACTCTGTATTTATTATTAAAAATTATAGCATTACAAAAACAACATTAATTCACTGGCATAAACACAAGAAACAGGGTAAATCGGGCTTATGTATTTTTGGTAGCCAATACAGTCTCGGAGGCGTTGGGGCTGAGCTGGTCAACTGATGTTTTTGGCGCACGTTTATGTACTTTCCTTTGTATAAATCGTCTACTATTGGTTTGTTGGTTTTTCTTTGTAGTGTGTTCGTTGGGTCGACTCTTATTGCTTTATACGTGTTCTTGTCTCCTAGCACCATTTCCATCTTTCCATAATAATCTTCCTTGTATAAAACGACTGTTTTATTTCCTTTGTCTGCATTGGTCGTCTTTGTATCTTTGTTAAAATTGTTTGGTTTTGTTGTATGATTCTATTATGAACTTTTCCGCCGCGTTATGCTTTATGTTTCTCTTGAATTGTAGAATCCTGTTACTCAATTTATTTCTAGCCATGTCCTTGTCTTTATTGTTGTCTAGTGATTGTATTGCTTGTTCTACCTCCGCTATCAGATGAATCGGTGAGAAATTGGTTCTTGTTGTTGGTAGTGGAAATTTCTTGCCGAGTGAGAGGAGCCACATAACCTCTTCCGGGAACTCAATATCAGTTTTATTCACGAACCATTCGTGGTTCATATTAATACCAAGTTTTCGGATTTTATCGTTTTTTAATCTCTCGGTTTTCGACTTGATGGTTGTGTCTTTCTCTTTCCCTATTTTTTGGCTTAAAAAGTTTTGCTTACTGACGAACGAACTGAACTCTTGTTCACTTAAAGCGCGTTTAAGTTGTTGTTGTGCAAGGTGTATGGAGTCTTTTGCAGTCTTTATATTTATGTTGGTTTGTGTTATTTCTATGTTTAATATTTTAAGTAAGAAATTTAGTTTTGTCTTTTCAACTTGTCTTATTATATTTTCGGATGTTGTGTTTATTGTGATATTTTTTACTGAGTAGACCAGATGACTTGGAATTGGTTCATATTTTTTGCATTTCAGAAGAAATTTAAGTTGTTCGTTTAGTTTTGCTAGTTTGATTTTCTGTTTACTGAAGTGTTTATGTGTCATGCATATATGTTGGCCATGTTTGTATTTCATATGGTTGTAGTAGTTCTTCATTTTGATAGTGTTTGTTGTTTTTGTAGTTTGTGTAAATTAGATGGACTCATTAATTTTTTAATTTTTAGAATTTTTAGAGATTTTTCCGGCAAACTTTCCGTCAGTTATAATATCGTATATTCTTCCGATCGGTTTGTAAGACTATTAAGCGTATTTTAAGCTATTCCGATCTAATGGGGTATAGTGCAAATAAGAACTTTATATCACCTTACAGCCCGACGTTTCGCCAAATTTCCTTAGCTTCTTCAAGGGCGACTCTGTATTTATTATTAAAAATTATAAAAATACAAAAACAACATCGACACTGATGATGGCACAACGCCGAAACCGGTTTGTCTCAAAACCAAATTTGACAAGGGATGACGAAAAATCGTTCCAATATACATCAAAAACAACATTAGTTCACTGGCATAAACACAAGAAACATGATCACAAGAAGGTAAACAGAAATTAGAGATATTTTACTTACATTAAAAAGGTGTATTAAGTCATTAAATAAAAATTATAAAAATTGAAAACTATTTGAATATAAATTGATACCATCTGATGTGGTAAGCTTGTCAAACTAAAAGTAAATAAACGATTATAAACATAAGAGATAAGCAGCAGCAATATCATCTGTGTCTTCTTTTTTGTTTATTGTTTTGTCCCTGTTTTGCAAAATTCGTAAACTCTCTAGTGTATACCTTGTTCTCTCTTTTCTTTCTTTATCTAAAATTGTTGTATTTGCAAAGTCAGCTGTGTGTTTATTTGTAATTGCATGTTGTGATAGTGCTGTACTGTGTTTTCGTTTTCTGATATCAGCTTGGTGCTCGGCTAGCCTTTTGTTTAGCTCGCGCCGAGTCGTACCGATGTAGACTTTGTCACATTGTTCATTGCTGTTGCCTTTGCATTGCACTTGATATACCACGTTGTTTTGTTGTTGTATGCTTATTGGGGTTTTTGTTTGTGTGAAACAACTTGCTAATGTGCAATTTGATTTGTAAGCCAGAGTTATATTGGGTTTCTTAATTATATCGTGTGCGAATTTTTCTGTTAGCCTGGTAATGTGCGTGATGCTATGATATTGCTTTGTCTCATTGTTGGTTGTTCTTTGTGTTTGGTTTGGTGGTTGTGTTATTTCATTGCGCTTTTGTTGTATTAGACTGTGTATAAGGTGATTGGGATAATTATTATTTTTCAGAGTTTTTATGATTTTGTTTATATTCGTTTCATGAAATTTTGGGTGGCTAATGGTAAGTATTTTATTTATATAGTTTTTGGCTGTGTTGATTTTATATTTTCTGGGTTGCGAGGATAAGATCAGGCGCCCAGATGATGTCGGTTTCGTATACCTATTAAGGTGTTGTTGTGTTTGTGAATGCGCGTGTCACAGAAAGGCATGCTATTGTTTTCTTCCATTTCTATCGTAAATTGTAACCGATTATGGTATTTGTTCAGCGTGTCTAGTATAATTTTTGTTTCGTTTCTTTTCACAATGGCGAATATATCGTCTACATACTTAACTAAGGATTTCACGCTGTGCTGGCTTTTGCTGAGCTCCAAGTATGTGGTGTTTAAAATATCATCCATAACTATATCTGCGATAGTGGGCGAGAGTGGAGATTACCCATAGGCATACCAAAGGTTTGGGTGAAGATTTTATTATTAAACATAAAATAATTATTATCTTTTAAGCATATTTCATTTTATTTTTTTTTTTTTTTTTATTTCTCACTTCTAAGCATTTTTATTGTTTCTTGTAATTTTTTTTTATATTGTTCTTTATTAATTATATTCTTAGCTTTTATACAAATTTCGGCTTATGTATTTTCTTATTTACTAAAATACATATTTACTCTAATTCTTACGTACTAGGTACATGTAAATACGTAAGCGCATTCAAATTCAATCGTGCGCTTACACATATACATACATATTCAATAAGTATATTAAAACTCATCGTAAGCATAAACGCTTCATTTGGAATTATTATTGCTACGTTTGATTATTTGTTTATATTATTACATATTTACATTGAACGCGAGTATGGGAAAAGAATTTATTCAAAAATAAATTGATTTGGTTATTTTTGGTAAACTATAAACCCAAGAATCTAGTGTGAAAATTTCATAAAGATCGGTTAAGTACTTTGGACGCCAGACAAACATACACACATTAATTTTTATACCTAGTAGTGCTACGCACACAAGGTATATTAACTTTAGTCGCCTCGAGATAGATATTGACTTATATATATCAAAATGTTCAGGACGAAAATAGAAATTGATTAAGCTATGCCCGTCCGTCCGTCCGTCCATCTGTGAACACGATAAATTTTGAGATATCTTAATGAAATTTGGTGTACGGGTTCCTTGGCACTCATCTCCGAGCGCTATTTAAAATGGGCGAAATCGGACGATAGCCACAACCACTTTTCATGTATAGAATATTTTCGAAAACACAGAAAAAGTGATTAGTCAGTACATAATACACCTATAAGGATAAAATTTGGTACATACATTGAGATTGAGGCATAAAATAAATTTTTCAAGAAATTTTTGAAAATGGGTGTGGCACCGCCCACTTTTGATTAAGTAAAATTTAGAAATGTTATTAATAATAAATAAAAAACCGTTCAAGATGTCGAAACGAAATTCCGCACGCAGGTTTCCAGGTATTCAAGGAATGTTCCAGGAAAAAAAGGGCGGGATCGGTTAAGGTCTACGCTCACTTTTATATGAAAGCTTTTGAAGAGGATCGTAGATATATTAAATAGGCAATAAATTTGCGTAAAATAGCGTTACATCATTTATATTTTAAGTTAAAGTTTCCGTAACCAAAGAAATCCAAAAACTGAATATTTTCGAAAATGGGCGTGGCCCCGCTCCTTTTATAGTGGACTATTCCACAAAACTTTTTATGCCATAACTCCTCCAAAAATTGATTTGTCGAAACGATATTTGGTGATAACGTTCTATATATAAAGGTAATTGTTTGCTGTAAAAATGGCGAAATCGGTTAATGTCCACGGCCAGTTATTTAACATAATTCTGAAAAATTTGTTTGTAAAGTTCAAAAAGCGATACTTCTACAACCAAGCAAGTTATATCAATCAGATTTTGCACACATAATAGGCTTTATAAGAAAAACTCGGCAAAAAAATTTTGTCAATTTTGAAGGAGGCGTGGCGCCGCCCACTTTTCAGCATAAAATTTTTGCTATTTTTAAAGGCAATCGCTTATAATTCAATCTTGATATTTCAATGAAAATTGGTCAGATGCTTCTCAGTAGTGTGTATTATACTCCTGCCAAAAATTAGCCAAATCGGAAAACACACAAGCAAAATATTCGGGCACGTAATTAATAGCCCACTGCAATAGCGAAGTTATATATCTCTTTTGATTTTCATACCTTTCATAAACATTAAATGTATGAAAGTGTGAGAACAAGAAGAGCAAAGGTCAAAAAAATGATCAGTACGATGAGCGGAGTCGATTTAGCCATGCCCGTCTCTCCGTCCGTCTGTCTGTCTGTCCGTCCGGCTATTTGAACGCAAACTAGTCTATCAGTTTTACAAAAGAATGCTTAAATTCGTTGTTTGCTTTCGCCATTTTATAATATACTAGCAAACCCGGTAGACGTTATTTTGACGTTTTGATACATAGTACACATCTATATATAAAATGTCACTAACTTGAACCAAATAAACTCCTAACTATACCGACCTGCAGTTTTATATAACCTGGGGTCTTTTCCAAAAGCTATATGCAGACTGTGTCGTGCCCAGTGAACTCCTGAACCTATCGTGAAGGTTCGAGAGCAAAACAAAACACAAAAAATATGTGGGCGTGGCACCGCCCACTTTTGAAAAATGATGTAGATATTGACTAAGTGACACATATATCCAAATTTCATTAATTATAACCAAACAACTTCGGAATTATGACGAATTGAAACTTTATATAGCTTTGGGGCGTGGCTCCGCCTACTTTTCCAATACTATATATTCCCTATGCTGTACCCAGTGAACCCAAGTATATATTGTGAAAATTTTATAAAGATCGGTTGAGTTCTTTGGCGCCAATGAAAGACACGCTTTTTTATATCTATTTTTGTTACGAACACAAGGTATATTACTTTATTCGGCATAAACGAATCGAGATATATATTTATTTATGTATATCAAAACGTTCCGGGTGAAAAGTAAAATATCCGGGCAAGTAGTTAATAGCCCACTGCAAAAGCGAAGTTGTATATCTTTTTTGATTTTCATGCCTTTCATGAACATGAAATGTTTGTACGTATACTGAAATGATCAGGAGGATGAGCTGAGTCGATATAGCCATGTCCGTCTCTCGATACGTCTATCTGTCAGTCCGTATTAAAATAGACGTGCGTAAATTGGGATGACATAATAGAACACTACTAGGTATATAATGTTCGGTTCCACCCGAACTTAGACTTCCTTACTTTTTATTTATAAGATTGCCCACATGGTAGTAGAAAAAGGTTAACACCTCTATAGTTCATAACTCCAAAACAATTTTCAAATTTCCCACGATCACTTTTGCACAGCTGGGTATTTAATGTTCGGTTCCATCCGAACTTAGACTTCCTTACTTGTTCTTTCTGCTTTTGATTTTCCCCACCCTCATATCCCGACAATTTACTTTAACATCTTCAGTTTCCCCTAATACCTCCTCTAATTCCTAAATTTAATATTCATACGAGTACTTCCCTGTTTCTTCCTTTTCCTTTGCGGGTACTGATATGTACATAGTTTCGAAGATATAGCGGTTTAACTTTTCTTGGTCTTGGGCCCCCTTACTTTTTCCAAGGTTTGATATACAGAACACATATCTATGTATAAAATATCATGAACTTGAACCAAATAAATTCCTAGCTATACCGAATTGCAACTTCATATATACTGGGGGCTTTTCCAAAAACTATATACAGCCTATTTCGTGCCCAACGAACTTCTAACCTACACTGACAGTCTCAGAGACATCGACAGTAAACTGTGGACATTAATGAAGCACAAATAAAACACAAAATATGTTGAAAGTGACACCGCCCACTTTTCAAAAATTCTGTAAATGTTGACTGAAGGATACATATAGCCAAATATGATGAATATAGACGAAATAAATTCAGAGTTGTGACGAATTGAAATTTTATATGGCCTGGGGGCGTGGCACCGCCCACTTTTCCAAAAAATATATATATCCAGTGTTGTTGTTGATATACTAGCGACTACTTAACCTGCCTAAAGTATCACCTCTTAACCAACACTGGTATCAAGCTCTTCCGTGAGACCCAGAAACCTCGCGGCTTCAACAGGGGTGGAGAGTGATATTGTTGTTAGAAGAGTAGGCTCAGTTGAGCCGATGAATAGATGGTTAGTGTAATGGGGAGATACGCCGCATGCCGGGCAAAGATTTGGCATGTCAGTGTTCAGTCCGGATGGGTAAGAGTTTAGTCTGTTACAGTATCTAGAACGAAGTTGGGCCAGCATTACTCTGGTCTCCCTAAGCAGTTCGCCTTCCTCATAGGCAACAGGTGGAACTTGTGCCTGTAGGACTGCATTCACCGGACAAGAGCTGACAAAGGAGTGTACCGACTACGTGTGGATGAGATTGAAGCCCGCCGATGCACCTTTGGATCGAACGGCGAAAATTTGTGATACCGGATCTCGTCATAGTCCTTACGGAGGTGACTCCTTATTCTCTTGGGAGGCGGATTTTCGTTGATCAGGTTCCTGTTTGAATGGCGATTTTTAGCAGTTGAACAGGAATTGCCTGGTCAACATCTCGCTATGCTCTTTTACACCGATCATTTTAGCCTCACTGTGAAGGTGATGCTCAGGAGACATAAGAAGGCACCCCTTGGCAGTTCTGAGTGCGGTGGTTTGGCAGGCCTGGAACCTCCACCAGTGTGTGTCTGCTAGCCCCGGCGACCATATAGGCGTCGCTTAGCTCAGAACCGGCTGGCCGGTTGCCTTGTACGTTGCCAGTAACGTTTCTTTGTCTTTCCCCCAAGTACTGGCTGCTAGTGACTTGAGGATTTTGTTACGGCTTTGTACTTTGGTGGCAATCGCGGCTACATGAGCACCGTATTTGAACATGTTATCAAACGTGACCCCTAAGATTTTAGTGTGTGTGACAGCCGCAAGCTTAATGCCATCGACATAGACGTCTAATTCCATGTTCACCTGCGCTGTTCACGTTTAAATAAGGTGGCCGAGCACTTGGTTGGTGACAGTGTCTGATTTCGTGCAGCGACAAGGATGGGAGGTATGAGTTAACTCTCGAGCAGAGCTCGTCTACAGAGGGACCCGTCGCCAGGATCGTGCAGTCATCGGCGTAGGAGACGACGAGCAACCCTCTGGTAGGGAAGGGAGCCCCGATATGTAGTAATCAAACAAAAGCGGGAATAGGACCCCACCCTGTGCCACCTTTTCTTTAATTGTACGTGGTTTTGATCTTTCGCCTCTAAATTCTACCGATGACTGCCGGCCACTCAGATAGTTGGCGGTCCAACGCTTTAGACAAATGGGAAAAGCTGAAACCTCCAGGTCGTTACTGAGTTTCGCATGATTGCCCGTTTCAAAGGCTTTCGAAGGGTCAAGCGCAACTAGCACGGTCCTGCCTTTTGGACGATGTTGGTTGAGACCGACACCTATCTGAGTGGTGATGCCGTTGAGCGCGTTGGTAGTGCTATGCATTTTACGGGATCCATGCTGATGTTCGCCTAGTCGCATGTTAGCGGTTTAGTAAGGGAAAAAGAGCGTCTCCAAGGTCTTCAATACTGGCGAGGGTACTGATATCGGTCGATAAGACTCCCCCGGTTAGCCGACTTGCCGGGCTTTAGTAGTGGCACCAGCTTTGGTTTCCATTTTTCTGGAACGACAAAGGTGGTCATAGATAGATTGAAGACAGTTGTTAGGTACCTTACTCACCCTCCGAGATGTTTTAGCATCAGCATTGGGCCCCCGTATGGCTTTCCGAACCTGCGTAGTGGTGATGGCAATGAGTGCTTGGCTATTTTTCCGTTTCTGCGCTTCCCTGATGGCTCGTCTAATTTTCTTGCCAACGGGAGGATGCAGTACAAATTGGTGGTATAAAGCGCTCGCACGTCTCTTGTTTCGACTGTACCTTATCATCAAAGGTGATGGATATTTTGTCGTTAGGTTTGGTCGGATCTGAAGAGGATTTAACAGTGGACCATAGTTTGGCAACACCAGCAGAGAGGTTGCAGGACCTTAGGTGCTCCTCCCATTTGGCGCGTTTGTGTTGATCAACCAGTCGTCTGATTTCCGCAGTGAGATTTTGAATTTGGGGATCCGTAGGGTCTTAGTGTCACACACGGTCGCGTTCATTTGCCAGGGCCGCTGCCTCTGCGGGGAAATACGGACGTACTTCCTTCATTCTACCTGACGGAATGTATTGATTAGGGGCTGAAGCTATGACCATGCGAAACGCTTTTTCCCCTTTTCGTACGTCGGACGGGATGGGAAGAGCAGCGAAGGTGCTCTCAGTGAAGTTAAGAAAACCAACCCAATCAGGTTTGCTGAAATTAGTGAAAGTGCAATATTCAGAAGCGACAAAGTCATTGGAGTGATCGATTGAGAGGACTATCGGTAATTGATCTGATGCAAGAGTTAGCATTGGTGGCCAGTCAGCGCAGTTTATGAGACCAGCGCTGACGATAATAAGGTCTGGCAAACTAGAACAATTTACCGCGACTCTAGTGGGGGCATTCCCGTTTACAGTGCAAAACGTCGAATCGTCTATTTGTTCAGCTAATTCCTGCCCCCTATTATCAACCTGTAGGCTTGAGTGCCACAGGTCGTGGTGTGCGTTGAAGTCAGGATGGTAATCCCTCAGACAGCAGGTGGCAGGGGTGTTAATTATTTCAAGATCGGCATCGCCTGTCCGGACAACCATTCCTTGACGTTCGAAGGTGTTGTCCCTCGGGTCGACATCAGGCTCAAATAGGCGATATTGCACAGATTGATGAGTGATGAAGGCAAGTCCGCCCCCAAGTTCTCTCTCACGGTCACGCCGGTGGATGTTGTAGCCATAACAGGTCCGAAGATCAGATCGGGCGCCTAGCTTTGTCTCTTGAATAGCAGCAATCTTGATATTTTGCCGCTTCATGAACCTCACTATCTCACTAACCTTGCCGGTTAAGCCGTTGCAGTTCAATTGTAGGACATGAAAGTGCGAAAGGGGAGGAATAATCACACGGGGAGTCAAGGATTGGTGCATATGCCTCGGTGGAAGCAGGCTGGGTTTTGCACTGCGTCGCAATCTAGAAGACGAGCGATCCGGACCACCGGAAGGAGGCGAATCGGTCGACGTTGTAGGTTCCGTAGCTCGACAACATGGCGCAACGTACGTATCAGTCCATAAGTTCCTGTTACCAAGTTGAGAACATAGAACCAGGTGACATAGGCCAAGGAAAGAGTTGCATTTGACTGATGTCGCAGGTGTATATAGCCTCAACCGACTGGCTGACATTTGTGCTAGTGCTGGAAGAAGGGGAGGCTGTAAGTGGGAGGGGGTGGGCTGTCTAAAAGGGTCGACAGGCATCAGTCAAATTTAGGAACAAGAAATCTAGGCCACGAAGAATAAAACAAGGGGTGCCGCAAGGTGGTGTTCTCTCTCCGCTTTTGTTTAATTTCTATATTTCGAGACCTCCCCCCCCCACCAGAGGGAGTCTCCATTGTTTCCTACGCTGACGACAGCACGATAATGGCCTCGGACAAGGGTCCCTCCATTGACGAACTCTGTACGAGAATCAACAGTTATCTCAGTGACCTCTCCAGCTTCTTCACCGAGCGAAATCTGAACCTATCTCCGGATAAATCGACGGCGACCCTGTTTACGACATGGAATGCACAGGTGGGGCAAGAGTTAAATGTTCACGCAGACGGGGTACCTCTACCTACTGTCAACCACCCGAAAATCTTGGATGTGACGTTTGAAAATGGCCTCACCCTCCCTGGTCATGCTACCGCAATAGCTTCAAAGGTACAGAGCCGCAATAAGATCCTCAAGTCACTGGCCGGCAGTACTTGGGGAAAAGACAAAGAAACATTGCTTGCTACATATAAGGCTATTGGGCGACCGGTTATTGACTACGCTGCGCCCATATGGTCACCCAATCTTGTTGACACCAATTGGAGGAAATTGCAAGTCTGTCAAAACACCGCCATCAGAACTGCTACGGGATGTCTACTTATGACATCTGAGTCTCACCTTCATCAAGAGGCAAAACTGCTCAATGTTCAAGAGCACGCGGAACTTTTGAGTAGACAGTTCCTTCTGAGCCATCATAAACCCAGCCATCCAAATTGGATCTAGGCCCGCCCCCAGAGACTTAAAGAGACACCTTCGTAAGCACTACGATGAGATCCGGCACCACATCTCAGGTCTCGGCCTGTGAATCCCGTTATCAATACTCAGCCACCTGAATTGACTGAAGAGGAGCGTGCACTTCCGAGGCAGACTCGAGTCATGCTAGCACAACTTCGCTCTGGATATTGTAATAGGTTAAACTCTTACTTATCCAGACTGAACCCCAACATACCAAACACATGCCCTGCATGTGGTATGTCCCCTCATGATACCATACATATCTTCTCCTGTTCAGTCGAACCCACTCTTCTAACACCTACATCACTCTGGTCCAACCCTGTGGAAACTGCGCGTTTTCTCGGACTTCCGTTAGAAGAGCCTGATGACAATTTAGAGTGATCGAGCCCATTGGGCAGGGCGAAGCACTGTCAACAACAACAACAACGGAGTGTAAACGTTTGACGTAAATCTTCTTCCACCAAACGCAGCAGATCCATTATCTTGGTCCCGGGTTGGATTCGACCCCAGGCCGGAGCAGGAGAGTTTTGAGCAGCCCTGCTGCAAGGAGCTGCTCGGAGGATGACAATGTTAGGGGGAAAGGTGACAAGTTACACAGGGTAGTGCCGACATAACAGCCCTTGGTCGGATATTAAAACCCGAGTCATTCCGGTACGATAGAACCGGCTGTTGTGGGAATGTTAAATTCCACCTCAAAGTGGAAAAGGTTGACTACAACCCTAGATTGCAGCAAATCTACACATTGAGATATGGCCTGTATCGTACCCAGCGATTTCCTCAACCTATCGTGTAAGTTTCAGAGGCTTCGAGACAAACAAAATACAAAATATGTGGGCGTGGAACTGCCACTTTTCCAAATTATGAAAATCTTAAATAGGTGGCACATATATCCAAATATCATAATAGGTTAAGATTTATGACGAATTGAAATTTTATATGGCCTGGCGGCGTGGCACCGCCCACTTTTTCAAAACTATATATAGCTTATGCTGTAACCAGTGAATATACTGTGAAAATTTCATGAAGATCGGTTGAGTACTTTGGACGCCTATCAAGAACACACGAGACACATTCATTTTTATACCTAGTAGTGCACACAAGGTATATTTACTTTAGTCGCCTTGAGATACATATTGACTTATATACTCGTATATCAAAATGTTCAGGACGAAAAGAGAAATTGATTAAGCCATGTCCGTCCGTCCGTCTGTGAACACGATAACTTGAGTAAATTTTGAGATATCTTAATGAAATTTGGTATGCGGGTTCCTTGTCACTCATCTCCGAGCGCCTTTTAAAATGGGCGAAATCGGACGATAGTCACAACCACTTTGTATTTATAATTTAGAAATAATTTTACTATAAATAAAAAACCGTAAACAAAGAAATCCAAAAGCTAAAAATTTTCGAAAAAGGGTGTGGCCCCGCCCCTTTTATAGTGGACTATTCCACAAACTTTTTATGCCATAACTCCGCCAAAACTTGATTTGTCGAAACGAAATTTGGTGATAATGTTCTATACATAAAGGTAACTGGTTGTTGTAAAAATGAGCGAAATAGGTTAATGTCAACGCCCAGTTTTTTAACATAGTTCTGAAAAATTTGTTTGTAAAGTTTAAAAAGCGATACTTCTACAACTAAGCAAGTTATATCCATCAGATTTTGCACACATAATAAGCTTTTTAAGAAAAACTCGGCCGTATTATACTCCTGCCAAAAGTTAGCCAAATCGGGAAACACACAAGCAAAATATTCGGGCACGTAGTTAATTGCCCACTGCAATATCGAAGTTATATATCTTTTTTGATTTTCATACCTTTCATAAACATTAAATGTATGAAATTATGAGAACAAGATGAAAAAAGTTCACTAGAACGATGAGCGGAGTCGATTTAGCCATGCCCGTCTCCCAGTCCGTCTGTCCGTCTGTCTATTTGAACGCAAACTAGTCTCTCAGTTTTACAAAAGAATGCTTAAATTCGTTGTTTGCTTTCGCCATTTTATAATATACTAGCAAACCCGGTAGAATTGTTTTGACGTTTTGATAGATAGAACACATCTATATATAAAATGTCATTAACTTGAATCAAATAAACTCCTAACTATACCGAACTGCAGCTTTATATAACCTGTGGGCTTTTCCAAAAGCTATATACAGACTGTGTCGTGCCCAGCGAACTCCTGAACCTATCGTGAAAGTTCAAGAGCAAAGTAAAATACAAACTATGTGGGCATGGCCCACTTTTTATTAAGTCAAATTTAGAAATAATATTAATCATTAATCAAAAACTGTTCAAGATATCGAAACGAAATTCAGCACTCGGGTTTCCAGGTATGCAAGGAATGTTCTAGGAAAAAATAGACGTGATCGGTTAAGGTCTACGCCCACTTTTATATGAAAGATTTTGAAGAGGATCGTAGATATATTAAATAGGCAATAACTTTGCGTAAAATAGCTTTACATCATTTATATTTCACTTTTAAAGTTTCCGTAAACAAAGAAATCCAAAAACTTTAAATTTTAGAAAATGGTCGTGGCCCCGCCCCTTTTATAGTGTACTATTCCACAAAACTTTTTATGCCATAACTCCGCCAAAAATTGATTTGTCGAAACGAAATTTGGTGATAATGTATATATACATATATATAAAGGTTGCTGTTTCCTGTAAAAATGGGCAATTCGGTTAATGTCCACGCCCAGTTTTTTAACATAGTTTTGAAACATTTTTTTGTAAAATTTAAAAAGCGATATTTCTACAACTAAGCACGTTATATCAATCAGATTTTGCACACATAATAAGCTTTTTGGAGGATGGGGTCGTGTGCAGAAGTCCACGCAAGTGGGGAAAGTTTCTGATCGCCATTCACCTGGGAATGGCCAGAGCGATTCTTTTGCGTGCGGTTCAAGCAGCTCACTGCTACCGGGCTTTGCGCCCAAGTATCCTCTGGGTAACCACCAAACACCCGTTTGGTGGTGAGCTAAGCGTGAGAAGGCGACAACCTGGTAAGGCCACTCCGACATAATCGGTTTAAGGGCTTGCTGGGGGGGTTCAAATAGCAGCGTCTGATCACCATGTGGTGCGGCTGCAAGCGGGCGTCTGTCTTGGATCAAACGGTTCGCTATACAAACGTGTAGTAGAATTCAACCTCCCGTGAAACGGGTTGTGAGTTGGGTTCGGGACCCACCACATAAAGCAACGTTCCAATGAAATTCAACAACAAAGCCTCGGATATGAGAACTCCTTTTTTAGATGACAACACCCGCAAACGAAATAAGGATTATGAGATAAGGGCATGTACCTGGAATGTCCCGTCCCTTAATGGGGAAGGTGCCGCTGCCCGGCTGGTTGAGGTCCTGAGGAAAGCAAAAGCTGACATCACCGCCATACAAGAGATGCGATGGACGGGGCGAGGAAACATGATCAAAACACCTTGCACCATCTACTGGAGTAGGCGCTTGTCAGATCCGGCGTGGGATTTGTGGTGGGAGAGAGACTCCGTCACCGAGTACTGTCGTTCACACCTGTGAACGAGCGTCTCGCTGCAATCCGCATAAAAGTATGATTTTTCACCATATCGTGTATCTGCGCTCATGCACCGACGGAACAGAAGGACGACGTGGAAAAGGATGCATTCTACGAGCGCCTGAAAGAAGCATACGAGGGTTGCCCCCGTCATGATATCAAAGTCGTGCTTGGCGACTTTAACGCCAGGTTGGGTAAGGAGGGTGTATTTGGCCCCACTGTCGGGAAGATCAGTCTCCACGATTAGACTTCGCCAAATGGGTTCAGGCTGATCGACTTCGCCGGTGCCCGAAACATGGTCATATCCAGCACTAGGTTTATGCACAAGAAGATCCATCAGGCTACATGGCTGTCCCCCGATCGAAAAACACGCAACCAGATCGACCACGTTGTGATAGACGGACGGCATGCTTCCAGCGTTTTAGATGTTCGCACAATACGAGGACCTAACATCGACTCTGATCGCTACCTGGTAGCAGCCAAGATTCGTACCCGCCTCTGTAACAAACAACAGGCGCATTAAAGAAGGTTTTAAACCCGGGGCAAACTCCTGTAAGAGTGAGAACGGCGACTTGGTGGCCGATGTTCAGAGAGCACTCAGAACATAGAGGGATCACTTCTCTGACCTTTTAAATTTAAAAACTGAGCAAGAAACCAGAGAAGATGCCGAACCCGAGCCCACAATCGAAGATGATGGAATTGACGTTCCACAACCCGACTATAATGAAGTGCGAATAGTAATATCCCGATTGAAAAACAATAAAGCAGCTGGCGCTGATGGTTTGCCTGCTGAGCTATTCAAACAAGGCGGCGAGGAGCTGGTAAGGCGCATGCATCAACTTCTATGCAGAATATGGTCGGATGAATGCATGCCTGAATATTGGAATCTAAGTATTATCTGCCCAATCCACAAGAAGGGCGATCCTGCAAACTGCGCCAACTATCGCGGAATCTCTCTTTTCTCTTTATGGCGCGATATACAACAGGTATATCATCATAAACCTCCTAAGAGATTTTTGCGCCAAGCTTCTCTTCCAATTTGTGGTGTGCCGATTTGAATTTTCCCTACAAATTGGTGGGACCTACAATTTTTTGCCGACTCCGAACGGCATCTACAAAGGAGACGAATTTTTTGCTGAGAAGCCTGTCATGGCAGAAATACACTCGGAGAGTTTGCCAAACCACTGCCGAGGGGCGACCCCGTTTTTGAAAAACTTTTTTCAAATCACTTTTGATGTTACCTGTACCAGGGCTCGAACCATGGACCTTCGGTGTGGTAGGCCGGCAACACTACCTCCACACCACGGCGGCCGCGGAATCAGCCTTTTGAATATCGCATATAAGGTTATATCCAGCTTATTGTGCGAAAGACTGAAGCCTGTTGTGAACAGACTGATTGGACCTTATCAGTGTGGTTTCAGACCTGGTAAATCTACCATCGACCAGATTCTTACAGTACGCAAAATCTTGGAAAAACCCCATGAAAAGAGAATCGACACACATCATCTCTTTGTTGATTTTAAAGCCGCTTTCAATAGCACGAATAGTAGCTGCCTATATGCTGCTATGTCTGAATTTGGTTTACAAGCAAAACTTATACGGCTATGCAAAATTACCTTGAGCAACACCGCCAGCTCGGTCAGAATTGGGAAGTACCTCTCCGAGCCGTTCGAAACTAAACGAGGTTTCAGACAGGGTGACCCCCTATCGTGCGATTTCTTTAATTTAATGCTGGAGAAAATAATACAAGCTGCTGAACTTAACCGTGCTGGAACAATATTATATAAAAGCGTGCAACTGTTGGCATATGCTGACGATATTGATATCATTGGCCTTAAAAACCGCGCCGTAACTTCTGCTTACTCCAAATTAGAAAAAGAAGCGCAGAAAATGGGATTGGTGGTGAACGAGGGCAAAACGAAGTACCTTCTGTCATCATGCAAAGAGTCAGGGCATTCGCGCCTTGGAAACCAAAGGACTTCGTTTACCTGGGAACCAGCATTAACACCAACAATAATGTTAGCCTAGAAATCCGACGAAGAATTACTCTTGCAAACAAATGCTACTTCGGACTGAGTAGGCAATTGAAAAGTAAAGTCCTCTCTCGACGAACGAAAATAACACTCTACAAGTCACTCATCGCACCCGTCCTGCTATATGGTGCAGAAGCGTGGACACTAACAACATCTGATGAGGCGGCTCTGGGAGTATTCGAGAGAAAGGTTCTTCGAAAGATTTGTGGACCTCTACGCGTTGGCGACGGCGAGTACCGAAGAAGATTTAATGATGATCTGTATGAACTTTACGCAGACGCCGACATAGTTCAGCGAATTAAAACACAGCGGCTTCGCTGGCTAGGCCACGTAGTGCGAATGAGCGAAGATGCTCCAGCCCAGAAGGTATTCTTATCGGCACCCGCCGGTGGAAGCAGAGGAAGAGGGAGACCACCACTCCGATGGAAGGACCAAGTGGAGACCGATTTGCGATCCCGCGGTGTTTCCAATTGGCGCCAGTTGGCGCAACGAAGAAACGACTGGCGAGCTATGTTGGACGGTCAAAATCGCCCAGGCGGTTAGATGACCATTTAAAGAAAGAAGAAAGGACTTCGTTTACCTGGGAACCAGCATTAACACCAACAATAATACAAGCCTAGAAATCCGACGAAGAATTACTCTTGCAAACAAATGCTACTTCGGACTGGTAGGCAATTGAAAAGTAAAGTCCTCCCTCGACGAACGAAAATAACACTCTACAAGTCACTCATCGCACCCGTCCTGCTATATGGTGCAGAAGCGTGGAGGAAGAGGAAGACCACCACTCCGATGGAAGGACCAAGTGAAGACCTATTGGTTGTGGGCGCAACGAAGACTGGCGAGCTATGTTTTACGGTCAAAATCGCCCAGGCGGTTAGATGACCATTTAAAGAAGAAAAATAAGCTTTTTAATGTTGTTAATGTTGTTAAAAATGTTGTCAATTTTGAAGAAGTAGGCGTGGCGCCGCCCGCTTTTCAGCATAAAATTTCTGCTATTTTCAAAGGCAATCGCTTATAATTCAATCTTGATATTTCAATGAAAATTGGTCAGCTGCTTCCCAGTAGTATGTATTATGCTCCTGCCAAAAATTAGCCAAATCGGAAAACACAAAACCAAAATATTCGGGCACGTATTAATAGCCCACTGCAATAGCGAAGTTATATATCTTTTTTGATTTTCATAACTTTCATAAACATTAAATGTATCTAAGTATAAGAAGAAGAAAAGAAAAGTTCACTTAAATGATCAGCACGATCAGCGGAGTCGATTTAGCCATGCCCGTCTCTCCGTCCCTCTGTCTGTCTGTCCGTCTGTCTATTTGAACGCAAACTAGTCTCTCAGTTTTACAAAAGAATGCTGAAATTCGTTGTTTGCTTTCGCCATTTTATAATATACTAGCAAACCCGGTAGACGTTGCTTTGACGTTTTGATAGATAGAACACATCTATATATAAAATGTCATTAACTTGAATCAAATAAACTCCTAACTACACCGAACTGCAGCTTTATATAACCTGGGGGCTTTTCCAAAAGTTATATATGGACTGTGCCGTGCCCGCCGAACTCCTAACCTATCATGAAAGTTCAAAAGCAAAACAAAACACAAAATATGTGGGCGTGGCAGCCCACACTTTTCCAAAATTGTGTAGATATTGATAACAACATCGTCACAAAGTGTCTAATATTTAAAGTGAAGTGTGTTTTCTTTAATTTTATAAATAGCTTATCTCCTGTTTGCGCGTTGGCGCCAACCCCATAATCCCCCAGACCCTAAATTTTATTCACAACGAAGGCAGACATAGGAAACACAACGGTGCTAATCAGTAAGGATGAATATATAGCAAAGACAGAGAAGCTCATCGAGGAAATGAAATGCCGCATTATTATTGATAACCCCACGGATAAATACCAGACCGAAGTTAAAGAGGTTATAAAAAATGCTACCAAAATAATAGACGAGAGGATGGCATATACCCTAACACAAAATGAATCCATCTGCTCCTCCACTCATTGCGTTACCTAAAGTCCACAAGCAGGATACGCCGATGAGACCTATAATTAATTTTAAGTCCGCGCCGGGTTACAAACTGTCGAAACATCTAAAAACGATTTTAAAGGACACTCTGAAACTAGGGCACGAATACACAATAAGCAATACGATAGAACTACTACAAAGACTTGAGACCGTTAAACTCACAAGGAGCAGTAAACTCGTATCCTTTGGCATAAAGGACTTATACCCGTCAATACCACTAACAGATACAATGGATATAGTCAACAAAACACTACTGGACAAAACTGAAGATAAGGTAAAAACTGCGCAAATTACCAACGCGCTAAGAACAACGCTGCGGCAAAACTATTTCCGGTTCAACAACAAAATATATAGACAGACAAACGGACTAGGAATGGGTAACCCAACATCGGCCATTCTCATGGAAACATTCATGCAAAACTTGGAAGGAAAATATTTACAGGAGTTAAAAACCAAGTTAGGCGTGGCTTTCTACGCTAGATACGTGGATGACATCATCTGCATCCTAAATGACGATAACGAAGAGCAAATACTAGAGTTCCTCAACAGGCAACATAGCAACATAGAGTTCACAATGGAAGTAGAAAAAGATGGAATAATGAACTACCTGGACCTAACTATAGGGATTGACAAAATAACAAATAGGTTCAACTACGGCATTTATAGAAAACCGACTGCCACGGACACCATTATACACTCTACATCAAACCATCCGCAACAGCACAAAAATGCAGCATTGAGGCACTTAGTGGATAGGCTTCAGAGAACGCCGCTCACACAGGAAGCATAGTGGAGAGCTTAATACAATATACAACATAGCGGCAAATAATGGATACAAGAAAGCACTTGTGGATAAACTCAGAAGTAGCCATGGAACACAAAAAAGAGTAAACGTAGAGGAAAATCCAATGGTTTGGACGGCAATGACATACACTGGAAAATCGACGTACAAATTAGCAAAGTTCTTTAAAAGATATAACATCAACACAGCATTCAGAACATCTAACAACGTCGGACAAAAACTAAGTACCGACACTAATTCTGATGACCCATTCAACAGACACGGAGTGTATAGGCTTACTTGTGAATGTCAATACAGCTACATAGGACAAACAGGAAGAAAAATAAGCACGAGATTCCGAGAGCATATCAGGGACTACAACAAAAAAGCACGAAAACCCACCATAATACCAGAATCTAATTTCGCGAACCACATGTTTGAGAACAACTGCACCCCAGCTAACATAAAAACAACGGCTCGAATACTTCACGTACAAGGAAAAGGCCGGCGGCTTAATGTACTTGAGAACATGGAGATATACAAGTTAAAAACATTTGACGGCAGGATCATAAACGAACAAACCAACACTATCTCTGACGAAATATTTGAACCCTTAAAACTAGTTTACAAAAAACAGCACAAGCCAGCAGGTACAGCAACCAAACACGTAACAATGAACAAGCAAAAACGAAATATGAATCAAACTGCAAAAATCACCGATTTCTACCTACATCAACCTACCGCTAAGCTAACAAGCGGTATGTCTACATACCTACAAAAACAACCCTTGGGACAGATAACAATTCGGACGTATCAATACCGCGCACACACACACGCATATTAACGTTACCTACCACGAACACATAGATTGACATTACCTGCCACAGCACCCACGGACTATAAAAACAACGCAGCGGATAGACACAGACCAGAACGAAACTAGGCATTGAAAATGGCAGAACGCCGAAACCGGTTTGTCACAAAACCAAACTTGACAAGGGATGACGGAAAATCGTTCCAACAAAGAAATCCAAAAATTTTAAATTTTAGAAAATGGTCGTGGCCCCGCCCCTTTTATAGTGTACTATTCCACAAAACTTTTTATGCCATAACTCCGCCAAAAATTGATTTGTCGAAACGAAATTTGGTGATAATGTTCTATATACATATATATAAAGGTTGCTGTTTCCTGTAAAAATGGGCAATTCGGTTAATGTCCACGCCCAGTTTTTTAACATAGTTTTGAAACATTTTTTTGTAAAATTTAAAAAGCGATATTTCTACAACTAAGCACATTATATCAATCAGATTTTGCACACATAATAAGCGTTTTGGAGGATGGGGTCGTGTGCAGAAGTCCACGCAAGTGGGGAAAGTTTCTGATCGCCATTCACCTGGGAATGGCCAGAGCGATTCTTTTGCGTGCGGTTCAAGCAGCTCACTGCTACCGGGCTTTGCGCCCAAGTATCATCTACTGGAGTAGGCGCTTGTCAGATCCGGCGTGGGATTTGTGGTGGGAGAAAGACTCCGTCACCGAGTACTGTCGTTCACACCTGTGAACGAGCGTCTCGCTGCAATCCGCATAAAAGTATGATTTTTCACCATATCGTGTATCTGCGCTCATGCACCGACGGAAGAGAAGGACGACGTGGAAAAGGATGCATTCTACGAGCGCCTGAAAGAAGCATACGAGGGTTGCCCCCGTCATGATATCAAAGTCGTGCTTGGTGACTTTAACGCCAGGTTGGGTAAGGAGGGTGTATTTGGCCCCACTGTCGGGAAGATCAGTCTCCACGATTAGACTTCGCCAAATGGGTTCAGGCTGATCGACTTCGCCGGTGCCCGAAACATGGTCATATCCAGCACTAGGTTTATGCACAAGAAGATCCATCAGGCTACATGGCTGTCCCCCGATCGAAAAACATGCAACCAGATCGACCACGTTGTGATAGACGGACGGCATGCTTCCAGCGTTTTAGATGTTCGCACAATACGAGGACCTAACATCGACTCTGATCACTACCTGGTAGCAGCCAAGATTCGTACCCGCCTCTGTAACAAAAAACAGGCGCATTAAAGAAGGTTTTAAACCCGGGGCAAACTCCTGTAAGAGTGAGAACGGCGACTTGGTGGCCGATGTTCAGAGAGCACTCAGAACATAGAGGGATCACTTCTCTGACCTTTTAAATTTAAAAACTGAGCAAGAAACCAGAGAAGATGCCGAACCCGAGCCCACAATCGAAGATGATGGAATTGACGTTCCACAACCCGACTATAATGAAGTGCGAATAGTAATATCCCGATTGAAAAACAATAAAGCAGCTGGCGCTGATGGTTTGCCTGCTGAGCTATTCAAACAAGGCGGCGAGGAGCTGGTAAGGCGCATGCATCAACTTCTATGCAGAATATGGTCGGATGAATGCATGCCTGAATATTGGAATCTAAGTATTATCTGCCCAATCCACAAGAAGGGCGATCCTGCAAACTGCGCCAACTATCGCGGAATCAGCCTTTTGAATATCGCATATAAGGTTATATCCAGCTTATTGTGCGAAAGACTGAAGCCTGTTGTGAACAGACTGATTGGACCTTATCAGTGTGGTTTCAGACCTGGTAAATCTACCATCGACCAGATTCTTACAGTACGCAAAATCTTGGAAAAACCCCATGAAAAGAGAATCGACACACATCATCTCTTTGTTGATTTTAAAGCCGCTTTCGATAGCACGAATAGTAGCTGCCTATATGCCGCTATGTCTGAATTTGGTTTACAAGCAAAACTTATACGGCTATGCAAAATTACCTTGAGCAACACCGCCAGCTCGGTCAGAATTGGGAAGTACCTCTCCGAGCCGTTCGAAACTAAACGAGGTTTCAGACAGGGTGACCCCCTATCGTGCGATTTCTTTAATTTAATGCTGGAGAAAATAATACAAGCTGCTGAACTTAACCGTGCTGGAACAATATTATATAAAAGCGTGCAACTGTTGGCATATGCTGACGATATTGATATCATTGGCCTTAAAAACCGCGCCGTAACTTCTGCTTACTCCAAATTAGAAAAAGAAGCGCAGAAAATGGGATTGGTGGTGAACGAGGGCAAAACGAAGTACCTTCTGTCATCATGCAAAGAGTCAGGGCATTCGCGCCTTGGAAACCAAAGGACTTCGTTTACCTGGGAACCAGCATTAACACCAACAATAATGTTAGCCTAGAAATCCGACGAAGAATTACTCTTGCAAACAAATGCTACTTCGGACTGAGTAGGCAATTGAAAAGTAAAGTCCTCTCTCGACGAACGAAAATAACACTCTACAAGTCACTCATCGCACCCGTCCTGCTATATGGTGCAGAAGCGTGGACACTAACAACATCTGATGAGGCGGCTCTGGGAGTATTCGAGAGAAAGGTTCTTCGAAAGATTTGTGGACCTCTACGCGTTGGCGACGGCGAGTACCGAAGAAGATTTAATGATGAGCTGTATGAACTTTACGCAGACGCCGACATAGTTCAGCGAATTAAAACACAGCGGCTTCGCTGGCTAGGCCACGTAGTGCGAATGAGCGAAGATGCTCCAGCCCAGAAGGTATTCTTATCGGCACCCGCCGGTGGAAGCAGAGGAAGAGGGAGACCACCACTCCGATGGAAGGACCAAGTGGAGACCGATTTGCGATCCCGCGGTGTTTCCAATTGGCGCCAGTTGGCGCAACGAAGAAACGACTGGCGAGCTATGTTGGACGGTCAGCATCGCCCAGGCGGTTAGATGACCATCTAAAGAAAGAAGAAAGGACTTCGTTACCTGGGAACCAGCATTAACACCAACAATAATACAAGCCTAGAAATCCGACGAAGAATTACTCTTGCAAACAAATGCTACTTCGGACTGGTAGGCAATTGAAAAGTAAAGTCCTCCCTCGACGAACGAAAATAACACTCTACAAGTCACTCATCGCACCCGTCCTGCTATATGGTGCAGAAGCGTGGAGGAAGAGGAAGACCACCACTCCGATGGAAGGACCAAGTGAAGACCTATTGGTTGTGGGCGCAACGAAGACTGGCGAGCTATGTTTTACGGTCAAAATCGCCCAGGCGGTTAGATGACCATTTAAAGAAGAAAAATAAGCTTTTTAATGTTGTTAATGTTGTTAAAAATGTTGTCTATTTTGAAGAAGTAGGCGTGGCGCCGCCCGCTTTTCAGCATAAAATTTCTGCTATTTTCAAAGGCAATCGCTTATAATTCAATCTTGATATTTCAATGAAAATTGGTCAGCTGCTTCCCAGTAGTATGTATTATGCTCCTGCCAAAAATTAGCCAAATCGGAAAACACAAAACCAAAATATTCGGGCACGTATTAATAGCCCACTGCAATAGCGAAGTTATATTTATATCTTTTTTGATTTTCATAACTTTCATAAACATTAAATGTATCTAAGTATAAGAAGAAGAAGAGAAAAGTTCACTTAAATGATCAGCACGATGAGCGGAGTCGATTTAGCCATGCCCGTCTCTCCGTCCCTCTGTCTGTCTGTCCGTCTGTCTATTTGAACGCAAACTAGTCTCTCAGTTTTACAAAAGAATGCTGAAATTCGTTGTTTGCTTTCGCCATTTTATAATATACTAGCAAACCCGGTAGACGTTGCTTTGACGTTTTGATAGATAGAACACATCTATATATAAAATGTCATTAACTTGAATCAAATAAACTCCTAACTACACCGAACTGCAGCTTTATATAACCTGGGGGCTTTTCCAAAAGTTATATATGGACTGTGCCGTGCCCGCCGAACTCCTAACCTATCATGAAAGTTCAAAAGCAAAACAAAACACAAAATATGTGGGCGTGGCAGCCCACACTTTTCCAAAATTGTGTAGATATTGATAACAACATCGTCACAAAGTGTCTAATATTTAAAGTGAAGTGTGTTTTCTTTAATTTTATAAATAGCTTATCTCCTGTTTGCGCATTGGCGCTTAGTGATTTACAAAAGTAGCCTCTCTCCCTTTGCGCGTTGGCGCCAACCCCATAATCCCCCAGACCCTAAATTTTATTCACAACGAAGGCAGACAAAGGAAACACAACGGTGCTAATCAGTAAGGATGAATATATAGCAAAGACAGAGAAGCTCATCGAGGAAATGAAATGCCGCATTATTATTGATAACCCCACGGATAAATACCAGACCGAAGTTAAAGAGGTTATAAAAAATGCTACCAAAATAATAGACGAGAGGATGGCATATACCCTAACACAAAATGAATCCATCTGCTCCTCCACTCATTGCGTTACCTAAAGTCCACAAGCAGGATACGCCGATGAGACCTATAATTAATTTTAAGTCCGCGCCGGGTTATAAACTGTCGAAACATCTAAAAACGATTTTAAAGGACACTCTGAAACTAGGGCACGAATACACAATAAGCAATACGATAGAACTACTACAAAGACTTGAGACCGTTAAACTCACAAGGAGCAGTAAACTCGTATCCTTTGACATAAAGGACTTATACCCGTCAATACCACTAACAGATACAATGGATATAGTCAACAAAACACTACTGGACAAAACTGAAGATAAGGTAAAAACTGCGCAAATTACCAACGCGCTAAGAACAACGCTGCGGCAAAACTATTTCCGGTTCAACAACAAAATATATAGACAGACAAACGGACTAGGAATGGGTAACCCAACATCGGCCATTCTCATGGAAACATTCATGCAAAACTTGGAAGGAAAATATTTACAGGAGTTAAAAACCAAGTTAGGCGTGGCTTTCTACGCTAGATACGTGGATGACATCATCTGCATCCTAAATGACGATAACGAAGAGCAAATACTAGAGTTCCTCAACAGGCAACATAGCAACATAGAGTTCACAATGGAAGTAGAAAAAGATGGAATAATGAACTACCTGGACCTAACTATAGGGATTGACAAAATAACAAATAGGTTCAACTACGGCATTTATAGAAAACCGACTGCCACGGACACCATTATACACTCTACATCAAACCATCCGCAACAGCACAAAAATGCAGCATTGAGGCACTTAGTGGATAGGCTTCAGAGAACGCCGCTCACACAGGAAGCATACTGGAGAGAGCTTAATACAATATATAACATAGCGGCAAATAATGGATACAAGAAAGCACTTGTGGATAAACTCAGAAGTAGCCATGGAACACAAAAAAGAGTAAACGTAGAGGAAAATCCAATGGTTTGGACGGCAATGACATACACTGGAAAATCGACGTACAAATTAGCAAAGTTCTTTAAAAGATATAACATCAACACAGCATTCAGAACATCTAACAACGTCGGACAAAAACTAAGTACCGACACTAATTCTGATGACCCATTCAACAGACACGGAGTGTATAGGCTTACTTGTGAATGTCAATACAGCTACATAGGACAAACAGGAAGAAAAATAAGCACAAGATTCCGAGAGCATATCAGGGACTACAACAAAAAAGCACGAAAACCCACCATAATACCAGAATCTAATTTCGCGAACCACATGTTTGAGAACAACTGCACCCCAGCTAACATAAAAACAACGGCTCGAATACTTCACGTACAAGAAAAAGGCCGGCGGCTTAATGTACTTGAGAACATGGAGATATACAAGTTAAAAACATTTGACGGCAGGATCATAAACGAACAAACCAACACTATCTCTGACGAAATATTTGAACCCTTAAAACTAGTTTACAAAAAACAGCACAAGCCAGCAGGTACAGCAACCAAACACGTAACAATGAACAAGCAAAAACGAAATATGAATCAAACTGCAAAAATCACCGATTTCTACCTACATCAACCTACCGCTAAGCTAACAAGCGGTATGTCTACATACCTACAAAAACAATCCTTGGGACAGATAACAATTCGGACGTATCAATACCGCGCACACACACACGCATATTAACGTTACCTACCACGAACACATAGATTGACATTACCTGCCACAGCACCCACGGACTATAAAAACAACGCAGCGGATAGACACAGACCAGAACGAAACTAGGCATTGAAAATGGCAGAACGCCGAAACCGGTTTGTCACAAAACCAAACTTGACAAGGGATGACGGAAAATCGTTCCAACAAAGAAATCCAAAAATTTTAAATTTTAGAAAATGGTCGTGGCCCCGCCCCTTTTATAGTGTACTATTCCACAAAACTTTTTATGCCATAACTCCGCCAAAAATTGATTTGTCGAAACGAAATTTGGTGATAATGTTCTATATACATATATATAAAGGTTGCTGTTTCCTGTAAAAATGGGCAATTCGGTTAATGTCCACGCCCAGTTTTTTAACATAGTTTTGAAACATTTTTTTGTAAAATTTAAAAAGCGATATTTCTACAACTAAGCACATTATATCAATCAGATTTTGCACACATAATAAGCGTTTTGGAGGATGGGGTCGTGTGCAGAAGTCCACGCAAGTGGGGAAAGTTTCTGATCGCCATTCACCTGGGAATGGCCAGAGCGATTCTTTTGCGTGCGGTTCAAGCAGCTCACTGCTACCGGGCTTTGCGCCCAAGTATCCTCTGGGTAACCACCAAACACCCGTTTGGTGGTGAGCTAAGCGTGAGAAGGCGACAACCTGGTAAGGCCACTCCGACATAATCGGTTTAAGGGCTTGCTGGGGGGGTTCAAATAGCAGCGTCTGATCACCATGTGGTGCGGCTGCAAGCGGGCGTCTGTCTTGGATCAAACGGTTCGCTATACAAACGTGTAGTAGAATTCAACCTCCCGTGAAACGGGTTGTGAGTTGGGTTTGGGACCCACCACATAAAGCAACGTTCCAATGAAATTCAACAACAAAGCCTCGGATATGAGAACTCCTTTTTTAGATGACAACACCCGCAAACGAAATAAGGATTATGAGATAAGGGCATGTACCTGGAATGTCCCGTCCCTTAATGGGGAAGGTGCCGCTGCCCGGCTGGTTGAGGTCCTGAGGAAAGCAAAAGCTGACATCACCGCCATACAAGAGATGCGATGGACGGGGCGAGGAAACATGATCAAAACACCTTGCACCATCTACTGGAGTAGGCGCTTGTCAGATCCGGCGTGGGATTTGTGGTGGGAGAAAGACTCCGTCACCGAGTACTGTCGTTCACACCTGTGAACGAGCGTCTCGCTGCAATCCGCATAAAAGTATGATTTTTCACCATATCGTGTATCTGCGCTCATGCACCGACGGAAGAGAAGGACGACGTGGAAAAGGATGCATTCTACGAGCGCCTGAAAGAAGCATACGAGGGTTGCCCCCGTCATGATATCAAAGTCGTGCTTGGCGACTTTAACGCCAGGTTGGGTAAGGAGGGTGTATTTGGCCCCACTGTCGGGAAGATCAGTCTCCACGATTAGACTTCGCCAAATGGGTTCAGGCTGATCGACTTCGCCGGTGCCCGAAACATGGTCATATCCAGCACTAGGTTTATGCACAAGAAGATCCATCAGGCTACATGGCTGTCCCCCGATCGAAAAACATGCAACCAGATCGACCACGTTGTGATAGACGGACGGCATGCTTCCAGCGTTTTAGATGTTCGCACAATACGAGGACCTAACATCGACTCTGATCACTACCTGGTAGCAGCCAAGATTCGTACCCGCCTCTGTAACAAAAAACAGGCGCATTAAAGAAGGTTTTAAACCCGGGGCAAACTCCTGTAAGAGTGAGAACGGCGACTTGGTGGCCGATGTTCAGAGAGCACTCAGAACATAGAGGGATCACTTCTCTGACCTTTTAAATTTAAAAACTGAGCAAGAAACCAGAGAAGATGCCGAACCCGAGCCCACAATCGAAGATGATGGAATTGACGTTCCACAACCCGACTATAATGAAGTGCGAATAGTAATATCCCGATTGAAAAACAATAAAGCAGCTGGCGCTGATGGTTTGCCTGCTGAGCTATTCAAACAAGGCGGCGAGGAGCTGGTAAGGCGCATGCATCAACTTCTATGCAGAATATGGTCGGATGAATGCATGCCTGAATATTGGAATCTAAGTATTATCTGCCCAATCCACAAGAAGGGCGATCCTGCAAACTGCGCCAACTATCGCGGAATCAGCCTTTTGAATATCGCATATAAGGTTATATCCAGCTTATTGTGCGAAAGACTGAAGCCTGTTGTGAACAGACTGATTGGACCTTATCAGTGTGGTTTCAGACCTGGTAAATCTACCATCGACCAGATTCTTACAGTAAGCAAAATCTTGGAAAAACCCCATGAAAAGAGAATCGACACACATCATCTCTTTGTTGATTTTAAAGCCGCTTTCGATAGCACGAATAGTAGCTGCCTATATGCCGCTATGTCTGAATTTGGTTTACAAGCAAAACTTATACGGCTATGCAAAATTACCTTGAGCAACACCGCCAGCTCGGTCAGAATTGGGAAGTACCTCTCCGAGCCGTTCGAAACTAAACGAGGTTTCAGACAGGGTGACCCCCTATCGTGCGATTTCTTTAATTTAATGCTGGAGAAAATAATACAAGCTGCTGAACTTAACCGTGCTGGAACAATATTATATAAAAGCGTGCAACTGTTGGCATATGCTGACGATATTGATATCATTGGCCTTAAAAACCGCGCCGTAACTTCTGCTTACTCCAAATTAGAAAAAGAAGCGCAGAAAATGGGATTGGTGGTGAACGAGGGCAAAACGAAGTACCTTCTGTCATCATGCAAAGAGTCAGCGCATTCGCGCCTTGGAAACCAAAGGACTTCGTTTACCTGGGAACCAGCATTAACACCAACAATAATGTTAGCCTAGAAATCCGACGAAGAATTACTCTTGCAAACAAATGCTACTTCGGACTGAGTAGGCAATTGAAAAGTAAAGTCCTCTCTCGACGAACGAAAATAACACTCTACAAGTCACTCATCGCACCCGTCCTGCTATATGGTGCAGAAGCGTGGACACTAACAACATCTGATGAGGCGGCTCTGGGAGTATTCGAGAGAAAGGTTCTTCGAAAGATTTGTGGACCTCTACGCGTTGGCGACGGCGAGTACCGAAGAAGATTTAATGATGAGCTGTATGAACTTTACGCAGACGCCGACATAGTTCAGCGAATTAAAACACAGCGGCTTCGCTGGCTAGGCCACGTAGTGCGAATGAGCGAAGATGCTCCAGCCCAGAAGGTATTCTTATCGGCACCCGCCGGTGGAAGCAGAGGAAGAGGGAGACCACCACTCCGATGGAAGGACCAAGTGGAGACCGATTTGCGATCCCGCGGTGTTTCCAATTGGCGCCAGTTGGCGCAACGAAGAAACGACTGGCGAGCTATGTTGGACGGTCAGCATCGCCCAGGCGGTTAGATGACCATCTAAAGAAAGAAGAAAGGACTTCGTTACCTGGGAACCAGCATTAACACCAACAATAATACAAGCCTAGAAATCCGACGAAGAATTACTCTTGCAAACAAATGCTGCTTCGGACTGGTAGGCAATTGCAAAGTAAAGTCCTCCCTCGACGAACGAAAATAACACTCTACAAGTCACTCATCGCACCCGTCCTGCTATATGGTGCAGAAGCGTGGAGGAAGAGGAAGACCACCACTCCGCTGGAAGGACCAAGTGAAGACCTATTGGTTGTGGGCGCAACGAAGACTGGCGAGCTATGTTTTACGGTCAAAATCGCCCAGGCGGTTAGATGACCATTTAAAGAAGAAAAATAAGCTTTTTAATGTTGTTAATGTTGTTAAAAATGTTGTCTATTTTGAAGAAGTAGGCGTGGCGCCGCCCGCTTTTCAGCATAAAATTTCTGCTATTTTCAAAGGCAATCGCTTATAATTCAATCTTGATATTTCAATGAAAATTGGTCAGCTGCTTCCCAGTAGTATGTATTATGCTCCTGCCAAAAATTAGCCAAATCGGAAAACACAAAACCAAAATATTCGGGCACGTATTAATAGCCCACTGCAATAGCGAAGTTATATTTATATCTTTTTTGATTTTCATAACTTTCATAAACATTAAATGTATCTAAGTATAAGAAGAAGAAGAGAAAAGTTCACTTAAATGATCAGCACGATGAGCGGAGTCGATTTAGCCATGCCCGTCTCTCCGTCCCTCTGTCTGTCTGTCCGTCTGTCTATTTGAACGCAAACTAGTCTCTCAGTTTTACAAAAGAATGCTGAAATTCGTTGTTTGCTTTCGCCATTTTATAATATACTAGCAAACCCGGTAGACGTTGCTTTGACGTTTTGATAGATAGAACACATCTATATATAAAATGTCATTAACTTGAATCAAATAAACTCCTAACTACACCGAACTGCAGCTTTATATAACCTGGGGGCTTTTCCAAAAGTTATATATGGACTGTGCCGTGCCCGCCGAACTCCTAACCTATCATGAAAGTTCAAAAGCAAAACAAAACACAAAATATGTGGGCGTGGCAGCCCACACTTTTCCAAAATTGTGTAGATATTGATAACAACATCGTCACAAAGTGTCTAATATTTAAAGTGAAGTGTGTTTTCTTTAATTTTATAAATAGCTTATCTCCTGTTTGCGCATTGGCGCTTAGTGATTTACAAAAGTAGCCTCTCTCCCTTTGCGCGTTGGCGCCAACCCCATAATCCCCCAGACCCTAAATTTTATTCACAACGAAGGCAGACAAAGGAAACACAACGGTGCTAATCAGTAAGGATGAATATATAGCAAAGACAGAGAAGCTCATCGAGGAAATGAAATGCCGCATTATTATTGATAACCCCACGGATAAATACCAGACCGAAGTTAAAGAGGTTATAAAAAATGCTACCAAAATAATAGACGAGAGGATGGCATATACCCTAACACAAAATGAATCCATCTGCTCCTCCACTCATTGCGTTACCTAAAGTCCACAAGCAGGATACGCCGATGAGACCTATAATTAATTTTAAGTCCGCGCCGGGTTATAAACTGTCGAAACATCTAAAAACGATTTTAAAGGACACTCTGAAACTAGGGCACGAATACACAATAAGCAATACGATAGAACTACTACAAAGACTTGAGACCGTTAAACTCACAAGGAGCAGTAAACTCGTATCCTTTGACATAAAGGACTTATACCCGTCAATACCACTAACAGATACAATGGATATAGTCAACAAAACACTACTGGACAAAACTGAAGATAAGGTAAAAACTGCGCAAATTACCAACGCGCTAAGAACAACGCTGCGGCAAAACTATTTCCGGTTCAACAACAAAATATATAGACAGACAAACGGACTAGGAATGGGTAACCCAACATCGGCCATTCTCATGGAAACATTCATGCAAAACTTGGAAGGAAAATATTTACAGGAGTTAAAAACCAAGTTAGGCGTGGCTTTCTACGCTAGATACGTGGATGACATCATCTGCATCCTAAATGACGATAACGAAGAGCAAATACTAGAGTTCCTCAACAGGCAACATAGCAACATAGAGTTCACAATGGAAGTAGAAAAAGATGGAATAATGAACTACCTGGACCTAACTATAGGGATTGACAAAATAACAAATAGGTTCAACTACGGCATTTATAGAAAACCGACTGCCACGGACACCATTATACACTCTACATCAAACCATCCGCAACAGCACAAAAATGCAGCATTGAGGCACTTAGTGGATAGGCTTCAGAGAACGCCGCTCACACAGGAAGCATACTGGAGAGAGCTTAATACAATATATAACATAGCGGCAAATAATGGATACAAGAAAGCACTTGTGGATAAACTCAGAAGTAGCCATGGAACACAAAAAAGAGTAAACGTAGAGGAAAATCCAATGGTTTGGACGGCAATGACATACACTGGAAAATCGACGTACAAATTAGCAAAGTTCTTTAAAAGATATAACATCAACACAGCATTCAGAACATCTAACAACGTCGGACAAAAACTAAGTACCGACACTAATTCTGATGACCCATTCAACAGACACGGAGTGTATAGGCTTACTTGTGAATGTCAATACAGCTACATAGGACAAACAGGAAGAAAAATAAGCACAAGATTCCGAGAGCATATCAGGGACTACAACAAAAAAGCACGAAAACCCACCATAATACCAGAATCTAATTTCGCGAACCACATGTTTGAGAACAACTGCACCCCAGCTAACATAAAAACAACGGCTCGAATACTTCACGTACAAGAAAAAGGCCGGCGGCTTAATGTACTTGAGAACATGGAGATATACAAGTTAAAAACATTTGACGGCAGGATCATAAACGAACAAACCAACACTATCTCTGACGAAATATTTGAACCCTTAAAACTAGTTTACAAAAAACAGCACAAGCCAGCAGGTACAGCGACCAAACACGTAACAATGAACAAGCAAAAACGAAATATGAACCAAACTGCAAAAATCACCGATTTCTACCTACATCAACCTACCGCTTAGCTAACAAGCGGTATGTCTACATACCTACAAAAACAACCCTTGGGACAAATAACAATTCGGACGTATCAATACCGCGCACACACACACGCATATTAACGTTACCTACCACGAACACATAGATTGACATTACCTGCCACAGCACCCACGGACTATAAAAACAACGCAGCGGATAGACACAGACCAGAACGAAACTAGGCATTGAAAATGGCAGAACGCCGAAACCGGTTTGTCACAAAACCAAACTTGACAAGGGATGACGGAAAATCGTTCCAACAAAAATCAGCTTACTACCCTGTCGGAAGATCAACACAACAAAATAAATTAGTTAATACCCCACTGCAAAAGCGAAGTTGTATATCTTTTTTGATAAACATACCTTTCATGAACATGAAATGCTTGTACGTATACTGAAATGATTAGGAGGATGAGCTGAGTCGATGTAGCTATGCCCGTCTCTCGATACGTCTATCTGTCTGTCTATTTGAACGCAAATACGAACTGAAAGTATTAAAATAGACCTGGGTAAATTGGGATGACATAATAGATCACTACTAGGTATAAAAATGCTCGGTTCCACGGCGTTTGTTTATATTAGTTAGAATTTTTTTTTAATCGAGCTTCGAACTTTGCAGTCAAATTCCGATTTTCAGCATATTGTTTGTATGGTTTTTTGGCCATAACTAGTCGACTAATTGATATTTTTTCCATCTGTTAAAGCCAAATTATTGCTAGACCTGTGCAACAATTAAAATTAAAAAAAAAAAAATTGATTTATAAAATTTGTGTAGTGCTTATGAAGCAAATTGTTGGAAGTTTCTTTTTTTCATGCTTTTTGAACATATTTTCCACAAAACTAAGTCTTTTTTCTTTCTGTTTGATCTATAATATGCTTCTCAAATTTTTCAGTGTTGGTTTTGAAAAAATATTGAAAAAGAAATTATAAAAATACGGAAAAAATAATTTTGAAATGTTAGTTATGAAAAGTCATAAGTAAAAAAATTAAATAAATTAAATTAATGATTTGGCCAGTTGCTGTTTAGCAGGCGGCTGATCAACATCACTGTTCTCTCTAATATCTTGGTCATCGTCATCATCATCAGAAATGTCGATAAATTCGTCCAACTGATATTCTGGAATTTCATCTTTGTCTTTCCCTTCTTCCTCTTTTTCCTCGTCTTCCTCTTCTTCAAAGGTGTTTTTATACCACCAACAAATTTCAGCGAGTATTGCATCTGGAGATTTCTTTCCTCTGTAAATGAAACGAAAATAGTTTTCAATCGTTAACATGTTTAAATTGTGCATTCTGACAAAGATATTAGAATAATCTAGTTACCTTATTTCAAATGGAAGCGCAGTTTTGTGATAACGTTCGCCTTGCTGTTGTTGTTGTTGTTAACAGTGCTTCGCCCTGCCCCAGATTGGACAGGGTTACACTGAAATAACAGCCCTTGGCCGGGTGAAAAAACCCGGGTCATTCCGGTGCGATAGAACCGGCTGTCGCCTTGCTCATCAGATTCGATTGGCAACTATTAAGCGAGTTGATCAAGATTCTGATGCAAGAGATGAATTTTGTACGACATATTAACTCAAACGACAGTGGTGATCAGACGTGTTTTTCTGCTCTCATAAATTTTCATTCGTTTTAAGTGCTATAGCTATGTGTGATTTTGACTTTTTTTCATACTTGCTTTTAGCAAAGTGCAGTGATAATTTCTAAATTTCTAAATTGAGATAGTGACTCTAATAAATATCTTTAATAATCTCTATAAAGTAATTTAGAAATAATAAAGAATATAAATTACTAATAGTTATATCATGCCGTGTGTGTGTGGAATTCGTGTGGAACGAGGCCAGCCGAGGGTGGAGTGCGCAAAGTGCGGCGGCTTTTTTCACATACATTGTGTTGGTATCCGACCTGAAGATGTCGAATTTCTAAAAAATTCTCAGCAAAGTTTTTTTTGCACCTCTTGCGCTGCTCAGCGTCGCAATTCTCTCCGTTCGCCTCCCCCTCAACTCGTAATCGAGGAGATGACGAATTCGATCTCTAACGAATCTACAGACAGCACCACTAATGCTTCGAGTTTTCCTGCTCCGAAGAATGATGACAACAATAATCTCGCGCTAAAATCATTATCCAGTGCGTTTGTCTCTATTCATGTTGAAAATGCCAAAATGCATAATTTGCTTATTGCCCTTAAAGAGGACAACAACAAGTTAGTGTCGAAATTTGATAATATGCACTCAATCCTACTCTCCATGCAGTCCGTTCTAGCTGAGAAAGATAAAAAGATTGACGCTCTTACAACTGAGGTTAACGGCCTGCGTGACTTATTTGCCTCTGCTTCTGCTAGTTTTGTCAGCAACAAAACCGCATCAAAAATTAATAGCAAAGCTAAGAGCTCATCTCAAAATTCTACGACAACAGTCAAACGTACTCTCACTCACACCCCTTCGCCTGCAGGTGCTGTTGGTGCTGTTGGTACTCACAAAACAGATGCTGCTAGTACTCCAATCCCTAACTCAACGACGTTGTGCGCTGTGACGTCGCCGTCAGCAGGCGTTAGCACTGCGGCTGCTCATTCTCTCAGCGAAGTTACTGCTAATGGTTCTCTGCCTACTTCTTCTCGTCAGCCTACTGTTGAAAATGAAAATGGAAATGACAATGATCACAATAACAACAACAATAATTTGTCTAGTGAATCTATTGTTAAAATTGGCGAAACTACTGAAATTGATAATGGACAGTGGACAGAGGTGGTGCGTAAAGGCCGCAAAAATATTAACAATAACATTAATAATAATAATAATGGCAAACCGGCTCGAATTATTGGCACAAACGATTGCACTGAGCTTGATGTTGCCGATCGTTATAAATGGCTTCATATATCCTCTTTTTCGCCATCTGTGTTTGAGGATAATATTAAGGATTATGTTGCTAAGCAAGCTAAGATAGAAGCAAAACTGCTCTCATGTGTTAAACTGGTGAAAAAAGATATTTCACTATCTAATCTGACTAGAGTCAGTTTCAAATTGGGTGTTCCTGAGTCGTCGTACGAGAAGTTGCTATGCTCGGATCTTTGGCCAGCAAACGTCATGGTTAAGCCTTTTAAGTTTTTTCGAAGGGCTCAACGGAAACCACTACGGAGGTAGTAAGGCGTGACAACCGCCTTATTAAAAGTAGCAGTGGATTAAACATTTATTTTCAAAACTTGTCTGGCATGCGGACCAAAGCAGACTTGGTATACAAATTTAGCGCGCAGTTAGATTATGACATCTTCGTATTCGTTGAAACTTGGCTGAATGTAAAGTTTTTTGATTCTGAGTTTTTTGACTCAATGCTTTTTAACGTATTTCGCAAGGATCGTGATGTAGAAAAAACTGGTTGCAATCGAGGTGGTGGTGTTTTAATTGCCGTCAGACGTGAATTTCGTGCTTCTTTAGTGCAATTAAGTAATGATGATTCCTTGCTGGACCAGATCTGCGTCCGTATTAGTGGTACCGGCTCCCAAGGTTCTGTGTATGTTATGGCATCTTATATACCGCCTTTAAGCTCACTCGAGTTATACAAGGCTCATGCGGATAATATTGTTTCCCTAACTTTAAGTGATTTTAGTGATAACCATGTTTGTGTGCTGGGTGATTTTAACCTTTGTAATGTCTACTGGTCGCCCAGCTTATCTAATAATGGCCTTACGCCTTCTAATCTTTCGGCAAATCATGAATTGTACCTTATTGATAATATGCTGAGCCTGAATTTATCTCAAATTAACAATAATTCTAATTCTCTAAATAGACTTTTAGATCTTGTATTTATAAGTGACAATATTAATTGCGAAGTAAAGGAGTGCATGAATCCTATTACGCCTAGTGACAGGCATCATCTGCCTCTGATTATTACAATTAATTTCTATTGTTTTGCCTCGGAGAATTTTGATAGCAGTGTTTCTTTTAATTTCAATTCATTTGATTTTACACTCTTTAATGACTGTTTATTTCAAATTAACTGGGAGGAGCTATTTGATGGGCTTGATACCGCTAGTAGTTTCTGCACTTTTAAAACTATTTTGTACAATCACTGCTTGGATTGGATTCCGGTTCGAAGAAAAAGGCCCTACAAATTACCATGGTACTCAAGGGACCTAAAGAAACTGAAGAATCTGAGAAACAAATACTTCAAAAAATTCAAAAACACAAAGAATCATTTGTTCTTTATTAAATACAAGCTTTATCTTAGAAGTTTCAATAATTTGGATAAGTATCTTTATACCAATTACATTCGTAACATTGAGTCAAACATTAAATCGAACCCGAAATCATTCTGGAATTATATTAAGTCAAAAAAATGCTGTGCCAGTGTACCAACTGGTGTTTTTCTTGACGACAATTCTGCGAATTCTCCAACTGAAACAGCCAACTTATTTGCGGAGTTCTTCAAGTCGAATTTCGACGCTGAAGACAATAGTAATCAAACATTTGAATTTCCTAGGAGTCAGGACTGTGCTGTCAACTTTGGATCGCTTTGTCTCTCTTCAGAAGATATTAGTAATGCCATCCTCAAGTTGAAATCTTCCTATCGGTCTGATGTTGATGGTTTGTGTCCAGTAGTGCTAAAGGGCTGTCCGGCTCTAATAATTCCATTAAGATTGATCTTCAATAAATCCTTGTCTTCAGGGACGTTCTTAGTGATTGGAAGATCACTTCTATTACCCCTGTCTTTAAAAGTGGAAACAAGAATGATGTCCGCAACTACAGGCCTATATCCAAACTGTCTACTATATCCAAGATTTTTGAGCTTGCTGTCAATGCAAAGCTAAGTTTTGCTGTTAAATCATTAATTTCTCCCTATCAACATGGATTTGTTGCCGGCAGATCAACAGTTTCTAACCTGGCGGTCTTTAGTGAATACTGTGTTGAGTCATTTTCTGCACATATTCAAGTGGATTGCATCTACACAGATTTCTCTAAAGCTTTTGACAGAGTTTCACAAAGAGTTTTAATTGAAAAGCTGGCTTTTCTGGGCTTTCATTCCTCATTTCTGCGTTGGATTGCCTCTTATTTATTTAATAGAAAATGTGTAGTTAATATTGATGGTGTATCCTCCAGGCCCTTTGTTGCAACTTCCGGTGTACCCCAAGGTAGTATATTAGGACCGTTATTTTTTATTTTGTTTATCAATGACATTAGTAGTTGCTTCTCGTTTGCCAACTGCTTGCTTTACGCTGATGACTTAAAGCTATTCTCATCAATTAAGGGGCGAGAAGATGCCTCAAGACTGCAAAACGACATTGACAAACTCTATCGATGGTGCGAAAAATATCATCTTTCCTTGAATCCGGCCAAATGCTTCCACATAACTTATGCGAAAGCCACTAATATAATACATACGACTTACAAAATTTCAAATTGTGAGCTTCAGTCCGTTAGTGAGATTAAAGATCTCGGTATTATCTTTGATAGTAAATTTTCTTTTAGCAACCATGTAACTATGTTACTGTTAAATCGTATTCGATGCTTGGCTTTGTTAGGCGTAATACCATCAAATTCTCAGACCCCTATACGTTCAAGCTATTATTCACGTCCTTTGTTCGGTCGCATCTGGAATATGGAGTTTTTATTTGGAGGCCAAGTCAATTGACAGCAGTAAATAGAATCGAGCGTATACAGAGGATCTTTCTTAAATATGCTCTTCGACCACTGAACTTTTCTGAACCTATGCCTTCCTATTCTGCACGTCTGATGCTATTAAATCTTAAGTCCTTGGTGAATCGTAGATCAATTATCTGTTTAAGTTTTGCTTATAACATTATTAATGGGTCTATTGACTGCCCATACTTGCTGGAGCGGTTTCGATTTAATGTTCCTCAACGTTCTCTCAGGAATTTCTACCCCTTTTATGGAGATAATCTTAGAACTAACTATGCATGTAACGCTCCTATTGCCCGTGCTATTCGGGAGTTTAACTCACTGAGCTTCATGGTTTCCTTGGATTTTTCACTACCAAGGTCTGAATTTTTAATTATTTTAAACTCTGCATTTTGAGTTCTCCGGTCCTTATATGTACATAAGTTTCATACGTTAAGCTCTACACCTAATTTAAGTACTATTTAATATTTTTTAGTCTGTAAGGATTTATTCCATTGACTGCAAATAAATGAAATGAAATGAAATGAAATGAAATTTCATCGAAAGCTGCCAACACGTTTGCAACAGATTCCCTGTAGCTGTCTTTGCGTTCTTTACCCAAAAGTCCTTTAATGACTGCTTTCAATGCAAGCCATGCATTTAATTCTCGGTCTGTCAGAACTTGGTCAAAATCTTGACGACTCATTAGTTTCCGTATGTCGGGACCATTAAAACCCCTTCCTGAATTTTGGCGTTACTTAGTCTTAGGAAAATGTCTTTTAAGCGGTTGAGTACTGCTGACCTATTTGCGATACATTTCAAAAAAATTTTAGCAATGCCAAGTATAATGTGGAGCAACGGCAACAAAATTTTCATTTCAGGAACAAGACTTTCGTGTAGCCTATTGTCTTTAGGCCATTTCCGTCCAATCAAGCGTATTGTGCGAAAGACTGAAGCCTGATGTGAACAGGCTGATTGGACCTTATCAGTGTGGCTTCAGACCTGGTAAATCTACCATCGACCAGATTTTTACAATACGCCAAATCTTGGAAAAAACCCGTGAAAAAAGAATCGACGCGCATCATCTCTTTGTTGATTTTAAAGCCGCTTTCGATAGCACGAAAAGGAGCTGCCTATATGCCGCTATGTCTGAATTTGGTTTCCCCGCAAAACTTATACGGCTATGCAAAATGACCTTGAGCAACACCGCCAGCTCGGTCAGAATTGGGAAGTACCTCTCCGAGCCGTTCGAAACTAAACGAGGTTTCAGACAGGGTGACCCCCTATGGTGCGATTTCTTTAATTTAATGCTGGAGAAAATAATACAAGCTGCAGAACTTAACCGCGCTGGAACAATATTTTATAAAAGCGTGCAACTGTTGGCATATGCTGACGATATTGATATCATTCGCCTTAACAACCGCGCCGTAACTTCTGCTTACTCCAAATTAGAAAAGTAATAAGAGAAAGAAGAGAAAATGGGATTGGTGGTGAACGAGGGCAAAACGAAGTACCTGGTGCAGAAGCGTGGACACTAACAACATTTGATGAGGCGGCTCTGGGAGTATTCGAGAGAAAGGTTCTTCGAAAGATTTGTGGACCTCTACGCGTTGGCGACGGCGAGTACCGAAGAAGATTTAATGATGAGCTGTATGAACTTTACGCAGACGCCGACATAGTTCAGCGAATTAAAACACAGCGGTTTCGCTGGCTAGGCCACGTAGTGCGAATGAGCGAAGATGCTCCAGCCCAGAAGGTATTCTTATCGGCACCCGCCGGTGGAAGCAGAGGAAGAGGGAGACCACCACTCCGCTGGAAGGACCAAGTGGAGACCGATTTGCGATTCCGCGGTGTTTCCAATTGGCGCCAGTTGGCGCAACGAAGAAACGACTGGCGAGCTATGTTGGACGGTCAAAATCGCCCAGGCGGTTAGATGACCATTTAAAGAAAACAGATTTCCGTCTAATGCGACTATTCCAGTTATGCTGTTTGTACTGGTTTCTTCCTCTAATAGCTTCTCCGTATCGTGAATCCCAATCACACAAAAAACACGGATATTTCGGATATTTGCACTACAAAAATTTTATAAATCAATTTTTTTAAAAATTGTAATTGTTGAACAGGTCTCTAGCAATAATTTGGCTGTAACAGATTGAAAAAATATCAATTAGTCGACGAGTTATGGCCAAAAAACCATGTAAACAATATGCTAAAAATCGGCATTTGACTGCAAAGTTCGAAGATCGATTTAAAAAAATTCGAACTAACATAAACAAACGCCCCAATACGGGTCTTCTAAGTTAGCCTATATTTTCACCCCTCAGTCTCAGAATCGACCTAACTTTTGCTAACCTGATTTTTTTCACAGTGTAATTGGGGCATGGAAGACAGAATTTGCTGCATTATTCGTGGCATTGAAGGGACCGCAGCCGAAATCTTACAGGCAATTCCTGAAGGCGAACGAAACAACTATGGGGAATTGATGGGATGGCGCTATGGTAGCGAGCATCGAAAACAGATTTACCAAATAGAGCTGCAGAATCGCTTCCAAGGGGCGAATGATACTTTGCAGGAATTTGCATCAGACATGGAGAACCTCTAGCAAATGCAGACGAACCTGTAGATAATACAGAGAGGGTAAAAATCAAAACTTTCATAAATGGAATACGTGATGTGGAGCCGAAGCGGGCCACATATGCAAACCCAAAAGGGATATTCGCTGAAACGGTATCGCATGCTCTGACGCAGGAAACGGTCTCGCTTTTAAGTAGACCAGCGTACAAAGCTCACCGCGTGGGAATGGAATGGCCAGATTGGGTAGACGCAATTCTGGAAGCATTAAATGGAAAAAAAAACATACAAATTAAGGAGGAAACGCGGGAGTGTGGAAAGCAAAGCCACATAGCTCGTTATTGCGGCTCTGGCTCCAGTAATCCCACCAATTCAAGTGGACGAGAGCGCAAAGCTGAAGGAGATGAGCAAATCTCCCAAACAAGTCAATCGTTAAACTAAATCGAGCTAGCCGAAAGGGGCGTGGACTGGCTCCCGCAACTGAATGCCCCATAATCGCCTTCTCACAGATCGGAAGGAAAGCTAGTATTGTTATTGCTGTTGCATATGTGGATGGAAGAGAGCACTTACTAACTGTGGATACAGGCGCATCGCATTCCATAATTCGATCTGATTTAGTCAACAAGGAGGTGAGACCATTGTACGGAGCAAAGTTACGTACGGCCACTGGTGAGCACACCCATGTCCTAGGAGAAGTGACATATGAAATCACAATTGGGAACGTGGTAGTTGTACACAGTTTTATAGTAGCAGATATTGTTGACGAAATCATAGTTGGTGTGGACTTCTTGAGCGAGCAAGACTTCAAGATCGACATGCAAAACAGGATTAGGAATTACCAGAACATGGATGTGAGATTAAATTTTGGTTTCGAAAACAACTAATTGACTGTAGACTGGGCGGACGTGTATTTGATAACTCCGCATGGTTTGGCGGATTTCCCTTGTTAATAGTGATTATTAATCTATTAAAGTTGTATAGTGATTAATTATATGAAATTATCAACAAAATAAGTGCAAACAAATGTAAGGTGAACTTTAGTTGCCTAATTAAAACTGTGAACACAAAAATATTCTTGCTCACATATTTGTATGTATATGTACGTATGTTTATTTCCATAACAGTGCAAATAGGAGATTGACAATTTTTCTTTTGCTTTGCTTTTGCTTTGCTTTACGTATGTTTATTTCCATAACAGTGCAAATAGGAGATTGACAATTTTTCTTTTGCTTTGCTTTTGCTTTGCTTTTACCTACATACATATACTATTTGTAGTTGAGTGGAGTGGTAATATAAGAGAAGTGTTACAAGCTCAAACATTTGAAGGTAGTGATCAGTGTTACCGTTTTGGTTATTATTAGCCAAAATTGGTAATTTTTACTGGATTCTTAATACAAAATGTCCGACCGGGATAAGTGTGTCAAAATGCAAAGTGGCTATTAGGGGAGAATCTGGATTTCGTTGCGAGGGTGTATGCGGTAAAATATACCACTCTGCAACAAAATGCTCCGGTTTGGATAGCTCCAAGGCAGCAATTATTGGTTCGCACCCGATGATCAGGTTTATATGCGATGATTGTGTGACGTACATTCAAAACGTAGACCTAGTAATAAGGGAAATACAGGAGAGTGTTGATAAGAACAATTTGTATCTAAAGGAATACAAATTGGAATTTGAGGAGGTTATAAAAACTAATAAGAAGGAAATCGAACAGTTAATGAGAAACATGGAGGATAAGGTAAACGAAAAATTGGCATGTTTAAAAAATCAACATGAGATTTATAAGAAAAGTGTAGAAAAGTTAACAAAGGTAAGAGAGGTAGCAGAAGAAATTAAGGAGCAAACTGAAATGGTAGGTATAGGGAATGAAAATTTGTGCAAAGAGATGAAATCATTAGTGAAGGAAACGAAAAATATTTCATATGCGGGTGCTTTAGGTAACAGAAGCGACACAAGTAAAGCAAAGGGTGTGCCAGAGTTAAAGAAAAATATGCCTATAATAATAAAACCGAAATCTAAACAAACAGGTGGGAAAACAAAGGAAGACTTGACTAACAAAGTTAACCCTAATCAGCTTAGCATTAGCGATATTAGAACAGGGCATAATGGTGTAATGATAATTGAAAGTAGTAACAATGATGAAAGTAGCAAGATTAAGGCCATAATGGATAAAAATATTAGTGATAAATATGAGGTCAGAATTCCGAAGCAATTTAAACCCAAACCCATTGTTACAGGTATGTCATTTGAAAAAAACAATGAAGAGTTATTAGACTGTTTGAGAAAGCAAAACGTCTGCATGGAACAGGGTGAAATAAAGGTGATAAAACAGTACAGTGCGAAAAATAAAAACAGAACCTACTTTAATGCCATTCTTGAGGTCGAAGAAGCGTTATCCTTGGGTTCACTAACACAGGGCAAACTAAATATTGGATGGGAGAGGTGTAAGGTTTATGATGGAATATATTTGACTGTCTGTTTTAAATGCAAAGGTTATAACCATAAGTCATCAGAATGTGACGAAAAGGAAACTTGCAGTAGATGTTTTGGTGAGCATAAAACAAGTGCATGTGAGGAAGCAGACTCAAAAAAATTTATAAACTGCATAAGAGTTAATAAAAAGTTAAATATGGGCTTAGATGAAAATCACCCGTGTAGTAGTAAACAATGTCCGGTATACTTAAAACATCTTAACTCTAAGAAACAAAAGCTAGGATACTAGCAGCTAAAGTGTGTCTACCTTAACATATGTAGTATTTTAGCCAACAAAGCGGAACTCGAGAATCTGATTGAAACTGTTGATCCGGACATAGTACTGTGCTCCGAGACATGTATTACCAATGCAATTTATGATTCGGAAACAAAGTTTCGGAAGTATGCTGTGGTGCGGTGCGACTCGCATAGCAGACATACTGGCGGTGTTATTGCCTTAGTGCGTGACACACTTTGTTTTCGTATCATATTTAATCATTCTATAGATAATAATGTATGGTGTATAGTTCTACAAATAAAGAATTGCAATACAAAATGGCAAATTGGTGTTCTGTATCACTCACCGAATGCTAGTGATGCCGAATTTCTATCTCACATGGAGAATATACTGTTAACAATAACTGATTGTATGGAAAATATGGTGGTCATTGGAGATTTTAACATTAACTTAAATGTTGAATCAACGTACAGCAAAAGACTTAATGAAATGTTTTCGCAACATGCGATGATACAACTCGTAAACTTTAATACTAGGGTAACAGAACACTCCGAAACGCGTATTGATCTGTTGTACTCTAATAATAAAGAGGTGGCCTGCGAAAGGTTGCTTGAGCACCGTATATCGGATCATGAAACTATAATGTTCCGACTTAACGTAGTAAGGCCATACGCACTGTTGAAACAAACTGAAATCACGTCATGGGATAGGTACAGTCCCGATAATTTAATAAATCTCTTAAGGCAATGTGACTTTTCCCTGTTAAAAGAATTTGATGTCGATAGTATGCTATTGCATATAAACAGGTGTTTTATGTCATCAATGAGATACCTTACTTTCCGTAAACAAATCAGAATAAAAATTAGAAATAAATGGTACGACAGACAACTGGCGGAAAGTAATAAGAAAAAATCTCAACTCTATAATAGGGCTATCCTTACTGGAATATGGGATGAATATAATGTCGTGAAAAAGGAGTATAAAAAACTGGTAAGAGTCAAAAAAATAAAGTACATGGAACATAAGGTTGAAATGAATAGGGGTGACACCCGACAAATGTGGAAATACTTAAAGGAGGTGGTTAATAACACAGATCATAGAGAGAAGATTACGGAACTATCAATCAATGGTACAAAATACTCAAGAAGTCTCGAAATAGCGGAAAATTTAAATAGCTTTTTTATTGACAGCATAGCGGAAATACATAGAAATATTGAGGTGGTTAAATACGTAACATCAGGTCAAGTACACATTCAATACCCGTTTAAATTTGAAGAAATTAGTACTGAAGAGATCGTTCAGATAGGTAAAAAATTTAAACATACGACGGGGGGTAATATCTTAATTTCTGAAGGAGTTATTAAAGACTCTATTGAATATATGGGTGATTTTTATGCAACACTTGTAAACAAAAGTCTACAATCAGGCATAGTACCCAAAGAATGGAAAATCTCGACCGTTGTACCGGTAAAAAAGGTAAGAAAGACTGTAAACGCTGAAGAGCTGAGACCCATTAACACTCTCCCAAACTTGGAGAAAATCCTTGAAACGGTGGTGAAAAATCGTCTTGTACAACATTTGGAATCAAATAATATCCTTTTAAAGGAACAGTCTGGGTTCAGAGCAAAACACTCATGTGAAACGGCATTGAACCTAATACTGTCCCAGTGCGAGGAAGACCTTAACAATAAAATGCATGTGGTTGCGGTATTTATTGACCTTAAAAGAGCTTTTGAAAAGATTGATAGAGCCATAATGATTGAAAAGCTCAATAATATAGGTATTGTTAACCCAGAACTGGCTTGGTTTGAAAGTTTTCTCTCTGACCGGTTTCAGCAAACTGTGATAGACACTAGCACATCGGGAAAGTTGGCAGTAGATATCGGGCTACCACAGGGATCAGTTCTTGCGCCTATATTATTTAATATATATATCAACGACATTAAAACAGCTTTAAGACACAGTAAAATAAAATTATTTGCTGATGATGCTTTATTAACGATTAGGGATAAAAGTTTGTCAAATGCGGTAAATAAAATGCAGGATGATCTGGATTCCCTATACAAATGGCTGTGCTCGAACAGATTGAAGTTTAATGTCAAGAAGACAAACTTTATAGTATTATCCAGAGCTGTAAACACTAGCTCTATTAGATGTGATCTAAACATAAAAGGTGACAAGATTGAGGAAGTGAGAAAGATTAAATACTTGGGTATCAATATAGATAGTAAACTGAAATTTGATGAACACATAGATTACACAGTGAGTAAAATTGCCAAAAAAATTGGTTTTATGAAAAGAACCTGCAGATATTTTAGTAGGAAATATAAAACAATGGTATATAGGATCATAGTGGAACCCCATTTTATATACTGTCCCACAATTTTTTTCATAGCTTACGATTCCCAAATAGGGAGATTACAGAAAATGCAAAATCGAGCCATGCGTTTTATACTAAAAAAACCAATGAATACTCCGATTAGAGAACTGATTGATGCAATGCGCTGGTTGAGTGTAAAACAACAACTTTTCTTTCATGCTATGAAGTTTGTGTATAATATTAAAAAGGGCAAACTTCCGGACTACCTTAGTGATAATCTTCGGTATATAAATGAAACTCATTCGTACTTACTAAGGGAGCAAACAAACTTCAGGCTACCTTTATATAGGACCGAAGTTGATAAGAAAAATATTTTCTATAAAGGTTTAAAGGTTAAAAAATTGCGATAATTTTAGTTGTTTCAAACGACTGTTGTTACAACATTGTAAAACTTTGCCTATTGTATAACGCCACATTCATTTATTTATTTATTTATTTATAAGCATTGTTATTTATTGATAAGCACACATTTTCTCTCATTTTTACCGGAAGCATGGATAGGAAAAATGAAATGTGCCAAACCGGGAGTGGAAACTAGGGCTTTCCAACTGCTTATTAGCTACATTAGACAAGCTAATCAGTTTCATCTGGAACCTGTGCGTACAAGTAAGGGGTTAAAATCGGTATTTAATAATGGACTTGCAACATATAATGCTGTACCTGATGATGTTAAACATGCGAGAACTGTTGGATTGTTTAGAGAAAAGGTTGGTCTATGGCAATAAGTTTATTGATTATAATTGTAAGAGTACCTGATTGATGGAGATTATGGGAAAAACAAATTGTCGGTTGTGGAGGCAGAAAACAATTCGGAAATGAATATACTAGTTGGAAAAATCCTGGATAAGACAAAGCAAGATGGACATATACCGGTAAGGGTACTTAATGAGTTCAAATCGCCAATTAAACTTTCCAAAGGAGCTATATTGTGACAATGCCAAGAGGTCGAGGTAATTATCAATTGTGAACAGCTTCAGGAAAATGTTCCTACCAGCGAGATTGATCTTTCAGGTGATATCATGGCGTGGACGGAATGGCTAGAAAAAGATCATCAGAGTAAGGCAAAGCAACTTCTAACAAAGTACTCGAGCATATTTGACAAGGATGGTTCCAAACTAGGTCGGACTAAAGTTGTGAAGCATCACATGGATACTGGTGATTCCAGGCCAATCCGCCAAGCTCCTTGTAGTGTTCCATTGGCCAAACGGCAAGTGGTAAGGGAAATTATACAGGAAATAAGTTACAGCGGCGTGATCGAACCATCAGCTAGTCCAGGGAGCTCACCGGTAGTACTAGTGAAAAAGAAGGACAGAAAGATGACGTTCTGTGTGAATTACTGAATGTTGAACGACGTAACTAAGAAAGACTGCTATCCATGGCCAAGAATCGACGATACTCTGGACTCGTTATCTGGCGCGAAATGACTTTCTACACTGGACTCGAAAATCGGCTAGTGACAAGTGGAGGTGAAGGATGAAGATAAAGAAAAGGCAGCCTCAAGCCTTGGAGAAGGGCTTTGGCAACTTACGGTAATGCCCTTTGGACTATGCAATGCTCCAGGTACTTTTGCTAGACTCATGGATCAGGTACTAAAAGGATTGGTAGGAAAACATGTTTGGTGTACCTGGATGACATCATCGTGCTGGGAAAAAGTTTTGAGGAACACCTAAAGAACTTGGAGGGAGTTTTCAAGGAATACCTGGTGCTGGTTTGAAATGGAGTTCCAAGAAGTGTTTCTTGTTCAAGAAGGAAGTAAGTTATTTGGGTCACAAGGTAAGCATCTGCAATGCCGAGGAAAAGATCGAAGCTGTAAGGGATTGGCCAAGACCGAGAAATTTGTATGAGCTGCAAAGTGTCCTTGGGCTGTGCACGTATTATTGCCGATTTGTAATTAATTTCGCCAGCGTAGCTAGTAGTCTTCATGAGCTACCCAGGAAAAATACTTGCTTTGAATGCAAGAAGAAACACGATTTGGCTTTCCAAGCCTTGACGTTTGTTCTGTATACAGATGCAAGTGGTTATGCTATAAGAGGTATTTTGTCCCAGATTGTCGATGAACATTAGAAGGTAGTTGCGTACTATAGCCGAAGAATCGGGAAGCCTTAAAGGAACTATTGCGCAAGACAGAGAGCTGTTGGCAATGGTAGAGTGCGTTAAACATTTCCGCTAGTATTTCTATGGGCAGCGATTCCATGTCAGAACAGACCACGCAGCGTTGAAATGGCTCTTGCAGTTCCGTAATCCGGAAGGTCAGCTGCCACGATGGATAGAGCGACTGCAAAGTTATGACTTTTCCATAGAGCATCGCAAAGGTAGCACCCACGGAAATGCTGATGCAATGTCACGAAGACCATGTAACTTGGAATGCAAGCATTGTTCGAAGGCTGAAGCCAAGGAAGACATTACAGATGTGCGGCTCATGACTATCTACGGACAAATTGAACATGGATTAATTAAGGAGGTGTTAGCACGAAGATCCAGATCTTACACGTGCGAATTAAGGAATCGAACGAAACGAGCGACCATCAAGAAAGGAGATGTGAGCAGAAAGTCCTGTTACCAAGCCATATTGAGCACAGTGGAATAGTTTGCAATTAGAATCCGGTTGTTCACACCGATTATGGAAGAGTTAGGATGGTCAATGTGTTCGGAAGCTGATAATCGTCTCAAGGAAGAAAATCCCTGATGTACTCAATGAATTACATAACGGTCCAAGCGGAGGTCATCTTGGAGTCACCAAGACCTTGGAGAAAGTCAAGCAAAGATTCTATTGGGTTGGTTGCCGTCAATCGGTCGCGACGTGGATTGCCAACTGTGAAGTATGCATCAAAGCTAAAGGACCGAAATCAAGGAGCCATGGCCAAATGAAACAGTATAACTCAGGTGCGCCATTTGAGAGGATTGCCATGGATGTAGCTGGTCCATTTCCTACTAGCAAATTCGGATGATGGTATGGGAAGGCCAAGGAATAAGATGAAGGTGGTCCATCTGGAAAGGCTAGCTGCGTTTGGTTCCACCAATGTGTCTGATCGGGAAGATCAGACTTAGGTGGAGGGCAGTGTGGCGATTTTTCTCAAGCATGTACCATCCCTAACTCAATAACACTCTCACCACTAGTTAAACACAACAGAGATGACGATGGCTACTCTTGTGCATGCGAGCGTGTACCTAGGAAGAGGAAGAGAGATGGCGGGAATGTTTGCGAATACAGGGCAAAGAGGAGATGTCAATAAATAACACCGACCCTTCGAAAACACGAAGAGCGATCAACCAAGAAAGTTCTCGGTGCGTAGGCAAGCACCCTGTTGGACTATATAAGGCAGTGACCAAGCAAGGCAGGTTGATCAGTTTATTTTCGAGTGTTGTTCAGTAAACTACTGCGAAGTTACCAAACTCTTAAATTCGTATTGCGTTTATTACTAGTAAATAAAACTAGTTATTAGTTACAATATCTGTGCGTGTGTTTATTTGACTTTATAGTCATCGAATCCAGGATTAGTAATCGAAGACTCATAGAATTCGTCACAATTGGAGTCAGAAGCGGTATTGTTAAATAAATACCAGCGATTTCAAGGATAACAACGACATGGCCAAGCTGAATGAATTAAAGATTCAGCAACTCAAAAATGAGTTGGAGCAACGTGGATTTAACACTACAGGCAATAAATCAGAGTTGCAGTCACGATTTCGAGAGGCTATGGAAGTGTGGACACAAACGCGTTGTTGGCTGTATTGACTCAGAAGTCGTCAAGAATTCAACACATCTGGAAGAAGAGAAGACACACATGGCATATCAGCTGGAAGAACAGAAGGCACATATGGCATCTAAGCTTGAAGCACAAGATACTCGTATTACATCGCGGCTGGAAGAACTGAAAACTTGTAAAGTATCTCAGCTGGAAGAGCAGGGAACGCGAATGTCGGAAAAACTGGAAGCACAGGAGGAGCGTATATCCATGCAGGTGACACAAATGTCTTCGCAGTTGGAAGCACAGGAGGAGAGGGTTTCGTGGAAACTAGAAGTGCAAGATGCAAAAATTTCACAATTTCAGGACAAAAATGAGGCTGAGGTGGAAGCTTTTAGAGGTCGTATCCAGGAATTGCAACTAAATCGTCTATCTGCTTCAGCTTCTTTTGATGATTCTCTTCCATTCCAGGTATTTAACCTTTAATTTGAGAAGACGGCTGCAGTGAATAATTGGGGCACTGAAGACAACGTTGCTGCATTGTTCGTGGCATTGAAGGGACCTGCAGCCGAAATCTTACAGACCATTCCTGAAGGCGAACGAAACAACTATGGGTAATTGAGGGGAGGAGTTAAGAGGCGCTATGGTAGCGAGCATGCTCTGACGCAGAAAACAGTCTCGCTTTTAAGTAAGCCAGCGTACAAAGCTCACCGCGTGGAAGTAGAATGGCCAGATTGGGTGGACGCAATTCTGGAAGCATTGAATGGAAAAAAACATAAAAATGAAGGAGGAAATGCTTCCAGTGTGGAAAGCAAGGCCACATAGCTCATTATTGCGACTCTGGCTCCAGTAATCCCGCCAATTCAAGTGGCCAATTCGATTTTGTGGACTTCTTAAACGAGCAAGGCATCAATATCGACATGCAAAACAAGATAATGAACTATAAGAGTGTGGACGTTCCACTCAATTTTGGTTACGAAAAGAACTACGTCAGTAAGCGCGTACTGGTGGAGAAAAGCCGACAAATTCCACCGAAGTCAGAAGCGGTTGTTTGGGCAAAGATTGATGGAGATTATGGGAAAAACAAATTGTCGGTTGTGGAGGCAGAAAACAATTCGGAAATGAATATACTAGTTGGAAAAATCCTGGCTAAGACAAAGCAAGATGGACATATACCGGTAAGGGTACTTAATGAGTTCAAATCGCCAATTAAACTTTCCAAAGAAGCTATATTGTGACAGTGCCAAGAGGTCGAGGTAATTATCAATTGTGAATAGCTTCAGGAAAATGTTCCTACCAGCGAGATTGATATTTCAGGTGATATCATGGCGTGGACGGAATGGCTAGAAAAAGATCATCAGAGTAAGGCAAAGCAACTTCTAACAAAGTACTCGAGCATATTTGACAAGGATGGTTCCAAACTAGGTCGGTCTAAAGTTATGAAGCATCACATGGATACTGGTGATTCCAGGCCAATCCGCCAAGCTCCTTGTAGTGGTAAGGGAAATTATACAGGAAATAAGTTACAGCGGCGTGATCGAACCATCAGCTAGTACAGGGAGCTCACCGGTAGTACTAGTGAAAAAGAAGGACAGAAAGACGAGGTTCTGTGTGGATTACTGAATGTTGAACGACGTAAGTAAGAAAGACTGCTATCCATTGCCAAGAATCGACGATACTCTGGACTCGTTATCTGGCGCGAAATGACTTTCTACACTGGACTCGAAAATCGGCTAGTGACAAGTGGAGGTGAAGGATGAAGATAAAGAAAAGGCAGCCTCAAGCGTTGGAGAAGGGCTTTGGCAACTTACGGTAATGCCCTTTGGACTATGCAATGCTCCAGGTACTTTTGCGAGACTCATGGATCAGGTACTAAAAGGATTGTTAGGAAAACATGTTTGGTGTACCTGGATGACATCATCGTGCTGGGAAAAAGTTTTGAGGAACACCTAAAGAACTTGGAGGGAGTTTTCAAGGAATACCTGGTGCTGGTTTGAAATGGAGTTCTAAGAAGTGTTCCTTGTTCAAGAAGGAAGTAAGTTATTTGGGTCACAAGGTAAGCATCTGCAATGCCGAGGAAAAGATCGAAGCTCTAAGGGATTGGCCAAGACCGAGAAATTTGTATGAGCTACAGAGTGTCCTTGGGCTGTGCACGTATTATTGCCGGTTTGTAATTAATTTCACTAGCGTAGCTAGTAGTCTTCATGAGCTACCCAGGAAAAATACTTGCTTTGAATGCAAGAAGAAACACGATTTGGCTTTCCAAGCCTTGAAGGAACGACTATGTACTGCCCCGATGTTGGCATATCCAATCCCAGGTTCAACGTTTGTTCTGTATACAGATGCAAGTGGTTATGCTATAAGAGGTATTTTGTCCCAGATTGTCGATGAACATGAGAAGGTAGTTGCTTACTATAGCCGAAGAATCGGGAAGCCTTAAAGGAACTATTGCGTAAGACAGAGAGAGCTGTTGGCAATGGTAGAGTGCGTTAAACATTTCCGCAAGTATTTCTATGGGCAGCGATTGCATGTCAGAACAGACCATGCAGCGTTGAAATGGCTCTTGCAGTTCCTTAATCCGGAAGGTCACCTGGCACGATGGATAGAGCGATTGCAAAGTTATGACTTTTTCATAGAACATCGCAAAGGTAGCACCCAAATGCTGATGCAATGCCACAATGACCATGTAACTTGGAACGCAAGCATTGTTCCAAAGAAGAAGCCAAGGAACTATGGACGAATGGGACATGGATCAATTAAAGAAGTTTCAGCACGAAGACCCAGATCTTACACCTTTGATTCAAGGAATCGAACGAAAAGAGCGACCATCAAGAGAGAAGATGCCAGCAGTAAGTCCTGTTGCCAAGTCATATTGGGCACAGTGGAACAGTTTACAGTTGGAATCCGGTTGTTTGCATAGAAGATGGGAGATTGAGGATGGGCAAATGTGTTTGTAAGCTGATAGTCGTCCCAAGGAAGAAAATCCCTGATGTTCTCAATGAATTACATAACGATCTAAGTGGAGGTCAACTTGGAGTCACCAATACCTTAGAGAAAAGCAAGCAGAGATTCTATTGGTTTGGTTGCCGTCAATCATTCGCGGAGTGGATTGCCAACTGTTAGGTGTGCATCAAAGCTAAAGAACCGAAATCAAGGAGTCATGGCCAAAGGAAATAGTATAACTCAGGTGCACCGTTTGAGAGGATTGCCATGGATGTATCTGGCCCATTTCCTACTACCAAATCGGGAAGCCAATATGTACTAGTAATTATGGACTATTTCAGCAAATGGCCAGAAGTATACCCTATTCCAAATCAAACGGCAGAAACCATAGCATAAGTGTTCATTAATAATTTTGTAGCGAGGGTTGGTGCACCGATGGAGCTACACTCTGACCGAGGCAGGAATTTCGAATCCATGGGCATTCGGAAAACTCGGACGACTGCACTGCAACGTCAGTCAGATAGCATATAAGAATTCAATAGAACCTTGGAGTGACACCTAGGGAAAGTGGTGCAAAAGTTCCAGAAAGATTGGGATGCTCATATCCCGTTGTTCCTCATGGCATATCGTTCTGCAGTACATGAGACAACAGGTCAGACTCCTGCAAAAGTAATTTTTGACTTGAAGTTTGGGATAAATGCTAATGCAGGAATAAATGCTCGGAAATCGATAAGCGTCTTGAAAGCGGAAATGAGAGAAATACACGACCTTGTCACTGACAGTAATTCTTCTGACATTATGACACGTCACCAAAATTTTGCAGAAGAAGGTTTTTTTTTATTTAGTTCGCATTCAGTTTATGTATTGCCATGAAATTAGGTACATAGTTTTTTCTTTAGCTCAACCTATATAATGTAATCAATTTTATTTTTATATACTCGTATGTAATATAACAATTTTTGACGCATACGTCTTTTTGCTCTCACCAAATCAGTCTATTTATTTATAATTTGGCTATTACGTTAAAAACTTCTTTAACGAGAGTTGATTTTCTGCACTTTTCTTTTATTTCAAATTATTTGTCCTCACATATTTTAAAAGCAGCGGTTACTGATGGATTGCTTGGCGAGCTATTCAATCACGGCAGCGAGATAAAACGTATGCATCAGCTTCTATGCAGAATATGGAAGGATGAATGCATGACTGAATCATTCTCAGTGCTCTTTGCCTGCCGTATAATGCAGAAAGCTGGACGCTAACAAGTTCTGTTGATAACGTTCTGGGAGTATTCGAGAGAAAAGGTCCTCGAAAGATGTATTGGCCAAAAAGATTTAATGATACGCGGTAGGCAAACATCGACATAGTTCAAAGAATTAAAGTACTGTGGCTTCGTTGACTAGGCGATGAATGAAGATGTTCCGGCCCTGAGTGAATTCTTATCTGCAACCCGCGATGGAAGCGGGGGGAGACCACTACTCCGAATAAAGCAGTAAGTGAAGACTGATTTACGATCCCGTAATGTTTCCAACTGGCGCCAGTTTGCAAAGCGAAGAAATGATTGGAACGCTATATTTAAACGGTTACGCTCCACTAAGTTAGTAAGTAAAAAATTCTTATTTTATGTGTTTTTCGAAATGGTCGATATCGGTTCACAAACAGACATTATATTAAAGTAGGAATATTAATTACTCGAGTTTCCTGAGTTTTTGCACAGATGTACAGTGTGGTACAAGAAGTATGATGTAACGTATTACAAGAAATTCACACATCAATATATTTTCTTGCTTATTTTTAATAAAAAAAATCAAAGGCCTCCGAGTATCGGAGCGTCCCGTCTTCGAATATAAAGCTGTTAAGTGGTTGATTTGATTTGACAACTTCAATAATTGATTTTTTTATACCAACAATTTTGTTGATTTACGGCCTGTACATTTTCAAGTATTCATGAAACGAGCTCAAGGCCAAGAATAATTTTTCACTTTGAATTTTTATGAAAATTATTATTGTTTTTACTTATTAATAATCATTTTTAATTAATTATTAAAAGTTTTTTGATTGAATAGAGTAGGAAAAATGTTTAGAGACAACTGCCATAGCTTTTCTTATAGATCCATTTCGGAAGCTGCTAGACTTCACTCATCAGAGAAATTTTGGCACGCATTGCTAACCATTAAGCTAACAATACGCTGGTTTTGATGTCATCTAAACTCCTAGTTCTATTCTTCTTTTTACCATATGCATGAACCACTTCCGCCATTTGACAGTTAGTAGTGTGATCATGATGGATTTTTGACAGATCTGTTTTATCATCAGAACTGCCTTACCGTGTGCTCTCGGTTTTGCTATTGATTTTTTATACCAACAATTTTGTTGATTTACGGCCTGTACATTTTCAAGTATTCATGAAACGAGCTCAAGGCCAAGAATAATTTTTCACTTTGAATTTTTATGAAAATTATTATTGTTTTTACTTATTAATAATCATTTTTAATTAATTATTAAAAGTTTTTTGATTGAATAGAGTAGGAAAAATGTTTAGAGACAACTGCCATAGCTTTTCTTATAGATCCATTTCGGAAGCTGCTAGACTTCACTCATCAGAGAAATTTTGGCACGCATTGCTAACCATTAAGCTAACAATACGCTGGTTTTGATGTCATCTAAACTCCTAGTTCTATTCTTCTTTTTACCATATGCATGAACCACTTCCGTCATTTGACAGTTAGTAGTGTGATCATGATGGATTTTTGACAGATCTGTTTTATCATCAGAACTGCCTTACCGTGTGCTCTCGGTTTTGCTATTGATTTTTTATACCAACATTTTTCCTACTCTATTCAATCAAAAAACTTTTAATAATTAATTAAAAATGATTATTAATAAGTAAAAACAATAATAATTTTCATAAAAATTCAAAGTGAAAAATTATTCTTGGCCTTGAGCTCGTTTCATGAATACTTGAAAATGTACAGGCCGTAAATCAACAAAATTGTTGGTATAAAAAATCAATAGCAAAACCGAGAGCACACGGTAAGGCAGTTCTGATGATAAAACAGATCTGTCAAAAATCCATCATGATCACACTACTAACTGTCAAATGGCGGAAGTGGTTCATGCATATGGTAAAAAGAAGAATAGAACTAGGAGTTTAGATGACATCAAAACCAGCGTATTGTTAGCTTAATGGTTAGCAATGCGTGCCAAAATTTCTCTGATGAGTGAAGTCTAGCAGCTTCCGAAATGGATCTATAAGAAAAGCTATGGCAGTTGTCTCTAAACATTTTTCCTACTCTATTCAATCAAAAAACTTTTAATAATTAATTAAAAATGATTATTAATAAGTAAAAACAATAATAATTTTCATAAAAATTCAAAGTGAAAAATTATTCTTGGCCTTGAGCTCGTTTCATGAATACTTGAAAATGTACAGGCCGTAAATCAACAAAATTGTTGGTATAAAAAATCAATAGCAAAACCGAGAGCACACGGTAAGGCAGTTCTGATGATAAAACAGATCTGTCAAAAATCCATCATGATCACACTACTAACTGTCAAATGGCGGAAGTGGTTCATGCATATGGTAAAAAGAAGAATAGAACTAGGAGTTTAGATGACATCAAAACCAGCGTATTGTTAGCTTAATGGTTAGCAATGCGTGCCAAAATTTCTCTGATGAGTGAAGTCTAGCAGCTTCCGAAATGGATCTATAAGAAAAGCTATGGCAGTTGTCTCTAAACATTTTTCCTACTCTATTCAATCAAAAAACTTTTAATAATTAATTAAAAATGATTATTAATAAGTAAAAACAATAATAATTTTCATAAAAATTCAAAGTGAAAAATTATTCTTGGCCTTGAGCTCGTTTCATGAATACTTCAACTTCAATAATATTTTTTCATTTTCCTTTGATTTCCTTAATTGAATCTGAAAATTAATGCAAACAATCAATTTATAAGCAAAATATGCTGTTACTGTTATTAAAACCAAGGCCGTAAATGACCACCAAATGGGATTTCTTTTTATTTCTTGTTTTATTGGAGTAAGTATATTAAAATTGTTCAATTTCAAATCAATATTCTTTGTTTCAATGTATTCTTTTACAAAAAATGGTTTAAATTTTCCTTCTTTTAAATGATTTAAGATTTTTCCTTTTGGATTTTCATATTTTTTACTATCAATTGTTGCATTATTCTGAAAGGTTATCAAATAAACTCCATCTATTGTGTGATTATTGATAGTATGTGTGCCTGATGCAATTATAGCACCATCTTTTACAATTTTTATTGACTCATTTTTTTCATTTATTTTTGTACAATTAGCGTGTCTATTATTTAGCATATCTGACAAACATGTGTTATTTTCATTTATCATGCAAAATGCGTTATTTAGTTCTTTTTTACAAAATTTTACTGAATAAAATTTATTTTCACACTTTATTATTTCATTTTCAATCCACAATTTTCCATCTTCCTGTGCCACGGCTACTGCCTTAAACAATTTACATACGTTTTTTACTTTTGGATACTTAATATAAATAACTATTAGACTGTTTTTTTGTGCAATTTTAAATTCTGAAACATCCATAAGATCTGATATTGGTACATTAACTCTTTCTTCGCTAATTATTTCTTTTATTTCTGCCATATCCAAAATTAATGGATTCAAAATTCCTATTTTTGACAATGTAATTGTTTCCACTGTGTTTTCAAGTTCAGTAATTATTAATTTATTTCTTTGTCTTAAAATAGTTTTTTCATTAGAGCTACCTTGTAATTGTTTTAATATCTGTGTTAATTCCGTAATTGTTTTAAATATTTGTGAATTTGTTGTAAACTGCTTATTATTATTTTCTATTAAATCATTTACTTTACTTGTTACTTGCATAAAATCATCATGGTCGGGTGTGCCGGTGATCCATTTCCAAACCGTCCCAAGTTCATTAATTCCCCTTTTTGATCTATTATTAATTTTTAATTTTCCCAACAAAGTTTCTATCATTTGTATTTCAAAATCTATACTTGAGTCTTCAAGTAGTATTATTTCCACGTTGATTCTATAATTTTCTACAATGCTTTCAAACAATGACAAATTTGTTAAATGGTATATTGACCCATAACTTTCAAAAATCGCTGCATCTTCCTCCTCTACAAGTATAGAGTTTTCTCTTGTATAATCAATTATGTCTGATGTGATTGTTCCTATAATACAAAAATATTTAAACTTTAATATTGTCCTTATGAATTATTCTGTTTCTGATTTGTACTTTAACCTTATTCCCTAAATCTTCTACTACTACTTGTTTCTTATATTTGGGCCTTTATTTATTCCTTTCCCCAAATAACCTTTCATATATAATCTCACCTTTATGATAACTCTTTTGAGCCCGCTTTTTGTTATGATGCTCCAACATTTTTCCTTGAGCATTCTTTAACACATCCCTCATATTTCCATGTGCTTCCCTATTAAACAAAATGTTACAAGGCCGTTTACCTGTTACCGAATGTATTGTCTTATTATACTGCTGAACCGCCCTCATAATTGATTCATAATCACTTATTAAACTATGTTCCTGTTTTAAACATCGAGATATTTCTATCAGTGTGGAATGAACCCTCTCTATTTGTCCATTGCTAGTACTGTGACGTGGTGCACAGTAGTAAATCTGTATGTTGAACCTTTCCATTAAGGACTTAAACTGCATCGCACCAAAGCCTGGTTCGTTATCCATAACTATACTTTTAACATCTGGGAATGTTTGTACAAGTTCTAAAATTTTTTCTTCCAAATTTAATTTATCCTCAATACACCTAACCACCAGATACTTCGAATAAGAATCCAGACACGTAATAAATTTTAATTTTTGAGCGAAAAAGATGTCTATATGGAGTTGTTCTCCTTCTTTTTCTGGTATAGGTGCTTCACCTATAGGAATCAATTTCGGATGCCTTTCATATTTATTATTATTGCATATGTTGCAATTCTTCACATATTGCTTAAACTGCCTAACCATTAATGGCCAATAATATTCTTGTCTAATTTGAGCCAAATTTTCCCTATAATTTCGATGTGCCCTATTATGTGTTTGTTCAATAATTGCTCCCTGATCTTCCCTATTAATGACATCATTAGCGAATAATTTAGTATATAAAAATTTTACTGTTGGAAATGCTTCTCTTAGCACATTTTTTATTTCATAAAGCACCTCAGGGGTGCAGTACATTCCAGTCACTACCTTTGGATTCATTCCTTCAAAACACCAACTATATTTTGTGGTATGTCATACTCAATTAAAAATCGTTTGTTATTAAAATTAGAAATCGTTTCCAAGACAGTTATTCTTGCTCCACTATTTATTAATATTTGCTGTTTAAAGTGGTTCAGTGGCTTTTTTGTTTCATGAATCTGATATTCATCATTGCTTTCCGCAGAATGCTGAGTACTTGCTACCGAATCGCTTGAATGATCCGATTCTTCAGAATTTGTTAAATTATTCAGTATCTGTCTTGATAATGCGTCAGCAACAACATTTGCTGCCCCTGGTTTATAAATTATTTTCGGTGAAAATTCCTCAATAAAAGATCTCCATCTTTTAATTTTAATATTCGGGTTTCTTTCGGAAACCGCAAATGACAAAGGTTGATGGTCAGTGTGAATTTCCAAATCACCCACACTGTAAAGATAATTCCTCAAAGTTTTCAATGCCCAGACTATGGCATATAATTCTTTTTCATTGGTTGCATAATTCATTTCCGTGGAATTCAATGTTTTTGAAATAAATATAATGGGTTTTCCTTCCTGTGATAACACAGCACCCAAAGCTACATTCGACGCATCAGTAGTCAAAACAAACTTTTTATTATAATCAGGTTGCGTCAATTGCACCTGTTGAGACAATAAATTCTTCAGCCTTCACAAGCAGCCATTCCCTCTTGATCGAGGTTAATAATCTTCTTCTTTGATAAATATTGGGAAATCCTTCCATTTTCCCCCTGTAAATGCTTAGCCAATGGTTTGGATACAACCGCATAGTTTTCTATAAATTTCCTATAATATCCTGTCAATCCCAAAAATCCCCGCAATTGACGTAATGTTCCTGGTATTGGGTAATTCTGTATGGCCTCGACTTTTTTTGGGTCTGTTTTAATAATGTTCTTGGCCACCACATATCCTAAAAATTCTACTTCTTCTTGATAAAACTTTGACTTTTCAGACGATATTTTCATATTTGCCCCCCTTAATATTTCAATTATGCAACTCAAATGCCTTTTATGTTCCTCCAAATTTTTTGAAAAAATTATAACATCGTCAACATAAACGTGACAAAACTTCCCTATATATTCCCTTAACACGTTATCCATAGCTCGCTGAAAAATACTTCGTGCATTCCTCAATCCAAACGGCATCCGTAAAAACTCGTACTTCCCATTATTCACTGAGAATGCCGTTTTCTCTATATCAGTATCTGGTAAAATCCAGATTCTAAATCAATTTTGGAAAAGTATTTTGACTTTCCCAAATTTGTAAGTATTATTTCTGGGTTTGGCATCGGGTACCTATCCGATATTGTTTTCTCATTAATTTTTTTGAAATCGATTACCAATCGTAACTTCGGACTTCCGTCGTCATTTATCCCCTTCTTTGGAACCACCCATACGGGAGAGTTGTATGGGCTTTTACTTTCCCTAATTATTCCTTTTTGTAACAAATTTTGAATTTCATCATTAACAAAATTATTCACCGACATCGGATAAGGATATTGTTTTGACCAAATTGGTCTTTCCTCAATTATTCGTATCTCTGCTTTTACATCGGTACGAAAAGGTAAATCCAAATTCACCTCGCCATGCAATGCCAAAACTTCACTCCTTGCTTCATTCTGCAAATCTGTCACTATTTCTTTCTCCTCACTAGATCTTGTTCTTTCAACCCTTAAATACTGACAAGAGCTTTCAGTTAATATGTTATGTATAACACTTTCATTCTCAGGAGTATTTTTATTTTCGTTCTGCTCCAATTTCCCCGTGTTTACCCTGGATAATTTTTTAGGAGTTGCTTTTCCCGTTTTAGCTCTAATTTTTTTTTCCTTTTTTTGTTTTTATTTTATTGTCTCCCGGTATTTTATTTCCCGAAACAGCCCTCAATAACCATTCATTAACTTTGTTGCCGGTATTCCCATCGGCGGGCACCTTAAGACTTTCCTGTCCCAAGGGCTTTGAAATATTTAATAGGCCGGTATTATCATCGGCGGGCGCCTTAAGACTAATCTGTCCCAAGGGGTTTAAATTATTTAAGTCATTTAAAATATGTATTCTTTCTTTTTGATCATCTCCATAAACCAACATCCGACCCGGGATATCAATCTTGGCTCCGATTCTACTTAAGAAATTGACTCCAATTAAGAGATCGCTCTCCAAATTATCAATCTCATAAAATCGTTCCTGAATCCCAAATAAATTGATATTATGAAAATACTCTATGATGGTCGAACCATTAATGGTCCTTACCCTCTTCTTAATAGCTAAAAAAATTTTGTTGTTGTATATTCCCGCCCGTATATAAGAACTTGTTGCCCCCGTATCTATTAATATTCTAAAGATTTGCCCCGTTTTTTTATCTGACTTAACGATATAAGGCAAATCAGAATTTATTCTAAAAAATGGTTTTCATTGATATTATTTATCCTTTGTACCTTTTGTTGAGGCTGAGTGCTGACTTGTGCACTCTCGTTGGCCCTTTTGGGTACGCTATTTTGTTGGTAATTATATTGGAAATTACCCCTATTTCCTTCTCGTGGTTGGCTAGATAGCCCAACCCTAGGTCTATTTAATATTTGTATCGATTCCTCTACGTCCATTGGTTCTGGACGACTTTGGTTCCCTTCATTTGTTGGGGTTATCCTTGTTGGATACCTTAAATTATTTTGAAAATTTTGAGTTCTTCGATTTCCCTGTGGAGGACTCCGTGAACCGTTTACTTGGTTATTTTTTGAAAACTGGAGAGCAAATTGTGCTCGCATTTGGTTTGAATAAAGCTCTTGCGCTTTTGCAAGAGCATTTGGCAGATCCTTTGGTGCCAATGTGAACAATATCTGATCTAACGGGTGGTTGAGTCCCGCTATAAATGTCCTCAATGCAGTTTCCCTATTCTTTGTATTCAATTCCTTGGTTATGGCAGAACCTGTGCCATGGGTCATTATTGTTTTGTTAATTAGTAGTGTTAACTTCTTATTGACTTCATTGTAGAATTCAACTAAAGTTCTAGAACCTTGTCTTAGGATACTCATTTCCTGTTCTATAATATGGCAGGGTCTCTTGTCTGCGTACGCAAAGTCCAATCGACTCAACATGCCATGGTTTGTTAATATGTCGTTTGCATCTTGCGTTATTTTGTTTCGCAAGATTGTTAATGCGGCAAAATACTTCTTACTACCTCTGGTATGTGGACACATGGAATTATTAGCGGCTTCACGCCAACTAACATAATTATTAATTTTCCCTTTAAATTCGGGAAGGGATTTAATTACATCTAAATTTTCCTCACACAGTATGGTTGAGTCAATACTCTCGATCGAATATTCCGTTACATCGTTAGCGGAATTTAAATTTTGAAGCTGGCGCCTAACTTGTTCCAGCTCGCTTCGCAATGAATCAGTATTGGCTGCTATCAGCCTGGACACTACATCCATATTTACTGAATTGTTATTATTTGACACAGACATTTCAGAAAATCTATTTACTAACTGTTCCAGTTTTATTTATTATTTCTATTCTTTCCTGGACACTTTTTTTCACTATGATTATCTCTACACCTTTCGCAGTAGTATAATCTCTTATAGCCTAAGGTAGAGGGACTATTTCCCATAAATATTAGTTTATAAAATTTCAAACTTAGACTAATTACCGCTACTGAACTCTCGTCCTGGTTTGCTTTTTGTATCAAATTCTGTACTGATCATTCGTCCGTGGTTTCCTTTTTCCTTACGGGTTGCAGCAACAGCAGTGTAAAGATGATTTATATATTTATTTATTTTTGTACGTATTTTATTTTTGCGGTGTGTGAAGTGTTCTTATTATTTTTTTTTTTTGATTTTTGCAAAATTCTCCTTCTAATATTTGCACTAATTTTTTGTGGTGGAAAGTTCTTTCAAAGTTATTTAAAATTTCTCCTTTGTTTCCTTTTTTTGTCACAGAAACTTTTAGACTAAATGTGTCTTTTGGGTTTTTTTTCCTTTTCTCCTATTTCACAGGATACTTGTTTTTACTGCGTTTGGTAACTAGAGATTTTTGTCTCTTTTTTATAAGTTACAAACACTTATGGACTTATAGTCTCATGATATTTTATTTTTTTTCACTTTTCTCCTACTTCACAGGATACTTGTTTTTATTTAATTGATGTTCGGAGATTTTTGTCTCCTTTTATGAACATCGATTTACACAAAGTTTTTTTCCTTTTCTCACATCACTTGTGATACTAAAAAATTTTCAGAAGGCTTATTTGAAGCCTCCTGGCAGGATCGCCAATTAACTTTTACACGAGGCGCGGAAGGTTTTTAAAAAATAACCACCTTGCTTGGTGTATCAACAAAATCTTCCAATCTTTATTAATTTTCTCTTATTTATAACTTATTTGGTTACCACTACATACCATTGTTTTGCGCTAAGTAAAGTAGAGCTTAAATGTTTACTTAAGCTTATTTCATCATACGATGAAATAGGTTTAGCCTTGAAATGGCTTGCCCCTGAAAAATCAATAAAAATAGCCACCTAGATATTTGAGTTATTGTTTACTTTAGGTTTTCCTGTTTAGATTAAAAATGTGTGGCTACTAATTCTGTTTAGATTAAAAATGTGTCGCTACTAATTGTCAGTGTGACAAAGACATATTTGCCTCGTGTGCCCAAGTGGCGCGATGAAGCTATATTTGTTTACCTAGTGGGTAAGTGTATTGCAGTTCAATACAACTATTCGAATACCACTTTTCGAATAATACTATTCGAATAAACGAATAAATAGTTCGAATAAATATTGTTCGAATTTTTTAAAACGAATATTTTTATTCGTTTATTCGAATAGTATTTATTCAAATATTATTCGGAAATAATCCCATGCCTAATTTCTAGGCGTGATCATAAAACATTTTAGATACAGCATGGCTTTTTTATTGAATATTAACACGAGTTAGTTGGGTTTTGAATATCAATCTGAATAGACGTTTCATAAATATAACTGGAAAATATATTGAATAAATCTTGAATTAATTCTACACAATCTGTGTATTATAAATGAGTGTTATTTATTATAATTATTGAAAATACATAAACGGGTGAGTTGTTACAATGGCGATGAGAATGGGATCAAGAGGCACCGGAAATTAAATTGATTTTTGCGATTAAAATTTTCGCAGCCGTAGGCTGTTGGAGAAATTGTGGTGGCAGCCATTTTGGTTCCGGTGTTACTTGTAGTTTTTGAAAATTTTCACTCGTTTCTGTGTTGAACAGCGAGTAACGAGGATGTTTCAATTAATTTTTAAAATTTTGAAATGATTGTTGCAGATTTGTGGTTGTGTGACATTGAATGTATGGTGATACAGGAAGCGCATTAGATTGTGCATATTAATAAATGATGGCGAATGATTATATTCTGTCGGTGATGGAAAATATGGACACGAGGTACATTTGATTGTACATTTGATTATGCGACGGATTTAATTCTATCGGTAACGGAAAATAGAGGATACGTGGTACATTTGATTGTGCATGCAAGTATGTATATGTTAATGTGCATGTAAATATTTCGATCTTTGAACACTTATGTTTCTGATTTCAGATCACTTGTGCACATAGATATGTAGATAGTAGCGACGGATGAAATTTTGTCGGAAAATTGATATATACATACATAGTGAACGGAAAGAGACACATTTGATTGTGTATATAAATTAGATTGTGGCGGATTTGAGTTTGCCAGGAATTAATTGTGGAGATGGAGATTCGGCCATTCTTATGTGATAACATCGACAAGGCACTTATACGTTCGGAATGGGAGAAGTGGTTTCGGTCGTTTTCTCTTTATCTTCAGGCCGAGGACATTGGCGATGTAGTGAAAAAGAAGTTACTGCATTTAGGGGGACCAGAACTACAAGAAGTTGCTTTTAATCTTCCTGGTGCTTTAGTTGATGTCATCGATGATGTAGATCCTTTTGAGATATTAGTGAGTAAACTCAATGAGTATTTTTCTCCGAAACGTAATTCCACTTTCGAGAGACATCTCTTTCGGAATTTGTCACCTATTGAGGGTGAAAATTTCAATAAATTTTTATTGCGTCTTCGACATCAGGTGTCAAAATGTGAGTTTGGCACAACAGCTGCATGAGATTTGTATTAAGGATAAAATTATAGATGGGCTTCGGTTGATTTAAAGAAGAAACTGTTAGAGAAGGAACAAAGCTTAGCTGAGATAGTTGATACATGTCAAATTTATGAGCAAATTTGCAGACAGTCGGGGTCAATGTTCGTCAAGTCGAGTGATGAATCGGTCAATCGAGTTTCTGCAAAAGGCCACACAGTTAAATATGATAATGATGAATGTTATAGATGTGGACAAAAAGGACATTTTGGAAAGTTTTCGAAATCTAATAAATGCGGTTTGGTTGGACATTTTGCGAGGAAATGTAAAACTAAAAAACGTAAAGGCATGGGCGGTAACGGACAAGGTTCTCCCAAGAAGCGTTCAGAGGCATACAAGGTGCGGAATGTAGAAGTGGATGAAGAGGAGGAAACAAATTGTTTTAAAATTTCACTAACACGTCTATGGACGAAAAGCTTATGTGTGGAATTGGGGGTTGCACTATATCGATGATATTTGATTCGGGTACGCGTTTAAATTTGCTGAGTGAAAGGGATTGGCGGAGGTTGCAAGAGATTGAAAGGGAAGATTCAGAGACTCAGTTCAAGGCTTCCGCATCGAATCAAGCATTAGATATTGTTCGGGTGTTTGATGCCCCGATAACGGTGGATAACAGGGCAGAGAAGATTGGTACCTTTTATGTAATTACAGATGGTTGTCAGTCATTGTTGGGACGTGACACAGCTGTGCAGCTTGAAGTCTTGAAATTAGGGTTGGGCTGAATCACATAGAAGTGGAGCAGCCTTTCTCGAAGGTTTTAGGAGTTAAAATTAAATTGTCGATAGATCCAACGGTGAAACCGGTACAACAACCCATGCATCGTGTTCCTATATCTTTCCTATATCAAGTCGAAGATCAAATTGATGAAATGTTGGCTTTAGATATTGAGCCGGTTTTGGGTCCGTCCTCGTGGATATCACCGATAGTTGTAGTTCATAAAGAGGGAGGAGAGATAAGGTTGTGTATAGATATGAGACGAGCAAATCAGGCAGTGTTGCGGGAGAATTATCCTCTTCCAACTTTTGATATATTTATGACAAAGCTGAGCGGTGCTAAATTTTTCTCGAGGATTGAATGGGCGTATCATCAGCTGGAGTTGGATGAGGCTAGTCGTCACATTACCACTTTTATTTCTCATAAAGGGTTATTTCAGCATAAAAAATTGATGTTTGGGATTAGTTCAGCTCCCGAAATTTTTCAGCGAGTCATAGAAGAGCTCTTATGTTCTTGCAAGAACGCATTTAACTATATAGACGATGTCATAATTTTTGGTAAGACGGAAGAGGAACATGATGAAGCCTTAAAGAAGGTGGTAAAAGTTTTTAAAGACAATAATTTATTAATGAATGAAAAGAAGTGCGTTTGGAAAGCACGGAAACTAAAATTTTTGGGATATTTATTGTCTGATGAAGGTATAGCGCCTGATCCCGATAAGGTAGGAACGATTAAAGATTTTCGAGCTCCGCAGTCGAAAGAGGAAGTGATTGGGATTGGTAACTTACGTGGGCAAACTAATCTGTCCCAAGGGGTTTAAATTATTTAAGTCATTTAAAATATGTATTCTTTCTTTTTGATCATCTCCATAAACCAACATCCGACCCGGGATATCAATCTTGGCTCCGATTCTACTTAAGAAATTGACTCCAATTAAGAGATCGCTCTCCAAATTATCAATCTCATAAAATCGTTCCTGAATCCCAAATAAATTGATATTATGAAAATACTCTATGATGGTCGAACCATTAATGGTCCTTACCCTCTTCTTAATAGCTAAATAAATTTTGTTGTTGTATATTCCCGCCCGTATATAAGAACTTGTTGCCCCCGTATCTATTAATATTCTAAAGATTTGCCCCGTTTTTTTATCTGACTTAACGATATAAGGCAAATCAGAATTTATTCTAAAAAATGGTTTTCATTGATATTATTTATCCTTTGTACCTTTTGTTGAGGCTGAGTGCTGACTTGTGCACTCTCGTTGGCCCTTTTGGGTACGCTATTTTGTTGGTAATTATATTGGAAATTACCCCTATTTCCTTCTCGTGGTTGGCTAGATAGCCCAACCCTAGGTCTATTTAATATTTGTATCGATTCCTCTACGTCCATTGGTTCTGGACGACTTTGGTTCCCTTCATTTGTTGGGGTTATCCTTGTTGGATACCTTAAATTATTTTGAAAATTTTGAGTTCTTCGATTTCCCTGTGGAGGACTCCGTGAACCGTTTACTTGGTTATTTTTTGAAAACTGGAGAGCAAATTGTGCTCGCATTTGGTTTGAATAAAGCTCTTGCGCTTTTGCAAGAGCATTTGGCAGATCCTTTGGTGCCAATGTGAACAATATCTGATCTAACGGGTGGTTGAGTCCCGCTATAAATGTCCTCAATGCAGTTTCCCTATTCTTTGTATTCAATTCCTTGGTTATGGCAGAACCTGTGCCATGGGTCATTATTGTTTTGTTAATTAGTAGTGTTAACTTCTTATTGACTTCATTGTAGAATTCAACTAAAGTTCTAGAACCTTGTCTTAGGATACTCATTTCCTGTTCTATAATATGGCAGGGTCTCTTGTCTGCGTACGCAAAGTCCAATCGACTCAACATGCCATGGTTTGTCAATATGTCGTTTGCATCTTGCGTTATTTTGTTTCGCAAGATTGTTAATGCGGCAAAATACTTCTTACTACCTCTGGTATGTAGACACATGGAATTATTAGCGGCTTCACGCCAACTAACATAATTATTAATTTTCCCTTTAAATTCGGGAAGGGATTTAATTACATCTAAATTTTCCTCACACAGTATGGTTGAGTCAATACTCTCGATCGAATATTCCGTTACATCGTTAGCGGAATTTAAATTTTGAAGCTGGCGCCTAACTTGTTCCAGCTCGCTTCGCAATGAATCAGTATTGGCTGCTATCAGCCTGGGCACTACATCCATATTTACTGAATTGTTATTATTTGACACAGACATTTCAGAAAATCTATTTACTAACTGTTCCAGTTTTATTTATTATTTCTATTCTTTCCTGGACACTTTTTTTCACTATGATTATCTCTACACCTTTCGCAGTAGTATAATCTCTTATAGCCTAAGCTAGAGGGACTATTTCCCATAAATATTAGTTTATAAAATTTCAAACTTAGACTAATTACCGCTACTGAATTCTCGTCCTGGTTTGCTTTTTGTATCACCTTCTGTACTGATCATTCGTCCGTGGTTTCCTTTTTCCTTACGGGTTGCAGCAACAGCAGTGTAAAGATGATTTATATATTTATTTATTTTTGTACGTATTTTATTTTTGCGGTGTGTGAAGTGTTCTTATTATTTTTTTGTTTTGATTTTTGCAAAATTCTCCTTCTAATATTTGCACTAATTTTTTGTGGTGGAAAGTTCTTTCAAAGTTATTTAAAATTTCTCCTTTGTTTCCTTTTTTTGTCACAGAAACTTTTAGACTAAATGTGTCTTTTGGGTTTTTTTTCCTTTTCTCCTATTTCACAGGATACTTGTTTTTACTGCGTTTGGTAACTAGAGATTTTTGTCTCTTTTTTATAAGTTACAAACACTTATGGACTTATAGTCTCATGATATTTTATTTTTTTTCACTTTTCTCCTACTTCACAGGATACTTGTTTTTATTTAATTGATGTTCGGAGATTTTTGTCTCCTTTTACGAACATCGATTTACACAAAGTTTTTTTCCTTTTCTCACATCACTTGTGATACTAAAAAATTTTCAGAAGGCTTATTTGAAGCCTCCTGGCAGGATCGCCAATTAACTTTTACACGAGGCGCGGAAGGTTTTTAAAAAATAACCACCTTGCTTGGTGTATCAACAAAATCTTCCAATCTTTATTAATTTTCTCTTATTTATAACTTATTTGGTTACCACTACATACCATTGTTTTGCGCTAAGTAAAGTAGAGCTTAAATGTTTACTTAAGCTTATTTCATCATACGATGAAATAGGTTTAGCCTTGAAATGGCTTGCCCCTGAAAAATCAATAAAAATAGCCACCTAGATATTTGAGTTATTGTTTACTTTAGGTTTTCCTGTTTAGATTAAAAATGTGTGGCTACTAATTCTGTTTAGATTAAAAATGTGTCGCTACTAATTGTCAGTGTGACAAAGACATATTTGCCTCGTGTGCCCAAGTGGCGCGATGAAGCTATATTTGTTTACCTAGTGGGTAAGTGCTATGGGTGAATGGTGGCGTTAACTTGCATGCGCATAGGTACAAGCGATGAAAATATTGAATTTCGATTTCTAAGTCTCTTGCAGTTCAATACAACTATTCGAATACCACTTTTCGAATAATACTATTCGAATAAACGAATAAATAGTTCGAATAAATATTGTTCGAATTTTTTAAAACGAATATTTTTATTCGTTTATTCGAATAGTATTTATTCAAATATTATTCGGAAATAATCCCATGCCTAATTTCTAGGCGTGATCATAAAACATTTTAGATACAGCATGGCTTTTTTATTGAATATTAACACGAGTTAGTTGGGTTTTGAATATCAATCTGAATAGACGTTTCATAAATATAACTGGAAAATATATTGAATAAATCTTGAATTAATTCTACACAATCTGTGTATTATAAATGAGTGTTATTTATTATAATTATTGAAAATACATAAACGGGTGAGTTGTTACAATGGCGATGAGAATGGGATCAAGAGGCACCGGAAATTAAATTGATTTTTGCGATTGAAATTTTCGCAGCCGTAGGCTGTTGGAGAAATGGTGGTGGCAGCCATTTTGGTTCCGGTGTTACTTGTAGTTTTTGAAAATTTTCACTCGTTTCTGTGTTGAACAGCGAGTAACGAGGATGTTTCAATTAATTTTTAAAATTTTGAAATGATTGTTGCAGATTTGTGGTTGTGTGACATTGAATGTATGGTGATACAGGAAGCGCATTAGATTGTGCATATTAATAAATGATGGCGAATGATTATATTCTGTCGGTGATGGAAAATATGGACACGAGGTACATTTGATTGTACATTTGATTATGCGACGGATTTAATTCTATCGGTAACGGAAAATAGAGGATACGTGGTACATTTGATTGTGCATGCAAGTATGTATATGTTAATGTGCATGTAAATATTTCGATCTTTGAACACTTATGTTTCTGATTTCAGATCACTTGTGCACATAGATATGTAGATAGTAGCGACGGATTAAATTTTGTCGGAAAATTGATATATACATACATAGTGAACGGAAAGAGACACATTTGATTGTGTATATAAATTAGATTGTGGCGGATTTGAGTTTGCCAGGAATTAATTGGATTTGACAAATAAGTTATACCTAGTACAAGTTTGGCTAGTGGTGTGGAGATGGAGATTCGGCCATTCTTATTTGATAACATCGACAAGGCACTTATACGTTCGGAATGGGAGAAGTGGTTTCGGTCGTTTTCTCTTTATCTTCAGGCCGAGGACATTGGCGATGTAGTGAAAAAGAAGTTACTGCATTTAGGGGGACCAGAACTACAAGAAGTTGCTTTTAATCTTCCTGGTGCTTTAGTTGATGTCATCGATGATGTAGATCCTTTTGAGATATTAGTGAGTAAACTCAATGAGTATTTTTCTCCGAAACGTAATTCCACTTTCGAGAGACATCTCTTTCGGAATTTGTCACCTATTGAGGGTGAAAATTTCAATAAATTTTTATTGCGTCTTCGACATCAGGTGTCAAAATGTGAGTTTGGCACAACAGCTGCATGAGATTTGTATTAAGGATAAAATTATAGATGGGCTTCGGTTGATTTAAAGAAGAAACTGTTAGAGAAGGAACAAAGCTTAGCTGAGATAGTTGATACATGTCAAATTTATGAGCAAATTTGCAGACAGTCGGGGTCAATGTTCGTCAAGTCGAGTGATGAATCGGTCAATCGAGTTTCTGCAAAAGGCCACACAGTTAAATATGATAATGATGAATGTTATAGATGTGGACAAAAAGGACATTTTGGAAAGTTTTCGAAATCTAATAAATGCGGTTTGGTTGGACATTTTGCGAGGAAATGTAAAACTAAAAAACGTAAAGGCATGGGCGGTAACGGACAAGGTTCTCCCAAGAAGCGTTCAGAGGCATACAAGGTGCGGAATGTAGAAGTGGATGAAGAGGAGGAAACAAATTGTTTTAAAATTTCACTAACACGTCTATGGACGAAAAGCTTATGTGTGGAATTGGGGGTTGCACTATATCGATGATATTTGATTCGGGTACGCGTTTAAATTTGCTGAGTGAAAGGGATTGGCGGAGGTTGCAAGAGATTGAAAGGGAAGATTCAGCGACTCAGTTCAAGGCTTCCGCATCGAATCAGGCATTAGATATTGTTCGGGTGTTTGATGCCCCGATAACGGTGGATAACAGGGCAGAGAAGATTGGTACCTTTTATGTAATTACAGATGGTTGTCAGTCATTGTTGGGACGTGACACAGCTGTGCAGCTTGAAGTCTTGAAATTAGGGTTGGGCTGAATCACATAGAATTGGAGCAGCCTTTCTCGAAGGTTTTAGGAGTTAAAATTAAATTGTCGATAGATCCAACGGTGAAACAGGTACAACAACCCATGCATCGTGTTCCTATATCTTTCCTATATCAAGTCGAAGATCAAATTGATGAAATGTTGGCTTTAGATATTGAGCCGGTTTTGGGTCCGTCCTCGTGGATATCACCGATAGTTGTAGTTCATAAAGAGGGAGGAGAGATAAGGTTGTGTATAGATATGAGACGAGCAAATCAGGCAGTGTTGCGGGAGAATTATCCTCTTCCAACTTTTGATATATTTATGACAAAGCTGAGCGGTGCTAAATTTTTCTCGAGGATTGAATGGGCGTATCATCAGCTGGAGTTGGATGAGGCTAGTCGTCACATTACCACTTTTATTTCTCATAAAGGGTTATTTCAGTATAAAAAATTGATGTTTGGGATTAGTTCAGCTCCCGAAATTTTTCAGCGAGTCATAGAAGAGCTCTTATGTTCTTGTAAGAACGCATTTAACTATATAGACGATGTCATAATTTTTGGTAAGACGGAAGAGGAACATGATGAAGCCTTAAAGAAGGTGGTAAAAGTTTTTAAAGACAATAATTTATTAATGAATGAAAAGAAGTGCGTTTGGAAAGCACGGAAACTAAAATTTTTGGGATATTTATTGTCTGATGAAGGTATAGCGCCTGATCCCGATAAGGTAGGAACGATTAAAGATTTTCGAGCTCCGCAGTCGAAAGAGGAAGTGATTGGGATTGGTAACTTACGTGGGCAAATTCATGCCGGATTAAGCTGATACGACAGAACCATTAAGAAAGTTGTTGAAATTAAGCTGTAAATTTGTTTGGGATCAAAGTAGCAGATGCAAGTCCAGTAGCTTTAGGCGCAGTACTTTTGCAGTTTGATGACCAAAATGCTCCACATATTATAACATTTGCGAGTAAGAGTTTATCGAAAACATAAAAGAGATATTCACAAACAGAGAAAGAGAGTCTTGCTTTGGTGTGGGCCGTTGAGAGGTATTATTATTATTTGATGGATCTGGAGTTTGAGTTAGTCACTGACCATAAACCTCTTGAAACAATTTTTAAACCTACGTCGAAACCTCCAGCGAGGTTAAAAGTTCAGAGTTATATATCGAGCAGGGAAAGAAAACATTGCTGATTCTGTGTCTAGACTTTGTAAAATTAAGCAAACCAATTCATTTGATAGTTATCATAGTCATGCTATTTTTCATATTGTTGAAAATGCGATCCCTTCAGCTATGGGAATTAGTGAAATTGCCACAGAGAGTGCAAGTGATAGGAAATTGGTAGATACTATAGCCTGTCTTAAAGGCGATCTCTGGTCAACGAACAAAGCAAACATTTATTATCCGTTCCGGTGCGAGCTATCAGCAGTTGGCGAAATTTGCTGCGTGGAACCCGTATTGTAATACCCAAAACGTTGAGGGAGAAAACTTTGCAGCTGGATCATGCGGGACATCCGGGAGAGTCTGCTATGAAGAGCAGATTGCGTTCAAAAGTGTGGTGGCCACTATAGATAGAGATGCAGAGTCGTTTGGTAGTGTTGCCGGCCTACCACACCGAAGGTCCATGGTTCGAGCCCTGGTACAGGTAACATCAAAAGTGATTTGAAAAAAGTTTTTCAAAACGGGGTCGCCCCTCCCCAGTGGTTTGGCAAACTCTCCGAGTGTATTTCTGCCATGACAGGCTTCTCAGCAAAAAATTCGTCTCCTTTGTAGATGCCGTTCGGAGTCGGCAAAAAACTGTAGGTCCCACCAATTTGTAGGGAAAATTCAAATCGGCACACCACAAATTGGAAGAGAAGCTTGGCGCAAAAATCTCTTAGGAGGTTTATGATGATATACCTGTTGTATATCGCGCCATAGAGAGAGAGAGAGTCGTTTGGTAAAAGATGTGTGGACTGTTTATTGGTGTCTCAACCAAATAAACCACCGCCAATGCAGAGACATGTGTTCCCGAATGGACCTTGGCAATGTGTTGCCACTGATTTGTTGGGACCGTTACCAAGTAATGAGTATGTTCTGGTGTTGATAGATTATTATTCTCGTTATCAAGAGGTTAAGTTTTTAAAGAGAATTACGTCTGAGGTTCTGATTTCTGGTTTGCAAGAGATATTTAGTAGATTGGGTATACCGAATTCGTTAAGAGCCGATAATGGCAGGCAATTTACCAGTGCAGAGTTTAGAGATTTTTGCAAAAATCATAATGTTACGTTAATTACGACGCCTCCATATTGGCCACAGGCCAATGGAGAAGTTGAGAATATGAATAGGTCACTGGTGAAGAGATTAATAATAGCGCAAAACAATAAGAGAGATTACAAAAAGGAAATTGAAAAGTTTACGTTGATGTATAATGTCACTCCTCATGGTACAACGGGATCCTCGCCAACCGAACTTATGTTTCATCGTGTAATTCGAGACAAGATTTAAAAGATGATATGTTAGATTCTGCAGCTTGAGATTATGATATTATGAACAAATGAAAAGGGAAAGAGAAGGCGGACTTGAGGCGACGAGCAAAGGAAACTGAAATCGATGTGGGTGATAAGGTTTTATTGCGGAATGTGGTTTTTCCACACAAGCTCACTCCGACGTTTAATTCGACGGAATATTTGGTGAAGGAGAGGAATGGTCATGAGGTGATTTTAACTGCTGGAGGAAAGACGTTCAGGAGGAACATTAGTCATGTAAAGAAATTACCGATATTTGTGACAAACACTTGTGAAGAAGCTGAAGTTTCGAATTCAAAGGAAAATCAAGCACGCGAAGTACCTCTTACACATAATTTAGTTGTCAGCCCACTGACCTTGGAAGCTTCGTTTTCAAGTTCTGAATCTTCTCAAAAATAAGGGAGGAATGTAGAGACCTGCACTGATATAGTAGGCGACAAGTTATATTATTAACATAGTAGGCAACGTTGTGACATTCGATAAACTTATATATAATTTTGGAAGTAGCGAGTTAGTTGTTAGTTGGGTTTTGAATATCAATCTGAATAGACGTTTTATAAATATAACTGGAAAATATATTGAATAAATGTTGAGTTAATTCTAAACAATCTGTGTATAATAAATGAGTGCTATTTATTATAATTATTGAAAATACATAAACGGGTGAGTTGTTACACTGGGTATAGTCTCCGTAACAATGATATGTTTAGCACCAAGTTCCATCATTCATTTGATTGTAAAGTTATTATTTGTTCGTTAATATGTGGGCCGTGTCACTCCCTTTTTCCAAAAATTTGCAGAAAGCAATAATAGGAGGAAAAGGCATTCCCACAAAAGCAGGTTCTATCGTACCGGAATGACTCGGATTTTTATATCCCACCAAGGGCTGTTATTTCGACACTACCCTGTCTAACCTGTCACCTTTTGCCCTAATATTGTCATCCTCCGAGCAGCTCCTTGCAGCAGGGCTTCTCAAAACTCTCTTGCTCCGGGCTGGGGTGGAATCCAACCCGGGTCCAAGAGAATGGATCTGCTGCGTCTGCTGGAAAAAGATCTACGTTAAGCGTTCACACTCCATCCAATGCAATTCTTGTAAAAGATGGTTGCACAAAACTAGGTGCTCCGGGCTAAATCCCTCGACACACAGGCCTCCTAGTTTCTACAAAACTTTTGTGGCTCCTTGCTGTTCACGCCCTAGGACGTCCCGTGGCGAACGACGATCCAGTATCGCAACGTCACAAGCTCCAGAAACAGTCTCCACGACTAACAGCATTAATAACGCCCAGCAAGTAGTGTGTAACACCCGCTGCCGCTCACGCCCACAGCCGCCAACACCTCACACAGTCGCTCACAGCTACTTTTTACGTAGCACCTCTGTTTCAGATGTGAGCAATGCCGAGCGACAGCCGACCCCCCTCCCACTTTGAACTTCCCCTTCTTCTTCCAGCACTAGCACAAATGTAAGCCGAAGCCACCAGCTCCTGGTCCCTTACACCATGTGCTCTCTTTGTCGGTTGAGACTATATACACCTGCGACATCAGTCAAATGCAACTCCTGCCTTGGCCTATGTCACCTGCTTATATGTTCTCAACTTGGAAACAGGAACTTATGGACTGATACGTACGTTGCGCCATGTTGTCGAGCTACGCAACCTACAAGACCGATTCGCCACCTTCCGGTGCTTCGGATCCCTCGTCTTCTAGAGTGCGACACAGTGCGCGACCCAGCCTGCTTCCACCAAGGCATACGGCGTGAATATTTCTCCCCCTTCGCACTTTCGTGTCCTACAGCTAAACTGCAACGGTCTAACCGCGAAAGTGAGTGAAATAGTGAGTTTCATGAAGCGACAGAACATCAAGATCGCTGCCATTCAGGAGACGAAGTTAAATGCTCGATCAAATCTTCGGACTTGTGACGGCTACAACATCCACCGGCGTGACCGATAGAGAGGACTTGGGGGCCGACTCGCCTTCATCACTTACCAATCTGTGCAATATCGTCTATTTGATCCTGACGTCCACCCGAGGGATAACTTCCTGGATCGTAAGGGAACATTTATATACCTCCTGCCACCTGCTGTCCGAGAGATTACCACCCTGACATCAGTGCGTTACTCAGGGGCGATAATCGAGTAATCCTCGGAGACTTCAACGCACACCACGATTTGTGGCACTCAAGCCTACAGGTTGATGGTAGGGGACAGGAATTGGCTGAACAAATAGACGATTCGACGTTTTGCACTGTGAACGGGGACGCCCCCACGAGAGTTGCGGTAAATTGTCCCAGTTCGCGTTGAATGGCCACCAATGCTTCCTCTTGCATCGGACCATTTGCCGATAGTCCTCTCAATCGCCCCAATGACTTCGTTACTTCTGAGAAGCGTACCTTCACTAACTTCAGTAAAGCTGACTGGGTTGGTTTTCTTAATTTCACTGAGAGCACCTTCGCTGCTCTTCCCACCCCGTCTGATGTACGAGAAGGGGAACAAGCGTTTTGCATGGTCATAGCTTCAGCCTCCAACCAATACATTCCGTCAGGTAGAATTAAGGAGATACGTCCGTATTTCCCCGCAGAGGCAGCGGCCCTGGCTAATGAGCGTGACCACGTGCGACGCTTGCACCCTACGGATTCCCAAATTCAAGATCTCAATGCGGAAATCAGACGGCTAGTTGATCAACACAAACGCGCCAAATGGGAGGAGCACCTAAGGTCCTGTAACCTCTCTGCTGGTGTTGGCAAATTATGGTCCTTGTCTCATCCGACCAAACCTAACGACAAAATATCCATCACCTTCGTTGATAAGGTACAGTCGAAACCAAATAGATGCGCGAGCACTTTCTGCCGGCAATTTGTACTGCATCCTCCGGTTGACAAGGAAATCAGGCGTGCCATCAGGGAAGCGCACAAACGCAAAAACAGCCAAGCACCCATTGCCATCACCACCACAGAGGTTCGGGAGGCCATACGGGGGTCTGAAAATTCCAAATCTATTGGCCCAGACGGTATATCCATGCTGATGCTAAAACATCTCGGTGAAGAGGGAGTAAGGTACCTAACAACCGTCTTCAATCTGTCCATGACCACATTTGTCATTCCAGAAAGATGGAAACAGGCAAAGGTGGTGCCACTACTAAAGCCCGGCAAGCCGACCAACGAGAGGGGTCGCATCGACCGATATCACTCCTCTCGCCAGTAGTGAAGACCCTGGAGACGGTCTTGCTCCCTTATTATACCCCTAGTGTGCGGCTAGCCGAACATCAGCATGGATTCCGCAAAATGCATAGCCCTACCACCGCGCTAAACGTCATCACCACACAGATAGGTGTCGGTCTCAACCAACCTCGTCCAAATGACAGGACCGTGCTAGTTGCGCTTGATCTGTCGAAAGCTTTTGACTCTGTTAATCATGCACAACTCATTAACGACCTGGAGGATTCAAACCTTCCCCCCTGTCTTAAGCGTTGGACCGCCAACTATCCGAGTGGCCGGCAGTCATCGGTTGAGTTTAGAGGCGAAAGATCAAAACCACGTATAATTGAGCAGGGGGTGCCACAGGGTGGTGTCCTATCCCCGCTTCTGTTTAATTACTACATATCGAGGCTCCCTTCCCCACCAGAGGGCGTCTCGATCGCCTCCTACGCCGATGACTGCACGATCCTGGCGACTGGACCCTCCGTTGATGAGCTCTGCTCGAGAATTAATTCCTACCTTCCAACCCTTTCCAGTTTCTTCGCTGCACGGACATTGTCACCGACCAAATCCTCGGCCACCTTATTTACGACGTGGAAAGCGCAGGCGAACATGGAATTAGACGTCTACGTCGACGGCATTAAGCTTCCGACTGTCACACACCCCAAAATGTTAGGGGTCACGTAGCCGCGATTGCCACCAAAGTACAAAACCGTAACAAAATCCTCAAGTAACTAGCAGGCAGTACTTGGGGGAAAGACAAAGAAACGTTACTGGCAACGTACAAGGCAATCGGCCAGCCGGTTCTGAGCTACGCGACGCCAATATGGTCGCCGGGGTTAGCAGGCACACATTGGAGGAGGTTGCAGGCTTGCCAAAACACCGTACTCAGAACTGCCACGGGGTGCCTCCTTATGTCTCCTGATGTAAGTGAAGCAAGTTTAGCGTGTGATCAAGAAATGAATCAAGTTTAGCGTGTGATCAAGAAGTGAGTGTTTATTAAAAATTCTTTCTCTTTTTATACAAATTATTGACTTACACGTATAAGCTTAAACACTAATACTTACAAACTACTTTCCTAATGTGTAAATATGTATAATATGTGTAAATGTCTAGCGTCAGCATTTTGCGATCAAGTGCTGTCATATGTAACCAAATATGCGGCATGTGCTAGTGAAGTTGAACTCCCGCTGAGTTCATGATTTATCTAGGTCAGTAGTGTTTGTTTATTGTGACGAAATATTCTGAAGTCAACAGCCTGTTCGTCACACTACACCATCCACCTTAAGAATAGTCATATATAATTGGTTGAAATTGGATATGACTATTAATAAGTGCTTTTTGTGTTTTATTGTAATTTCTTGTTGTACATAATTTTTTGATATTGCTCGCGTTGTTTGTTTATTTGGTTACATTCGCTTTGCGCGTACATATATATTTTTTTTTTTGAATATTTTTTTTTCTATGTGTATATTTGTATCATTATGAGTGGAGTGTTTACAAACCTTTTGTGTTTTGTTTTTTTTTTTCAACATACTGACTTTGTTTATGTGTGTTCGTGTGCATATTTACATATATTACTTTGAGTAATCTGGAGTGCTTTATTTTAGAATTTTTTTTTTTTTTTTTTTTTTTTTTTTATTACTACGGTGTTATACTGGTTTAAGTCTATTTTTATGAATTATTATTTGTTTTTTACTATCGCCTATGTTATGTGGTACTAATGTAAAATTATTATTTATATCTATACTTTTAACTTTATATTTTCCTTTATATCTACTATCTAACTTATGGGAGGCCTCTTCTCTAACTAATACTAAATCTCCTATATTTATCTCCTTACTATAACTACTTTTATCATAATTAAACTTTTGTTTTACTTTAGCCTCTTGGACTAATTTTCTAGCTCTCTGCTGTGCTATCTGGAGTCTATATTTTATTTCTTTGTCATAAGCCTCGTGATTGTACAGTGGGCTGATTTTATTTTCTTCTAAAAATTCGTAATTTGGTGGAGTTTTCCCAAATATGAGCTCAAACGGGCAATATTTATGTATGGTAGATGGCGTCGTATTGTAATACCCGGTGCCCATGTCTGTCATAATTGATTTCATGCGTCCATAAATCAAAATGAAATTTTCAAACACGGCCTTAGCAACTGTTGTTGCGTGTTTGCTTGGGACTGGAATCGCTACCAAGTATTTAGTTAGATCGCATATAATGGTAACTGCATATTCGTTTCCATTTATCGATTTCGGTAATGGTCCGACTGTATCGATTTGTACAATGTCAAATGCCTTCGGAGGTGTCTCCGTTATTGTCATTGGCTCTTTTATGTGTTTATTTGTTTTATTTTTCTTGCAGTGGATGCAGTTCTTTATATATTTTCTTATGTCATTTTTCATATTCAGCCAGCTATATCTCTGCTTGATCTTGTCTGTCATGCGATTTATTCCTGGGTGGCCACCACTAATAGGATCGTCATGATATTTTTGCAGGATTTCTTCTATTTTCCCGGGATCTGTCACATCTATAACCTCTGGGGTTAGTGCTATTGTTAACTTTTTGAGAATCTTATTACCCATTTCAATAAATTTTCCTACTGCAGTATAATTATTTTTGAACAATTTGTCCCCTAAGGTCAACTGTATTTGTACAAGTCCTAAATTGCCGGCTTCGTTTTCGAGCCTGGTAAAGAATTGTCCTAAGTCAATCTTATCCTCAACAATTAGGTTGCTTGTATCAATATTGCTACAAATTTTCTTTCCTTTTTTGAAATATAATTTCGGAGGAGAGAAAACGAGCTCGACTAGTCTTTTTACTTCAAATTTATTTAGCGCTTCATATATTTTGGGGTTCTCTTTGTGACTTTCTTTAATTTCAGTTTTATTACTGATATTTTTAGCTGCTGATCTGGTGGTTGTTTTTAATATTCTGCTTGCTTCCACTGACAAGTCTTTCAGATTTGTTATAGTTATGCGGGATAATGCGTCCGCTATATGGTTTTCTTTACCAGCTTTGTACTCCACTTCAAAATCGTACTCTTCTAAGTCTAGTGTTACTCGTGTCAGCTTTGAGGAAGGACTTTTCATTGAAAATAAGTATGTTAATGGGCGATGGTCGGTTTTAACTAGGAATTTTCTGCCATATACGTATGGTCTGAAGAAGGTTATGGCCCAATGAATCGCGGCCAATTCTTTTTCTATTGTAGCTTTGTTAGTTTCGCCTTTTGTAAAGGACCTTGAAGCGTAGGCAATTGGTAACTGTTTGCCATCATGTTCTTGGCTCAGGACTGCTCCACAAGCGTATCCACTAGCGTCTGTTGTTATGCAAAATTCTTTTTCAAAATCTGGGTATTGCAAGAGTTTTGGACTAATCAATGCTTCCTTTAAGTAGACAAAAGCTTTTTGACATTCTTCTGTCCATTCGAAGTAAACATTCTTTCTACAAAGCCTAGTTAATTTTCTAGAATGTTCTGCAAAATTCGAAACAAATCTTCTGTAATAATTGCAGAGGGCTACGAATCTTTTAACTTCATCTGATGTTTTTGGCGTTGGATACTTTTGAACTGTTTCAAATTTGCTTGGGTCAGGCAATATTCCTTTGTTTGTACATTTATGGCCTAAATAAGTTACTTCTTGGTTGAAAAATAGACATTTGTCTGGATGCAGTTTTAGATTATATTTTCTACAAGTGGAGAACACGTCTCTTAAATTTTTTAGCATGTGGTTTTCAGAACAGCCTAATACAACCAAGTCATCCATGTAGAGGAAGGCTTGGGATGGTTTGAGCCCTGCGAATGCTAGGGTCATCATTCTTTGGAATGAATTTGGTGCTACTTTTAATCCATAAGGTAGTCTTTTGAATCTGTATGTGCCATTTTCGGCTGTAAATGAAGTTATATCCCTTGAATCTGGGTGTAGTTCAATTTGATGAAAACCTGACATAAGGTCTAGGCATGAAAAATATTTTGCTCTACCAAGTTGGTCTAAAATATCATCAATTCTTGGGAGTGGGAATTTGTCTGCTGCTAGCTTTTTGTTTACCTGTCTGTAGTCGACTACTAGTCTCCATCTTTTTTCTGTGTTTCCTGGAAGTGATTTTTTAGGGACTAGTAGGATTGGGCTATTATATTCCGATATGGAGGGTTCTATTATATCGTCTTCTATTAGCTTGTTTACTTGTCTGCTGATTTCTCCCTTCTGGGTTTGAGGTAATCTGTAATTTTTTATGTAAACTGGGGTGTCATCCTTCATATATAATTTCTGTTTATAGAAATTATTGGAGGTGATTGGTTCGGTTTCTAGTGCAAATATGTCTATAAATTCTGTGCATAGTGTTGTTAATTGAGGGTTGACGAATTTTGGAAAATTTTTTGTTAATCGTTTTAATTTTTCTGTATCGTTGCCATTTTTACTGTGCTTTTCTGTTTTAATTAGTGTGTAATCATCTAAGTTTTCGGTCTGGATTTTGTAATTTTGGATAGTTGTGTTTTTATGTGTAGTATTAATGATTTTAACAAAAGTTTGATCCTTGTTTGTGATTGTATTTGCTATAAAAATGCCTTCAGATAATTCTTGGTGTGGGATAAAAATGTTTTTGTTATCGGTATTTACTTTAATTTGTCTAATGACTTCAGATCTAGATGGAATTGTGATTGTGTTGACGGACAGACAGTTTGTTAGATTCATTGTTATTGTTTGAGGAAAATCATATGGTCTTAAAATTAGTTTGTCCTCTGTTTTTCCGTAATCTAGAATACAATTGTATTTCTTTATGAAATCTAGGCCTATTATTCCATCGCATGGAATTTGAAAGTTGTCTTCTACAACATGAAATTTATGATAAATTAGAATGTCATCGCCTTTTAGATCTGCTTTGATTGTGCCTAAAGTGCTAGTTATTCCCTGACCAATGCCTTTCAAATCTGTGATTTGTTCAGTATTAATTTTTCCTTTATTATCTATTTGCTGTTTTTTTATTATGGAGATATCGGCTCCAGTATCAATTAAAAAATTTGAGTATGAATTGTTTAACGATGTCCTTGTAGATATATAGTTGTTTAAGTTTAGATTAAGTACGCATATTTTTCGTTTTGTTAATTTTGAAGTGGAGTTTCCTGGTTTTCCGTTGCGGTACAACTGCGCACATTACGTGTCTGGCTGTAGGGTCTGTTGCCATTCTGTGCTTGTGCTCCTCTCTGAGAATTGTTGTTTTGTCTAAAGTTATTGTTGTATCTTCGTTGCGTTCTGAATCTCCTGCCTTGGTAGTTCCCATAGTTGTTACCTCTGTAACCTTCACGGAAATTACTTCGGTATTGGCCTTGTTGTCGTACATTTAAAATTGTGTTAGAGCTGCCTGTAATTTCGGTACAGCTGTTTGTGAATTTGGAGATTGCGTCGTTCATTGTTGCGAACGTTCCCGCTTGCATTATCATCTTAACTTGGGTGTTGGAGCAGTTTTTGCACATGGCTTTGACTGCTGCCTGTGTTGCATATCTTGTGGCTAAGTCTGGTTTTAATCCATCTGAGATATACGCTCCTTCCAGTGACCTTGTTATTTTTTCTACTTCCGCAGTGTACTGGTTAGCAGTTTTGCTACGCTGCTGGATGTTCAGGAGCTTAGCTGTTAAAACTTCTACTGATTCACCCTTAATCGCGGTTTTGAGTTTTGTTTTGATGTGTTCTATTGTGCTTTCGTTGCTTATGAAATTTCTTGCTGTGCCTTTTAGCTTGGTCTTAATCATGGTAATGGCCAATGCCTCGTGTGTATCCTTGATTTGTTCAAGTATATCGAGTGCATCTAGGAAACTGTTTAGGTTTTCTGGTTTACCATCAAACTCTGGTAATACTGACGAAGCAGTTTTAATGAACTCAACTACCGTTTGCACCATTGTGACGCTTATACCTGGTATATCTATTGGTTGAAGGTTTGGTATATTTTCTTCTATCAATGGGCTCTGAGCACGTTCTGCCAAAAGCGCATTGAAATCTATTTGTAGGTCTTCCTCTACTGTGGTTGGTACATTGACTTCTATATTGTATCTTGCTAAAGAAGATACTAGTTTGTCCCTTACGGCAGAGAAAAATTGGTAAGACTCTACTTGGTGTTCCTTGGTAAGTATGTTATTTACCGCTTTGATCACCTGTCCTATGCTATTTAGAGCTTCTAAAATTATCTTAAAATGCTTTACGATAGTTTCTGTTTTTATATTAATATTTTTATTTATGCATTTGTAAGATTTATCAGCTTTTAGTTTTTCTTCATATAGGGTATCATATATTTCCTGCCATTTATTCATATCTTAGTTTACAATTTTTTTTTTTCGTTTAAATGCGTTGTTGTACATTGTTCAATCGTCTTAACTTATTTTTTATATAATTTTTGAATAAAATTGCAATTGCGACAATTAAACATGTAGCCAAACAAGCAAAAATTGTTAACCATTTATCGGTGATCTCTTCTTTCCGTTCACTAATAGGATGTGGCTCGTATTGGGCTAATCGATTTTCAGATTTTTGATCTGCTGAACTTTCTTTACCTACCTCGTACCCTGCTATTCCTATCAGTATACCGTTAAGTGCAACTTTCCACCATGCCATTTTAAAATTTTTCTTTTTAACGTGTATTTAATAAAAATTTAAAATTTAATAATATTTACCACTCCAATTTACTCAGTTTGTTTGTTTTTATTTACAAGTTATTTCTTAACATTTTAATTTTATCTTTTAGTTTCTGCCTATGGTTAATGTCTACGGTTAAATTAAGTAGCCTAAAAGCTTCAGCGATTTCTTTTCGCTTCCTAACCTGTCTACCACCTCGTTTCCTTTTATGGATTATTACGGGTGTAGGAATTTTGGGAGTTTCCTCCTTTTTGACAAGCTTATTCCTGCGCCGATACTCCTCTATGGTGATCGGTGTAGGCCCTTGCTTTTCGGTGTCACGATCTTTTAAAATTTTTTCAGAAATGGCAATTAGCTCTTTGATAGTATCGCGACACTTGTTAAAAATTCTATCAAATTCTTCTTTGGTTTTTATTTCTTGCATACTAACTTGATTTTTAATTTTTTGTTTGTACTGTTAAACTTTAAGCAACATGTGCTTATAAAAAAATTCCTAAGCAAATTAAATTGCTCTTAGCTTAGCGGCCGTAGAGGCGTGCCTACCAAATTTCTAATGTATGTTTATACAAATAATGTCTGCCAATGTCCAGCTGCCAGTCTCTTTTTTTCAGGATGTATGGTTTGTCCATGGTTATTCCACCCTTTTTATGCTTCTTCTGGATGTCTTCTGTTTGGTGTTGGAGGGTTCATTCAAAAATATTTGCCGAAAAGAAGTCCAAATATGGCCGCAACACTTGTCAACGCCAATAAAATTTGCTTCTCGCCTACTGTCCTGGCGGGATTATGACTGGCTGATATAAAGCCTGGCAGGATCGCCATGTAAGTGAAGCAAGTTTAGCGTGTGATCAAGAAATGAATCAAGTTTAGCGTGTGATCAAGAAGTGAATGTTTATTAAAAATTCTTTCTCTTTTTATACAAATTATTGACTTACACGTATAAGCTTAAACACTAATACTTACAAACTACTTTCCTAATGTGTAAATATGTATAATATGTGGAAATGTCTAGCGTCAACATTTTGCGATCAAGTGCTGTCATATGTAACCAAATATGCGGCATGTGCTAGTGAAGTTGAACTCCCGCTGAGTTCATGATTTATCTAGGTCAGTAGTGTTTGTTTATTGTGACGAAATATTCTGAAGTCAACAGCCTGTTCGTCACACTACACTGAGCACCATCTTCATAATGAGGCAAAAATGCTCGATGTCAAAGAGCATTGTGAGAAGTTGACCAGGCAATTCCTGTTCAACTGCCATAAGCCGCAGCACCCGAACAGGAGCCTGCTCAACGAAAATCCGCCTCCCAGGAGAATAAGGAGTCACGTCCGTAAGCACTATGACGAGATCCGGCATCACATTTTCTCGCCGTTTGATCCAAAGGTGCACCGGTGGCCCTCAACCTCATCCACATGGAGTCGGTAAACTCATTTGTCAGGTCTTCTCCAGTCAATGCAGTACCACAGGCACAAGCCCCACCTGTTGCCGACGAGGAACGCGAACTGCCCAGGGAGACAAGAGTCACGCTATCTGAACTTCGTTCTGGATACTGTAACGGACTAAACTCTTACCTATCCAGACTGAAACCTGACATGCCAAATGTCTGCCCGGCATGCGGCGTGCCTCCCCACGATACTAACCATCTGTTCATCTGCTCAACTGAGCCCACTCTTCTAACACCAATTTCAGTCTGGTCCACTCCTGTTGAAGCCGCGAGGTTTCTTGGACTTTCGTTAGAAGAGCCTGATTACAGTGTTGGATGAGGGGTGACATCCTAGGCAGGTTAAGTAGTCGCTACAACAACAACAACAGGAGGCTTCCAAATTCTAGCATTCTATCTGCATAAGTCAATGAGATATAGCATGCTCTGCCTTGCTACCTAATTTTCAGTAAAATTTTATAACCTTTTTTGTGGCAGAGTTCGAAAAGCGATTCAACATATTTTCAGTGGGTGTACTTTTCCCAACAATAGTATGCCTCGTACCAAGTTTCATTATTCCAGCGTAAATGGTTTCAAAGTTATGAACACTCGAAATCTGAAAATTGCCCACTTATAAGTGGGCGGTGTCATTCCCAAATCCAAAATTAAAAAAAATTCTTAGTATAATGATAAAGTCGGTATATATACCAAATCTTACCATTTTAGCTGCTTCTGTTAATGAATTATTATATTTTATCATTAATTTGAAAAGGAAACAAGTAAGGAAGTCTAAGTTCGGGTGGAACCGAACATTATATACCTAGTAGTGATCTATTATGGCATCCCAATTTACGCAGGTCTATTTTAATACTTTCAGTTCGTATTTGCATTCAAATAGGTAGACGGACAGACAGATAGACGTATCGAGGGACGGACATGGCTATATCGCCTCAGCTCATCCTCCTGATTATATACAACTTCGATTTTCAGACTTAGGTGGAGGGCAGTGTGACGATTATTCTCAAGCATGTACCATCCCGAACTCAAAAACACTCCCACCACTAGTAAAACACAACAGAGATGACGATGGCTACTCTTATGTATGCAAGCGTGTACCAAGGAAGAGGAAGAGAGATGGCGCGAATGTTTGCGAATACAAGGCAAAGAGGAGATGTCAATAAATAACCGACCCATCGAGAACACGAAGAGCCAACAACCAAGAAATTTCTAGGTGCGTGGGGTAGCACCCTGTTGGACTATATAAAGCAGTGGCCAAGCAAGGCAGGTTGATCAGTTTTTTTTCAAGTGTTGTCGAATCATCGAATTCGTCACAATACCATACCTTCAACAAAACTTCCACCTCTGCTCAACACAACAAACGTAAGTAGCACGGTTGAATTAGTTAAAGGTTATGTCTTCACGTGGGCAAGAAAAAAGTTTATTTCGTGCTGACGTAATCATAGCGATTCTGAACAGATTTCTCCCATTTTCCATTCCCGCAATCATGAAGGCACATTTTTTGGGAATTGTTTATCTTTTCCCATCTCCTCGTATCACAAACTAATTTCGAAAAATCGAATATGTATTTGGGAGGAAAAGTAGGTATTCTGAATGTTGAAAAAATGGGAGAATTGCCAAATTATTTCGGGAGACATTTCCTCAAACATTTTTAAGGGAGTTCATAGAAAGTTTTTTTTTTTTTGCTTATCAATGACAGTAGTAAGTTATAGTTTAGTAATGTTGCTATGGGTACCAATAGACGCGTATCGGTCCTAGGATGTAGTTGGACTACGTTCGGTATATCTTTAGGGAATCGGCTGTTGATGTCATATGTGTATTTGAGGCTTGGTTTACTTCTAATATCTCTGACCAGTACTATAACATTCCAAATTACAATCTTATAAGCATGACCGACATAATAAGAAAGGTGGTGGTGTAGCAATTTATTGCAGATCGAACCTAAAAGTTAAAGTTCTCGCAGTATCCGCCAACACTGATACTGAATTTATTATTGCTGAAGTTGGTGACAATGTAACTAAAATTCTCGTGTCCTGTGCGTATAACCCTCATCGATGTTTTTTGTTGGACTCATTTTTTTTTGAGCTATCTATATTCTTAATGAACTATGAACGATACATAATATATGTTAATATCTTTCTAAATGACTCTTGTTCCGCTAAGCTGTTAGATCATGTTTCCCCTGCAGGTCTTGATATAGCCAACAAGTGTATCCCTACAAGATTCGCCAGCAATGCTAGCCCTAGCCTTTTGGACATATTCATAACGTCTAGCCTGCACCACGTTCCTAAATTTGAGCAAATGTGCTTTGTTAGCGATCATGATCTAATTTTCTGTACGTTAGATGTTGCCCTTAATCGTCCTGCTGAAAGAGCTGCTTTTATGTATCGTGATTTCAAGTCAATAAATGTTGAAAGCCTGTTTGCTGATCTGTCTAATGTTAGTTGGAATGATTGCTGGTACGTTGATAGTGTTGATGAAAAACTTAGTTTTTTAAATAATACCTTGACAAGAATGTCAAATGACCATATCCCCGTTCTTACAGTTCGTTCTTTGAATATATAATGTCCTTGGTACAGTAGAGAAGTCCGATCTGCAATAAGAGCTCGCAATAGATTGTATGCGAAATGGAGAAGAGTCAATACTGAGTCTGCCTGGTCAGACTACCGAATTGCCCGAAACAAATCTTCTTGCCTTACCAGACATGCAAAAGGGCTTTACTTTAGGTCTATGTTGAATCCGGCTCTGGAATCGAAAGTCTTGCGGCGAAATCTCAAAAAATTGGGCGTTCATGGGAAAAATAAATCTGAGTGCGAATTAGATCCTAACACTTTAAATGAGTTTTTTTAGTGCTAGTGAAAGCAGTAGCAATCCTCTAGCTGCAAATTTTTTGAGCTCTTTGGCCGTAAATGCAAACTTTGATTTCATCGGAGTAACTGAGGTAGATGTTTTAAAGAGTATTATGAGTATCAAGTCAGAGGCCATTGGTGAAGATGGAATTTCGTTGAAACTTGTGAAGCTCGTATTGCCTTTTATCTTGGGTACCCTTACAGATGTTGTCAATCATTGCTTGACAACTTCGTGTTTCCCTAATGAGTGGAAAAAAGCTTTAATTATTCCTACCGCCCCCAGTGATTATAGGCCGATTAGCATTTTACCAGTCTTTTCCAAAGTGTGTGAGTCCATAATGGCAATGCAAATCTCACAACATATCCATGAAAATAACTTGTTATCACACTTCCAGTCTGGATTTAGGCCTAAGCATAGCTGCTCTACAGTTATGTAGAAAATACTTGATGACATAAGGATACAATTTGACAATGGTGACCTAACTCTTCTTTGCCTTTTAGACTTCTCTAAGGCCTTTGACCTGGTGAATCATAGTTTGCTCTGCAACAAGCTTAAGCTTATGTCCAGCTACCTTTCAGGAAGAATCCAAAGGGTGAAGGGTAAAAGTGCATTATCTGACCCTAGTACTGTAGTGTCCGGTGTGCCCCATGGATCTATCCTAGGTCCGCTTTTGTTTAGTCTTTTCGTCAATGATGTGTTTTCTGTGTGTAAGTATGTCAATGTTCATGCCTGTGCTGATGATATCCAGCTGTATTTGTCCAGTCCCGTTGGGCTTCTGGAGGATTTGTGTTTTAAAATTAATAGTGATCTGTCTGCCATTTCGTGTTGGTCTCGTAAAAATTGTCTCTGCCTGAATGTGCCCACATCTTATGTGTTGCCCATTAGCAATAGCGTGATTCATGTGGAAAATATCCCTGAGCTAATTATTGGCGACAGTTCCCTCAAGTTTATGAATAGAATAACAAATCTGGGCTTCATTGTAAGTTGTTCCGATCATGTTAACAAAGTTGTCTGTAATATATATGCCACTTTCCGTAGATTAAATCTGTCTGCTTTGTTCACATCTCTTGAGATACGTAGAAAGCTAGCCATCCAATTGATCGTACCGCAAATAACTTATTCTGAACTCGTATACAGCAGACTAGACTCTCGTTCATCACACAAAATAGATGTAGCTTTTAATAATGTCACACGCTATGTATATGGTCTCAGGAGATATAACCACAATACTTTATGGAGAGACACAATTCTCGGGTGCAACATTTTCGATTATCTTGCAGCTAGAAATTGTATATTTATATACAATCTTATTAAACAAAAAAGTCCGAAGTACCTCTATGAGAAATTGCAGTTAACCAGGTCTAGCAGAGTTCGTAGCCTAAGTATTCCTACTTGTCCTCGTCTAGGCTGTTCTTCGTCAGTGCTGTGAGGCTTTGGAATTCCATTCCTGAGTCAATCAAGGCGGCAATGAATGCGACTAACTACAAAGTGGTAATACATAGCTACTTTAATAATCATAGATGAATGTAAATGTAATTGTAACGCAATTCTACTATCTTCTATGTCTATGGCCCGGTTTCACCAACTCGACTTAACTTAGTTAAGTAGCGATTTTCACTTTTTCAGTTTCACCACGTAACTTAGCTAAGTCACAACTTAGTCAACTTGCCAGCTGACTTATTCTCGACTAAGCAGTGTTGCTGTGGTTCAAAACCTAAATGTCAGTAATGTTGCTAATTTGTTTTGTGCAACGCCCCAGTCGGAAACTTCACCATGCTTGACTTTAACAGGGTAAGCGTAGATGCATGTGAACGCTTGTTTTCTAGCATGCAACCATTACGAAACTATCGTTTTCAATTAAGCGCTAATTTTATAACCTTCCAACTAAAGAGAAATAGGTGTAAGATCAATACATTCCTTCTTGTATGGCCATACATGCCCATTTCGCACTGGGGTATTGGGATGCGTAGAGTTGTCTGGTATGAAAAAATACTACTATGCATAAAACAGCTTATCGGGTTGTTGTGCTTAAAATTATTTAAGTCGCTCAGTTGGTGAAACCCAAAATTAAGAATCTGTGCTAACTTAAGTCACGACTTAGTTTTAGTCTTAGTCGCGTTGGTGAAACCGGCCCTATGTATCCTTCCTTCTGCTTCTAAGCTAAGTCTATTTTTGTAAGCATTATCATTTTGTGTAGGCTAAATAGTTTAAGGAAAATATTTTTTATTGAATGTATCTGTAGTTAATGATTCACATGTTGAATTAATTATCCTTCTATTGATATACTATAAAAGACATACTACAAGTCTTAAATGTACAACCTAATATATTTTTCTGAACAAATATGAAATATGTCTTATTATAAGGTACATTAAACTAGGCAAACCACGCCCGTATATGCTAATATTTCTTTTTTCATCCGCAACAGGTGTCAAGAGGCTGCTGGCATAGCAAAGGCTTATGGTTTCCACAACATATTTTAATAGTTTTAAGACTAATTCAACTTTTATAAATTGAAATTTGTATTCATCTGGGGTTGGTTGCTGGCGGCTACACTTTGTTTTTTTTTAAGCTGGCTCGCCGCAAGGGGGCCGGCATGTTTAGGTCACCGGCCTAAAAATCACGGTAGCCCCTCGTATTGTGCATCTGCCCGCGCGGTTACATTTATATATTTTACCGATAACAGCTCTTACCCCTCCGAACCTAACGAAGGTAGGCAGTCGGCGGCGGTATAGAGCTAATTTTATAAAAAAGACTTGGCCACTACTTGTTCATCGAACGTACGAAAGTCACCAGCAGCCAAACCAGGTAATTCTACTTTTTCCAATTAGTTGCCCCTAATTCATTGTGCATTTAATTTAACATTGAGATAAAATACTCCCTGTATTTGATTACTTTGAAAATCCTTTTGTTTATTTATTTTGCTAATTTGGTGCTTGTTCTTTTCTCTCCCTTTATTACGTGGGAGCGCGCCCGCTGATTGCGACGTCGACGACCGTAGCACTATGAAAAATTAAATACTGTAAGGTTATGTTCATTGATTTTATAAACGAAAAGGATATTAACATAAAAAGATGTGATTAATACCGTGTTATTGATATAAGATTTTTTCAGGTGTCAGCCTTAGTGTCACTTTGGGACTTACACCAGCATTAAAACTCCTACCGTCTTGCACCGATCCCCTCGGGACAGCGTTACTGTACTTCCTTTGAAGTTCAGAGCTGGGGAGGTAGATTTTCATTCTACTAGGCTGGAGTGTTATTGAAAGAAGGTCTTTCTTGTCCAACAACAAAAAAAGTTTATAAATTTAACTACATATGCATGTAATCAAGCACCTACATCTACTCTTTTATTTTGTCAGATTAGTTCATCTAAAGCTAGGCGGTTGGAATGGCCATGTTTCCAGTCCCAGTCTATGATAGATGGGTAGCTAAAATGGCATAAAAAACCCGTTGAAACCTACTGATGTAGTTCGGATATATGTTACAACCAACCTGAGTTGTTGATAAGCTCAAGGATTTTTGGAATCCCTATTTCGGATATACGGTCCAAGTTTTCCATAAAGGGGTTTCCAAAGGAATTTATTCACATTCTGGTTAGAGCCGGGAATTTACACAGAAAATATTCAACGGTCTCTTTGATATCTATGTCTTTCCAACTTCTGCAGTAATCATGGTGCGGAATTCCCATATTTTCCGCATGCATGCCTATCGCCTGTGCAGACTGCTATAAGTTTGTGGGTGTCAGCTCTTGACCTGCTTAGTAGACTTTTTGTCTTCTTTTGGCTATAGACTGGCCAGGTGGATCTTGATATTGCGCAACTAGTGGTGTTCCTCCACTTCAGTTGTGCTTCGTTCCGATAGTACCTTTGGATGTTTCCCCTAGCTACTGCTAGGGGTACCCCCATTTCTAGGTTTATTGTTTCCTCATTTCCTTCCGATGAGCCAATACGTGCCAGCTCATCAGCCTTCTCATTACCCTCAATTCCTCTATGATCCGGAACCCAGGTAATGGATAGTTCAAGGCTAGTTAGTGCCAGGATCTGTTTGCATGCATGCACCACATTCAAACTCGTGTGTGGTGCTGCTATTGCCTTTATTGCTGCTTGGCTGTCTGAAAAGATAGTGACTTTACCAGTTATGTTCCGGTCCTCGAGTGATTTGCCGGCCTGCGAGATCGCAATAACTTCTGCTTGAAACACACTGAATGATACGAAAATATCTAGCGACACCGGCTCCCACACCTGAATCCAGCTTTGACCCGTCGGTGTAGATTTGAATGCCGCTGTCCACTGCGATCCTGCCCCTCTTCCAGTCATTCCTACTCGAATTGATAGTAGCAGCATTGCTCTCAAACTTCAGTTTAGGAGGATAAAAGTCTGTCTTGGCATTAATCGGGCCTGCTGGCAGATTGGTAAAAATATTACTATGCCCTTGCTTAGTATCCTTCCAGCAGCCAGACTCCCTAAATCTTAGTGCGGTTTGTGCCGATTTACACAATATGTGTAGGTCAATTGGGAGCAGGTTCAAAATAGGATCCAAGGCCGCAGTGGGGTAAGTGCGCAAGGCTCCCGTGGTACCACGCAGCGCGCTGGACCTTCCGTGGGCTGATGAGATTGTAGTTCTTCCCACCACACCATAAGTCAGCACAGGCCGCACTACCGCCTCGTATATCCATAGCACCATCTTCGGCCTGAGACCCAATTTTATAATAAATATTGATTTGCAGGCATAGAAAGCGACGCAGGCCTTCCGCACTGCTCCTCGATGTACGACTTTCAGTTGAATTTAATTTAGGTAGTTTGAAGGAAGGTGGCTTGTACAAGGTGGCGCAAAAGTAAGCTTCCGATGCTCAGCATATCGGTTGTGGCACGTGCAGTGTGTGCTGTTGCACCGTCTTGTTGGAACCACATATTTTCCAATCCCAATTCATCAAGTTGCGGCAAAAAGAACTCGTTGATCATTGCTCTGTAGCGCTCACCATTCACAGTAACCGTTTGGCCCCGACCGATTATTGGTCAAATAAATAGTCAGCAATATTCCGCGTTCTGGAGCAGTGTAGCGTAACATTGTTTATCAACGTGTATTTCGCATGTGTTTACTACACAAACGTCAAAACAGAACTGACTTTAGGGGCCAATCGCAAAATTTATAGCATTTTCTGATAGGAGGATTACTTTTGCGCCACATTGTACTTCCTCGTGAAGAGTAGTAGATCCGTTTTCTCCGGATTTAGCCTAAGGCCACACTCATGTGCCCACCTACTTAGTTTTGCCAACGTTCTTTCCATGATTTCACCCTTCACGGAAGGGAAGTGACATGAGACCAGGATCGCCCAATCGCCGGCGTACTCCCTGAATTTTGCCCCAATTCTAGTGAGTTTTATTAGGATGTCGTTTGTAGTAAGGAGCCATAGCAGAGGTGAGAACACCCCGCCCCGCGGTGTGCCTCTACATATCTGCTTTTTGACTTTTGCCCCCCCCCCCCCCCTAGCTCAGAAGATATTTCGCGGTTAAGAAGTAGGGACGAGATACAGTTTATTATTGGCTCCCTCACCCCTGCCCCAAGGAGTGCTGCTGATATGGCTTCGGCTCTCACGTTGTTGAAAGCGCTCTCCACAACAACAAACGCAGCTAGAGTAAATTCTTTATATAAGAGTGACTTCTCGACTGGTCGCTCTTACTCGTGTAGTGCTGTCTCTATGGATTTCTCCCTAAGATACGCGTGCTGCGCATCAGAGGAAGGAATCTCCTGAAGAAGTTCCAGTATAAGAATATCTAATAATCTCTCAAAAGTAATATCAAGAAATTCCTCCCACCCTTCGAAGTTCTCTGAACCCGGAAAAGCAATGGTAGGAGAGCTGCCCTTGTTACATATATTTACATAGATTGTTCAATAATATAAAGTTAAAGAGTGACTCACCCCGATCGTTTATTTCGCTGCTGCCCTACATCGAGTGTCTTGCGTTAGCGTCACAGCGTTCGTTTCGTTTGCCACCAGCTGTACTTCCTCAGGAGGTGCGTATCTATCACGAGCCATGTACGCTGAGGCGATCGCCAGACTACGTCCGCCTCGTGACTCAATTTTAACCACTGTCAGATAAAAAGTGCTGAAATTAGGTAAAAAGAAAGCATTAATGGTATCCCTAACAAGGATGCAAGCCCTCGGTTTACCTTTTCCAAGTGTGTAGAATAGGTGGAAATTCCTGTTAGGAAGTCCTCTGACCTTGGAGCGCCATACCCAGGGTTCCTGCACCAAGCAGATATCGATGTCCTCCTCCATTAGGAGGACGAGAAGGTTGTCCGAGGCGATCTTCGAATGTTGCAGGTTAATCATCGGACTGGGGGGAAACACTTGCAGTCTTTCCGGACCTTGACGGAGTACCATTCTCAGCTGGCCCTGCCAAGCTGAGCTCCGCTAGCAGTTTGTTGGTATCGTCAACCTTCTCTAGATTACTATCCGCCGCTACTGTTGCTGGGGAAATCTTAAGTTTAGCGTCCCTCACGCCAAACTTCAGCTTGTTTCCCTTTCCTCAAGTGCCCCCAGGGACTCGTTGGGGATCAGTAGTAGCGCTGGTTGGCTTGTACTCGATTTTCAGAACCGTCCAGTCATCCATCGGGACACCTGGGTTTTGAATTTTTAAGCACTGGATGAGTTTACTCTCATTCAGCTTCATCTTGGGCAGCTAAATGCGGGCCTCCTGGGAATCTCCGAAGGTAAGATTATCTTTAGCATAAGACGATCGAATGCGTTGCTGATCTTAGCAACGCACCACTCCAAACTTTCCCTTGAGAAGCCGTCTGCGCATCTAATCACCCGGCAGCCTCGGAGTTGAAGACAGGCACCGGAGCTTGGTTTTCCATGAGGTGCTCGACGACCATCCCAGATAGCCGTCCCTCTACGCAGCTCCAAACCGCCAGTGCTTGCATCCCACTAGCCCCGCTAGCATCGACCAGTGCAACCTGAAGGTGATCCCTGACCACCTCGCTATAGGTATTTCTCGCCGCTGCTGCAGCACTGGAAGGGCCCTTATGCTCTTAGTTGAATTTGCCCTTGCCGACTGCTTCGGTTTGGATGGTTGTTCCTGTGAATGAGCTACTAGCTTGTTGACATATGGGTGCTCTCGTAGTCCCTGACCACAGCTTCACACCATATCCTGTCCTCTGAGTCTCGCACGTGAACCTCGCCAGTTTCCTCGTTTCTTCTCATCTTCTTAAGTAACAAGAGAGCCCTATGGTATTTGGATCGCTCAAGATTCCCAGAGGATTTTTTAGATTTCTTGGAGGCCCCTATGGCTGGTGCCTTCCATTTTTATTTAGTGTGCTTATTAGGAGGGTACTAAGGCTGATACCCTTGTTATCGCTTTCTTTTATAGATGTATTTTGGCTCGGGATGACCGGGGTACTATGGCTGGGACCCCTGTCATTCCTTGTATTGACGCTCCCCTGGCTACTAGCCAGAAGTTGGTCCTCCGAAAGCGTTCCCGGAACGGGCTTCTCTTCCCCACTAAGCTGGAAGGGCTTCGTCCGCCAGTATACCGGGGTAAGGCACTTATACAATCGACCTTGCCCGGGAGTCAGAGGGACCGTAAGCGATCAACTATTTAATATCTACCAGCTGATCATTCAACCCGCGGCACGGGTACCTCAACACTTTGGCTTAGGGTGGTTTTGGTGCGGCTATCTCCGTTTCTCCCACAGGAGTGAGTGCAGTGGACTCTCAGAGAACACCCACCCGATGCTGTGGGAGGAGTGAATTCTTCCTCTTAGTTCGTATCGCATTAGAGAGACAGCAATATGACAATTAACCCCCTTCTCCGCGGCACTGCGACCAACATTGAAGAGGCATCTATGACGGACGTTTCCAATCAAGGAGTCATTCGCCCAATATCTTCAATTACAAGGTAATGCAGTGGAGAGGCCGTGTCTCCACTCGCTCTTTCTGGTTTAGATCAAGTGAACCAGGCAGTTGGCCGTGTTTCCAAGCCGCATCTGTGATAGTTACGAACGTTTCCAATCATGCTCTCATTCGCCCAATATCTTCAATTAAAAGTCAGTGTAGTGGAGTAGCCGCGTATCCAATCTGAACCTTTTGGTATAGGTCAAGCGGGCCAGGCGGTCGGAATGGCCGCGTTTCCAACCCGTATCTGTGCCGCTTACGGATGATTCCATCAAGTAAGTAAAATACATTTGGAAGGGCAGGGTCTCCAATCTGTTCCTTCGATGGCTTATGTTTTCAAACCGAAATTCGCTCTGATATAATTTAAGCAGGCTCTCCCTATTATGTCACTGTCTGATGGGTTGAAAAGGCCTTGTCTCCCATCCGTTCTTTGTTCTTCGCGGTTCTTTTTGTTCTTTTTCTTAGTCTCCCCTGCTGCGCCGCAGCCGCTCCAGACTTCTCAGCCACTTCATGGTTTCTGCGATTACGACGCACGCTGCAGTCCATTTTAGTTTACTTTGCAGCATATGCCCAACCATTGACTCGGGAGTGTAATCCTCACCGATGATGCTGAGTAATTTTCTTCTAAAGCTGTTCGATTTAGGGCATTCGAAGAACACGTGATAGACATCTTGCACTGCTTCGCCTTGTTGTTGTTGTTGTTGTTTGTAAAGACAAAATTACTCCCCGAAGGTTTTGGGGAGTGTTGCCGGAAGTGACAGTCCCTTGTCGGATATGAACCCGGTACGCTCCGGTACTCCCTTGCGGTACTGCCCGACTGTCCTGGTAGCGATTTGGTATGACTAGTTCAACCTTCTATGTCATGTAATTTCATGGGTAATTAGAGGCATCATATATGTGATCAACCATCGAGTTGCACGTCATTACCTTTGTGCATAAAGCAGCAGTGCAACAGAGTCGAAGCTCACACAGACGATAAGTCGACTTTACCCCGCAGAAGTAAAACTAATGCTTCGTGGCGTGTTGCCAGGCTGGAGCCCCGTAGAGTATTTGGCGTCGCCCTTGCTTAGGGTCTCGCGAACTCAGCATTATACTCGATAAATGAGCTACCTTTTCATTAGCATACTCTTGGTGTGTTTTGAACGCTAGCCTCCCGTCTATCATAATTCCCAGGTACTTAACTTCAGGCAACGTATCGATGTCATTGTTTTCGATTCCCTCCGATACCTTCTTTTTGCTTGACACAACTTTAAACGAGACATTCTTGTATATTTGTATATCCAGGCTAACTCCTAAATGGCTTAACCGATTTGGATGAAATTTGGTATACACATAGTGGACCGCGTTCTACGAATTTTTACCTACGTGTTTCCACATAGGATGTTTTTATAGGCCTGCCACCTAAATGAATTTTTTTAAATGAATTGAGATATGCCAATATATGGCGGCCGCCGTGGTGTGAAGGTAGTGTTGCCGGCCTACCACACCGAAGGTCCATGGTTCGAGCCCTGGTACAGGTAACATCAAAAGTGATTTGAAAAAAGTTTTTCAAAACGGGGTCGCCCCTCGGCAGTGGTTTGGCAAACTCTCCGAGTGTATTTCTGCCATGACAGGCTTCTCAACAAAAATTCGTCTCCTTTGTAGATGCCGTTCGGAGTCGGCAAAAAACTGTAGGTCCCACCAATTTGTAGGGAAAATTCAAATCGGCACACCACAAATTGGAAGAGAAGCTTGGCGCAAAAATCTCTTAGGAGGTTTATGATGATATACCTGTTGTATATCGCGCCATAGAGAGAGAGAGACATGCCAATATGGGTAACAAACGAAAGGTATTTTCTTTAAGAAAAAAAACATTAGAAAGTAGGGTAGCCACTTATTGCTGCATCCATAGTTTTTCGCGTAACTGCTAAATTATAGATGTTGCCATAAGAAGTTAATTGAAGCGAACTCAGTAACGAGAGATCAACAATGCTTTCTGAGGTGAAAAGTTCAATCAGCTGTTAAAATCAAATTTGACATTTAATAGGTGCACGCTAAACAGTAAAATAGTATTGTTATTTGAAAAATGTATTAAATTGGCGATATTTAAGAAAAAACTAATCTTTTGAAAGTGAATATACGTACCTAAAAATTGTCTGAAGCTAATAAAAAATAATATATAAATAAAAAACTCGAGTGGATATGTTAGGAAAGTATATCTAAGCGAAGAAGTGTCGCATAATTTAATAGCTGTATTCTGTAAGTCTGTCTCATCTCAAGTCACTAAACTTGAGATTTTTCATTAGAGACAAGTTTTGTGACTTATTATGTAAGAGAAAATCACAAAAAGTTCACCAATGATATGTGGTGAAAACACACTTGCATACATCTGAAGTACAGCAATTGACAGTGGTTGTATAGATATCGCGATAGCCAAGGTAGTAAGCGTCTCGAGTACAAAGTGAGCGACGCAGGTTCGAGCCCAGGATCGCGGACAATTTATTATTATTTTTTTTTATTAGTTAAATATAATAATTCTTTTAAATATATAAATGTTTTTACATTTAAAATTTATTATTTTTTTAATTTCTTTAAGTTTTAACCCAATATTTTACTGTTTGTGACCTGCCTAGAACCAGCTGACAAATTAGTGACTATTTTTTGAGACTAGAGATGTGATACAGCTTACTGAATACCAAATTGTATGAAATTTAAATTGACCACAAAATGTCTCTATTAGTGACTAGATACTAGTTACAGAATTTACCTAAAAATATTGTTCGACAACAAAGCCCTTTGCATGCAGGCCAACTTTCAGGACATAAAGGGCCACAGCGTTTCAAGATAAAGGGGCACTTGAATATAAAACGGAATTTCTTAATACAATAAACATTTCAAATTTGCCATCATATGTCATCATCATCATCAACAATCCGGCAAAGAAGTACATACACCTAGAATCACACTCATCCAAGGGGCCGCTAGGGTATACCATGCAACGGAATCAATTTCCAGTAAGGCCAACATTTGCCGTGACTGCGAAGAAAGCTCAGGTGAAAACTTTTGAGTTTGTCGGAGTAGAGCTAAATTCATCTGTGTACCATATACCCATGTGCCACCATTCTTTCTCGATTATGTTATTACAATTCAGCAAGAAATCTTGTAAAGACTTGTCGAAAATATAGGGAACACCTTTTTTTGTATTCAAATTTTGTTACCAATAAAAAAATTATTAAAAATATTTCTATTTTACGTAAGCTCTGTTTGTGGTTAGTGTTCGATAGGTTTCAGAATTTTATTTTTCAAAAGCTCCACTCATGGTTAGTAAAATAATATAAACAAACACCAGAATATCTTTACTGATCAGTATCTAAAGCAAACTCAATGGTATGGTAACTTATCGAAATGCCGAGCAAAGCTCGGTCGTCCAAGTACTTTTATAAACATAAATGTAACTTATGTTAAGTTCTATGTGATTAACGTGTAAGAAATGTTATAAATACATAAAGAAATTCTGTATGCAGTATCTTATCCGGAAGACGTAATCTTTTTATTTGAATCATGGGCAACTAGGGCTCCCCTATGCATGCAAGCAAAATAAAGAGAGATAGCGCGAGTATTTACGAATACGAGGCGAAGAGGAGCTGTCGATACATAACACCGACCCCTCGAGAACATGCAGAGGGACAACCTTGAAATTTCTAGTTACGTAAGCCGCAAGGCAGTAACAAAAGAAGGCACGATGATAAGGTTATTTTTAAGAGTTGTACAGTGAACTTACTGTGGAGTTATCTAGCATATGAGTTTGAATTACGATTATTACTAGTAAATAAAACTAGCATTTATAAGGAATATTGGTGCGTTGTTTATTTGAATTTATAGTGACCGAACTGACTTTCGAGACGAATTCGATAATTTCTTTATTATTTCAATGTGGGTTCGGTCACTATAAGTCCAGAAAAACCCCTACCGTAGAGCTGTGTGATCAGTGACAACTTAGCTCAGACCCCTGTGCATCCTCGACAATGCGAGAAAAATGATGAAGATCCTTATAAAGCAACGCCTAACGGCAGCTCTAGACGATGGGTTAGGACTGTCCCACCGACAGAATGGCTCAACAATAGACGCCACAGCAGAAGTCAAAGACGCAGCAAGAAAGCTGAGATAGCAAGCCAACCGCCAAGACCGATAGTACTGTTTGTCACTTTGGATGTTAAAAATATCTGTAACTACGCCAGGTGGGATGACATGCTTAACGCACTAGGACGCTACTCCAAAGTACCGACATACTTGTTAGACATGATAAGGGACTACTCAATTGACCGCTGGCTAACTTATGACACGACGCAAGGCCAAAGAAAGGTGAGGGTAACAAGCTTCGCAGCCCAAGCTTTCTCCGCCTGCAAATGCCAGAAAGCACTTTCCTTGTCGCTTTCGCAGATGATGTGGCAGCCATGATTACAGGACGAAACTGCGACATGCCACACCTCAAACTATAGCCAGTGATGCCCAGCACAGACAGATGGATTTCCGATCACGCTGTTCACCTTGCTAGAGCAATTACGGAGAACGGTTGAATTCAGAGGCGAACGATCAAAACCACGTATAATGAAACAAGGGGTGCCACAGGGTGTTGTTCTATCCCCGATGTTGTTTAATTATTGCATATAAAGAGATCCATTCCCCACCAGAGGGTGTCTCGATAGTCTCCTACGCCGATGACTGCACGATTATGGCGACGGGCCCCTCTGTAGATGAGCTGTGCTGAAGAGGAAACTCTTACCTCCCATCCTTGTCCGGTTTCTTCGCTGTACAAAATCTGTCATTGTCATCGACCAAATCCTCGGCCACATTAGTTACGACGAGCACAGCGCAGGTGAACATGGAATTAAACGTCTAAGTCGACGGCATTAATCTTACGATAGTCCCACTACGTCACGTTTGATAGCATGTTCAACTACGGTGCTCATGTAGCCGCGCCGGTTATGAGCTACGCGACGCCTATATGGTCGCCGGGGCTAGCAGGCACATAGTGGAGGAGGTTGCAGGCATGTCAAAATAGACAAAGTAGGTAAATTTTTTGTCAGCTCTCGTCCAAGTAACTCCGTTATTCAGGCACAAGCTCCACCTGTTCCAAAAGAGGAACTCGAACTGCCTAGGGATACAAGGGTCATGTTGGACCAACTTCGTTTTGGATACATTAACAGGTTAAAATCTTACCTATCCAGACTAATCCCCGACACGCCAAATGTCTTCTCGGCATCTTTCTTGGACTCCGGTTAGAAGAGCTCGATGACAATGTTAGGTAAGGGAGGTGATAATTAGGCAGGCTAACTTTCGTTAGAACAAGAAAAAGAACAACAAAAACGCGATCCTCACGAATAGACGGACTCCCACCATCATAAATATGACTTGGGGATCAACAAATATAGGCTGCTGCACAGGGTGGAAAATAAGCAATCCGGCGCTGGCAACTACAATGGAGCAGCAGTGGCGCAGGACGGTGGACCAGGGAATTAATTAGCCATGGCTAAAGCGATCTCATATAGAGGTCGATTTCTACCTGATCACATTTCTAACTGGACACGGTTACTTCCGTGAATACCTTCACAGAATGGGCAAGGCTGAAACAACGAACTGCCTCTATTGGGGAGGTATAGACGACGAGCGAACAATTCGCTCAACACCGAAGGCCAGTGATCTATCCCCGTGCAATACCATTCAAAAGATGATCTGCGAAAAGAATAAATGGGATATGGTCAGAAGATACGCGAGTAATGTACTCCCCACAAATCAGTAAGACGGTTGCTTATCACATTAGCATGAAAATAGGCACAGCGCTCATGTAGCGCGCTTCCCAGGTATGGAAAAATGCGCGGCCGTGAGAGGTTAGGTTTTAGTAGGTAGTCCTTTAAAAGAAGAAGGGCGTGTCTGATTCGCAGGGTCCCGCTACTAGAGCACCTAGCAAAGAGGGCTGGAGCCCGGTCAGTGCATAAAGCATTTCCGCCTTTGACGAACCACAAAAAAAAAATTAAATAATAATAATTATAATAATATTGCTTTTTATACCAAACATTTTTGTTGATTTACGGCCTGTACATTTTCAAGTATTCATGAAACGAGCTCAAGGCCAAGAATGATAATTTTTCACTTTTTAAATTTTTATGAAAATTTTTGTTGCCTATTATTTTTTAATAATCTTTTACTTAGTAATTAAAAGTTTTTAATTGAATAGAGTAGGAAAAATGTTTAGAGACAACCGCCATAGCTTTTCTTATAGATCCATTTCGGAAGCTGCTAAGCTTCTTCATCAGAGCAATTTTGGCACGCATTGCTAACCATTAAGCTAACAATACGCTGGTTTTGATGTCATCTAAACTCCTAGTTCTATTCTTCTTTACCATATGCATGAACCACTTCCGCCATTTGACAGTTAGTAGCGTGATCATGATGGATTTTTTAACAGATCTCATGTAGCGCGCTTCCCAGGTATGGAAAAATGCGCGGCCCTGAGAGGTTAGGTTTTAGTAGGTAGTCCTTCAAAAGAAGAAGGGCGTCTCTCATTCGTAGGGTCCCGCTACTAGAGCACCTAGCAAAGAGGGCTGGAGCCCGGTCACTGCTTAAGCATTTCCGCCTTCGACGAACCACAAAAAAAAAATAAAATAATAATAATTATAATAATATTGATTTTTATACCAAAAATTTGTGTTGATTTACGGCCTGTACATTTTCAAGTATTCATTAAACGAGGTTAAGGCCAAGAATCATAATTTTTCACTTTTTAAATTTTTATGAAAATTATTATTGTTTTTTATTTTTTAATAATCATTTAATTAATTATTAAAACTCGTAGTTCTATTCTTCTTTACCATATGTTTGAACCACTTTCGCCATTTGACAGTTAGTAGTGTGATCATGATGGATTTTTTGACAGATCTGTTTTATCAGCAGATCTGCCTTACCGCGTGGGATATCAGAGTATGTCCTTCTCTGATTAAAAAAAATTAAAATTAGTAAAAAGAAACACTGAATTTTAATACTGTGTTATTCACTTTATAACTGCCTCTCTTAATATTAACAAGTAATATTTATAACTAATTATTGCTAACTCTATATTTTTACATAGCTATACATATTTGTTTATTTAGTTGTTGCTTACATAACTATTTGTTTAACCATTGAATTTGCAGTTCTTCAGAACTGCCTCTCTTAATATTAACAAGTAATATTTATAACTAATTATTGCTAACTCTATATTTTTACATAGCTATACATATTTGTTTATTTAGTTGTTGCTTACATAACTATTTGTTTAACCATTGAATTTGCAGTTCTATATTTGCGAATTCATTGGTTCACTCACCTCTTGCATTTGTTTACAATTTATTTATTATTTCGGTCAATAAACAAAATATAAATGCATTAGTTGCAACTTTATTTATTTCCGCGTTCAATGAACAAAATAAAAATGCGTTGGTTGCATCTTTATTTAGTCCAAGTTACTGTTGGTGTGTAAGTAGTGGGTGGAGGTGACGTAAATTGTCCTGAATTTTAATTTTGATGTATTTATATTTGACATATGCAAGAGCGATGACGGAAAGCAGTAACATAATAGTTATTGAAATTATTATAAGTATTACAATTGAAAAGTGTTAATGACTTACTTTATGATATGTTAGCTCCTTTTTTTTTTATATTTTGTATGTAACTTAATATTATTTCGTCAAAAGTTGGTGCAACTTTAGTGTTGTTGATGTTTATACAAAAGTAACCTCCTATCAGAAAATGCTATAAATTTTGCGATTGGCCCCTAAAGTCAGTTCTGTTTTGACATTTGTGTACTAAACACATGCGAAATACACGTTAATAAACAATGTTACGCTACACTGCTCCAGAACGCGGAATATTGCTGACTATTTATTTGACCAATAATCGGTCGGGGCCAAACGGTTACTGTGAATGGTGAGCGCTACAGAGCAATGATCAACGAGTTCTTTTTGCCGCAACTTGATGAATTGGGATTGGAAAACATGTGGTTCCAACAAGACGGTGCAACAGCACACACTGCACGTGCCACAACCGATATGCTGAACATCGGAAGCTTACTTTTGCGCCACCTTGTATTAGTTGGTATTACAAAATTGTCTTTGAATTGTTTGTTTGTATTATTAAACGTTTGGTTATTTATACGTATTTTACAATCATGAAAGGTTAATAAATAATTTCTTTTTAGAAACAGATTTCTATTGTCACAATTGCTGGTCAGATTATAGCCTTTCTTGTGGTTTGAAATCTAGTACAATGAAGTTATCACTACTTACTGGGGTGACTAATGATCTTCCTAAGGAAATTACTTCTTTTGGGACTTTTATAATAAATGGCAATTTACTTTCTTTATTAAATTATTGGTGTTGGGTAGGCTATTTGACCTATATGGTTTATCAATGCAAATAAAATAGATTTATTTCATTGTTACAGCTTGACGTTTCGTTAGTCACCCTAGCATCTTCAGGAGCAAGATCTATATTCAACAACAAAAACGTTATATTTTACATTACATTTTAAATTTTAACAATCAAACATTGAGTTACATATAACAAAACAAAGACTAAAAATATTTACATTATTTATTAATATTGTTAACTAAAAAAGGTTGCAACTCGGATTTTTCAGCTTCTAGCACTCTAAATTTCTCAAAGATTGTGCTATGAAGTCTTTCTATATCTGAGTTGCCAGTGTGGCTGTTTGGTTTGGTAAAGTATACGTCGATATTTTCCTGTCGTAGGAAGTCCTTAACGTTTACTGAGTTCATTTCGTTGTCAGTTATAATTTCTCATTGAAAATAATAGTCTGAGTTTCTCGATAATAGTCTAACTGTTTCTGTCCTCTAAAAATAAGGTTTTTGCTTGTTTGGAAAATGTATCAATAAATGTAATAAAGCTATGGTTTTTAATTGTATAAACGTCAATGTGTATAATTTGGTTTATATCTGTTGGTGTTTCCGTGATATGATATTTTGGTTTTGGTGGACATCTGTCGTATTTTTCTTTGTTACAAATGTCACAGTTAATGTATTTTTGCACTACCTCTTTAAGGTTATTAAAATATATCTTGTTTTTAATGCTGTCGTAAGTTTCGGTTGTACCACTATGCCCAGTCTCGAATTTGTGGTATTTGTGTATTTGATTGTACGTCTGCTCGATACTAGTCATATCTTTAGCATGGTGCGCACATTTCACGAATTTCAGGCTTGATCCAAAAAGTTCTATAAGTTTTAGTTGTACTTTGTTATATACTGTCTGGAAGTTCAGAAAATGTTCCAATCTTTTCTTCTGAATACATGTCATATGTGTTAATATAGATTTTTCTTTTGCTAGTTTTATTTCTACAGTTGCATACTTTCTTTCGTGGTCGTTTAAGGTTCTGCTTGCATATCTAATAGGGCGGTCATTCTGCATGAGCACTGCTCCTATTGCAAAATCACTTGCATCAGTTACCAATTTGAATTTCTTCGAAAAATGTGGATAGCTAAGAATTGGTGGATTTGTAAGAAACCTTTTTAGTTTAAGAAATGCGTCTATATAAAGTGGGTCGTTTTTATTGACTTTTGTGTTTTTCTTCAGGTATTTTGTGAATCCGTGGGATGCTTTAGCATAATCCCTTCTGAATTTTCTATACTAACCAGTTATTCCTAGAAATTGTTTTATTTGTTATTGTATTTCGTGTAATTTTAAATATTGGATCGTTTCGATTGTCTTTGGATTGGGTCTGATGCCTTCTGGTGAGAGGATATGGCGCAAGTACTCGGTTTCTTTTGAAAATAAGTTACATTTGTCTATTTGTATTTTAAGGTTGTGCTCCCTCAGCTTATCTAATACTTTGTTTACACTGTTGATATGCTCTTTTAGACTTGAATAAGCAACGCATATCTTGTTTATATGCTCCCTTAACACTGAGTTTATTAGCCTTTGGAATGTGGTAGGTGAGTTTTTCAGTCCGAATCGCATTCGAACAAACTCGTAGTGGCCTAAAGGTGTAGAGAACGCGGTTTTCTTTCTATCCTCTTCCTTGACTAGCACCTGGTGGAAGCCTTTGGCTAGGTCGAGTGTTGTGAAGTATTGGGCTTTGCCCAGTTTATCCAAAATATTTTCTATATTTGGAATTGGGAACTTGTCACTTACAGTGGCTTCATTTAGTTTTCTATAATCAATTACGATGCTCTTCTTCTTACCTGAGTTGTCCATCTTTTTGGTACAATCCACAATGGTGAGTTATAGGGGGACGTACGTTCTATGATTATATTTTGTTTTAACATGTCGTCAATTTGTTTGTTGATTTCTTCTTCATGAATTGTCGGGTATCTGTATATTTTAGCATATACGGCATTTTTAGTTGTGGTGACAATCTCATGTTGCACCTCATGATTATGGCTTAAGGGTTCGCCTTCTTTAAATAATAGATCCCTATTGCGTTCAATAATTTTTTTTAGTTCGTCCTGCTCCTCTTTGTTCATGTCAGTCCTCAAAAGTTTGTTTAGTACTTCCAAACCTATGTCGTTTTCTTGGTTTTCCGATATGTAAATGTTTTCGTACTTGTATGGAAAAGCACCTAGAAATGTTATTTTATTTTTATTTATTTCAAGATAATTTTCTTCTAGGTTAACTATTGCTCCCAGTCTTGTTAGTGCCTGAAATCTTTTATTTTTTAATGTGGATGGGGCCGTGTGCAGAAGTCCACGCAAGTGGGGCAAATTTCTGATCGCCATTCACTTGGGAATGGCCAGAGCGATTCTTCTGCATGCGGTTCCAGCAGCTCACTGAATTCAACCTCCCGTGAAACAGGCTGTGCGTTGGGTTTGGAACCCACCACATAAATAACGTTCCAATGAAATTCAACAACAAAGCCTCGGATATGAGAACCCCTTTTTTAGATTACAACACCCGCAAACGAAAGAAGGATTACGAGATAAGGGCATGTACCTGGAATGGCCGGTCCTTTAATGGGGAAGGTGCCGCTGCCCGGTTGGTTGAGGTCCTGAGGAAAGCAAAAGCTGACATCACCGCCGTACAAGAGATACGATGGACGGGGCGATAAAACACGATCAAAACACCTTGCAACATCTACTGGAGTGGGCATGAAGACAAGCGCAGACTCGGCGTCGGATTTGTGGTGGGAGAGAGACTCCGAGTACTGTCTTTCACACCTGTGAACGAGCGTCTCGCCGCAATCCGCATAAAAATACGATTTTTCACCATTTCGTTTATCTGCGCTCATGCACCGACGGAAGAGAAGAACGACGTGGAAAAGGATGCATTCTACGAGCGCCTGGAAGAAGCATACGGGCGCTGCCCCCGTCATGATATCAAAGTCGTGCTTGGCGACTTTAACGCCAGGGTGGGTAAGGAGGGTGTATTTGGCCCAATGTCGGGAAGTTCAGTCTCCACGATCAGACTTCGCCAAATGGATTCAGGCTGATCGACTTCGCCGGTTCCCGAAACATGGTCATATCCATCACTAGGTTTATGCACAAGAAGATCCATCAGGCTACATGGCTGTCCCCCGATCGAGAAACACGCAACCAGATCGACCACGTTGTGATAGACGGACGGCATGCTTCCAGCGTTTTGGATGTTCGCACAATACGAGGACCTAACATCGACTCTGATCACTACCTAGTAGCAGCCAAGATTCTTACCCGCCTCTGTACGACAAAACGGGCGCAACAAAAAACGCAGGGAAAGCTGGACGTCGAAAAGCTGCAATCGCAACAGACCGCCAATTATTTCGCGGATCGTCTCTCACACCTGCTCTCCGAGAGCACAATTCAACCTAGTGGAAAGCATGAGCAGTAGGATCATATCTCAGGAGCACTCCGTACCGCAGCCGAAGAAGTAATTGGATTCCGGCGAACGCGAAGAAACAACTGGTATGATGATAAAGAGTGCCGTGCTGCAACGAAAAGGAAGGACGAAGCCTACAAGGCAACGCTGAGATCGAATGCAACGAGTAGTGTGTGTGAACACTACCGCGAGTTGAAGAGGGAAGCGAGGCGGCTTTTCCGGGCAAAAAAAAAGAGAAGCAGATAAGCGTGAAATAAAGGAGCTTGAGATGCTGGCCAACGGGAATAATGGCCAAAAATTCTATCGAAAAATTCGGCGAATGACAGAAGGTTTTACACCCGGGGCAAACTCCTGTAAGAATGAGAACGGCGACCTGGTGGCCGATGTTCAGAGAGCACTCAGAGCATGAAGGGGTCACTTCTCTGCCCTTTTAAATGGAGAAACTGAGCAAGAAACCAGAGAAGATACCGAACCCGAGCCCACAATCGAAGATGATGGAATTGACGTTCCACAACCCGACTATAATCAGGTGCGCATAGCAATATCCCGATTGAAAAACAATAAAGCAGCTGGCGCTGATGGTTTGCCTGCTGGGTTATTCAAACACGGAGGCGAGGAGCTGATAAGGCGCATACATCAGCTTCTATGGTGAATATGGTTGGATGAATGCATGCCTAAAGATGGAATCTAAGTGTTCTCTGCCCAATCCACAAGAAGTGCCATCTTGCAAACTGCGCCAACTATCGCGGAATCAGCCTTTTGAATATCGCATATAAGGTCCTACCAAGCGTATTGTGCGAAAGACTGAAGCCTGATGTGAACAGACTGATTGGACCTTATCAGTGTGGCTTCAGACCTGGTAAATCCACCATCGACCAGGTTTTCACAGTACACCAAATCTTGAAAAAAAAACCCATGAGAAAAGAATCGACCCACATCATCTCTTTGTTGATTTAAAAGCCGCTTTCAATAGCACGAAAAAGGAGCTGCCTATGCCGCTATGTCTGAATTTGGTTTCCACGCAAAACTTATACGTCTATGCAAAATGACCTTGAACAACACCACCAGCTCGGTCAGAATTGCCAAGTACCTCTCCGAGCCGTTCGAAACTAAACGAGGTTTCAGACAGGGTGACCCCCTATCGTGCGTTTTCTTTAATTTAATGCTGGAGAAAATAATACAAGCTGCTGAACTTAACCGTGCTGGAACAATATTTTATAAAAGCGTGCAACTGTTGGCATATGCTGACGATATTGATATCATTGGCCTTAACAAATTCTGCTTACTCCAAATTAGAAAAAGAAGCGGAAAAAATAGGTATGGTGGTGAACGAGGGCAAAGCGAAGTACCTTCTGTCATCATGCAAAGAGTCAGCGCATTCGCGCCTTGGCAACCAAGCCACTGTTGGCAGCAATAATTTCGAAATAGTAAAGGACTTCGTTTACCTGGGAACCAGCATTAACACCAACAATAATGTAAGCCTAGAAATCTGACGAAGAATTACTCTTCCAAACAAATGCTACTTCGGACTGAGTAGGCAATTGAAAAGTAAAGTCCTCTCTCGACGAACGAAAATAACACTCTACAAGTCACTCATCGCACCCGTCCTGCTATATGGTGCACAAGCGTGGACACTAACAACATCTGATGAGGCGGCTGTGGGAGTATTCGAGGGAAAGGTTCTTCGAAAGATTTGTGGACCTGTACGCGTTGGCGACGGCGAGTACCGAAGAAGATTTAATGATGAGCTGTATGAACTTTACGCAGACAACGACATAGTTCAGCGAATTAAAACACAGCGGCTTCGCTGGCTAGGCCACGTAGTGCGAATGAGCGAAGATGCTCCAGCCCAGAAGGTATTCTTATCGGCACCCGCCGGTGGAAGCAGATGAAGGAGACCACCACTCCGATGGAAGGACCAAGTGGAGACCGATTTGCGATCCCGCGGTGTTTCCAGTTGGCGCCAGTTGGCGCAACGAAGAAACGACTGGCGAGCTATGTTGGACGGTAAAAATCGCCCAGGCGGTTAGATGACCATTTAAAGAAGAACAAGGTAATTTTCCAAGCCATTAAATTTGGGTTGTCAAGTTCCTTGGGTATTTCAGAAATAACTTCGTATTTTGTGTGGCTTTGTCCATTCAATGTATTAAATATTATTGGTTTATCTAGTTGTATCCTTTTGTAATTAGGGAGTGCGTCTTTATCTAGAAGGGTTGTTGAGGATCCTGTATCGATTAAAGATATTAATTTGTGTTTGCCTACGCTTAATTCTACTAACGGAATATTTCCGAGTTCGTAGCCGACAGAAAATTTACCTCCTGTTCATTTGATTCTATATCCTCCTGCAAATGATCTACTTCCATTGGCTCGTATCGACGAGATTGTGTAGATCTTTGGTTGTGGTAACTTTGTAGTGATTGTCCTGACGGAGGTTGTTTACTTATTCCCGAGGTTGTTGGCCTTGGTTGGTCTTGCCTACTTTCTGGGGGATTACTATTACGATTGGGCTGTCCTAAGTTTTGTGTTATATTTTTTGACCCTATATTTACAAATTTTTTAGCTGATTTTACTAATCCTGTTTCTTCTAAGGTATAGTATGCTTCCCTAAGTGACTTTATATTCCCGCTATTTATTATGCTTGCTAAGTGTGCTAGAATGTTATTTAAAAATGTTTTCAAAATCATAGATTCGTTAAAGGTTGGGCAAAATTCTGTTGGTTCATTGTTATCTTGCTCAAGTTTTGTATTTAAATTGTCGAGAATATTTTTAAGGTAGTTATAATAGTGACTTACATACTATTTCTTGCACTTATTGCTCTGTGGTATAGCTGGTGGTAAGATTCTCCTATCCCAAAGTTTTTTGTTAGTTCTCGTTTTATGATGTTCCATGTTGGATGGTTTTCTATCCCTTTGACAACGTTTAGTGCTTCCCCTTGAATTTTATTGATAAACATCTCTGAAATACATACTCTTGCATTGGAGTATTCTCGAAGAGTGGCAGGAATATTTCTACTTCTCGTATAAATGACGTGAGATCATAACTAATCCTTTGTTCCTTTATATTCTTTTATCCTGCTTGCTTCTTTTAGAAGCTCTGATACAGGTATCGTAATGTTGTTCGGTCCTTCCATAGTGATTGAAATTTTCTTGTGCAAAGGACTTTTTGTATCTGTAATTTCCACAGTTATTCACGTTTTTACGTTTTACGTATGTATTGCACAAGGACTTTTTATAGTGTCCGTAATTTCTACTGTTTATTGTTCACGTTTTCATGTTTTACGTATTGCACAAGGACTTTTTATAGTGTCCGTAATTTCTACAGTTTATTATTCACGTTTTTTATGTTTTACGTATTGCACAAGGACTTTTTATAGTGTCCGTAATTTCTACAGTTTATTATTCACGTTTTTACGTTCACAGGATCTTTTGTAAGACTCCTTTTTTTATTTCGCGGTTGTACGTTTACAGGATCTTTTATAAGACTCTTTTTTATTTTCGCGGTTCGCCGTAGACTGCGCCAGATATCAGAGTATGTCCTACTCTGATTAAAAAAAATTAAAGTTAGTAAAAAGAAACACTGAACTTTAATTCTCTATATTTTTACATAGCTATACATATTTGTTTATTTAGTTGTTGCTTACATATCTATTTGTTTAACCATTGAATTCGCAGTTCTATATTTACGAATTCATTGGTTCACTCACCTCTTGCATTTGTTTACAATTTATTTATTATTTCGGCCAATAAACAAAATATAAATGCATTAGTTTCATTTATTTATATTTCGCAACTTTATCTATTTCCGCGTTCAATGAACAAAATAAAAATGCCTTGGTTGCATCTTTATTTAGTCCAAGTTACTGTTGGTGTGTAAGTAGACGGTGGAGGTGATTAAATGATTTTAAAAAATAAAAAAACATTAATAATTTTCATAAAAATTTAATAAGTGAGAAATTATTATTCCTGGCCTTGAGCTCGTTTCATGAATACTTGAAAATGTACAGGCCGTAAATCAACAAAAGTTGTTGGTATAAAAAAGCAATATCAAAACCGAGAGCACGCGGTAAGGCAGTTCTGCTGATAGAACAGATCTGTCAAAAAATCCATCATGATCACACTACTAACTGTAAAATGGCGGAAGTGGTTCATACATATGGTAAAGAAGAATAAAACTAGAAGTTTAGATGACATCAAAACCAGCGTATTGTTAGCTTAATGGTTAGCAATGCGTGCCAAAATCTCTCTGATGAAGAAGCTTAGCAGTTTCCGAAAAGGATCTATAAGAAAAGCTATGGCGGTTGCCTCTAAACATTTTTCCTCCTCTATTCAATTAGAAAACTTTTAATAATTCATTAAATGATTATTAAAAAATAAAAAACAAAATTTATTTTCATATTTTTGTAAATTTAACGAGCTCAAAACCAGCTGATAATAATTCTTAGTTAATTATTATTATTTTTGATTAGAGGAAAAATTGAGAGCAACAAAGATATACAGGCTATAGTTATAGTACTATTTCGAACACAGCCACGATTTCTCGTCAGACTAATTCGTATAGTTTTGCTATTTTTCAAAAGATCTTGTGGAGAATCGAACCTTCTCACTTTGATTGCAAGCGCAGCGTAGCGGCCCCTAGGGTTTAATCCCGGCCAGTGTATAAAGCATTATCCCCTTCCTAACCACAAACAAAAGGATAATAATAATGATAATAATAGTCCCTGGGGTATCGGCGTCTACCAGGTGCACTCAGGGCGAAGAACAACGAGCAAGTCGGAGCGATAGGAGAGGGCCTTGTCGAGAAGGCCACACACTCCTTGAATCCCGGTGGAAGGGCTAGTGAATGCTGCCTAAAGGCGTGGCTTCCGCGAAAGTGGTGCCGCTATATACGGACCGTCACATAGCGTTAGAGTAGGTCGTCGAAAGCATTTCAATGTAAAAGTAATTACGTGTAAAATAAGAAGACGGTGAAGTTCACCGTAACGTAATATAGCGGGAAGCATAATATATTACGGCCGTCATAACGGTATCAATTCTTTCGGCAATGTTTTTTCCCATCTTCATATTCATATTGAATTTTCACCAATCAAATATTTCAAATATTTTTACCCAAAACAACAATTCTGACGTTTCCGTTGTTTTGGAAAAAATATTGGAAAGAAATAAAATCAAAAACAAAAAAGACGTGCAGCAAATAATTAACAAAAAATCGGCCAAATTGAGCGTTACGGTCCTAGAAATTTTCGAAAAAACGGTGTCGCTAATCACGGTAAGCATAGAGGCCGCTATATAGCGAGTTTTACTTTCACTACTAATTTTTGCAGGAAGTCAGCAGTTTATTAATAATTTCTTATTAAAACTGCCAAGGTAATTTGTTTGCGAAAAAACTCTTTTCAAAATTATCTCATAACCTTAGGGCTGTATGCAGCACAATTTTTTTAATCATCTCGTATTTGTGTCTACCAGTAACATTTCACATATATTCACAATGGATCTTAAATTGTGACTGCGCCATCTACCTATACTTAGTCGCAGCTCAAATCATAGATTCATATGTGAGCAGCCATTTGCTCATATGAGAGCTATAATTGCGTTTATTGGCAACAAACTCTACTACGATCGAATATTGTCGGCATTAAGTTGGTGGTACAGGTTCAGTTGAAATAACTCCCGACTAATCCTGCATTCAGAAAAGAGCAACGAAGTCACTGGATTGGAGAGAAATACCCCACTGAGGGGTGACACACATACGCCCGCCCAGTCAAAAGCATTTGTTTAGAACGGGCAACCCCTTTAATAGGCTTAGTTGCATACCTTAGCCTCAAGGGAAAAAGCCAAAAAGGGATCCTGGAACAAGCTGAAATGGTGCTGCTAACGATCCAGACAGTCGCACTCCGACAAAGCTGCATGGGCTCGCTGAGCTCAAACAAAGAGGAGAACGGCGAACCGAACCGAAAAAACCAAGAGGGCCCGCATCATTTTTGCCTCGAAGACTGAAGACCCGGAGGCCAAGAAGAAAATATAAGAGAGAGCCAAGAATCTCCCGCCTAAAGAATCTTGGTCAAAAGTAGTGAGTCGAAAGCAGCAGCACCAAAGACCCAAGCAAGCCAAGAAACCTATAGGCAAACAACAGAAAGCGAGTGAGCTTTAAAAATCTAAAATTTTTACTAATTCAATTTACATTTTTAGTTGTTACATTCAATATCTTTTCAAATTATTTTATATATATTAATCTTAGTTCCTTCTTAGTTTTTCAAATGTGCTTTAGTTCAAATAAGTTTAATAAACATGTGCACTCATGCGAGTGTAAAAGCAAAAAGGAAGTAAATAAAAATTTAAGATATTTTATGAGTATGTATTTTTAAAGGAAGATAAGTAATTGATGATAAGCAGGGTTGCATTTTCGAGGCTAGTCCAGGCAATTTGTTTTATCGTCCTGGCAAGTGGCTGTCTCGTCGTTATCAAGGTCCGCTAATTTAATTGCTGGTCGTCATTTTAAAATAAATATAGGTTGTCTCACCTCATTGAACGTTTTTTCGTGTTGAACGTGGTGAAAACGCTGACTATAATATGCTCGCGCTCTGGTTGTACTAAAAAGGAGGACCGTGTATCCACTGCTGACTAGCTTCAAGGCATGGTTTACGTTTTGTGGCAATGTCCGCAAAATTAAGCTTAGTTGGCACCCATCCCCATTCATTTGCGGATGTTGTTTCCTGTATTTCAGCAATTCGAAACATTACATACTGTTAGTATTTTCACGGATCGCCTTGTAGGGAATAAAGCACTGTTTTTGAATCGCTCCATATACAGCGTTTTTCAAGTTTTATTGTATGTGAATTTTCAATCGTTTTTGCAAGACTTGTGCCAATTAAAGCCGCTTGCAGCTCCAGGAACTGAAAGCGGGCGTAGTGGGGCAACTGTAGCCTTTGCTGTACGGTGACTCAAGGCATGTGCCTATCGCTTTGTCGTTCGTCCATGTGCATTCGTGAGAGTGTGACGTAAAGCGGTCGGAATGATTGGCATGAGAGTAAATTGGTAGAGAGGTCGGCCCGGGACAGTGAAGGCTATCTTATCTCGCCAATTTTTCTCGAGGGGCAGGTACCAGAAAGCATCTTTCAAGTAAATAGCGGAGATAAACCTGGTATTCTGTAGGCGGTTGAGTATGCCGCCGATGTGTGGTAAGGGGCATGCATCCTTAATTTGTGTACCTAGAAGCGCTACGCACACAAGGTATATTGATTTATATATATCAAAATGCCCACTTTTATACGAAAGATTTTGAAAAGGATCATAGATAAATTTAAGAGGCAATAACTTGGCGTACAAATGCTTTATATCAATTCTATTTCAACGGCCACGCCCAGTTGCTTAACATAGTTCTGAAAAAGGTTCAAGTGCTGGGACAGGTAACAGCAAAAGTGGTTTGAAAAAGTTTTTCAAAACGCGGTCGCCCCTCGGCAGTGGTTTGGAAAACTTTCCAAGTGTCTTTCTCCTATGGAAGGCTTCTCAGCAAAAATTCATCTCCCTTGTAGATGCCGTTCGAAATCGGCAAAAATCTGTAGGTCCCGACAATTTGTAGGAAAAAATTCAAAACGGCACACCACAAATTGGAAGGGAAGCTCGGCACAAAAATCTCTTAGGAGGCTTATGGTGATGTACCTGTTGTATATCGCGCCACACATATATTTTTTTCAATTGAGGGGTAAACAAAACTCATAACATAATTGTTTTTATGGAAAACAATCAGCTGGCCTTATGATATCAACTGAAAAGTATTATTGGTATGCCAAAATAGATCACTACTAGGTATATAATGTTTGGTTCCACCCGAACTTAGATTTCCTTACTTGTTACCGCTCAAAACTAATAACAGAATTGTTTTTATTGAAAACAATCAGCTGGCTTTATAACACGAACTGAAAAGTATTAAAATATACCTGCGTAAATTGGTATGCCATAATAGATCACTACTGGGTATATAATGTTCGCTTCCCCCGGACTTAGACTTCCTTTCTTGTTTTCGTTCTTTTCATCACCAGTAAAACTGGTGAATTATAGCTACTTTTCTTTTCAGCTTTTGGATAGCGAGGGAAGTGGCGGGGTAGTGGCGTTGCTTTACTGACAGCTTCTCGTCGACGACTTCGATCACATGCTCTTTCTTGTCCATTAGGCCTAACCCTAATACCGCGTAGGGCGGAAATTGTGCCTTCACACGCTCCAACACGTTGCTCTCTTCGGTTGTTAACACGTATTTTATGGCGTCGAAAGATAAGTCACCATCAGCGGGAATGAGTTCCGCCACACTGGCAACATTTGTACCCTCTCAAAATATTCATACAAAAAGCTCGCTAAAAGTCTGCCTAAATAAGCTCCTTGTTGTAGATTAGGTACTATTAAAAACTCTAGTTCTTTTGTGGCATTATCCCACAAAACTGGTAACTTTATTACCTCTACCAAGTCGTGTTCCCCCCATTTGCTGTCTGGATGTTTTGGCGCCCGATTGGCATAATCAAGCGCGCTCTGCCTTGCAGGAGGGCCGCTGGTTCTTTCCTAAGCAGCAGCCACTCGCCCCTGAGTCCAAGAGAGCTAGAATCTCATGACAACCTATTTTGGGTTTGGCGAAAAATCGATTGTCTCCTTTAACAGTAACTATAGTTGCAACGGTCTTATTTCGTAATCCCTTGAAGTATACCTTCAATCCACCCATTTTCTAAATTTTTTTAAAATTTCTCATTTTTTCTTACTGTGAATTGCTTCAGAGAATCTCCTACGCATTGCCTCCTCATATTCCACCTTACTCTGATGCAAACTCTTTATTTCCGATTTCTCGCTTCTCTCCTTTGTATATACAACTCCAGCCTTATTCTCTAATCTTTTAAAAATTATCAATTCTGTATTGCCGTGTTGCCTATGTCCTGGCTGGAGTCTCCGGTTATCTCCGCCATCGTGGGGTTTCCCTTGTTGGGTTTGAAGACACAAAAGGACGAGCCCGGGTTTCGTGCTTCTCCCGGGTTCTTCACATAAAGGGGAAGGGAGATGTACATTAGGAATTTACTGTGGACTTGGGCACATAAGTAACAACAGATGGATTAGAACTTTTGGAGTTAATAGAGGTTTGGTGATGTTGATGGGGTTGGGATGTCCTGCTGAAAGCTTCAATTTTCTTTCCATTAATTTATCTGGCTGCTCGAAGCCGGTTTCACTTCAGGCCCTATTCTTGTTTTCCGGGCTGCTGCTTCCGTTCCATTATTTTACGGATTATTTTATAGTCTGCCTCAGCAGTCTTGAAGTGGCTCAGGAGCTCTGCTTTCAATCCGAAGTACCCAAAATCCTGCCAATACCACTTCAAGGCACCGCAATTCATGTCATTCCTCAAGATCTAACTTTTTCCACCTTGGAGTCTCATTCAGGTCTGGTGTGTCTTGATGCCCCGCTGAGCTCCGGTTGGTCGTTGGGATTAGACACGGGGATGAGATGGAAACCTATCTATGCTACGCGGTTCCCTCATTGGCTTTTATGCCTCTTACCTGCGTCGCTATTTACCATGTCTGGTTGCTGCGCCATCATTCAGCTCAGTTGCTCTACGTTGGACATGGTGTTCGCGGACTCAGTCACTGGTGCAGTCACAATGCCGGGACACGAAGTTATTGGTGTGTTCTCACCGCCAGGATACCGCCCCCACAGCTCCCAAATTCTCAGCCTCAGACTTTTGTCATACGATATTTGGGAAAAGTTCAAACTATCGTGGGATTCGTCGAATGACAATCCGTTTGCGAACGTGACCCTCTATATGCGCTCCGGGTCACCAAGTGAAATAGTCAGTCGGGACAAAGTCGACTGCCTGCGGAATCCCTGTGTCGATCTGATTGAGGACCGAACCAACTATTTGGTTGTCTAACGCTCTCGATACGCTACGAGTAATACGCCTACTCGTATGTAACCTTTGCCTTTGTCGCCGACATCTTTGCGAAATTTTTAAATAGGTATGGAGCTAGACACATAAGAACCGCTTTTTATTCACCCCAAGGGAATGCAGCGGAGAGAGTCAATTGCTCAGTGCTCCAGATAGTGCGATATTTCATTAAGGATAATCAAAAAAATTGGGATAGGTGCATAAGCGATGGGGCCTTTCCCCTTTGCAGTGCGATACACACTTCCATAAACTGCTCCCCATACTATGCCACGTTTGGCATGCCCATGATGCAACATGCGGCATCATATGAAATATGCCGCAAATTAGAGGCAGTTAAATACACGGAGATTTAAAAATAGACGCTAGAGTGGAAAGGCTACAGACTATTAGAGATTCAATAATGAAGGAGCTATAACTAGCACATGGGCGGAGAAAAAAGTTCTACAATACGAGAAGTAAAGATGTGAAATTCCAAACCGGACAAGTGGTATACCGCCGAAATTTCAAGCAGAATTCGAAGATTGAAAACTACAACGCTAAGCTTGCCCCAAAGCAAGTTAAGTGTTTAGTCCTGAAAGCTATTGGAAGTTCAATGTACGAGCTAGGCGATACCAGTGGCAAGAGAATCGGCGTATACCACGCTAAAGATATGTTTGTTGCATAAATCTAGGTTGCATGTAGTAAATGTATGTTGCATGTAGTTTACGTAGAAGTGCTGCATGTTTCACGTCGTAAAGTCTTGATTTGACAGCGCATAACGATGTTGACAATTATTTATACATCTTTACTATATTTTTATTTATTTATTATTTATTTATTAATATTTATTTGTTTATAATTTTTTTTCTCTTTATTTAATTATTTTTTTTTTGTTGTAATGCTTTATTTATTTATTTGCCTATTTATTAACCACTTTAGTCACTTATTTCTTTATTGATACCCGTTATATAAACCTGCCAAACTGTGATATAGATATAGATACTTACCTGTGATATAGCTTTAAGTCTAACCTGCACACCATTCTAGTTATTTATATATTAATCTGTGACATAGATTTTAGTAGTCATTATACAAAACTATTCTGAGTGCCGCCCATAAAAACGCTTACCTTAATCTAAATAAAGAATAAGTAAGAGGTTAGCCCGGCTGTAGGACGTGGGTCGAAGCCACATGTTGGGCACATCAAGGGAAAACAAGACAGACTGCGCTTTGAATATTTTTACGGACACGCTCCATGTTGCATGCAGCATCGGCGGCATCCGAGCCTGTAGCGGCAGCCTGTGAGCTACACCGCTCTATCTGGGCCTTAACAGCACCCCTATATGTGCTAAATATAGATGTATGAATATGTATCTGTTAGTGTGGGTGAAGTTTGTGTCGTGAAAGTATATCTGTCGTGTCCCGCCTAATCTGGATAGGTGTATGAGTGTCCCGCCTTATCTGGATAGGTGTATGAGTGTCCTTCGTCTTTGAGTGAAATGGGAAAGGCGAACATTTTCGGCTTAAGAGGTACGATCGCCAAACGAAGCTAGACAAAGATCAGAAGTAAAGTTGAGCCAAGCTAATACGGAACGCTTTTACAGGCTGGTGAAGAAGTTACAAAAAGTTTCTTTTTATATATATATTTTTTTTTTGGTTCACCGCATTAACGGTCTGCAGAAATACCGGTCCCCGAAGGAACCAGATAAAGCCTGTCCAGCTCCTAATTGAATAGGAAATTGCCAAGCAAACAACGTAACAAAGCAAAGAAACAACATAACACACACAAACGGAAGATCCAAATTAATTTTTAAAGGGGTAAAGGCAACAGAGTGCCCCTAAACATTCCTGCCACAGCAACCAATCATCACCGCACAAACATTTGAAAGAACGAGTAGAGGGAGGAGAGACGAGCCGCCGGTTCGATCCTGTGTTTTTTTTTATTAGATTCTAAATTAAATTTGTAAAATATTTTTACTAGCCACTATAGTAACATTTTCGTTGCTTTTTTTCATCATGATTTCTTAAACTTTTTGCCTAAGTTAGATTATCAAATATTATTTCCTCTGTACCATTTTATTCTTTTTTTGAGCCACCCTAATGTTAACTTCTTCCTTGCCTTGTCATTTAATTTGCTTTTTTTTCTTAATATTGTTTTTGTAATATGTAAGTTAAATAATTTTATTTGCCGTTGGGTTTTTTTGCATACCAATAATCAAAAGCTGTTCTTTGTGATACTCTAATTATTTTAGCTAAGTTGGAGGTCATAATTTTTTATTTTTTTTTACTTCGATCTGCTTTAATATTAATTTCAGACTAAGTCGTTGCCCTTTGTATTAAATTAGCTTTTCCTTTTTGTTAGTCATTTCTCTTTAATTGGTAATCTTCAATTCCGCATATTTTTTGTTTATTGCTTTATTTTCATTTTTTTTCTCTTTTTTTCTAATTATCTAAATATCGATTTTCGTAGTTTTTTTTGTTTCATTTCGTTGGAATGTTCCCATTTTTTTTAAGTTCTTAACTCCTTTTTTTTGTCCACAGGCAAAAGGTTCCATCTTTCTAATTTCATTGAGTTTTTGTTGCCTTTTTCTTATATTTAATTTCATTCGTGGCTGCAATTACAGTATTAGTTTTCACTTTTTTTTTTTTATTAATTTTCTCTGTCCGCAAGTATTCATATTTATTTTTAATTATTTTTGCTTTGATCCGGACGGCAGCCGCGCGTGCGAATAACTTCCACCAAAAAGGTGGGCACCTCACCCAGCTACGAATGAGTATTGGAATACCTTCCAACATAGAATACCAACAGAAGCATTTATGTATGTATGTATGTGTAGTAAGTTTCTTTTTCAGCAACCCTCTCTCCGCGACGCAGGCGCCTCTGTCACAGGAAAGATCGGTGAGTGCTAGTTCATAAGATATATTTACCTAAACCAAATCTCCCTATACTTACCTACATACGTATGTAAAATTCGAAAAGGTGTGAATATATTGGAAGATAGGAGATTATTAAGCTATCGGAGCACAGTGGTAGTCCGATAAGCCACAGTTTATTATCTGCATTACATTTTTTTTTCGTTTTATTTAATTTTTAACTTAAATAAATTTTCTTTGGTAAATTTTTTATTTCATTGATTTTAGTCTGGATCCCATTTTGTTTTATCTTCTTATTTTTAAAGCGAAAGTTTTTTTTATAGGAATTAGTTATTTGATTTCCCAGATTAACGTTTTTTTATTCACATTAAATTTATATCTATATTTATAATCTTATTTTTAATAAATTTTGTAGCTGTAATTACTTTAATTTTAATTACCTTTTTAATTACTTCAGCACTTTCCTAGTATTTTTTTTGATAATTAAGATTGTATATTTTTTTTAAGAAACTCTATCTGCCTTATTATTTTCTCATCTTCCTTTCTTTTTGGTTTTACATGGGGTTAAATATAAACACCATGTCTGACTAAGTTAACAGTCAATTGGTGTGGGTATTACACTAGTGCATTAGAGGAGACGTGAATGTGAAGCGACTATGACTGACTGGACTGATTAGGGACATGGGACGATAACGGACAATAGACCTGGGTCAGGCAAAGGGGGTGTTGCTAAGTGTAGGAGTCTGAGCGACGCCCAAGGCTGCGTAGAGGTTTTGCGCAGAAGGGGAGGGGTGACTCCACCTGACACGGATAGACCTCCTTTCTATCTCTTTTCTTTCCTTCACAGGCATGAACCTATTTTTTTATTTTTGTTTGTATATCTGTAGGTAAGGCTGGTGAGCAAAAACTCACCCCACCCGACGAGCTAGCGGGCTGCCACCATGCCACTTGCCACCTTTGCCTTACCCCAATAGCAAGGTATACAACAATGGCGCCCAACGTTATAGACCAATTTTTATTTTCAAATTAAAATCATAATTATCATGCTTTTTTTGCCCCGTTCTTATTGCAATTTACTGTTGTGCTCTGACTTGCTTTTCTTATTTCTTTTTCGTTACAGCTGTTTTGCGTGGTTTGTTGAACGTCAGATACAGTGTGTTTTAAACTGTTCGCTCAGTACTGTGTCATTTAAACGGTCAGGCTTGTTTTTCTTTTATCCGCTAAACTTTTTTTAACTTATAATTTTTCTTATAAACTTATATAAGTATTTATATGAAAATGTCGTGCATGATAGCAAGCTGCCAAGTAAAAAGCGAGTCCGAACGCTTTGTAGCATGCTGGCTATGTGATGGTCTTGTCCACGCCAAGTGCACTGGGTTAACCTGTAGAATAGCTGACCTGCTTAATGAAGGAAAAGGCCTGCACTGGTCTTGTTCCAAATGCCGATCGACGGAAGTTGATCTCTGTAAAATCTTTAGGCATATCCGAAACGGGTTTTCTGAAATAAGCAAAGATTTTTCATTGCTGACTGAAAAATTCAAAAAATATGAAAATATTTTCAAAACCTTGGAAACTTTAGAGAATTCGCCTCATTTGGAATGCCCTGATAATCGCGAAAACAAGCGCAGACGTACGGATGATCGACCTACTACCACAGCAGTGCCGAACTTGCCTCAACCCCTTGAACTTATCGATTTGGCTTCTCCAATTCCTAGTACGGTTGTCCGAGCAACGTCAAAGAACGGCCCTTCAAAAATATCCACTAGGTAAAACCCGGAACCTTCAACTATTGCAACGGAGTCTGAACCAATCGTTAGTAAGCTGGTTGTGGTCTCTCGCAAAATATCTATTTTTGTGTCTAGGTTCCATCCAGACACTACCAAGAATGATTTGATGTACCATATTTCTTCTAAAGTTAAAGATCAAGGCGTAACTGTTAGAAAATTTAATTTCACATGTCAAAGAAGTATGTCTTCGTTTAAGATTGATGTATCTTGGAAAGATTTCGATACTCTTTTGGACAGCTCTTTTTGGCATCCCGGGGATCTTGTGCGGGAGCTTGAATACAGACCGAATAGGAATGTTCAAAATGTAGCGAAAATTTCTCGTAATAACGTTGAGTCAAAAAACTGAGCACTAAATCCGTGAATATCTTTTATCAAAATGTCAGAGGTTTAAATACCAAATTAACTGATCTCTTTTTGAAATCTTTTCATTGTAAATATAACATAATTGCTTTTACCGAAACTTGGCTATAACCTCATGTTTTCAATTCAGAGTTTTTATGCAATGAATATCAAGTATATAGAAATGATCGCTTGAGCAGAGTCGGGGGTGGTGTTCTACTTGCCGTTCATTCCTCCATCCTTTCAGAAGAGGTTAATATTCCTAGCATCGATTTCATTGAGTTCAACTAGAGAACGTCTCTATGTACTTATATGTGTGCGTCATCCCTCCAGCATGAGATTTTTCAGTCTACATGCAACATGTCTCTCTGCTCAAAACTGTTAACTTTATGGCTAAAGCTTCAGATTCAATTATTGTTTTGGATGATTTTAACTTACCTCATATATCGTGGAACATATCTGATGGTAACATTATTCCAAATCCGTCCAAACTGGGGTACAATGACTTTTTAGATGGAATTTCCGATCTTTGCCTTAATCAAATAAATGTTACCGCTAACAAGTTTGAGAAAGTCTTAGATTTAGTTTATGTTGGTGATATAAACCAATTTTCTGTACATCGTTGTGATCTGTTTGTTTTACCAGAAGACCTTTGCCACCCTTCTATGGAAATAGTTTACGAAACCATAAGTAATGGCCAAGGTAGTAGCTTTGATTTTAACTTTTCCAAAGCAAACTACAAGAAATTAAATAAAGAACTGTCTAAATTAACTTGGCCTGAATTTGGATGTGATATTGATCTAAACGTCCCACATTTCAATCAAACTATTTACTGCCTATTTGAGAAGTTTATTCCTAAACGTAAATTAACTTATGATCATCCTACGCAAGCTTGGTTTACTACAGAGCTTAAGGCTCTGAAAAATAGGAAAACGCGATCATTTAATTTATATAAGAAATCCGGATTAAATAAACATTACTTACTGTATTCCATTCTATGTCAGAAGTACATAGATTTAAATAAAAAGTGCTATAAGGCTTATATCTCTAAAAGCAAGAGAGACATTATTCTCACTCCAAAGTCATTTTATGGTTTCGTAAATTCTAAACGTAAAGTATCAGGGTTTCCCTCAGCCATGAAATATTAAGACATTATATCTAGCGATAATCAATATATCGGAAATTTTTTTGCTCAATTTTTCACTTCTAACTATTCTGCTGTCACCAATTCAAACTTTCAAAATTATCCCTATAAGCTACACGGGACAAATTCAATTAATTCACCAATTATATGCGCCAAAGATGTTCTAATTTACCTTAAAACCTTAAAAGAATCTTTTAAATATGGTCCTGATAGGATTCCTACATGTTTCTTGAAAAAGTGTGCGAACCATATTTACCAACCCCCTACCAATTTGTTCAATCTATCACTAAAGTTTGTTGTTTTTCCAACTGCGTGGAAATAATCGTTTCTTCTACGGCTGCATAAAAGCGGGAGTAGGTCCTCTATAGAGAACTATCGTGGCATAGCAAAGCTTTCTGCCATCCCAAAATTGTTTGAAGCTATTGTTACAAATCAACTTACGGGTCCGATCTCTACTTTGATAGCTGACTGCCAACACGGCTTCAGTAAGGGAAAGTCCACAGTTACGAATTTACTTGAGTTTACCAGTCATGTCTCAAATGGCTTTAGAAAAAATCTGCACACCGACGTTATTTATACGGATTTCAGCAAAGCTTTTGACAAAGTGTGTCACTCATTACTTATTCAAAAACCCGATCAGTTGGGCTTCCAGCCGGGTCTCAATCGCTGGATCTCTTCTTACCGTAGTGACAGGACACAAAAAGTAGTGTTTAAAAATTTAGTATCCGATGTCATTTATGTCTCTTCGGGGGTTCCTCAAGGAAGCCATCTTGGCCCGATTCTGTTCTTGTTGTTTATAAATGATATTTCTACAATAATAAAATTTTCAAAAATGTTAATGTATTCTGACGACGTAAAGCTTTTCATGTCATTCGCGTCATTTGAAGATAGAAATAAGCTACAATCAAATCTAGATACACTAGTTACTTGGTGCGATTTAAATTATATGCCACTTAACCTTAAAAAATGGGTTTTTCGCGTGGAATTTCTCAGCCGGCTTCCTATACAATTAAAAATTATAGTCTTGAGCAAGTGTATGATTTTGTTGACCTGGTAGTTACTATGGACTATAAACTCAGTTTCAACCGCCATATTAACACAACAGTCAATAAGGCTAGAGATGTCGTAGCATTCGTCAAAGGATGGTCTAAAGAATTTAGCGACCCTTATGTAACTAAAGCCCTCTTCACTACATTAGTTAGACTGATACCTGAATACGGTTCTATAATTTGAAACCCGCGTTACCAGGTTCATGTAGAGCGCCTTGAATCAGTTCAAAAACAATTCTTACTATTTGCCTTAAGAGATTTTCATTGGGATCCCTTGTACAATCTGCCACCCTATATGAATCGTTTAAAACTCATTAATCTGCACACACTTTCAAGTCGGAGGGAAATGCTTGGAATTATTTTTATGATTAAATTGCTAAGCGGTTCACTATCCAGCTCATTTGTTCTAAGTGAAGTGAACTTCAATGTACCGTCCTTCAAGGCATTTTAAACCTCTAGTCTTAAAACAGTGTCGACCCATTTTTAGGTAAATGAGCCTTTTCGCTGTTTGTGTCAAGATTATAACTCCCTTTCTGGTAGATTTGATATTTCAGACTCGCCTTTCAGCATAAAAAATCAATTCTTTCTATCCTAAATTCGTAGCTACTAATTGTTTCTTATTCTTTGACTTCTATATTAACTTCTTACAATAATTTCATTCTGTTAACTAGTTATTTTTGAATGTATAATCTATCTTATATCTACTTTACTTAGCTGATGAAGTTTTCTCTGTAGCTGAGCAGTTTTAGATCTCGACGATTAACAAACCAAAGCCTTTGAACCACTCGGCACGAACGAATAATCCGCGCGTTATGCGGATGTGCCCCTCGCGCCGGTCGGGCGGGATATGGTGGGTAATCCGTTTGGGAATTATTATTATTACTGTGAACGTAGTCCAGCACTGAGTACACGTGAGGTTTATGGGGTGTCTACACGAAGGAGATGTCAGTGTGGCAGCCAAGCTTAAGGCCAGAGCTTATAGGCTTGTTGTTCCACACTGAATAAACGGACGAATTGGGGTGACTTATCTGACTAGGACCTATACTACTTGAAGACGGATCACTCACTCACATTCACTATGACCATGCCGAGGTGCAATACAAATACACACCAATATTACACAAAAATTAGTTTCTTTCCACGAAAATCGAACAACAAAGCGGAAAAACAATTAGCAAGTATATTTTTAAAACATACACATACATATATATTATCACCATTTATAGTTATCTATTTTCACGTTTATTTAGATATACACTTATATTAACCTTTTTTAAATATATACCCATATATACTTACCTTTCGAATTTTTGATAAATATAATTTAGTTTAGATATATCTTTGGAGTTCCAATACCTTTTAAACTTTTATTTTTCCAGTGATTATTTTGTTTTTAAAATTAAGATTGAGTTTACTATTTTGTAAGTTTTTTTTTTACTTATTAAATTTTGCTTTACGAGGTGTGTTCAAAAAGTATCGCGAATTTTGTGTTTCTTCAAAAATTATTTATTTATTCATGAATATCTATTTTGCCCCCTTCAAAGTAATCGCCATGAGATACTATACACTTGTGCCAACGGTTTTTCCAATCTTCGAAGCACTTCAAAAAATCATTTTTTTGTATCTTGTTCAGCTCCTCCCTCGATGCCGTCTTTATCTCGTCAAGAGAAGCGTAACGTCGTCCTTTCATGGGCCTCTTCAGTTTAGGGAACAAGAAAAAGTCACAGGGGGCCAGATCTGGGGAATACGGTGGCTGCGGCATCATTAGTGTGTTGTTTTTGGCCAAAAAGTCGCGCACAAACAACGATGCGTGAGCAGGGGCGTTATCGTGGTGCAAAAGCCAATTTTTGTTCTTCTTTGCACATCTTCTCGGCCTTCTGAGAACATTTTGTACCACCGATAAACGTTGCTTCGGTCCAAGGTAGCTTCTCCGTATGCCACAGTCAACATTCGGAATGCATCCGCGCACTTAATTTCGTTTTTCACACAAAATTTGATACAGGTTCTTTGATCCATTTTTTTGAATAGGTAAAAATCGAAGACGATCCAAAACACGTGCAAGCAAAGCAGCTGTCAACAATTAACTGAACATTCAAAATGGCCGAGCTTGTCGGCATAAGTGAGAGACATGAGTACCAACATAACGCCACAAGAAATTCGAAATTCGAATATACGTAACCAGCGAAGATTCAAAATTCGCGATACGTTTTGAACACACCTCGTATATACTTTTTTTATACTTTTGAATTTTTCTGGTAATTGGTGAACGGTTTTTTTAATAATTCTACCATTTTTTATTATTATTAATTATTCGTTTTGCCTTTGTCTTGAACTTGAGTTCTAGCTGCATATTTTAACATTATTTGCTCTTTTCTTTGTACCTTCTTTTTCGTTCCAATACCATTTGTTTTTTTTTTTTGTATTTCATTGTACTTATAGTAGTTTTAGCCTGTTTGTGGTCTGGATTTAAATTTAGAAATACCTTTATATTTTATCATTTTTAATCCCTTTTTTTTATTATTCCTTTTGCAAGATTCCATTTGAATTGTTATACTATTTGGGATCATTTGGATTGGTTGACATTTTTTTTGATTCCACATAGGTTTTCTTAATATTTTTGTTTTCTTACAACTTTTTAATTATAACCTACCTATAGCCGTTTTTTTCAATATTTTTCTTTTCTATTTTTGTAGTTTTTATTTCGGAACCTGCTGGGGAAATTAACCCTCAGTGACCTTTAATAGATAATTTTTTTTACCTTTTTTGTACTATTTTTCTATACTGATATTTTGAACACTTTTTCTTGGAAGCTTTTTTCTATAATTTCTTTGGAATCCGCCACTGTAAGCATTTCAAATGTTCGCAGTTGGCATCTTTCACATTTGACTTTTGAATTTTGAAATTTTTATCTTTTTTTTTTTATTTTTCATTTCGATAGTAGTTTTCTTAACCCTTTTCGTATAATTTTTTTTTCACAATCTTATTCTTAGTTATAATCTATTCTCCTTGTTTTCAAGTCTTTTTTTGATATTGAATTAACTTCCGTCTGGCTGTTTTTTTTTTCTTTCGTATTCTGTGACCCGTAACCCCTATACCCTCTTTCGGTCCGCACAACGTTTGGCGGCTCAGATCCTTGTTTAACGTAAACAGGTTTCCCTTGTATGGAGAGAGAACGCGTACGGGAGGAAGTTGTTGGTGGATTAGGGTTGAATACGGATAGGATAGTGACACGGAGTATCACCAGGGCGTTGGTAGACGAAATCGTCGGATCTATTTTTACCCAAATCGATACGGGCATACCTCATCCCAATTGTTCACCAACGGACCTTATTCGTAGGTGCGCTTCTCGGGCTTTCAAGTCAACGGAGGAGCAAGTAGTCCAATCAGTCCGTCCGTCTACTATTAGGGTAACCGAACAATTTTCCTTTTCCGGGGGGAAAGTAGTTTTTCCAGAAAAATAGACGAACTTTTCAATATGTCAGATTCGGAATAGTCTGAAGTTGTTGGGGGAGCTGTTGGCGGAGCAGGGCCCGGGGCTATCGCTAAGCGCAAGCAGTCATCAAAGGACAGGGTACTGACGATGGCCATCAACATAAACCAGCTGAGCCAGATGATGGTGCAACAAAATGAGGTGATGGCGCAGTACATGGACGAGGTCCGCATTATCCGCGATAACGTCTCAAACCTGAGTAACCGAGTCGCTGTGATGGAAACCTTGGCGCACGGGTTAGCAAACCGGCCTGCTCAGTCATCGACTCCAGAGAGAGATAGTAGGAATGAAGCAGCCAACCAGCATGTCGCGAAAAGTGCTACGTTGGGGGCCGAGGTTCATCGAGGGACACCCAGGACCTGGAAAAGTGGCATGTGAAGGGAATTACGGTGGACAGCTTCGTTTTCCGAATCGAGAAGTTGCGGCAGCAACACAACATATCCGACTTTCAGCTCCTCGCCGATTTCCATTGCCTCGTAACGGCCTCTGCCTTGAAGTGGTACTGGCAGGTCTTAGAAGATCGCGCGGACGAAACCGAGTTTGGGTATTCCGAATTATACGAGGGATAATGGAACGCAAACAACAGCCACAGGAAGGGTTCGACGACTTCTACGGTGAGGCCCATAATTTTACCTTCCGGCTCCGGAAAAGTATCCCAGAGAAGGAGCTGGTAGGGATAGGGAACCTGAAACTCTACTCAGCAAATTTAACGTTTGCGTCGAAAATCGACACGCTGGCTGAACTAAAGGCTGAGTGTAGGCGAGCGGAGCGGTTCATTAAGGAAAATAAGTGTAGGGCCAAGGCGATTAGTGAGATAGGATATCCCGGGGCGACACCTGGGGATGAGGAAGCAAACCAGGCTCCCCTAGACGCGATCACAAATCCTGGCCAAACGAATTCGACACAGCCGAAGTCGAATTTTACCCCAAACCCACCATCAATTCGTTTTGCGCGTCACATTACCATTTAATGTTGTGTTATGCGTGTGGAATGCCTGTTGACTTTTTTGTAAAGAATCCGTCCGAGTTAAAGAAAGAGAATCATTGTAAGTCCCCGTTCCATAATATGATCTGTTTTGGTAAGGATACGTCTTTTTGTGTTTTTAAAGCTGGGAAGGGAAACTCCCAACTGGCGGAGATTGCCGGGGACTCTCGCCAGGCGACGGAATACCCGGGGTCCAACCCAATTTAAACATTTTAAAGAGGGAGAGCGGTGTGATAGGTACAGCAGAAGGGAAGAAAGTCGAACCAAAAAGTCTATACGCGGAGACGTAGAATATTTACGGAGGAAATTTCAATAAAGAAGAAGAGAAGTTTGAATAAAATAAAAAAGATGCGAGAAAAAAGGAGAATCATGAAGAGGATTAACCACAAAATAGTGTCCACTATTGTGACTCTCAAGGGAGACAATCGTTTCTTCGCTAAAACTAAGATTGGAGGCAAAGATGTTTTAGCTTTGTTAGATTCGGGGGCTGGCGCCAATTGTCTAGGGAAAAATTATGAGAATTTGATGGAAGGCAGAGAGGATAGCATCGTTAAGTTGGCTAACCAGAACATTCGAACTGCGAACGGCGGTGAAACGCCGGTAGTAGGTGCTATCATTTTGGCAGTTCTATAAGAAGGGGAAGTTAAAAATTTGGAATTTCTAATCGTGCCAGGCCTCCAACAAGAAGTGTATTTAGGGGTAGACTTTTGGCAGGCTTTTGACCTGCATGTGGTTAGTCGAGGAGCGATGGTGCGTTCAGCCCACACTGCCGTTGCAGAACTCGTACCCGCCGAGGGCGATTTA